>JAGKQA010000004.1:0-684042 GCA_022609195.1 Plenodomus libanotidis
TATTATATATTATTTTCGATCGAATACTTATATAATATATTTCTTTTAAATTCTGATGCTATTATATTTAACATCTTCTCAAGTATATAAATATAGCTATGTATAATATAGCTGTATATAATAAAATGCAGCTGTATGTAATTACAGTTTCTGGTGGTTGAAGCCCGTTCATAGGGGGGGACCACCTCCCTGGTCGTTACTACGAATAGCGTATTGCCCTAGAATAGCATACATTTTCCTGTCTGAGTCTCATGCTATTCCTGGGGGTACCACTGTATCTGGCTCTAAGACAGCTATATTATTCCTCTTCCGATTGGGCTTAGAGTGGTTTCCCGTCCACGTATTGTCAGCGGACGATCACACTCACAGACAGTGTAATAACTCTGAGGAGAAGAATGGTACAATTGCCTTGGAGCCAGATAGCCACGGCTAGTTAGTATACTAAGTATTTGCGTATCCTTTGCTAGTTCTAAAAGAATGTTTTGGTCGCCAAACAAAACCAGTAATGACTGACAACACAAGCCTGAGTACGCAAACACCTATTGATCCAACCAGAAGCACCGTTTTCAACGGGCTCAGGGCCGCAAATCCTTGTTTTAGCTTGAAGGCTTACGCGCAGTCGCAAACAGGTTGACCTTCTCCAACTCGAAGGGCTGATTGACCCCGTATTTGTTGTCAAAATGGCGCAGGACAGCGTCTTTGATCAGTGGCCTCAACTCAGCCCTCTCCCTCTCGGTCCAGTACCGGTCCGTGACCCACTCGAAGAAAGGCTCGTTAACCTCGCAGAAGTCCATGGAGTTCTTGTACCAGATGAACTCGGTATGGGTGCGTGTCTTGATGTCCACGAAGCCCCGAGCGTGGAGCATGCTCTTGACGTAGTGGCGGTTGTGCCAGGGGCCCTGGGCCCAGGTCGCAACGAACTCCTCCGAGTCCTGCGGCCAGTTGGGAGCGCCTGGGAGCCCTGAGAGAGCGTCACGGACGTCATCGTTCCACGTCTCTCTGTGCCAGTTGGCGAGGCCGAGGGTTCCGCCTGGCTTCAACATGCGGTACAGCTCTGTTTTATGGCTCGTTAGCCTGTATCGCTTTTTGTTTCTAATCTTCTTTCGAAGTCAAGAGACATTTCAAGGTGAAGAGTGGACTTACCAGAAATGGCGGCCTGTGCATCGGGAATGATGAAAATACCCTGAGCGCAGACAATGTGGTCGAAGGCACCATCTGGCAGTTCAGTTTTCTAGTCGGCGAAGCACGAAGTTAGTTTGACCAACACGAGCACCCAGGCCCTGCACATCAGACTCATGACGAACCTCTATGTTGACGTTCACAGTCTTCGTATTCTTCCACCCATTCTTCTCGATTCTCTGATCCAAGTACGCGAGTTGTTGAACACTCAAATCCCCGCTGGTTACTTCGACCCGGTCCTCGAGGCCCTGCTCCTTGAGCAAGGCTTGCAGACGATCAGTGGTGACGCCGGTGCCGCAGCACACATCCAGGATCGACAAACGCCGGCCGTGCGGGATGCTGAGCTTGTTGAGGCCTTGCTCGACCAAGATGGGCCGAGACATTGGCCCCGTGTGGCGCTCGGCTCTGGAGTACATTTCGGCCACTTCAGGCCGCAGCCACAGAGGGCCAGCGAACCTGGTGTTGTTGGCGAAGTGCTTCGAAGCATCGGGGCCTTTTCCGTTGAGGGAAGTGATTGTGGACGTGGTAGCAGCAGCCATGTTGATGAATAAAGGATGAGATGGAAACTATGATTTCTGGAGTAGAAGAAAAGGTACTTCGAGATGGAATAGGTGGTTTGGAATACTACATCCAGCCCAATAGCTCCTTGAAGGCCTCCTTATATATTCAAAGCATATCCCCCTTCCCGGGTTGGCTTCGACGGACTGGTTCGGAGATTCCCATAAACTCGATTTTTCCTTGTACAGTTGACGCAAAGCTGGGATAAGGTTTACTGAAATCCTATCGAAATATTTGGGATGTTCCCCAATCTGGAAATACCATACATAGGTTGTGCTTGGTGTTTCGATTGTCGCATCGGACGTCCGGTTTCTAAGCTCAATCATCCAATAAGACACCTGCATTTCTCATGACAAAGCCATCAAAACTAACATGTGAATCAACACGCTGGGTCGGAACATGATTCCTTTCCATGATTCATGTGATAGCTGTCGTTCGGTTGAATATCGACGATAGACACACGGCCGTGGCTTTGTAAGCTGTAGTCTTGTTCCTCGACATCACTTTACTTATTGTTGAAATACGTGTTGGTCATCACTGTGAGCTTTGACCTCTTTAGGTCAGCTAACTAGCTAATAGCCAGATCCAAGACTGGCTACGTGTTTGATAAGAGGATTTGATCTAGCTATAAACAGTGGGTGCCCCCCTTGAGGGGCCTGTAGCTAAAACCTCTGAATCAACCGCTTTTACCCACATTTTCTACACTTATGACATTCAAGTCATCCAACATTGGCAGCCGCACGGAACAACCTGCACATATCTGGAGACTTGGTTAGTTAAGTGGGTGATCATCAGCAAATACCCCGTGCTGTATGTCTGTTTCTGCTCTTCCTGAGCCCGGCTTCTTGTTTGAGCCCGAGGTGGCGGGTTGATTTACAAGTCGGCGGCAACTTTTACATACTACTTGATTATCCTCAGCAGCAAGAATTACGAGCCTTTGTATGCCTCGATCTTACAAGACAATCGTACCAATCGCAGTCATGTTGAGATTTGAGAAGTCTGCTTCTTGCTTTTCATAGTTGTGAGGCTTTGTGGATGTCGCTCCCTTTAGTCGGGCCCTTCCAGTGCTAAACATCTTGGTAAGAACCCAATCATCGCGTCCGTCATATTGCAGCGAAGCTCATAAACAAGGTCCCGTGTTCGCGTAACCTTCGCTCTCAACTGATGCGGAGACGTGAGGTGGCTCGTCCCATGCGGTGGTCGTCGGTGCAGCAGGGCTGCGAATCGGCTGCTGCCAGCGTTAGACAGTCCCGTTTCCATCAACGTTGTTGTTCTTACATTATCAGATCCAAGTGATGTGCCGCCACACTTTTTCGTACCTGCGTCCTGCCACTTGGCACTTGCATTTGGTGGTATTGCAAGCTACACGGCACATGTGACGCGGTTACCTTACACGCGCACCTCACACGCCTACCTCACGCATGGATCTAGATTGCAGTCATTCAGAGCATAGGTATCGTGGGTTGCAAAACGGGCAAATCCATTCACAACCTCCAGATATCTAGCGTTGCAAGACGTAATGGACAGATTGAGTGGTAAGTTGGCAGGTCACTTGGGCACTTCACGAGAGCACACTTAGCGTGGTCTCCCAAGACGTCCACAAAGTCCTAGCCGCCTCGTCGAAGCTTTAGTGCCTCTCTTTTATATATTTGCAGGCACGAGTAGACCTTAACTTCAAAGATGGACCTTGGCTCTAAGGCTTAGCTTACATAAAAGGTTTATGTTATAATACTAGCGTTTAGTATATGCACAATGAATTTTGTCAACACAATAGATAAATCTATCACTTTGGTCTGATAAGCACAGCAGTTTGGATGTAGGCGCAGCGACCCACATATTACTACATTCGGTCCCACTAGTGTTCAAGTGACGACGATCTCGCTTCCGGTTGGCGAGAGGTAGTTATGAATGTTCGCGAGCCGAAGCCCGTCAAGCGAGACCGTTAGTCAGAGAATTGTAGGGAGGATTCGGTCGTTTCATTCCCTTGTTGGACACACTGAGTCAAGGACGGGAGAATCTACATCGCCATGTACATCTCCCGTTGCTACCTCTATGCGTACGGTTACAGGGTGCATAGCTTTCAGTCCGGCTTGCCTAGGAATAAGGTATGCGTCGTCACTCAGAAGATAGACTGCTGCTCTCTAGGCAGTACGACCACGCGACAACACCTGAGAAGCAGTCAAGTTGCTCTTGGGTGTGATGTAGTAAACGGCGTTCGGACCTCTAGTACAAACGATCGTATAACAGAGGCTGTTTGCGAACGCTGTTTGGTGCTCGTTTGGGCCTACGCCGCCTTCCCAAATAGGAGATTTCCGGCAGAATTCCCTCAGCCCTATGTTATGACCCAAAGGACCAACAGCAGGTCAAGGAACAGGCCAGCGGTCAGCTGCGCCCTCAGAGCCTGATGTCCAACACATCATGCGGGGAATAGCCCTTAGGTAAGCAACCTAGGGTTAGGGTCAATCCATGGATCGGTAGGATCGTAGCGATCCAAGCGATCCAGGATCGGTGGGATCACAGCGATCCAACAGATCCAGTACTGAAGACGGTATGAAGGCTATAGGATATAAGGCTATATAGGCTGGCAATATAGTGCTGTTGTATTTGTGATTTTTGAGTATACGATAATTTTGGGTTGTAGGATGCTTTTAGGCCAGGAGGACTGGTTGTTTTAAGAAAAGCGTTACTTCTGTAGATAGAGATAGATCTGGCTAGACAGCCCTCGCCATAGCCGAAAGGCTCCATATAAGTAATGAAACAAAAAAAAAAAAAAAAAAAAAAAAAAATTTAGCCGCGCGGGTGACGGGTTATGTTGCAGGCCCAATATGGCCTAGTGCTGCTTAGTCAACGCTGACTGGTCCGTGCACTGGTCATTCCACACTTATCAGTCACAGCATGGTTTTTTTTATATATTTTTTTTATTCATTACTTGCATGGAGCCTTTCGGCTATGGCAAGGGCTGTCTAGCCAGATCTATCTCTATCTACAGAAGTAACGCTTTCCTTAAAACAACCAGTCCTCCTGGCCTAGAAGCATCCTGCAACCCAAAATTATCGTATACTCAAAAATCACAAATACAACAGCACTACCTTGCCAGCCTGTATAGCCTCATGAGAAGCTCACATAGCCAGCGACCTTTCAAGTTGGCCTGTTTGAAGGAATTCCAACAAGGCCTTCTTCCCAACCTTTGTACAAAAGAGAGTGGTTGTGTGAGAGGGTTGCCCGTATTGAAAGGGTCCAAAAGGGGTACCTAGCAATGGCTATTTTGCGTTACCTAGAAAGAAAGAAATCTATGAAAGAACGGCGTAGCTATCCTTTACATACTTTGGAAGCAACAGCCATAGAAGCTTCTAGCAAGTTCGCGTCAACTGGTCGACCGTCGTGGAAACTTCGATGGGTTCCGGAGTCAACCGATCAGTTCCGGTTATGACCGAATCAAAAGACAAAGGGCTAGCCCCATGACAGTCAGAAGGCGATGCTCAGCAGAGCGCATACTAATTATCGCGAGAACTACTTAGCGAAACTTGACGACATCGAAGACGCGACGGCGAGACTCATCCTCAGTATAAGTTCCGGAGACGATAGTAACCCCATTATCCTCCTCATCGTTGGTTATAAGCAGGTCAATGACCTTAACGGCCGCAGGCGGGGGAGCGGGCTGATCAGCGACGGGAAGGTCCTATCAAAAAGCCTCCTCCAAGTCCTCATCATCCTCGTCTAGAAGTTATTGTTAGCAATATAAGAAAGGGAAGTTGGAAAGCTGGTAACTTGCCCATGTCCAGGTCCTCATTAGAGAAGCCCGCAAACTCCTTAAGGAAGGGGTTGTCACTAGCAGAACTAAACACGGGACTGCCATCCTCCGATATGGGGCTGTCCTCCTCGAGTGAAGGCGAACGCGAAACCGAGGGCGAAGGGACAGTTGGGACTAGCCATGGCCGGCGACGTTTGATGGGCTCCGGACATGGCTTTAGGGACGCGCGTAAGGGAATCCCATGGTTTCAAAGCAAAAGCAATTTTCCCACGCCACATTGTTCGGCTATCTCGCCGCTCTCCGCTCGATCCACGTCGACATGAACTTCGGGATCGAAATATTCTCCAATCCTCATTTGCGTGGCTTGATCGACGAAATTCGGGGAATCTGTCATTCTCGAACATGCCTCCGTATCGACTGGCTCTAGATCAAGTCAAAATGGAGAGGACGGTTCCAAATGGGGACAGGAAGGGTATGGGACAACAGTCAGAGAGTGGAAGGACACCAAAAAAACCTCCCGCTGTCTAATTTGCAGCAAGGCGTTTACTGAGCGTTACAACCTCATTCGGCGTTATAAGAGAACGCATCTAAAGGAAGGTCTCTTCACAAAGCCGTTTTCGTGCCCATTATATTACGAGGTCCACGGCTCTATGGGGTGGAGCTCCCACGTCCAAAAATCCCACGGTCCGCAAGATACGCCGCAGTTGGACACCTGGAGAACGCAACATGACAACCAGCCCCTCGTTTGTCCTTTTTTTTTGTTTTGGTTTCATTAATCGCATACAGCCTTTCGGCTATGGCGAGGGCTATGTAGCCATATCTATCTCTATCTACAGGAGTAACGCTTTCCTTAAGACAGCCAGTCCCCTTGGCCCAGAAGCATCCTGCAACCCAAGCCTATCGTATACTCAAAAATCACAAATACAACAGCACTATCTAACCACTCCGTACAGCCTTCGAAAAGACTCACACAGTCAGCGACCTCTCAAGTCGGCTTGCTTAAAGAAATTCCAGTAACGCCTTTTTCCCCACCGTTGTACAAAAAAAGAGTAGTTGCGTTAAAAGGCTCGTTTAACTCTTCTCATACGGCACAGCGATATTGGAGGGTCACAACTTGTATTTGGGTGGCGTGGGCCCTCTGATGAGCCTGGAGGAAAACTTCTGCCATGTAGTTGCGCCGGTAGAAGTTTCCGCCAGGCTCAGAGAAGAACCCCAGCGGTAGGTACTAAAATGAGGACATAAAACACTAAAAGCAAAACACTAAAATCAAAAACCAGTGACCCTCCAGAAAAAACAGTAGCGGTAGGTGGGAAGGTGGGTGGGTGACAAAAATGTCAGACTAGCCAATCGTACAGGAAAGTTTCTGTAGGTAAAGCGATAATAGAAGATGGTGAAGAGAGAGCAATTCCTTCTGTGAGCAAGGAGACTGTAAGCCTGATGATATACCCCTTCTGCCCTTTGTTTCTGGTGGACAAAGAGGTACCGGATCCGGAAGCATGTCCGGAAGCAAGCCTGCCTGCCTGTGAGATGTCAAACCAATCCATTTGTCCTTTTCTGTGCCAGAACTTGATTAAAGATAATCCTTCGCTTATTGCACATCTCAATCGTTACTACCTTGGACGCCGAACTTGCTTTGTGTCGTCTCGGGAGCAAATGTGTAACTGGGTTGGCTACGCTAGGACGACCGCGGTTTGGCAGTTTACACGGTCTATATTGCTTTGCCAAGACTGCGGATGGCTAGGTACGACGGACAAGGGATTGGCATGCCACATGATGAAGGCGTATGGCAAAGGACCTTCTCCATCCTCCTGGCAGCCTGTATATACTGCTGCATGTGTATGCGCCCTGGTTGAGATGAGTCCGAGGCAACCTTGGCTGGTTGGCGAAGCTCTAAACGTACAACTGGAGTTCGACGGCGCACGTTCCCAGGTAGGTTGTAGTCCTCTCGTGAAGTCCATGCTGGTGATTTGCACAACCACAGTCTATCGTGACCTGGTGTCAGTGGGCCTGGTGTATGTTACCATAGCCACACGGGCTGGGGCGAAGTGTGGGTACAATGAAGGACCCACGGGAACATCGCCACATAGAAGATTCTACAGCTGAATTGGTCTGTTGTAGAACTTGCGTGAACTTTCTGGAATGATGGTTTTGTGCATATAAGGGAGAGAGATTCCAGTCAGCTATGAGAGAAGGAGAATGAAAAAGACAGAACACACAACTAAAGAAACCAGCCTGTGCGACACCTGGTACACCCAAGAATTCAAAAGCTCGTTTCAATTTGCATCTTCTGTTTAAAAGACCCGTTCAGCACTTTCATCGTGAAATCGCGTCCGGTGACATGCGGCCAATAGCCTCCTCCTCCCGCCTCCTCTCCCCCAACCTCCACCTCTCCTCCGCGAAGTTCGCCCAGTCATACCAAACATTCGGCCCTTCACGCCCGATACACGCCGCACGATCCGCCCACGCCGGCTCCGCCTTAGCAGCTGTAAAGACAACCCCCGCAGCCGGCAGCAAGACAAGCGCAGGCAGCTCCCCGCCGCCATCACCTCTCTTCGTCCCCCAGTCCCACACGGGGATCTCGCCCCCAGGCCAGAGGAGATGGTACCGCTCGCCGGGGATGACCTTCATTTGATAATTCGCTGTCAGCGCCTGGGCGCAGGGCCCGTACACAGAGCCTGGGGCGGCGAGCTCCTTGACGGCGCGGCTGCGGATGCGCGACAGTGCTTCGTCTTGCTCGTGGTGGTGGAGCGCTGGGTCCTTGCCTTCTAGCGTGCCGACGTCGATGGGCGTAAGGTGGTCTGGTAAGGTTTCGTGGAGGAGGACGAAGTCGCCGCGGGCTAGGCTGTTGTAGAGCGTCCACTTGAAGATAAGGGGCGAGGGATTTGGGTGAATAGTGGGCAGACGTTTGATAGTAGTGTTGATTAGGTAGGGAAGGGTGGTGAATAGTTCGGTCGCGTTATTGGTAAGCTTGTTACGTTGAGCTCGCATTTTGAGCGCGAGGCGGGGTGTATCTGGGCTGTGGGTATTGTTTAGCAGAGGTCCAGTAGGGGCTGGTAAGTGAGCTGCGTACGGGATATTTTGTTCGCTCAGACGGATGAACGGCAGGTACTCGGGACTTAGTTCCTCGGACATATTGGCGGGCTGCAACTGAGCGAGGTGACAAGTCAGTCTATATAGTATAGAGGTGGAAGTTCATATCAAAGTCGACGTGTGAGGCAACAGCTTAAATACACCAAAACATGGTATAGTATTAAGCATATAGTCAAATTCACATACCCGCAGTATCTCGGCGGCTTCCAAGAGACCTCCAGCTCGTTGGGCCCCCTACCTCAGACACGTTTCGACTCTGTCGAGTCTCAGGTTAATGTAATGCCGTTGGCCAAGAGGAAATATTATGAGATGACTTGAAGTACAGGTTGCCGGTGGAGGACGGTTGCACGAGGATGGAAGGTAATTATGACTCAGACTCAACATCAGGTGCATATGATCGGGGCATCAGGCCAGAGCACTGTGGACCTACTGCACAGCCATACTTACGTATCCACCTATAACCCAGGGGGGGTGGGGGCAGCATATAACGACGCGAGCGCTGTTGGAGCCAAAGCCAATCAATAAAATGGTAAGAAGATGAGGCTCGTCAGCCTTAAGTATCGCAATTCTCCATAACTATCGCTATGCAGGTCGTCTACGTAGGCCGAACTGATACAGGCGTCTTCACCGCGGCCTCCTCTAACAAAGCCTGTGCCCCGTGGCCGCACCAGCTGGGTAAGCTAATGTACCAAGGCAGGTCGGACTGTTCTGAATGATTACACCAACAGAAGGTTTTGGGGCTGCGAAGAGGAGTATCGCCCGCCCGAGCTGGCCAAGTAAGGGTTGCTCGGATGCACGGGTCACTATCTATTTGATTCCGTGCGAGAGCTCTCAAAAATCAGCGATGGCTGGCTCGAGAATAAAATAGTAAGCCATCGCCATTGAAAAAAAAAAGTCGATTAGAACTGCATACAAGTCCATTCTCAACACGCTCTCAATATTTTCCGTTCAACACCTCGCAAAACGATAAGCCTGTAGCTTTACATTCTGATCATTTCCTATCATCGACTACGTTCTCAGCCCGGAGCTATATCTCGATAAATATTCTCTTGCATAGTTACTACTTAGGGATATTCTTTCCATATAGATTTTGAGGTTGCTATCTCTACTCTCGAGATATAAATACCAATCACCTTGGTCGTTATGCATTCTTCAGCAGGGGCTTCCATTTTCTTGAGCCTTGCCTTGCTCAGCAGCGTTACCCAATGCGTTACTTTCCCCTTCTCCCATTTCAGTGCCCATAAAAAGACACCAAATGGCCACAGGCGGGAATAGCCTTCCATCATTCTACTAAATATCTTATCAATTATTAATTCATACGGCTAATTCTTCTATAGGGCCAAGTGGACAATCGATGCCTCTTGTAAAAGTTCAGAGGCTCTTATTAAAGAAGAAATGGCCTAGGCGCACCAGATGGCTCTAGCAGGTCAAAAGCATATAGCTTCAACTGACAGAGTATACTACCAAGCATTCATACCAGACACTATATAGAAAGAGCAGCTATGGACAACCAATACTGCAAAGGTCTTTGCAAATTCGGTAGACTTACTTGACGAGTTTGCAGGCACTTTGATGGGGGGAAAGTTAACTGTAACCTGCAAGTTTTGCTCACACAGCCAGATACTTGATTTCGAAGGAGCTGAACACTAACTTTATATATATTCTCTCAGGCAATGATAAATCTGATTTGTGCAGGGCCGTAGTAAGTAAAATAAGCCATTCCTACTTCTGTCTGGGAGCCTTACATGGCAATTCATCCTATAAGGCATGGTTTTGAGTGCATACCGAGGCCTTTTCATCTCGTATAGTTCATCTCGGCATATCTAATGATGAATTACTAACCTTGAATTCTATAAGGCGACACAGATACGACAGCGCATACTATTAAGATAGCTAAGGGCGGGTTTGCTATTAATCTTTATACAGCATTCACATCCAAGAAAAACGGTCTAAGAACTACAGCCGACTTGAAGAATCAATGCAAGACTCTCACCATGGATGATATAGACAATAGCCTTTCCAGAACTCTTGTCTATGAGACGATGCATTTCAAAGAAGTCATAGCACCACTGCTCGGAACTATAGCAGCAGAGAATCGGTGAGTAATTCAGACACGCCAACTCCCTCACTAAGCTCCAAACCTAAAATTAAGGCTGATACAAATCCTCCACCAGGCAATGTACTGATGTCGTCTATGGATGGGATAAGTGTAAAAAGCTTACTGCTAGGGATCTAAGGGAGAGCAC
Organism: Plenodomus libanotidis; assembly: GCA_022609195.1. Classification (NCBI taxonomy): domain Eukaryota; kingdom Fungi; phylum Ascomycota; class Dothideomycetes; order Pleosporales; family Leptosphaeriaceae; genus Plenodomus; species Plenodomus libanotidis. The sequence goes on from JAGKQA010000004.1 coordinate 10,825, forward strand.
AACACAAGCAGCGATCGATAAGGCATTGTCATTAGGATATTATACAGCTGCTGCCCGCAAGTCGGTGGCAACAAAGTCTACCAAGTCTGGAAAGTCTGCCAGGGCTTCAGACTCTGGTGAGGAGACTGAAGAGGAATATGTGGACAGTTTCCAGGCTGTCTACAATGCTAACAGTTGGGCGCTTACAGCTGCAGGGGCTTACTTTGAGCAACTCTGCAAAAGGGACATCCCCTTCCCGGATAACAGTAACAGTGACACTGAGGCCAAAGCCAAGAGATACCACACTAGGGATTTCTCTTCATTCCTGGAGTAATTTTGGGGTCGCAACAGGATGTTGAGGACAGAAGTGTGGTGTAGCAAAGCGACACCCAATGGGGAGGTTTAATGTCCTTTCATGAGTAGATGGGGAGGAGATTAAGGTCAGCCAGCTTCAAGTGTACTGGAGAAATTGTTGAAAAGTTCTGGAAGAGAAGACTTTTTTTTTTTTTTTTTTTTGTTTCATTACTCGCATGGAGCCTTTCGGCTATGGCGAGGGCTGTCTAGCCAGATCTATCTCTATCTATAGAAGTAACGCTTTCCTTAAAACAACCAGTCCTCCTGGCCTAGAAGCATCCTGCAACCCAAAATTATCGTATACTCAAAAATCATAAATACAACAGCACTACCTTGCCAGCCTATATAGCCTCATAAGAAGCTTATATAGCCAGCGACCTTTCAAGTTGGCCTGTTTGAAGGAATTCCAATAAGGCCTTCTTCCCAACCTTTATATAAAAGAGAGTAGTTGCGTTAAAGGGCTAAACCCTTTTACGCAGGTATTCTGACCTTATAGCCCAATATCGAGCATAATACATAATAATATATAATAAGGTCTATTAAGCACTGCTCTTATAAGGATATAGCGCCGTCTTAGACTTATTAATTAGATATAAGTACCTTTTGAAAGGCCCTATACCTGTTTTAAGCTAAATATAGATAGGCCAACTAGATTGGAAATCAAAGTTAACCTTTATATGAAATCGCAAGGAATAGCGGCTAATTTGGCGGTATAGCCTTCCTAGCCCGATATATTCTAAATTAGCCTATAATTCCTATTATGCTTTCCATAAATTAAGCATAATTGATTTAATTATGCGCTTAATATATAAAAAGGAGATTCAATTATCGATATAGCACTATTAATTAGCTTATCTCTCTCCTTTCTTCTCTTTTTAGACTAAATATATAAACTATTTACGCTCTAATAAGTTATCCCTATTATCGCTTTATATAATTTCCAATTTACCGTTAATCCGCTTTCCGCTTACTATTATTTAAATATCTTTAATCCGTAATATCTAAATATATTATAACTATATTTTCGATTCTCCTTTTTTTAGAAATAAAATGAAAATCCGGTTTTTTATACGAATTATAGGAAAGCTCCCGAGTTTAATTTTTAGCGTCTTACTAGATATAGGCATATAGAGTAACGAACGTAAGGGTAGCATTAAAGGTGCTCCTTAGGGCAGCTAGGCCTATTAAAATAGCTAGAATAATAATGTCCTTTGTGCCTGCCTATAGATTCTCAATTGCTGCCTAATTAATTACACTCGCTTTCTCCCTAAGATTTCCCATTATGGAAGTCGAATGAAATATTTAAGAGAAAGCACTAGAATATCCCATGCTAGACGCCGCTTCTTTAACGCTTGGACGGGAGGTTAATAATAAAGTTTATAGGAATAGCCCGTTTGTGCCTAGCACTTTATACAGCTAAGTTGGATATATTACTAACAGCTTTATGCTTACCCTCTTCCTTAGGCTCTATACCCTACTTACCCTCCTCTGCGACGCTTATTGCCAGCAACCCGACCTTATAGATAAATGCGCAATAACCTAGCTATACTTATCGGCTTTCGATTAAGGGAGGCTTTGGGGTCCTAAGCCTTACGCATTCTGGATAAGGGAATGGGTTGTCAAAGTAGCCCCCCGCCTTATAAAGCTTTATTATATGGAAGTTTAGGGAAGAGAAGATCTTATTGCAAATAAGGCAGCAGCTTCGTTTTCTCCCAGTTATCTCTATATATAGCAAATGGGGGGCCCGGCTGTAAATAGCAGCGCAATAAAGCTATTACTTTTAGCAATCTAATCGTATATAAGATAATTACCCTATATAAGTCGGCGGCATTTGGGGCAGTAAAAAGCCTTCGCAAACCTCTTTTCTGCCTTTATATAGGATATTATAATGTACTGCAATAATATGCCTAATAAGCCAAAAATCGCCTTTCCGTATAATAAATATATATAAAGAGGAGTCTTTAGAGGCGGAAAGTGCTTTAAGCTATTATATATATTAAGGTAATAGCGAAATTTGGTAGGGTTAGTAGAAGTATAGCGCTTAATACCTATCCTCTAGTATTTAGGGCAATATACTTATTCGGAAACGGCCTAGAACTTATAATAATACTTCTCTAGATATATCGTTAGGTCTCGAAGACGACGAAAAGTCTTATAGCCTAAAAGATATCGGAAAGGCTCCTTATTGCTAGGGGCATAGGTATAATACATATATTTACATTACTCTTTTAAGCTCTTTACTTGCGGTAAGGGCGTATCTTTTCCCTGCCTTTAGCACTCCGGATAGTTTGATAGCTATTCCGCCTTATCGGTATATTTCTCGTTGCTATAGACCTAAATAGCCTCCTATAAGTCGAAGGTAGCTAGATATAAGAAATATATTGGCCGTCTATAATGCTTATCGTCTAAGTACTTAAGAAGTAAGTCGATATACCTCGCTTCCTAGCTATCTAAGCTCTGCTTAGATAAGTAGTCCTAGCTATTTAAGCTTTGCTTAAATAAGCAGTTAATCTCTCGAATTATAGACTTTATTATTATAACTTTATATCTGCTGCGGATTAAGTGCTTAATAGTTTATCTAAGCTGCCTAAGATTATTCGCATTACTAAAATACTCCTTTCTAATCTCTTTAGTTCTTAGTCTATTTAGAATATACTTAATAAACCGAATTCTGCCGAACTTATTCTAGTCTTTATTATGGCTTAAGGCATAGATATCCTGCTACTTATTCCAATAAACGATATCTTTTATAGCGGCTTTTATTAGGGCAAGCTTATTGTATTATAGAGAGGCCTGCTGTAAAAGGCGAAATAGGTTTATCGCCCTTTCCATTGCGGCATTTAGCGCTAGGATAGGGATAAGATTATCCTTTATACATCTTGCTTAATAACTCCTCTTATGAATTGCGGTAGTATATAAAAGAAGATAATTGCAAAGGGCTAAGTTAAGACCTTTTATAAATAATAATTAATTATGCGTTAATTATTAAAGGTTTTACTTCCAGATAATTATATTATTTAACCTACTCCCTACCCCAACTCTTATTATATAGGGTTGTAAGGCCTCCGGATAGCCTGTAATATAGAGCGTCTGGACTTATAAGCTCTAGAACCTTATATAGCTAAGGGGAAAGATATCTAGCTCTAGTATTTCTTCCTTCTATAGCAGACTAATGCACTATATATGCTCCTCAAATAACAATTAATTTAATAATTTATCTAGTATTAAAAACGAGGTCTGAAATGTATTCGCTGCTAAAGCTTATGCAATTACGAGACTGGCGGGATAGAAGAGATTAAGTAGATATACTGCAAAAGAAACCTTAATGCTATAAGAGGTTAAATCGTCTGGCTGGAATTGCGGCAGGTGTAGATTTAATTCTATAGATTAGATAGGGATATAGGAGACCTATAAGTTAATAGAGCCTCCATGCCAAGCTATAGGAGCTATAGCGGTTCCCTTTTCTTTCTCTTCCTCTCTCTTAAAACATAAGCACTAATAATATACTAAATCGACTAAAGAGTTTTAAATCAATATATACTATAATGCCATCTAATAATAGGAGTATAGTTTAGGAGTTATAAAGATTTGTATATATTTCTGATCTTCTTTAACCACCCTAGTTTTTTGCTTATTTTAATAAATTATAAATATAGCGATAAGGTTCCTATATTATGTTTTAGGGTTATATATTAGATTAATATAAATATCTCGGTATTTAATGCCCTATATAATACTAGGGCGAAAACCACCTAAAGCTTTAAGTAAGATTATAAGATAGAAGGAGATATAAGTTAAAGGGTTATATAAAATCCGATTAGCATATCGCTAAAGAACTTAAAGCAGTAAAGCAATATTATTACTTATTGCCTTTCTCTTAACAAATAACTGCTTACGCTATAGGCCTATTAATATTGCCTAGGCTTTAATCTACTTAAATAAGCCATAAATTAGTTTATTGCTCTTAATAAGTATAAGGAACTTAGAGCAGGATAAACCTTAATAATCTTACTAACCGGGCTAATACCTCGATTAAGATATATGCCGGTTCTAAATTTCAAATTCCATTGCGCCGCATTATTTAAATTATTACAACGCTTTTAAGCCAAGATAATCTTATTGAAAGCTATAACAATAAACTTCCAAAGGCTAACTAAAGATAACGCCTGCTTAAATATGCGCTTATCTTCTCTCTCTTCTATGCCGAGTAAGACTCGCAATCTTATAGTCTTAATTACAGTCCAGTTTAGATATGCCTTATAGTGTTTTACAGCAGACGCCTGCTATAATTCCGATCTATAAAGGTTAATCTATATTTAATCCGGATTAACCTAAGGGGCTACTGCCTTTCAGAAACTACTTAACTTTAAGATTAAATATATATAATATAGCAATCCGTTTCCCGGAACAAACTTACTTATATTATCTATAGGATATATTATTTCTACTTTTCTTAATAGATATAGTAGTAAGCTTATTATAATGCGGATATAGTTTATCGTTAAAACTTTGCATAAAGTCTTGGAAATCCCTATTATCCCTACCTAAAGGAAGCGCAAGGTAGGATATAATGCATATATAAAAATGCGAATAATTATAGGTATAAAAGCTAGTACAAGAAGGAGGCTGCCAGGCGGCTGCAAACCGGCCGCACTATATAATTTAAATTGAACTGCCTAACTATATACGGTTTGCTCAACGGGTATACGGCCGGGTCTTTGTAATGATCGCAAACTGATTTGAGGACTCGAGAAAATGGTGGAGGCGACTTATGGGCCTACTGCCCCCCGACCTATTTCTTCCATAGTAGGAGGCTCGTTTCCTGTGGCTAGGTTCTGGCCGCTTGTTTCCCGGAACGGAACCTAAAACTGCACTTATCTTGACACTAGTTTCCCGGCTTCCAGAATCAATTTCTAATACCTCGACAACCAGCGAACGGATTCTCGTGGGGGGAAAAAAGACAAGAAACAGAAAGTAAGTACCAAGAAATCAGTTTAAGACAGATCGTGCGTTAGCTTGCAGAAGGAGGAAGAGGGGGAAAGAAAAAATGCATCGAGTAACCTCGCGACTATCAGCGACTAACAGCGAGCAGGTATTTTCCCCTACTTGTAGACTTATTTCCGGTCGTTCGATAACTCGTTTCAGACCGCGCAAGTGGTTTAGTGGTAAAATCCATCGTTGCCATCTCTTGAATAACTTCGATGGGCCCCCGGTTCGATTCCGGGCTTGCGCATGTTTGTCCTCCCACACCACCGTTAATGTGACTTTTTGCTGCATCTTGTGAATTGCTCCAGAGTTCCTTTTGTATGATGGCTTAGTGTTTACTGTTGGCTTTCCCCTCGTTCCGGTACATGGTCGATGATAGGCCGGTAGGCTCCTCAGCCGTGACCATCGTTACAACTACGGAGCGGGAAGCTGCAGCTGCAGGCAGGGGTCCGGGTACAGGTCCCGATATAGGAAGCACATCGCACCTACGCTGTATACGGGCAACAGTCCGCCCACCACACACGTGGACTTTTGATGGAAAGGTTCTGCGTGAAATGATTCATCATGTCGAGCATTTTGCATGGTTCCGAATTTCCGGGGCAGCTGGAAAGGGCAGGTACACTGCACATGCCATGCGTTGCCAGATGTCTCCGCCCACACGAGGCCAGTCAGCTTCCTGAAAGAGAAGTTCGCGAACGACTGGATCTCCGAGCTCCAAGACGTCACTTGGGGTCGAACAAGGTATACGTTTAATATATATAAATATATATATATGTATAAATATATATCTTTTGGCAATAACTACTGACCCAGAGCGAGGGAGCGACTCTGCCTAGCCATCTCTAGCTGTGTTGTCAATAGTCTACAGTGACAAGATGAAGTTCACTCTTTCCTCCATCTATTTCCGGCTACTAAGCTCGAACGCTGTATTAGCTGCCCCAGCGAGCATTCTCGAAGACCGCTCCCTAGTCCCTCGTAACTACACAAGCCCTTATGCGGACCAGCTTACCGACGGAACCGCTTGCAGAGATGTAACTGTCATCTACGCCCGCGGAACTGGCCAGCAAGGCAACATCGGCGTGACAACCGACGTCGGGCCCGAGTTCTTAAACGATCTTGGTGTCTACGTCGGTATTGGAAACTTGGCCGTGGCGGGTGTGAACTACTCTGCTGATGTCGAGGGCTTTGAGGAGGGAGGTGATCCGGCCGGATCTCAGACCACGGCAGATCTTGCAACCCTGGTAAATATACAAGGTAACGGAAGTCAACGCTAATAAGAGACTGACTTGCATCCAGGCCCTGTCTCAATGCCCTGACACGCTGCTCATATTATCCGGATACAGCCAAGGGGCACAGCTTGTCCACAACGCTGCAGAGCTGGTATCATCTGCAGTCACTGACTTCGTTGCCGCTGGTACGTGCTGGCCATCAGCTGCATTCTCATGTCCATCCGTTTGAAATCGTTCCAAACAAGCTTTTCATCTAACAATGCGTTCTGAATATCTAGTGCTCATGTTCGGAGATCCCGATAATGGCGACGCTGTGGGAGACATCCCGGCCTCCAAGGTGCACACCATCTGCCACGCTCTCGACGGTATTTGTTTGGGTCTAGGCATTATTACTCCTGCGCATTTGAACTATCAAGATGACGCGGGCACGGCTGCAATTTGGGTTGCTGATTACCTTGGATACTCGACCTAGAATCAGAAAGCCAACGCACATTACACACACTATTTGTTTCCTAATAAACCGGATCTGCCAGACCTGGCGGCGGCTTGAATACATCAGCCTTGTACCTAAAAAGTAAATGAAGCATTAAATTATGGCATACTAACCATTGAGAAATGTACATGGGATGAATGCAGATTAAACTCGTAGGGAGCCTGGAGGGCTTGTGGATGCTCATCGACATTTACGGCCACGCAGACCTGGTGGCAGGTACTTAAAGACTGCTGCGCGAATCACCGCCCGGACGAGAACTGATTGCCATTGCGACTCTCGGCAGAATCAAGGGGTACATTCGGGCTGTCTCGTGTGTAGTGTTTTTTAATCCTCGCTTGTGTCGTCCACTGGGTGTGCCACCCCATGTCAGCGCAAAAGTCCATAGCAAAGGCCCTTGCCACAAGGCAACCACGTAATTTCCTCAGCGCAAACAGATCCAATGAGTTGGGCGATGGCTGGAATTATGCCGAAGAAGACATGAAAGTATCTGCGAAATTGTTGCATGCTGTGCCACTTTCGAGGAACCAGGTCGAACAGATAACGTTGGGGATGGGTTCAAAGGCAGTGAACACAAAAGGGCCCGTAAATCTTCGATTCACTTCCGAGGTCACTACCTGCATAGTATCTTGTCCTGAATCCTAGTCTCCCATCTAATTGCGCGAAACCTAGTTTCCGAAAATCCGCACTCTCAGCCTGTCCATTCTTGTAATAGGGGGTATGTCATGGGTATGGGTATAGTCTATTATACGTAAAGCACTGTGGAGCCCGCCAACGATTTATACAGAGGGAGCAGGCCAGCCACGGAAGACAAAAGAAAGAAAAAAAAGTTGTGAATGAGCTAGCTCACTGGCACATCGAGGTCTGGGACGCGGTTTGCGTAAAAATCAGACGAAGAAGGCATCGTCTCATGGCATCATTGTCGATCATGGATCATATAGCCCGCAACTCGTGGGCTCTGGTGAAGGCTACTAAGCGCCCATGCTGGGACTCGCTGCCCCGCTTCCATCGGCGCTCCCACTGGTACTTGACGAGAAGTAGCTTTGGTCAATCTTGAAAATCCAATCCAGCTTATCCTTCTCACTGCGTGCGGTGAACAGCCACGTGTTATCAGTTCCATATATAGCGAACATCGCCGCTTGTAGCCGATTCGACAATTTTGCGAGCCCTAAGGTGACGCTCTTGTTCCTCGAGTGAGTGCGATTATGTCCAGATGGGGTGCTAGGACCTTGATTGCCCGTCCATATGCTCGAGATCAAACTGCCTGACGCTGAACGCCGATGTTGGTGTGCCCCTTCGCCACCACGCTGCGGAGTGCGGTACTGCTGTGGCGAAGCCTCCAACGCGCCACTCATGTTGTCCATACCGCCATCATCATCTTCATTGCCGTTCAAAAGACCGAGAATTCCAGGCTGACTGTCGACCCGAGAGTTACGCAGGCTGACAATAGCCACTTCTTCTCCGTCGGTGACGTTGTGAATATGTAGGTATGGCCGGCGCAGCTCGACGAACCGTTTGATCCAGCGTGTCGAATCGCTGCTGGGCACGAGGAGATAACCACCTTTGAGCATGGTCGGATTCTTTGGGACGCGAATAATAGTCGCAAGTAGCTCGGGTGGAAGTGGTGAGTGAGGATCGCCAGCCACTGGCGGCTTAGTGTTGTCCTCATGAAGAATTTGGGTGAGTGGGTCGGGGTAGCTGGTCCAAAGCTTGAGACTGCGCTCCAGGATGAATGTTTCGCGTTCCGCAAACTCTGACTTTAGCTTCTCCGGCGACTGAGGCTCTACTGTGCCCTCATCTGCGCGAACCTCGCCGTTCTGTCGTTCTTCCAACCCTCCATTCGGAAGCTCGCCTTTTGGATTTGTCTGTGCTGAGTCCACGCCGTTGGTTTCTAGCTTCTCTAGGGGGGCATCCTTGTCCTTTAGCTGCTGCTCATCAACATGCGCAATGTCGCCGTTAGGGAGGCCCTCGCCGCTTACAGCATCCAAAAGCTGTGATACCTCTGGCGTATCTTGCAACAACTCATCGATTGAGTCCATGTCCGTATCCCTTGATCTGGGCGGAATGTCTTCGTCGTCATCGCCATTTATCTGCGGTCTAGGTTCCGGCAACCCTATCTTCTTGATGAAGTTTTGCATCGCACCAATTTCCGCAATGCGCCTTCTCTTCTTGCGCGCGCTAATATAATCACTGATGAGACTCACGCCGCGGGGGGTCCAAGTTGTGAGGTTCTCTTCGCCCTTGACGTAATCGTGCTGGCTGTTCATCCGCCACAGGTCGCCAACTCGCTTGATGGGTGCAGGTCGCATTTTAAGCGTGAAGATGACGGTGCTAGAGTGAACGAAACGAACATTCTGCCAGAGAGCGGAGAACATGGAAGTCTGACGCACGAAAGAGCGGGACAGTATTTGGCAAAAGACGTTTTGGGAGAAGCGCATCGGCTCGGCGAGCTTTGCTGAGCTGACTTGCCAGGAGATGGTCATCTGGACGCGGTACTTCTCTCCTGTCACCCGATCCAAGAGCAGCGAGCCATGTAGACTCGAGTCCCATTGTCCGTTGATAGTGATGCTGCGTGTCCCATTGGCGTTGTGGCGGAAGACTGGCTTAGAGGCCATCTTCAGGGTGATATTCGGCGTGACAGTTCCCATGTCCGGGTTCTTGCCCGCTGCGTCCACGAGCTGTATCTTGCCAACACGGATTGCGATCACATCGTCCCAAGGCAGCACGTCACCGGAGCTGTGGCTCAGGTTGACTGTGATTCGTCTCTGTAGACCTTGGTGGAGCTGAAAAGTGCCAGGGTCAAGTTCGCCTGTCTGCGCAACCTCCATAGGAACGTAATCTCCATTCTCGTCCATTTCCATGATCTGCACTCGGGATAGCAAGTCGTGCTTCTCTTCAGTGTAAAAGTGTGCCTCGCTGATTCGTGCCGACTTAGGCTTGGTCCTTGAGCTCGGTACCGCATCTCGCATATCATCCCAGCTAAGAAGCTTGTCGAGATGCATAGAGGAAACCTTCGCAAAGATGGCCACCCTCAGAACAACATCCCATGGTGCGAAGATTGGCACATTCATGCTATGGACGCTCTCGAACCGGATCGCATCTTCGTCAAAGTCTTTGACCATCTGTGTGGTCGTGATGCCGTCCTCCTCTGATATCCCAGGAATGAATAGTTGAGCGTGGACCTCTGTGCCTTCCCGCTCGGCAAAGCCGACCATCTCGTGCATGACGACGTTAAATTTGATCGAGTTCGACGGTGCCCTTGCTGCAGATGGCTCGAGTGACAGCTTGATAATGCCAATGGCATGAGATGTGTGTGGTGACAGGACGTCAAGGTGAAAGTCCTGTACACGGCTCTCAAACACAGGCTTGAGTGGCACGTCGACCTCGCCGACGAGCGTGTATTGGGGCATACAAGCCTCGATAAAGGGGTTGTCCAAGCTCAGATGTTGAGCATAGTCTGGCTGGTCTAAGTATTGATGCATCTGGCGCATTTGACGCACGCGATCATGCAACTTCTGCACGCTCCAGAGGTGTACAATACTATGCTTGTAGTCCACCACACGAACGCCAATGCAGGGCTTGATTGCTTGCTCAAGGTGTATGTCGTCGCCCTCCCCGCCCGTAAGGATCATGTCGTAAGAAGATATAAGGGTATGCCCAGAGTCAACAACACAGAATTGGAAGACAACGGTTTCCTCCAGTTCCTGGCTCATGATCTGGGCCTCTTTCAACGTTGAAGCATGCTGAAGCACAGATTCCGCCATCTGCACGTAGCGACGCCCTCGCCAGTGCTTTACCACCCGCTTAGCCACATCAGTCTCCTCCTCGGAAAGCCTGGGGTTTTTCTTCGGCCTCTTCAGCGGGTCCAGGTTCTGGATCTTGGCTTCAAAGTCACGCTTCTGCACTTCGAGTTGCTTCTGCATGTCCTCTTTCATCTGCTTGAGGGTGTTCTCCATCTGGACTTTCTCCTTCTTGATCTCCTCAACTTCGACGTTCGCAGCTTCTGCACCCTTGATTTGGTCCATAAATTCTTCCCGTTGTTTGTCCAGCTGCGCCTGCATCTCTTCGCGAGCATCACGCATCTTGTAATCGGAATCGCCCACTCTCGGCGTCGAGGGTATGGTAAGGGCAGTATCGAGAGAAAAATTGTCAATGGTGCCTGTTGACATGTACTTCTCTCTCACAGGGTACGAGTTCATCGAGTCCATGTCTTCGTCACCATCTTTGCCAACGACACGTTCGGCTCGAGCACGCTGGACGTCTTCGAAGAGTGCATTCAGCTCCTCATCGGTGAGTTTTGTAAAGTTCTGGTCAGTGCCCAAGATAGCACCTGCCGCCTCCCTTCGCGCAAATGACCAATCCGAGTCACGTCCCTGGGGACCTGGTGAAGCCGGGCGACTTTCGCTGCCGCCCCATTCGGAATTTGTCTTGCTGTTGCTGAAACTTCGGTCATGTCCTGACCGGCTGGGAGTTGGTGATGTTCGCTCAAGTGCCTGGAGCTGGCTGGCTGTGACTGACTGACGGAGCAAGCTATGTCTCTGGGTCTCTGTCTTCTCTGCTCGTTCAGCTTGGGCCTCCATCGGATGGTTGAATCTGAAGATGTGGAAGTCGCCCAGAATGACACGATAGCCCGAATGCAACTGCTGTGGCTCTGTGATGCGCTTGCCGTTGATCATCACAGCTGCTCCTTCCATGGGAATTAGCGTTACAGTTCCGTCCGTCGCGTTGTCGAAGGAGCAGTGCTCAGCCAGAATTCGAGTTCCTTTCAGTTTGATGCCCAGATGGCTGTCCGCGTTCGTCTCCGACTCAACGTTGCCGACCATCGTGATACCAGGTTTCAGATTGTAAACGAGACATTCTGCAAGGAGTGGATCATCCGACAGATTGACAAGATGCGGCATTTTCTTTGGCGTGCTCAAGCCGATGAAGCCTTTCTCGATGCTGATTCCAAGCTCTTCCAGGGCAGCTTCCCGCTCCTTGTGTATCTCCTCGGTCTTTTGCATCTTTTGCTCCCAGGTCTGATTAAGATCTGTTAACAACTTCTCGCTCTGACTCAATTGCTCTGCGATTTCAGCCTTCGACACTTTCTTTTGACTTCCATCAGGCGCTGTGATTGTCACCATCTGCTTCTCGAGAGGTGTGCCCTCCGCATAAACCTCGTCCGCAGGTCCAACGACGCCACCGCCTCCAACGGCACCACCTCCGAGCTTGCTCCTGAGTTGTGCTAGCTCCTCCTTGAGCTCTCTGATCATGCGAGCATTAGCGTCCTCGTTCACAACGGCATGGTTCTTGATTCGTTTTGCGGAGTCGGCATAACGAAGCGTACTGAGTGTCTCATCGTAGTTGATATCGGCAGGACTGATGGCCGCTATCATTGCAGTCATGCTGTTGCCTCCCAAAGAGTCTTTCAACAGCCAAGTTAACACCGAATCCCGATATGGCACTTGCGAAGCGGCGCCCTTCTTTTTCTTGCCGGTGGAGAGGTCAGCCAAAGCAGCAATGACACGACCAAGCGTCGAAAGCGATCTGTTGATCTCAGCGCCCTCTTTGAGACGCGCGCCGGTAGCTCCAGTGGAATTCGCCCGTTCGGACCCAGCCAAATCGACCAGACTGATCTTCGCGACCTTCTCGGCCTCCATCTTCGTGTCGGCATCAAACTTTTTCTGGGTGAGCATCAAAGTGAAGACGGCATGACTTCGACTGGAGGTCGCGTTCATGTTGGTCGCGGCGACCGTTCGAGCCTTATTGCCTTCGTCCATGAGGTGTTCGATCTCTTCAAAGCTGCCCACCACCAGTTTCGCGAGATCTTCAACGTAAGGACCTGTCGAAGGATGTTCTCGAACCTTTAAATTGCCTTTCGTCCCCGGATTCAGTAGATCCTTGACTCTTTCATTGTAGATTTCCAAATATGACACCTCAACAGTGAATCGGAGTGCGGAGTCAGCTGCTTGTGCAGTTTTTATCCTCTCAAACATGTCCTGGCAGATTTTGGGAATGATACCATGCTCCTTGCCATAGCCCATCATCGAGTAAGATTTTCCTGATCCTGTCTGTCCGTACGCGAAGATGCAGTTGTTGTAGCCCGCCAAAGCGTTGTCGAGCAGCGGTTTGCCGAGATCATCGTGGAGATCTTCCTGCCCAGCGTAATTCGAGTCATCCTTATTAAAGGACCAGTACGAGCGGTCAAATGCGAAGGTCTTCTGGCCCGAGTCTTTGCCGCCTTTTCCAGTAGTGGCGCCGGCCGGTGGTGTAAGGACCGTCTGGTCGCCTTTCATTTCGACAATACATTGTGCCCCTCGGTCGATCTCTGGTTGTAGCATTTCGTTAGAGACTGGGCCCTTTGGGGAAACGCCCCGTCAGGGCGCCTGGACGTGAAAGATCACACCGTCATTACTCACCTCGCCCGTTGAAAGGCCGACACCTCACCACCACCTTGATGTTTCCACCGCCGCCGGGTGCCATAATGACTGTGCGTCGCTGCGCCTGCGAGACTCAGCAGAGGGCTCGGGCACAGTATCAAGAAGAAGATTAAGGGCGCGTATTGGTCGAGATGAGCTTGATCACCCGTGCGATCTGCTCGATTGGTGGGTGTGGGGACTATTGATCCAGCGGGTTCGGTTCTAGCATTTGGTGAAAGGCTCAGTGCGGTCCCGACGTGTAATCCCGACTCTGGTCCGCAATATCCAGGCGCATCCTCTATTCAAAATCGAACCAGCTGGAGTCGGCGGAAATGACGGTCGGGAAATTGGGGTTCGAGGTTAAAGGCTTAGGTTGCGCTGAGACGAGAGGATAGCGATATGTGACTCGGGAGGCTATAACAGATCGATTTGGAATCTGGATAAGGAGTCGGACTGTCTCGAACAGTGCAGATGATTCAAATTGAGTTGACTTGGTCGATAAGTGGACGAATTAACGCGATGTAAGGTTGCGAAATTGTTGACACCCAGATGGTGGTACGTGATGCTTTCTAGGTCTGCGGCAGAGTCGAGAGAGATGTTGGTCGGTAGTTCGTGGAGGCCGAGATCATGAAGAGGACGTGCGTGCCCAGAGGAGTCTTGTTTCCCGAGTATTGATGCCCAAGCACAAGGTTGTCGAGACGACATAGAATGGCTGAACAGGGCGGAAGGAAAATTAACGAAGAGTGCGTAGGTCTCGTGTCAACAAATGTCCATGAAAGTTAAAAGACAGACGCGACCGCGAATCTGTCAAGGCTCCTTTGGGCTTAGAGGGGTTCGTCATTAGGCGGCGGATAAGCTGGCAGCTGACCGGAAATAAAGCCAATATCCTGTCGGCGATGCACGCGCTACACAGTACAAACTGCTTGTTCCTAGAAAGGCAACTGCTAATAATTCTTTAGGACAAGCAAGTTAACTCATCGATATTCAAGCCACAGTATACAGAAGTGCACTATCTCAACTTCTCCGAATTACCTACGTTTGGATTTGAACAACCAGAGACTCCAGTGACCGCGCTAACTTTACTTAAATGGCCACCGCTGTGGCACGCACGCCTGATCAGGAATTGCCATTGGCCGATCGAGCTTCGAAGCCCACTGGAAGTGTCACTAGCCCACTACGAGTCGTCTCCATAATCAACCGGCTGGAGGCACAAGGCGGTGACGACCACCGTCTAAACACCAGAAAACATCACGACAGGCATACATAGGGAAGTAGGCGATACTCAGCATGTGCGCGGCAATGTCACGTATGGAGACCTAGCCTTTCGCGCACTCGTGACCAGCTCCAGCAGTGGACATGTTCTCTACCAAGTCTAGAACAATGCCTCACTTTCCTCGATGCAGGTGAAAGGGCCGGATGTAGGGCAGGCAGGTGCAGTTTGAGACGTTCAAGAAGTCGAAAGAATGGGAAAGTTATAACATCATTTTCCAGATCCAAGGTCAATTTTTTATCTGCGCTCAAAATACTAATCTACGAGCGTTTGCTTTGATCACATGCCACACAAGTTTCCTTCTTCAGCTACGCAACATCAGTCCACCAACCATTCTACGAAAGCGACTAACTTTGTCTTTTCTTTCTGAGTTCAGCCTACTGCCTCAACAACCTGCCAGACCTCCTATATCACAAATGGCTTCGTTGCCCTCACTCCCCAATGAGGTTCTCATCATCATTGGCGCCGCTGCCTCGCCCCAAGTACAGAGCCGCCTCGCCTAGATGAGTCGTCGTTCCCACGATCTCGTTGACCCGATCCTCTGCAAACAAAACGTCCGGGAAGGACTAGGTAGTGCGGTGTTCTGTGCCGCTCGGAACGGACGACTGGATACTCTGGACCTTCTCCGCACTTACGGCGTCGAGTGGAACGATCAGAGCGCATCACGCCTCGAAGCTGTGTATGGACCAGTCTATCCTCGCAAAGAAGAGTGGGTACATAATATGTTCTTCTCTCCACTGCATATTGCTGCCAAGTTTGGTCAGACTGCCGCGGTGCGATGGCTCCTGTAAGTACTCATCGCGTCGTCTTTAAGCACTCACCTAAAACTCCCACAATGAGTGCTGCATCATTCTGACAAGGAACCATGACCACGGAGCAAGGCTGGAGGGCGCGGCGCACAATCTGTGTGCGTGTCAGGAGAGTCATATCTATGACTTCGCTGAAGACGACTTCGATCCGCATGACTCTCCTCTATATACTTCGCTATACCTTGCCGTCTGCAACGGCCACCCAGCTATGGCCCAGCTTCTCTTATTTCGCTCGTCCAGTGTTGCGGCTCCTCCCAGCCAGCTCGACCGTCTTCCACACTGCGGCTCATCGCAATGACGCTGCTACCTTTCTGCTCGCAATGTATAATTTGACCGATCCATTGAAGTATATCAACAGGCGTGACACCGCTGGCTACACGGCCTTGCATCTTCCTTGCCTTCATCATGGAGAGCTTTATACCCTGGAAGCACTATTGTCACACGGCCCTGACATGAACACCAGGGCTAGTAGCGGCACCTATGTGTCACCCTTCTAGCAACTTTCCAGAGGGACCCGTTCAACATTCAAAGCGTGTAGCTACACAAAACTGGCAAGGTTTCTGGACTCTGGCTTCATGCGATCTGTAGGAATTCTTTTAGAACTGTGATGTCTATGTAAAAGCATGCTCACCATGCTTTCCTTCAGACTTAGGTAGAGTACAGCCCATCAAAACGAGAACACGTCAAGCCACAACCATGCAAACGTGATATACCAAAAGCCAAGGCAACAACACAAATGCACCAATCTAGGCCAATCAGTCCACAGTGCTCCTCAGGTCGAATCTTGTCTAGCCTCCATCCAACAGTTCTAGGTCGGCTCTATCTCCTCATAATGACCATCTATACCGTCGTGTAGTGACCTGTCTTGTCTGCCTTCTGATGTCTCGTCCTCTGTTGTATCATCAGAAGGAATTGCCAAGCAAAGCTATTCCCATGGTCAAATTCATCCGAGAAGGGAAGCGCAAAGTTGAGTATGTCCGATCATTCCATCTCCGAAAGCAGCTTGTTGCGATTGTCATCAACGGCCTTGATGAAGGTATCGTATGGAGTCAGCGTGCCCAACGCGCGGCGCATGTGGGCGTTCACAATCTGAAGACCGTAGACATAGCTGGCATTGACCCAGCCGAATCTGTGTTCGCGCAGTTGTTAGCATCTCTGGTCACTTCTCAGATACGAGCGAAACTGGAGAAAATGACTTACCCCTCCTTCGCAACACCTCGGAAATCCAGGCCCTGGTTGCCATATTCAGCATCAACCCTGTGCGGGTCAATGGGCCTCGTCACATCGTACTTCTCCACCACCACACCATTGAAGTCCACGAATGCCTTTGTCATCATGTATAGCCACTTGTAGGCGAGCCGCTCAGCCTCTTCCGTAAAGCTATAGCGGTACAGGCCCGTCCACGCCAGAATCTGTTGCGGCGCCCATCCGTACGGGTAGTCCCACTGTCGGTTGGGCCGTTCCAAACTTATTTCGCCGCGGCTTTTCTGTGTACCGGAAAGAAGACCACCGTATGCCTCGAACTTGGGCAGCGCCTTAGTTACCATGGCCGCCGCCTGCTTGGGCGAAGCAACGCCTGCCCAGAGAGCCCAGAAGGTCGTGCATGATTCGTACGTTTGTTGCTCGCGCTTCTCAGTGTCATAGTCAAAGTACATGCCTGCCTCCTCGTTCCAGAGGTACTTGTCAATTGCCAGCTTTCGGCGCTTGGAGCGACGGTCCCAGAGAGACGATGTCTCGATCGATCCGGGCTTGAGGGATCCAACGCAGTATTCGGCAGGGATCTCCAGCTTGTCACCGAAGATGTTGCGAATGGTCCGCGCAATGTCGGTTTCATACTTGTAAAGGAGCGAATTCAAGTCAATAGTTGCAAGGTTTGCGCAGACCCTCTCCAAGCGGTAGCTGGTGTCGTGACCAGACTCACGCACAGATCGGTCGTGCATGAAGTAGTCGTCCAGCTCTGGCTCGAGGATTTCGCGGTGGTTGTAGGCGTGGACGAATTCCTTAAACTTCATGTTGTGCTTCTTGCAGTATGGCTCAAGAACGTGAACGAAGTGGGAGGCCTCGGTCTCAGGAGGCACACCGAGACCTACTGGTCGATACCTGGACAGTCCTGTCACAGGGTCAAGACGGGGCGAAGCAACCCAGACGCTGTGGTACTCCTTGATGGCTGCAAGAATAGCAGTTCGCAGGAATTCCAACGCGCCAGGCTCATGCTTGATCTTTTCATAGACACGGAGAGCCATGTCTGTGAGGAAGGGAGGTTGAGATCGACCAAGGTAATAGGACCTGGTTGCGTTCAAGATTTTGCCGTAATGCTTGATGCAAAAGCAGAAATTTGTAACCATGGACTTTGCAAGGTGGACCTTGTTGTCGACAAGAAGACCCAGTGACTCCATGTAGCTGTCCCAGCCGTAGAACTCGTTGAAACGACCTCCGGGCACTACAAAGGGCAAACCTCGAAGAGTTTCCTCACCCGTCTTCGGATCGGTGATCTTCTCCATCTCAATGGCGAGCAGACCGGGAGCCGCGTTGAGGTCGCGGATGAGCTCAGGGGTGATTTTGTCGGACGAAGGAAGCGGGCATACGTCCAATCTGAGGTCAGGCCAGTCCGCAGCAACTTTATTGTAGAACTTCAGCTGCTCGGTCTCTGCCTCGGGAACGTAGATGCGCGGCCGAGGGTCGTCGGTCCAGTCCTTCGGATCCTTGGCGCAAACCTCGATGGTCGAGGCGTCAATTCGTCGCGTCAGGCCCTCCCAGAAGTGGTCACGGATCAAACGGGACAGTCTGTTAACCGGGTTCTCGTTGAGACGGGCCTCGTCCAGGATGACCTGCTTGCGGCCAAATTCCTTGGCCAGAGACAACTCCTGTAGCAGGTTGGACAACATGTATGTACCCCGGATGTCGAATCTGTTGTGACCGTCGGATGCGGCTGTACGGAGGGAGAGCACCTGAGCAACGTCAGCTTCTGCTATTGCAACCGCACCGTGAGGCTGTAGTAGCACATACCTTGGGACCATTATCCTCAATGGTGATCTGCATGTTACCATCCGTATCCTCTTGCTTGCTAAGACTTTCGAGGGTAGGGTCGACTTGGATGAGGAAGCGACGGTTGCCAGGGAGTGTAGTCTCGTCTACGCAATTGACAACATTAGCCGTTGGATGCTGGCTCAAAGAAGCAGAGAAAAGTAGAGCATACCATGACTGCCTCGTCGGAAGGGCTCCTTCAGGCCCAGTCTCTCCATCTGCTGCATGAGACTATTCTGGGAGAAGGTGCGAGTCCGGGCGCTGGCCTTGGTGCCCTTGTGGCGGGCATCAGAGCCATAGTAGGTTTTGGCATCGTCGAACACATTATAGTCGTCGATGGAATCAGCACGAGCTGATGCACCAGGCGCAGGCGCCTTGTTCACGGCGTGGTCCTGGGAATCCATGGAGCTGCCAGGCCTATCTCCCCTGGATAAGGAGTTCGTGCTTTTGTGTGTGGTTTGTAGGTAAGGGTAATATCAAACTTGCACCCCAGCTTATTTGTTGGAGACTATCGGATGAGAGTCTGCAAATGAAGCAGACTGTGCAATGACTGATGCTGTAGGTAGGTAGGAGTAGGATGTGTCGAACAAAGAGGGACGATAATGGAAGCTGTAGAATGTTGCGTGGCTATAGGTGTAGGTCTGACTCGATTATGGTCAGTCCAAGATGCACGTTAAGCGGTCAGGGCGGCAGGGTAGCAGGGTGGCAGGGTGGCAGTGTAGCAGCAGCAGCAGCAGCAGCGGCTTGGATATTAGATAGGATGTCAGATGGCGATGGTGTGTGATGCAGAGGAAGTCGCAATGAATGTATGAGGAAGGCGTGCCCGGGACTCCAGGGTCCAAGCACACTGAACTGACTGCCGTGCTCGGAGCAGAAGCTAGTACTCACTGTGTGGGTGTATCCCTCAAAAGATCGAGATCGAGTATCAATGCAGGTGACAATGCGACCAGAACTCTGGGATCGGATTGAAGCTGTCGTGTGCTCAATAGATGTGGTTGCACAGATGGTCGATTGGTTGTGTGTGTGGTTTCAACATCTCACAAGCTGTTGCAATGCGATCAATGCCTAAGTAGGTAGCTTGTGTTGGGCAGGCCGGTTGAGCGAAAGGGACGACTTACGGTGACGTTATCTCCTGCCCCACCAACCTTCTGCTCAAAATACCCACTTATTTACAACAGCATCTAAGGTCCACCGTGACGTAGACAAGCTACTTACGCCCAAATACAGATGCCCTTACCAAAAAGCAGCAGACTTCATATTATTATTGAACCATATCATCAAGACTTGAGTTCATAGGCAGAGTAGGCCTGGCTCAGAGACATGTTTTGTAGTGTGGAGGGGTACTAGTCACTTGCAAGCACCTAAGATGCGGAAAGGGCCCGTGAGACGGGAGAAGGGGGGGGGGGTCTGCTACGACCCTGAGCAGGTCTTCCATTACAAAAAAACTCAAACTCTCAAGGCCAGAACGCGTGTCTCGAAATTGAATTGCATTTAATTCCTGCTCATAAGTGAGGGCCTAATACTCACAGCACTATATAATTCTAGTCAAAAGCCTGCCTGTACTCCATGTCCCATCCCTTTGGATCCTTCTAATGCTCCATGCACAGCCCCAACTGAAAAATAACAGAAAATCTACAAATCCACACCGATCACCAACTGAGCCTCAATAACGCAGGATTCAATGTCAATGGCAACAGCAAATGGCAAATGACCAGCACTCCAATTGGGAAAAGACTGGGAAAATGCGTGATCCGCCAGTTGTACGGCGCAAACTTGCCCAGGTAAACCGCAACGCCGATGCTCAGGAAGCAGATGAGGAACGTGCCTTTGAACTTCCTCAGGAGCCGAATCACTTCCTTTCTAAAAACGACGTATTCGACTTCTTTTGCTGTGGCACCCCAGCTCATATCGATCTCGAAGAAGTGGCTCAGAATCGACTGCGCCAGGTGCAGTGATACGCCGCCAAGGAAGATGCTGAAGAAAGGGACCCACCGAATGTTGGTGAAGACTGTGATGACAGTGTTAATAATTGCTCAGACTACTTGCCCATGCCGCGAGTGGTTTTTGATATAACTCACAGTTCTCCAGCAATCCCCCTTGCTTCAGACGATACCGCACTGCCGCCAATGCCACATTGCCCAGAACCGTAAAGACCATGATGATTGCGAAGAGTACCGAGAATGAATCTCGGTAGAACTTGTCGTAAATTCCGTATTCCCAACCGGTCAGGAAGTAGTTCATCGCGGACAAAGGGAACGCCGAAGCAATCGCGTAGTAGGTGCCCAGATAGGCGCCGATCGTGAGCTTGTGTGCAATGGGGATCCCCTTGGCCCTTACAAATTGCCGGAAAAGAGGTGTGAACGGTCCTTTGGTGATCCAGCTGCGCTAGGGATGGAAGATCACCTCGTTGACTCCGTAGGCATACTTTTCCCAGCGGGCTAGCTCGTCGTAGACTGTGAGAGACACGCCCTCTTTGAACTCATCAGCCTTATATGCGGCATAGCGTAGTTGGTACCCAGTGGTCAACATGCAGAGCGCCATTGCAAAGTCTTCAGACACATGGTTTTCGGACCAGTACTTCACATACCCATCTTTGGGGTCGTGATATGCCGCCGCGGTCTGAATGGCCCCCCATCGCAACATGGCATTGTGTCCGAAAAATGGGGGGGCATCGCCACCGGCGACAGCGTAGGTGATGGAAGTGTAGATCATCTCAGTGAACCATGTCACACTATTGTGTGTCAGTAGAAGGACCCCCAGCTCGTGATGGTTGAATTCGAGGACTTACCCTCTTTCAAAGAAAGAGTCTGTCACATTCAACACACCAGCCGTGAACTGCAAAATTGCAACCTGTGGTGACTGTTCCATCTCGCTCATAGCATCCAAGATACAGTCTCGGGGAATGCGAGTGTCCGAATCGACGATGAGAATGTATGTCCCTATCCTGATGTTGCCGCCTGCCCATGTGCGTCCCTGGTCCTCCGCTAAGACTGTAGCCAGAGCCTCCTCATACGCGCTGTCCTCTTGAATCTGGGTCCATTCTTGGGATCGGTTGGATTTCTCAAGTCGGTCCTCTACCCTGTTTGACACATTCAGACAAAAGTTCATGTTGGAGGCCTTTTTGAACTTCCCACGGCGGAAAAAGGGTGCTTGGTTTAATCCAACAACGGCGCCATGGCCCGGTCTGGCGACCCAGCCAATCTTGTGTTCATCGTAGAAGTCACGGCGTGTCTGAGCAGCTGCGGGAGAGACTATTTGCATGCCATCGTCGTTCATAAAGATGCTGGCCGTGCCCCCTTGCATCTCGTATGTAGAGATGGCGGCCTTGATCGATAACACCGTGGGCCGAATGACATTTTGGAGCCCCTCTTTGTAGACTGGCATCTGGATTGTCAGATGTGGTAGGATGTCGCGATCCCGCCGCAGTCGTCTTGCCGGAGCTTTCCCCGAGTAGCTTTTTGAATTGTTCACGATTTGGGTGACGGGGCCGAACATTTGGCAGATATTGCCGACGAGGGCTTGGAAGAAGAACTATCAGAAGTCAGTGACGGTGAGCAGCAACCTATTACCGGCATGCCGGCTGTGCAAGATACTTACCAGACTGGCGAAAAATTGTACAGGAATGGTTCCCAAGAGCGCAAGCCGCCTCCACTGTCCATCAGTTTTGATTTCCAAAGCAAGTGCCCGCCATCCGAGGCCCAAGCAAAGAATCGAAATGCACAGAGTGCACGAGGTGATGAAGGCACAGTTGAGCTTTATCCGCCTTGGTTGCTCTTGGGTTCCCATCTCCACATTCCAAAAGTCTGTGGCCTCCTGCTGGGGTCCTACGGCTGAGAGAGCTGCTCCAGGAAGATAAGCACCATTGTAGCCGTCCTCATCATCTCCTCCTTGTGCCCAGAGTAATTCTACAAATTTGTGCTGCAAGTCTACGGCTCTCTCCAAGAGATTTTTTGGATCGTCGTCCCATACGACGAGGATTTCGAGGTCTGCTATGAAAGCAGCAAAGTGGTGGAGCTGGCATGAGGGCAAATGCTCCATCGACGGCACCACTTGAACTCGCAAACCGTCTGGCAAGGGGACGTAGTCAAAGCCTGCAAACTTCATGCTCTCGAGGATAGTTTGCGTCATATGCGTGTCCACAGTCATTGCACAGCGCACATTCATCTTCAGCACCGCCGCATACAAACCATTCTCGGTTTCGCTCAACTGCGGAGGACAACATGCATAGTCGCCTCGGGCCCTCTTCAGCACCAGCCCCTGCCAGAGCTCTGATGCAACCAGCAGTGACTTTTGCGTCGCCTGCTGATATAAGTAATTGGACATGACATCGTTGCGGATCGACTTCAGACTTTCCATTGACCCTCGAGTGGCGGGTCCACTGGCGTCAGACTGGCCTCTGGTGACTGGAGATATCGCGCCCACACGAGGCCGAGAATCAGATCGACCGTCTCCAATAACTCCACGCGGGTGGTTGCGCAGTGAAATTGGGGGGATACTTCCATGACCTCGTGACACAGCATTTGCCATCGGAGAAGGCTCGGTTCTGTCAGATGACCATTCCTCTTCTGAGTGTATTCTGGAGCTTTGAGTCAAAGTTTGGAACGTCGATGCGACGTCTAGATGGGACGAAGATGGTTCAGTTGGGGAGTACACTGAGGATCCATACACTGAGGGTCCGGCTTCTGTACTGTACGATCTGCGGCGAGTACTCCGAGGCGGGACTGGCGGGGCGGCAACATCCTCAACCATTGTAATAGCTGGAGTCGATGATTCTCCATGTTTCCCAGTAAATTCATGCTGTGGTACACGGCTTATCAAGAGCTCCGAACGCACCATACTGTGGTCATATGCTCCATTGTGTAGGGCCTCGCGAGCGCTCGCAGATGCAAGACTCGAACCAGGATGCAAAAACGATGGCTTGGCTGGCCTGGTTCTATGAGAGCTTTGACCTTCTCCATCGTTTCTTGACGTTAAGAGCCTGTCTGCTGTCGTCGATTTCGACGTGGTAGAGTGCACAAAAGCTGGTTCGTGTCCATCTTTCTGCCTTGTCTCGCGATTAGTCCTGGCCTTGCGGCGGATCGAGGCCTGTGGATCGAGAGTCCTCTTTTTCCTAGATCTCTCCAAACTCTCACGACTTCCGTCATGGTTCCTCGCCTCACGAAGGCGAGACCTTGCGGGTGCCTTCGGAGGAATCTCCGGTAGTTCGATCAGGTCGTCATTCTCGTTCCGGGTCTTCGACTTGGCCGGGGGCCAGCCCATATTTGCAACGTTCGTTTGGGGACGAATCAAAGGCTCTTTCGTCGTCAAATTGCAGAAATTATGCAGTGAATAGATGCTCAGGTGTGAATAAGCAAGAAAGATCGAGAGGAAGCGGGTGCGCCGACCGCTGGTCGGGGTCTACGGCAAAGCAGATCCTGTCATTGCTGATGTGGTATGGCAGGAAGAGGTTGCAAGCTCCTGCCATGGACCGAGACAGGTGCGAATAGTGGCCTTCAGGGCCTTGACTCCGGCTCAGTGCAAAGTACCAAGTATCTGGTAAATTCCAAACTTGATAATCTCTCGACAGAAGTGAGGTAGCCAGCCCATGCTCTGCTAAGTGGGACTTTTTGAATACCATACCTTCCTATTTGTTCTTGCTCAGGAGACCATCTTCTCAAATGTCTTGTGAAAGCAAACTGACGGCTTTAACATGCCATTCGACCCCTCGCGAATCCCTCAACGGAAAGGCAATAGAGCTGTGGTCCATCGAGCCAAGAATACTGGTTCTCGTCTAGACATGTCCTCGGCAGGGCTTCTTCCAGTCTGTACGCAACGAATTGCAGCGGACTACACATCTGAATTTGGACAATTTCCTACACTAATAGCTACGTATTGCAAGTCAGTTTTCGACGAAAAGAGCAAGATCCATGAGTCGGAATCGAAGACTTGCTTATATTTCAGTATGAATCAGCTGAATAGCGCCCTCAACGTATCTGGACCCAGGGCTTGTGATGAGAAATACAGTGTACTGATGACCTCGACACACGAGGGTGCGAAGTCGTAAAGCATGGTGAGTTTCCGCAACTTGTCTTCGTGCTCGACGTTGCGCAGGCTTTGCTCCCCGAAGTGGCCGATCCAGAATCTATTATCAGTGTACCGGAAAATTGTCATGAGAAACACGCATTTCTAATGGCTGGGAAGCATGCCAATGATAATAGTCTGCTTGCTTGTTGGTTGACTGCAGACTATTCATGCCGTCCCTGATTTATCTGGAAGTCTGTAAGTAGTCGAGTAGAGACATCATTCAGCTGTGGACACGACGGTCTGACGACAGCGTGGAGCCTGTTGTCTGCAGAAGTACCAGGTGAGTCCAACTTTGTAGCAAGATTTACCTAATTGCATGGCACAGCAGCCAGTCGGAGTGTATGATGCACTGAGCACAAACTCTGGAGACGAGAAATTGGCCGGTCCGGAGGTAGGTACTTGATGCTCGACTCTCGTTCCTGTGTGCCACGAATTTGCGCATGCTACCCAGTGATGAGAACAGCGTGCAGAGCATATGGTACAGGACAGTGTCACTTGTGCGGAAGTTGTCAAGCGTCATTTGTGTCTCCTCAAAGGCCTCAGAAGTCTCAATTAGCGTATCCGTGGAGCCCTAAGCTGCTGAATGGTGTATCAGATCCGATGAGCCATTTGTTCTCACGAGTGTGACGGATATCCGTTTTCAGCTCGAAACGGCTTTGCACCCGTGGAAGTGGAGTCCAATCGGCTCAGTAGCGGGAGGCACTGCCCCTAAGTTAAGGTTCCTACAGGGGGCCCTAGGCCATGCTGGTTTATCTACGGGAGATCCCATTTGAGATCTCCATGATCCTCAACCAGGCATGTGCTTTACTTAATCCCTACACCGACCACACTTTCCTAGTTGTCCTATATATCGTTTCTTGCACTCTTTTTTCTGGTATACGTCTTCTCTATTTCTTGGCTCACGTATCCTTCTCTTTGCTTTCTATTTTCCGCTTCACTAATTCCAACATGGCCGTCTTCGTGGATTTAGACGATGATGACGTCGACCTTCCCCAACACGGTATCAATACGATGAAGCCAGTCTGGAATGGAACCATGCCCGCTGCCTCAGAATCCTCCACTACAGAGATTGCTAGGATTGACCAAGAGCAGAAGAGGCATAACGAATATGCCACTTCAAGGACCCCCAATCGCAGCGAGGCGGCTCATGAGCCTGCTGTTCAAGAGACCCCAAACTCAATGACAGTGGCTTTAGCATGCTATCCGTAGGCGAGCACCAACACCTCTGACCCTTGATTCGGTCCTGTCTTTGCAACGCCCGTCCTCCTCCCGGGTGTTGTACACACGCATACACCCGGGCGAGAGGCACACTGACTGGATTTCCAGTATTGTCTCGGCTCTGGCCTCGCAGCTTGACCTGAACGATGTCGACAGTCTGTCCCGCACCTGTCGAGGCGTTCACGACTCTCTCCTACAGAACCGATCTATCCTCCTAAAATCAACTCTCCATTGCTCGAACGAGGAGCTGCCTGTCGATCCAGAGTCTACCCTGCGATATCGAGCGAGGGCGGGCAACTGGTACTACATGGAAGACACATCACGAAGTGCCCAGTACAATGGCAAGTCTGGAAGCTGTGCGCGGGACATGGTCGCCGCGTGCCGCAAATGTGCCACTGTCGTGTGCAGAGTGAGCTTCATTCCGTTCAGTGTTGCATTGTCTACGCCCACACAAGACTGATGCTCTCTGGGCAGAATTGTGCGATAAAACCGCCAGCACCAGCCGTTCTTCGCGACAGGCATCGTCGTCTATGTCTCCCCTGCCAGAGGTGTCCCCTCGGCTGTCTCGCAAAACCAACGCAGAGTGCTGATCTCCCACTCACATCTCAAACAATGCAGCAGACAATTTGCAGCTGCGCGACGGACGCAGGTGTTTGGCTCTGCCAGCCCTGCGGTCGTGGCATCAGGGGTGCAGACTCCGAATATCGCGGGTATACTCCCCTCTGCACGAACCCCTACCCCAGACTGGGCAAGATCAGATAAAAATCTCAAGATCCACGTCATCCACTAACTTCCCCACTCTCCTCAGAATTTGGAAATGGCGAACCCAGTACGGTGAGGTTCTTGGTGGTCTGGGCACCGGTATCGGGGACGCCGATCGCGGCGTCGAGTGCGCTAGGGGCAAGAACTGTCTGAGTGGGAAATTTATTGAGCACGAGACGGATTGTGATGCCGACGACGCGCGCGAGGCGGACGACCTTGCTGCGGGCCATTCATCTCCGGGAACGCAGACGCTGAGTCTGTACAGCGGGTCGCATTCATGGTCGAGTAGCCACAGCAGTTTGCATGGAAGCGTGGGCTCGGCGTCGGGTGGGCTCCTCGACATCGGTACCACTTCAATAGCTACGCGAACGCCCTCGCCCGCAGTCGGCCCGGGGTACGCCAGACATGAGGTGGAAGGAATCGGGAACAAGATCAAGACGGTCAAGGTCTCGATGATTCGGGTCGGTGGCTGTGTACCCGAGTGGAAGGACGAGAAGGCTACGGGCCAGAGTCTGCGAAGAGAAATTGGAGGAGAGGTCCGAAGTTGGTGTGGTTGGTGTGACCGTGTGAATCCTGGCAAGATTGATTACGACGCCGATGAGAAGCAATGCGCTTCCACAGCTACACGCGCATCATGAAAACGAATGCAAGGTATCACGTGGGACACGGCTTCCAGATTTGGCCGGCTTATTGGGTATGGAACAGGCGTGGCTTGATGGCCCCTTCTCAGCCATGGACGATAGTACAGTGTTGATTCAGAGTCAACAGTGTTTTGTTTACAGCGACTCGACATGAACTTGAATATTTCTGTTCAACCTCTAGTCGCGCTTTCATTTGCTCGAAAATTCGGTGCCATCTTGGGCCGTCATGATTTGCTGTCCAACTTCGAGCAATTCAGTCAGCCTCTACATCAGACCATGGACTTGTATGCGACTCCTGGTGATCTTCTCTCCGTCAACATCCTGGCTTATATTGCCCCGGCAGGTCGGGATAGGCTGAACCATGACTGAGCTTCCAGTATCATAGTCCATCTCATGACCCTTAAATTCCGTTGCTATGGACGACGGTACCCCAAAATTCTGAAAGCCTGGCTCTGCGAGAGAAGTCCTGGAAGAGGCTGACAGGGACTCAGAGCCATTTTGCCACCCGGACGAAGCTTGGGGAGCGTGTCGCCATTGTGTTTGCTGAGAATGATGTGCAGCAGGCGTCGGACGAGGACTAAAATCTACAGCTGAGGCCCAGGGCGTGTAATAGGTCGACTGTATCGGCTCAGGTGGATAGTCTAGAGGTGCATGCAGCGCCGCTGAGACGGTGCACCTTCTGTGCCGACGAAGAGAGGAACAGTGACACGATCTGCGGAGTATATATCGTCGGACTCTTGCTGGTCAAATCCATAGTCGAATGCCTCCAGGCGTGGTTCCTTGTGTGTATCACCGGTACTGCTGTCTGGGGCCAGCGCCAACAGCAAGCCGTCCTCGCCGTGCTTTGCAACCACGTGCGAATGGACCGTGTTGAAATCGAAATTCGGGGAGCGCCCAGTTTGCTGCTCTGAAAACGATGGTATCGTCAGCGACCATTCTTGCCGTCTCGACCTTTTACGGATATCAGTGGTTGCTTTAGACTCGTGATGCTCGACGAGCGGAGCGTCATCGTTCAGGTAGTCAATTTCTTCCGAATCGCCGGACAAACGCGCTCGCTTCCGTCCGGAATCAGGGCTGGCCAGTGCTGAGCCGGTCCCGCCCAGCGTATGTAGGTGGTCAGTAGGCATCGTTGAAGATGTCTGATCCAGACTCTCTTGCACTCTGGGGGCGCGTATATCGGATTCCAAGAGGGGCATTTCGCTATTGGAAGAGCGTATGGTCTCCTGAATGCCCAAGGACGAAGTGAACCCTGCGGGAATCGGATTTGCATGAAGCGAGATATGCGGCAAAGACGGGAAAAAGAAAGCATCTGGAAAAAAATTACATATTTCCTATCGGTAGCTGTGCTGGAGTGCTGAAGTTAAAGCTTTCGTGAGTGATAGAGTCAGACCGTGGTGCCGTCTTCTCTGCTTGATCAAATGCCGCCGTGTGATCGGTACCAAAGTGCACGGAATGCTCATCTACAGTTCCCCCAAACAAAGGTTGTTTGTAAAGGTGCTGGTCACGACTAGGACTCCGATTGCGACTCTGCTCGAGGGCCGCTTCCTGTCTGCTCAACCTTTCCTTGAGCTCCGCATTTTCAGCCAGGAGCTCTGAGATACGCAATGTGCTGATTTTGCGTTCAGCAACATGCTTCGCGTCTGCCTTTCTCTGCTCGCTCTGGCGCTCGACAAGCAGGAGAAGATCTGTCAACGAATTTGCTCGCTTCATGATGCCTTGCAGGCCTTGCACGAAATCCTTGATTGTATGGGAAGGGAGACACTTGAGAATCTCTTCGAGGCCATGCTTCTATGGCGGTGTTGCTGGCTCGCTGATGTGGAAGCTGACGGTTTGGTTGATCAAGGGCTGCGAAGGCGGAGGATGTGTCTGCCCTCTTCGCCTCCATTCAATTCTCCTGTGAGAGTGGAGATGTGCTCCATCTGTCTTGACGTGAAGCTACTCGTCATTTCCGTCAAGTCTTTCGAGTATTGTGCTGATGTTTGGTACAAGATCAGCCCCTGCAAATCCACATTCCATGTCGATAAAAAGGTCCGGTAGTGACTTACTCTGATTCATGCGTCGGTTCATGATACTGATTACTCTTTGAGCAATAGTCTCGTATATGAAGTCATTTCGCTCCACTGGCTTGCACATAGCTCGATGGTCCGCCTCGGGGCCAATCTGCTCAATCTCATTTGGCAGGTTTAGAAGGGCAGAGTGCCTCTTCACAACCTGTGAATACTTAGTTGAAACTATTCAATATGCCAGGTGACTGATGGTAGGTGCTTACCGGATTTTTGAGTGGCTCCATCGGCAAGAGTTCATAAAAGCTATATATGTCAATTTTGCCGACTTTGACTCTCAACAATCCATCGAGCTCCAGAAGATGGCGACTGTTGCGCGCCAAATCCTTGATGATGTGGTCTGCCGGTCGCGTGAAAAGCGTTTTCACTACGCTGCCGATAACATCCATGAAGCTGGCGATATGACTGCCTGTGTGGAGTCCCCAGGAACAGGATACCACATACGCAGTTGGCCAGAGCCTCATGACCAATATTGAAAGCAACATATATAAACTTCCAGCAAGGTCAGCTAATAATTCACAAAGTCAAAGCTGCTGCGACCTTACCTCTTTGATCACAATGCCGCCAAGGAAGTGCGCAACAAAAATAGTAGGCCTTTGCTTCTGCCCCTCGGTTTTTCGCTTGTGGATCAAATGGCTGATCAATTGTTTGGCGATATCCGATGTAACAGCAGTGCTGTTGCCGAAAGGCGACTTGGTCGTGTTATAGCCAAAGGCTACAATGCGGAATTGGGTATGTCATCTGGTAGAGAATTCAAGGACCAGTAATGCTGCGTCTCGAAATTGGTCCACGTGTTAGACGGGTGGCCCGCCAGACCGTGAGCGGCAATAATGTCCATCAAGGCAGCGCCATCGACGTCGTCGGCTTCCGGGTATAGAACCGTTAACCCGATCGAAACTGCCGGCAAAGCGTCTGGCGGCTGCACAGGGCTGCTAGAGCTGACGGACTTGCTGGAGCTGATGCTGATGAATCTCATTACGGTTGTGTGTAAAAGGAAAAATAAGACGCGAGCCAACACGGGCGGTTGGCCATGTTCTCACAGCTCCTCGGGCATGGTGGATACTCGAGAAGCACAGCCGCATCGTATGCATGGCCCCAGCTCCAACGTGTTGCAGGTACCTGCAGATGTCAGCGTGCCATCGAACATGCGTATTACGGTGAGCGGCTATTACTTGCTTCCTCAAATGGCACTCAATCAGCATCACCTCGGACTATTTGCCCGAGCGGCCATACGACTTTTGGAGGTGTCTGAGACTCGACGGTCGTTGGCTATCTAAATACGTTTGATGAGCAGACGGGAACTCAACTGACGCAGTCATTGTGCAAAATGGTG
Source organism: Plenodomus libanotidis (assembly GCA_022609195.1). Classification (NCBI taxonomy): domain Eukaryota; kingdom Fungi; phylum Ascomycota; class Dothideomycetes; order Pleosporales; family Leptosphaeriaceae; genus Plenodomus; species Plenodomus libanotidis. The sequence continues at coordinate 41,444 of JAGKQA010000004.1, forward strand.
TTTCGAAGAACCGTAGTCATCAGAGACTCACTCTTTTTGTGAACTCCTGTGGTCAGTCTTTCGACCCATAACCGACCGATCCCATCTCGTGCAACCTCGATAACGCCCGCCCAATCGCAAACACCACATCCGTCTCACCAGCACCTCCCGAAGCCAACGACGCCGGCAAGCCTGTGGCGCTCCACTCCGTATCCCCAACAAATGTACTCATCATACTGCTGCTACTCCCACCTCCCTTCTTCACATCCATCGTGCCCCACGACATACGCTCCCTCTCCGCCTGCACAATCTCGCGGAACAGCCCCTCCATCGACACCATCGTTGCGTCCGACGCGCAGCACAAGTACACACGTGTCCGCGCCTCATACGCGATATCAATGAGCGTGATGAGCCTTCGCGCAAAGTCCAGCTCGCTGCGCGCCAATGACCTCATGCCGTCGAGAAAAATCGCCGTCGCTTTGCCGCACAGCGCGTGGTAATCTGCGGCGCCCAGATTCGCCTCGCACAGCTCCGCGAACGAAGACTTGACGATCAAGCGACCGGCCGGGTCTTCCGCGGCCTGTACCTGTAGGTGCCTCCCCATCATCACGCGCAGTGTGCGCTGCGTGACCTCAGCGCCCTGGCACGCGCTTTTCAGCGCCGTGCCAAATGCTACATGCTCCGTGAAAAAAGTCGGCACGCGCGCGCCTGCGTCGTCTGAGGATAGCATGCGGTAGTCCTCGTCGCCAGGCAGTTTCCACAGCTCACAGCGGCGCTGCAGGAGCGCGAGGAACGGTGAGAGGAGCGGGCGGTTGAGGCCGTTCTCGTATAAGCTATCCGGATGGCGATTCGATGTGGCGACCATGACACCGCCCGCAGCCCAAATGGACGAAAAAAGCCGCTGGAGGATCATGGCGTCGGCGATATCCGTGACCTGGAACTCGTCAAAGCACAGCACGCGGGACTCATCGCGGACCTCGCGACCGATCTGGTGCAGCGGATCGCCTGCGTAGCCTGGGGACGACCAGGCGTGGTGAAGCCGCGAGTGAATGTCGAGCATGAACTCGTGGAAGTGGGCGCGCCGGTGGGTGATTTGCGGAGGGAGCGTGGCGGCGAAGAGGTCCGCTATGCGAGACTTGCCGGTGCCGACGCCGCCGTAGATGTAGAGGCCATTAGGGGCTTGGAGTGGCTCGTTGGTGAGTGTGGTTTGGAGATCTGTGAGGCGCGTTACGAGCGCGGCTTGGCCTGGGTTTGCGCTGAGGCGTCCTTTGGTGAGGAGGGCATTGTACGCGCTTTTGAGTGCGCATGTGGTCATTGCCCGTGCTCAGGACTTCGAAATTCGTGATCGCTGGCGTGATGGACACGCATAGAGGCTAAATGTGGATTGTATCTAGTACTTGCGTGTACTTGTGAAGTGAAAATGAAAGTCAATGACATATTTGACATTGAGTCGCTGACTAACCCACGAACTTGGCCACAGACCATGGGTCGTTGGGTGTTGCAAATATCTGGCCGCCGACGGATAGAGGTGACGTGAATTTGCTGTTTATCGAGTCGTACCGAGTGAGTAATTAACAATTATCTGTGATGCTGGTCCTGGGAGAGGACTGTAGGTATCGTTTTGAGATTCTTCGCTATGGGTCTCTCTTCAATCTACATAGGGAGCCCAGACATCCTCTCCAAAGCGTGGCAGCCCAACATTGCCATGCCGTCTCTCGACGCCTGCCAGTCTATCTGACGTATTTGATGTTCGCCATATTGTGACAGTCGTCAAGGTGGTACATTTTCGTGATAGATATACATCCCTCTTCAGCGATCACTTCGACCGCGCGTGTCCTCCCAAGGGCGAGGGCCTGACCCTCGTAAAGTCCCTCATGCCGATCCGAACGACGTGCAACATGGCGGTAAGAATCGTCCCCGAATTGTAGTTCCTGGTAGTAGCTTGAGCCCCTCATATCTCACCACGATACAACATCTCAGCCCTCCTCTTCCTCTCCTCCATAGCCTTCCTCTTGCTCGGACTCCACCTCTTCTGTATCAATTCCATCTTCCTCCTCTCAAATTCGATCTTCTCCGCCGGCGCCTGGCAGGCCGCCATAATAAAGCCCATGGGCAAGTCGAACTTGGCACTTAAGGCCCGCACATTCCACTTATGCGGATCATGTGCGCGTAGCTCACGCATCTCCACGACCTCCGCCTTCGTCACAGGCGCCTCGCGCGCGTGCTTCTGAATCGCTTCTATGTTCTTCTCGCGACTCAGCCGCACCGTCGGCATCGTCTCGAGCGTGGCGGGTGTGGGGACGCCGAAGTGGCTCTCGAACAGCGAGGCCAGGTTGGCGCGGCGGCGCGGGTCGTTCTTGGGCAAGAACTTGAAGGGCGTGTGGTAGACGCTGGTGCTGGCGGAGGGCGGGTTGAAGACGATGGTGTCCTGCTGCAGGCGCGTGTCGGGGATCAGGAAGGAGGGATGTGGTGGGATGTTGGCGGCGCGCTTGGCGCGTGCTGCGGTGGCTTTGCTGCGGATCTGGTGCTTGAGGGCGGTGCGCGTGCAGGTCAGGCCGGGCCGTGATGCTGGCCGGAGGAGGGCCGCTGCTATCGCTTCCATGGTGGATGTGTGTGGGTGGGTGCCGGTGTCTAGGCAAGTGGTGAGGTGCAGCAGAAGATGGGCAGAGGTATGGCAACCTCGACCTCGGGCGCGTGCAGGTGTGACCAGGCGATTGGGATCGTCCGGGGGGAAAGTCGGCTTACGAAGAGATCAAGTCGTCATATATGTCGCCGGTCATCCACTTCGTGTATCCCAATCGCAATGGCTGTGGTGGTGGCTGTGAGGGTCGAGGCCGGTTGTGCAGAAAGTGACTTGGACAAAAATTCAATTCGATGCTCGACGGCTGCTTCCCGTTTGGGTGGAGCCATCCAAAGCTCTGGCCAATCAACTGTCAGTACGCCCATATGCAACCGCAACCTCACCTTCACCAGCCTCTGCTGACCAGTTTCACGTTAATTTTTCTTCATCTTCAGCAATCATTGACAAGTTGCAATGCGCGTTCGCGTCTTCAGCATGAGATCATCATTTATGAATTTAGCATACGGGTAGTCTTGAGAATATCTAGATACCCCCTTCGTCTCCACTGTAATTGCGCGCATCTACCTGAGCATCGGTTGCCACTCTTCTTCTCATTAGATGCTTGCCTCGGAATCAAATTATTCCCAGAGCTGGATCATCTCAGTTCTCGTTGTCCTATCTGGCATGTTGCAACATTCGAAATTGCACATCGATCTTTAGATCTTGGACGACGCTGGTGTCCTATCACCAACCTCCTCCTTGGCACGGTCTCGAAGGATTTTGCGGAGGATCTTTCCTGACTGTTTTGGCGAATTAGCATTCCGATATCGTTTTTATGATGATATCTGGTTGGGCATCGACTTACCGGATTCTTAGGCACGGCATCAATAAAGACAACACCGCCCTGCAAACGCTTATACCGCGTCACTCTTCCAGCGAGCCACTCCGCTATCTCCTTCTCCGTCACCTGTGAGCCTGGCGTCTTTGCGATGTAGGCTCTGGGATATTCTTCGCCGTCAATAGTGACTCCGACCACAGCAGCGTCTGCAATGCTGGGATGGTCTAGCAAGATACCCTCGAGCTCAGCCGGTGCAACTTGGTTCCCCTTGACCTTGATCAACTCCTTTATCCTGTCGATGATATGCCATATTGACCCCGTCTTATACTCCTCGATGTAACCAATGTCGCCCGTTTTCAACCACCTCGTTCCGTCCGGGTCGATCGACAGAGTGTCTTTGGTCGCCTCAGGCTTGTTCCAGTACCCTCGCAGCAAATTGGGCCCGGTCACCCAGAGCTCGCCTGGCTTGTTTGCCTCTAAAATCTCTGTCTTACCGTCCAGCTCCACGAGCTTGCCCTTACAATTCGGCATCAACTCGCCCACACCGCCGCTAGGCTTCAGTTTATTGTCGTCCCACGCCATACACGTGCACGTTACTTCAGTCATGCCCCAGCCTTGGCTTATCACGACACCCTTCTCTTTGAACAGGCTCTCGGCCTCTTGCGCGGTTTCCTTCGCCAGCGGCGCAGCTCCAGACCCCAGGCTCTCCACGCTGCTGAGATCGAATTTGCGAGCCGCCGGGTGCTTCGCGAGGGCTACAACGATGGGAGGCACACATGCCAGAGCCGTGACCTTGTACTTCTCAATGTGCTGCAACATCTTCAAAAAGTCGAACTTGGGCATGATGTACACCGGAATCCGCTGATGTGCGTAGTTGGCGATAAAGTATGTCTGTCCGTATGCGTGATAGAGAGGGAGGAAACCCAGCCCTATCGATCTGGCCCTTCGCTCTCTATAACCGCTACTCTGCTGCGCCAGGTACACGACCTGTGTGCAGTTCGCAACATAGGAGCCATGTGAGATCTCCACGCCCTTCGGAACGCCCGTCGTCCCACTGCTGTAGTTGAGGCAGCAAGTTGTGTTCTTCGCATCTGTCGGCTCGATCCACTCCCACTTCTCGGCCTCCGCGATGTCAGCTTGTAGGAGCTCGGTCCAGTGCTTCACTCCTTGCAGCCGACCATTGGCGCCCGGCGCCGGCTTGTTCTTCCGCGGGTCCGTCTTGGCATCAAAGACATACACGCGGTCCTTTGGCAACCCGGCCTCCTTCGCAGCCTCCAGCGCCACGTCGAGACTCTCCTCCGCCGCAAGCAAGAACGACGCTCCACTATCGCTCAGCTGATACGCGAGCTCACGCGCGACAAAACTAGGGTTTGCGCCCGAGAAAATCCCGCCGGCCATGAGCACCCCCAGAAAAGCCGAGGGGAAGTAGACGTTGTTCCCCGAGAACATCAGCACGCGCTCGCCGGGCTTCAGGCCGGCCTGCTGCAGGCCGAGGCCGATACGCTTGCTGAGCAGGCGGTATTCGCCGAATGTCAGAAAGTGCGTGTCGGGCCGGTCGGCGTCGATGATGGCCTTGCCGTCCGCGCTTTCAAGAGCACCGGTGCACGAGCCGAAGACCCATTTCTGCAGGGACGATTCGTTGATGGGGATCGCCCATCGCGAGTTGATGACCATTGTCTTGGGGGATTAGGCAACTCGGTCTCGGGCGGACGAAGGGGGTATTTAGAGAGGGATGCAGATCGCGCAATGAATCTAAAATATGACCAAACGGAAGGGGAAGGCTGGCGGCACGACGGGTGTCACAGAGAAGTTTGTGGCACGCTGAAGGAGGAGGCAATTCAACAACACTCAAAATGTCGTCAGAACAGTGGCAAGCATTGGGTGGGGACAGCTTTGTGCATCAAGGAGGCGGATGCGACCCTGGATATATCGACACCAGCCAGGACTCCCGAGGTAACTATCATCCCCGGCTACTCGATCCTTCTTCCATTAGTCGGGGTTTTAGGCTCCTTGACAACCGCGTATCCTCTGCGAAATATCCTGGGAAATGCCTCCTTCTTGCGTCAGGTGGCTGCATGTTTTGCTGCCGGAATAAACGCTTCTGGCCGCATAGTCCTCAATCGGTATCCACTGCTGTGCAGTGTGCGATGTTCTCTTCATCGCCGGCGGGCCTATTCCCCCCCCCCCACCCCCCAGGTGTCAACGACCCGCTCGCTTCCCCGCAAAGTCCGGGATTGGCGTGCTCAAGTGGGCCGTGGGCGTGCCGGCGTCCCGCTTCCCCGCGTTTTGGAGACTGGGCAAAAAAGCCGAGGCTCATTTTTGAGGACGCAACATTTCTACGAGGGCCTCTAGCCCACAACAGGTCTTCGTCGCGACTGGCCTCGCAAGTTGCACGAGCGCTGCAGGTCGACTACTCGACGACCTGAGAGGTTGCTAAAGTCTGCTTTGGCATAAACTAGGACATAATTATCACCCGAGCCGAAGGTTGCGCGGCTTCGTGATCAGCTTGTCGCTTGTAGTGTTTACGGAGTGGAGTGGCTCTCCTTGCCGTGGTGGTCACGATTGAAGATCGCGAACGAGTCATAGAGCTAGCGCAGCAGAAGCACTGTCGCTCCGAGCAAAGATAAGTGACATGGGATCTCTTTTTCCCGTACCCCAGTCTGTTCAACTCCTGCGCTCGTTGGTGTGGCTGCTCACAGTGAATTTTCCCGCAAATGTGCGATTTGTGGCCGTCCCGTTCCTCATGGATGTGTTGCGACTTTTGTGCCACTAGGGTGGCCGACAAACCGATGGATTTCCGTCGAGTGGTTTTCATGGCTGTCCTCGTCGTCTTCAATCGGACGCGCTAGCGCGCATACTTATAAAGACACCCTGAGACAGGCTAGCGGTTTGTTTCCGGTCCGGGTCTCGGACGAAAGAATTAGTCTCGCCTTGGAGAACGTTGGAGCACGGCCAGTGAATATCTCATGCCGGCTTTAAACTGTGCGATCGCCCCGGGCGAGAGACTTTCCTAACACGGTAATCCCTCCAGCCGCTTTCTCCGGCCGGACATACAGGTCAGACCTAGGTATGACTATTTCCGATTGTGCGCCACGCGCAATGCGCACAATAATGAATCTCAAGTGGTCACCTCCATACGCCAGGCCGCTAGTGCCTATGTTCCGCTGTTGCTGGTGCGTTCCGCTGACCAGCAAGGAAATGCCTGTGGAACACTGCTAACGCCGGCGTTAAGCTCATACCACTCAGCTTTCACGACGGAGCCAAAATGCTGGTTTGAGGCCGGATTAGGAAGTATTCAGGATGGACTTATGGGAGACATCGGCCTTAAGCATGTATCACTGTCTCCGCCATGATTTAGGCTCACGATGGCTGGAATTGTGAATGATGGAAGATGACGAGGGAGTGAGCATTCAGCAGTATATATACGAGGAGGTCTTAGTCTTCTTGTGATACCCTTAAGCTGCCATTCACTCACATTTCATCATATCTTCTTGACTTCTCACCTAAGACGCCTACCCAGAACAGCTACACAAAAAGTATCATGTCTCCTAAGTACGCTAAAGACCAACCTGAAGGCTTCGTGAACCGCATCAAAAATATCACCATCGTCGGTGTAAGTCTCTCCTCCGTGAATTTGCCTCAAAATCCCGACCCTCCGCTAACTCACATCCCCAGGCCGGCGGCCGCATCGGAAGCTACTTCACTAAGCACCTCCTCGCAACAGGCGCCCACACCATCCAAGCCATCACCCGCACCGGCAGCACGACCACCTTCCCCGCCGGCGTCCAGCGCACCGAAGTCGACTACACCAATCACGACGCGCTCACCGCCGCCCTCAAAGGCCAAGACTTCCTCATCATCACCGTCGCCGCCCGCGCATCCGAGAATCCAGAGGCCGCGCTCATCGCCGCGGCGGCGGCCGCCGGCGTTCCCTACGTGATGCCCAACTCCTTCGGCAATGACCCGCTCAATTTGCCCCTGGGCGAGGCGCAGCACACCAACGCGCCGTTCCTTGCGGCCAAGGCGCAGATCGAGGAGCTGGGTGTCAGCAGCTGGATCGCGCTTTCGACCGGATTCTGGTACGAATGGAGCCTTGTCGGTCAAGGGGAGCACCGGTTTGGGTGTGGCATCGAGGGCCGTACGATGACCTTCTTTGATGATGGTGAGGAACAGATTACCACGAGCACGTGGGACCAGTGTGGACGCGCGGTGGCTGCGTTGTTGGGGCTGAAGAGACTTCCTGAGGAGGAGGGAGATAAGGAGCCGGCAGTGGAGAATTGGGCGAATGGGGCGGTGTACATCTCCAGTTTTAGGGTCAGTCAGAAGGACATGTTTGAGAGTGTCAAGCGTGTCACGGGCACGGCGAATGAAGATTGGAAGATCGAGTATGTGGGGAGTGAGAAGCGGTACAAGCAAGCGTTGGAGGATATGAAGAATGGCGATTTTCTTGGATTCTCGAGGCAGATGTATACGCGCATTTTCTACCCCACGGGTGAGGGGGATGCGACGAGGCATGGGCTTGCGAACAAGGTGTTGGGCTTGCCGGAGGAGGACATTGATGAATCTACCAAGGAGGGATTCAAGCTGGAGAAGTTGGGGCTTCTCTCCCTTTGAGAAACAAACCCAAGATGCAAGTATGATGCGGAAGATGTCTGGGTACCCTGAATAGAGGTTTGATATGCGATAGATAGAATGTCGTATACAGTATGAGCTTGGGCAGATTTCACTCCAAGTAGCAAACTATGCGTAAACAACTTAGCCTACCACATTCCTCGTGCATAAAGCGCTTAGGAGGCTCTGATAGTGTAGTTCGCGTTCCCGCCAGCGCTGCCCCAGCCCTCAGTCGCCAACACCTGGTAGCTGTACGTGCCCAGATTCAGACCCAGCGCCTTCCACGCGTCAAAGTGACACTTAGTAGTGATGGTTCCCGAGCCGGTCCGTTGCGTGCGGCGGTTCGAGATATACTGGTTGAAGGTCGTGGTTCCGGAAATGGACGGCTGGTTGACTTGCTGGTGCTCGTATATGTCATACACAGACCCGTCGCATGTCACGGTGCCTTTGACCGGGCCTTGTGCCGAGCCCTTGCTGTCGCTCGCGTACTCTTGGATGTAGTATTCGATGAGCGGATTTGTGGTCCAACCGTACACAGATGTGAGGACGGTGCCCGCGGTTTTAGTTGTAGCTCCGTTGAAAGTGATGCTCCTGCGTTGGGTATTAGCTAGGCAGTCTTTGGATGGATGGTAGGATCGAGGAGGGGGATACGCACCTGGTACTGCCGGTATTCCAGCCCTTGCCGACGACGAAGTCTCCTGCGCCGGAGAAGGAGACTGAGTAGCCGTTGCTAGACGGGCTGAAGTTGACGTTGCCTGAGGTCTTGTAGTTCTGGTTGTAGTCCTGACGCCGGACGAGGTCATCATCACCACCTAGGTGGAAGTCTGGGGCGTCCGCGTTGACATCGGCCGCAGGAGCCGCCAAGGTTGCCATGACAGCAGCTAGGGCGAGAGGGAGGTTCTTGAGGGCCACCATGTTGGGCTAGCAAAAGATACGAAAGATATGATGCTGGTTCTGCACACTCTTAGATCGTGGTTGCCCAGGCCTCAAAATTCGGCACTCATCGCCCGGGTGTTGACTGGCCTTTATACTGTTAAACATCGTCAGCGTATATTTGGCTCTTCTCCTGGAGCCATATCTACTTGATTCAAAACCTTCATCCAATTTGTGTTGCTTCTAGCGCCTACCAAACCATATGAGTCCACTTCATATAGATATTTCCAGCCGGATATGAAAAGACCGAGTGTCACCAGGCATGTCTGATCAGAATTAAAGCAAAAAGCTTAATTCAGTCCTTGTCACGGAAGGACCATTTCGAGGCTGGCAACGAGTACCAAGCTTTCGGATCATTTTTGACATTGCGCATCAACTTGCAATTACTATGTTGCGACGGATGAGTTCCGGGCCAGACTAGACTCGTTGAGGAGCCTCGACTACTCCGTGGGGTCTAGCCAGCATAGGGTCGGTGATGGGTCAGACCGGCTGTGCTTTATCAGGACGCAGGGATCTAAGATTGAAGGCGACCCCCAAATCAAGGGTCTTTCTTAATAAAGCGTAAACTCAACGACCACAAATTTCATGCCATGAGCTGGTGATATTGATGGGATGTTTCATATGATTCGACGACATCAGCCAATGGAATCACCTTATCATGGCGCCTCCAACTCCCAGCATCCTCACCATCAAGCAAAACTTTCTCAACGCGCAGACGCGTCTCCTATCGCAGCCACTACAACCCAGTAGGGCCTGGCGACGGTCCAATGAGGCTGCCGACGATGACGAGAATAACAGGAGGGTCTCGGAAAGAGCAATAGACGATGCTCTGTTCCGTCTGAATCAGACACTCCAGCAGCACGCGAAGCGCGTGTATTCGCCACAAGCGACGCGTCAAGTCACAGAGCAGATCGACGCGCTGTACCTGGCATCGGGAGAACGACGCGGTGATGACGGGGGCAACGACGATGATGAGGCATGGAAATTTGTGGGCGCGGACTTTGGTGAGTTGCAACTGCTCGAGTGGAAACACACACACAGAGTCTAACACAGCTCTCAAGTGAGCCCGGAAATCATAAGTTCCCTTCCGGCGAGCTGGGAGTCAGAGCGGGAAGCCACAGCGCAGCCTCTCGAGGCAAAACACTACGCCGAGCTCGTGGACCGGTTACAAGAGCTTTCTAAGCGAAGGGAGGAGGCCGAGATGCGCGTGAGGAGGCTACGGAAGATCAAGGCTCAGCTGGCGCCATTCAAAGTTGAGGACAGCGCTGATGTCGACGCCTCTGGCGACGGCTCATCGCTCGCGGCTGCCAACGGTGTCCAGGAGAACCTGGTGCAGCGAGACGGCGAGATGGAAAAGGAGCTCGAGCGCATGCGGATGTTGCTCGTGCGTGTTGGGGCCAAAGTCGCGAGGCTGAAGGAGCGGGAGGGGTCGGATGATGACTTGTTTGCGGACGCCCATGTGGATGCCATAGCTGTGGATGACGTTGAGGTGGATGAAAGAAGGAAGAGCGAGGCGCTGGTGGGACTGATGAGATAAGGTCCCAACGTCCACCGCAGGATACCGCAGGCGGACGTCAGGGTACAAACCACAACTTAAAGACTGAACACAAAATGTGTAAAGTTCTCCAGCAAGAGTTTTGCTATCCAAGACGCTGGCCCGTTGCTGCAGGGACTGAATTTATTACCTTCCAGGTGAACATGAAGCACTCCGTTCTGAGACATGCAATGGCTGGCTTCGCATGCAAGGGCATGCCCTGACACGCCGCCATTGTCTGAAGGTCTCGGTCACAATTCAGGCACTGCGTTTCTCCGTCATTGATATACATCCCAAGAAACCTACTCAGCAGGCCATTCGCTTCCCCGTAGCGTCTCTTCTCTCATCATCGCCGCTCATACCACACCAAGATTGTCAGGATGGCTGACAAGCTCCGCGAAGTCAGCTCCATCACACCAGGCCTCGATGCTGCACCACCCGACAAGGCCCATGACCAAACACTCCAGGACGTCTCGCTGCGAGCATCACAGGATGACGTCGATTCAAGCACTCCCGCAGAGAGTCTGAGCAAAATTCTATTCTGCAGACGTTCGTATTACTCACCTCTCTTCATTTCGAACTTCGGTATCTCATCTGGCATTTCCTCCTCCCCGGTCTCCGCATTCATATTTTGGAACATTCTCCATCAAGCTACTTTCGCTGCAAGTCTGTCAAGGCCCCGCGTCATTCCGTCCTTACCTCTTCAGGAACCCAGCTTGGTGCTGTCTGTCGCGAGTCGAGACAGATATTTAATAAGGCTTACAGGGCTCGATATTCGATTCCGCCACTCCATCAACGTCCCATTCAGCTTCGAACGCACAAGGACTTCCTGGATTGCGTCAACACCGCGAGCATTGACCTCAACTCTTTGTACCTTTTATTTCCAATTCCTGACAAACATCATGGAGTGCCCGGACTGCATCCATCTCGGCTGACCCTCCGCGGAGGCTGACTGCAAGAGTTCACGGCTGTCTATGCGACGTCGACGCGTGTGGCCAGAGTGACGGACGATCTGGTAACGCAGCCTTTTCGTGCCGCTCAAGCACCAGTGGCTCGGAACGCATCCAATCTAATGCGGACGACATCTCTGGTGTGGCATCGTAGTGGGTGGGTGGGCACTGGGTCGCAAATGTGGCCGTATGCAAATAAATACAAGTGAGGAAGGAGGGCGTTCACAAACTGCAGTCAGCATAGCGGCTGAAGAGCTTCATGGCTGCGACACGTCAATGTCTATATGCGCTTCAGTCCCAGTCTAGGTGTGAGGGCAGTTGTGCATTTTTCTCAAATGTCACCCATGTCACCAATACACTTCGAGATGACGACCCCCAATGGCGTATCTCGGTTGGCAGTGACAGGAACGCCAATAAGCGGACGAACACTAACTTCGAAACAGAAAGTAAGAGAAGCCGAAAACGGCGATGAGTGCGACGAATCAAGCATCACAAGATCATACCACCGACAGAGAGCCGAGGGGTTGACGGAGTATGTGAAAGACCTGAGCGAAAACGACGAGGAAAAGTTGGAAGCCGATGCAAGGCGCATCAAGGCATCTCGCGATCGCTTGAAGAAGTCAGACAAAACCAATAGTCACTTATTTGAAGTGCAGCATGATTCCGACCAGTGGCAACATGCCGCACAGGAAGCGGGAGTGAAATTCAAATACTCTGCCACCGAAAGAGATCGCCATGTCAAGGAGCTGAGCTTCATCAAAAAGTGACGATGGCAGTGGGCATGACCAAGCCAAAAAGGATTTGGACTAACCATCACATGACTTTACAGCTGGATTTTTCTTTTTCGAGAAGCATGGGATGGGATGGAAGAAAACAAAATATGACGGCTCTGGTTTCGACAAGCACAGCATATTCCCGGACCAGCATCTCACTGTCCACAATGCACTATTCGCAAAAGAACATAATCCTTTTGCCGAAACTAGGGATCAGCAAGGAAGGCGGCATCTGAAATACATTCACCTGCCTGCAAACCACATGGGCTGGGTCGAGGTTAGTCAGACGGCCCAAAGCTCGCACCGCTACTGCGAGACCATTGAGCGCTTCAAAGTGCAGGAAGCAATAGCAAGATATCATGAAGAAGACTTGGAGCCCGATCTCAAGAAGAGGGAGATGTCGAAACAAACACTATCCCGCGAGTTCTGGTATGGCCAGGTACACGGAGCTGGGCTGGACAAGCACCCGATCCACGCTCGGCACCTAAGGACTCGTTGTCTGAGTATACCACTAGGTGTGTACTACTCGATGATGAACCAAGACCGTGAAACCATGTTGATACTACTGCCAATGTGGATGGTGCGTCGAGAGCCGCAAAAGGATCAAGCTTCACATTTCAACCATCTCAGTAGAGACGCAAGAACTTTGCTATCTTTGTAAGATACCTTGAATCGTGTGAAATTGCTGCTGTGACTGACCTTTCCAAGCTGCCTTATCTCCACTGGGAGATGCATGGCTGGCATGTGCGCATGGCTCAGGTCGTCCAGGAAGCCGCAGACGTCTCACGAGAAGCTCGCGGTACGGATGACAAGGTGAGATACGCCCAGAACGAGAATGTCGCAAAGTTGAAACAATACTATCGCGAAAAGCAAGAAGTGGATGTCCGTCCGCAGCGTACTACTATGCGAGAGGCGAGTTGGGCGGCACTCCAGGCCATCCGTCAATCAAAGTCCGAGAAGTATGTTCACCAACTCAAAACCCCCCATAAGCAAAAAGTAGACTAGAACGAATGTGCAATAGGTAACTTTCATCTCGTAGCAAAACCAAACTTGGCATATACCTCATGAGCATCGCGAAATTGTGAGAAGTCATAAATACGGAGACGGAGACAAGACTACTCAGACACGGACTGGTCGCCCAGCGAATTGATTCCAAGAGGACTCCAGAGCCTTCCTTGCACGTTCGTCGGACTTTGGTTCAGTCTTATTTCTTGAAAATGCAGGACACGTCGCACCACGATCAAGATCAAGTCGTCTATCGTGCTACCAGACTGCCACGGGGTGTTACTGGGAACCGCACCCGAATCGTGATGGTAGACCAGCTCTGGATGTGGATACTGGATGACTGGATGTCTTAATTAGTAGTATCAGTTCTTGATCTCAGAGCCTAATGCTTGGTTCTGCAGTTGCCATCATTACCGCGTTTCCAAGACGCTGTGAACGCAACAAACCGGACTCATCAGGAATTCATAAGAGCCTGCGAGAAAGGCTGGATCACATGCATGGCGAATTCACGTCAATCTGGCATGTCGGTAAGCCGCAAATTGCAAGCGGAATTTTGATGCGGAATCGGGAGGCCGCGTAGTATTCTGATGGTTCTTCCAGCGAGTATCATATTGACCAGTGCTCTGGAGTCTTCTTCGATCGAACAAGGCCGCTGGATTTGCGACCCGAGGTCATGGATCTCTCTGCCGACGCTCTGAGCAATGTAGTTAGTAAGGCCAGGTCGACGGACGAGGACGAAAAAAAAAGGATTTTGAACTGACCAGTCCAGAACGAATGTACCACAATAGCCTCTGAGACATTTTGGAGAGAAGCTGAGCTGGAGGACTTCGGCGAGCGTCCGAATCCGCGTTACCTCAATACCAACCCGGAGGGCAAGCTGATGCGTGAGGCACAAGACATTGACGAGGAGCTGCGAATGATGATTCGAATTTATTCGCAACAGCTAGGGTCTGTCCAAGCCTTCCGCAAGTCCCTACAGCGCTGGGACAGACAACGCAACAACAAGAACCACTCCAGATACAACCAAAACAATGCCGATAGATTTATCCATGGATCTCGAAGTCATAGAAGAGATGACGGAGCAGATCAAAGCGAGAAAGGTTGAAATCGAGGAACTTGCAACTGCAGCTAACAGAAGTTGCATTGAAGTAAGCGCTTCTAGATTTCCAGGCTTTTGAGGATGCTCTCTGACAGTTTGACAGATTGAAGCTCTTTTGACTCTCAAACAGCAATAAGCAAGCATAGTAGAGGCCAAAGCAAGCATAGTAGAAGCGAAAGCAGCACTTGACCGAACGGACCATGGGCTGAAGCAGGCAGACTACAGCTTGGAACTCGCTGAGCACAGTAGAGAACAGTCAGACTACAGCTTAAAACTTGCTGAGCACAGCAAAGACCAGGCAGAGGCGACATATGAGCAGGGAAAGTCAAGCACGGCTTTCACGATCATGACTATCATTTTTGTGAGTGAACACGAGTAAGCATGTGGAATTTGAAAGGCTGGCACTGATTGGAACTCTAGACGCCACTTGGTTTCTTTACGTCTTTCTTCGGCATGAATAATTCTGCGACAGGCCAAACCTGGATGACTCTATGGGAACAGATCATCATAATGCGTAAATATCCACCTTGACTCAATGCCAACCCCTCACAGGTTCATAGAGCTAACGAGAGAAGTTGTGACATCCTTTGTAATTATTTCCATTTTCCTTGCAATCGCCTTTCCGAAATTTCGACATGCCTTGGAATCTGCGAAGAGCGTTCGTACCAGCAAAGCACGCCGATTTGCACACGGTCTTAAGGTTGCTACTGGAGTCTTCATACTCGACCCGCAGCACGACGCAGAACCATTCAAGGATCCCGAAGGCGGGGATATAGCTGTCGAGCAGAGGCATCAGTCAGCACAGGTCCCTGTGGAGCCAGAGAGGGCTCCGGTTGGAATTGCGAGTAACGTTGCCGCTCATATGAGTGAATGTAGAGTGAGACATCATGCTCACAGTACAGACAATTGGAGCAGGGCCTAGGTCAACGAAACATGCATTTCTAGAGGCGTTTCTTCAGAATCTGGTACAAGATTTCATCGTTATTACTCGCCAACCCCATTGCGTTCGTCTCCGTCGTCTGCGCTGTCTTCATTTTCCTCGCCATAATTTCCAGATCCTTGGGTGAGTTCTACGTAGCATCCATGCTGTTCTCCGGGTCTGCTTCAGGTTTTCTGCAGGCTGTAGATTCTCGTAAAGATGCAATTTGAGATGATAAAGTCACACGACTGATACCACCATCGAAGTGCTGGCCAAATCGTGGAAGATATTGCAAAGGAGTAGGGAAGGTTTTGCGCCGAACCCTGGTTCTAGCGCCTTCGTGTGATTGAGGCTGTATATTGAGCTGTCTTCACGGTGCATAGAGCTTGCTGTGAAAGCTTTGTATGCTAAGAATTGAAGTGCAGGGTAAACCTCAAAGAAAGCGGCTCCTTGCTTGTGAAGGGACTGGAATCTGGGTTGCAAATCAGAAAGCCAATGGGCCGTCTGCGTCTTCATTTCTGCCTGCATCAATGCTCAGGTACTGCGTCCTTCATAACTGGGACACGAGAATTTCACTTTTTATGTTGAAATGCCAAGCTCGTCTGATCAGGCTAGAGTTTGAATTCTGCAAAAACTGGTATTTGTTTGTCCATAACCTACCCAAGGAGAGCATAGATCTCAACCCGCGCTTCAGTGTGCACAACCCCCATACGCTGTCGCCTTTAACGCGGACATTGAGTCTCGTAATAGAATCAGCAGCGTATGAGCTAGCTCTCCTCTCTGGGCCACATAAAATGGAAAGCTAAATTATCACGAAAACTGGCTCGTAGGCTAGAACAACTGAATGAGGTGTCTGACTGGGAAGAGGAAGATAATCTAAGCCAGCCGTGAGCGGCCTCTAGTGGCCTACCCCATCGCACCTGCCTTCATAATACCCCTTCTTAATAATGGATGAGGCCTCAAGTTCATCAGCAGTGCGCAGCCTGGGTACTGCATGTTATTTGTGGCCTGACTTGGACAGCTGTCTGTCAAATGTCCTAGTCGGGGCTATTGTCGTGATACAAAGGAGAGAGATAAGAAAAGAGAACCCCTTCTCAGACCTCGTAGAGACCCGACCTCCCCTTCTATGTCCCATCCTGAATCGTCGTCCTAAAGTTGGTCACAGGTCCTAGGCCCGTGGTGGCCATAGGCGGCTCATGGTATTGAGCTAGAGAGCATCCCAATCCACTTCCATCTCCTGATCGTAGCTATGGACAAGTCCTGCATCGCTACCAATCGTAATTGCTGAGTAATCGCTTCCATCTGTTCCATACTCATCAATGAGACCGGCCGATCCAAAGACCTCCTGCTCGAACTCAAAGTGATCGCGCTTGGAAGAGTTCCGCTGCTGCTGTAGAGGACCATCAACTACAAAGCTGGACAAGTCAGTGTCAACACCGGAGTTCTAGTCCGCGTTGGCTCCCTGGCTCGGCACACTAGCCGCGTAACCGGTGGTCGGCGAGGGAATGTTGGAATATTGGGGTGCGCTCGCAGGGACGCTGATGTTTCTCATGCTGTAGGAAGAGACAACTCGCCCCCCCATCTCTCTGGCTCCAGGCTGCTGAACGGAATTGGCCCGCTGGGACACCGCACCGCACTGAGTGGAGACAGGCTGCTGACGTGGTCCCTGCTCCAAGTCCCCTTGGTTGTAGACAGTTTGTCCCTGCAGAGCAACATTCTCCTGGACTAGGCTGCTTTGTGGCTGAAATCCACTATTTTGGGCCGGCCCTGAGTTGTGGACATCGAAACCTCCAGTTGAGAAATTAGGCCTAGGCATAACCCCATTACCCATACTTGGGGCAAACTGTACATAGTTCTGGCGCCTGGACATGGGCCGGGCCATCAGCCCGTTGTGGGTGTTAGCGCCAGATGGCAGCTGGCGAGGAGTCGAAGGCGACTTGCGTGTAGCTGCGACGCGTGGTCGCTTTGTGGTTGCCTTGGAAGCGGTCGTTGATTTGGAAAAGGCGTCAAAGTCGATGGTCGGATCCCTCATCTTGGCATCGACAGCAAATCCGAGTTTGCTGTGCTGTTGCTCGTTTCCCTTCTCGTTCTGCATCTTGGTCTTACGCTCGTGGGTTGGATTGGCGGCGATTCTGTCGATCCAGCCGTCATTCTCGAAGCAGCTTCGCACGAGCAGCTTGTTGACCTGAGCCTGAAGTCAGCACATCTATGTCAATTGTGCAATTGTGGGGGGGGGGGGGAGCTGTCACCTTCAAGCATTCTTCAATGTCGCAGAATCTTGCCATGTAGCTCTCGTAATAGGCGATCTTGGATCGAGGAGGCAGTTTCAGCTCCCCCTTTTGTGCTTTCAGAATGGCTCGCTGTGATAGTGTCAGTCTACTTCTTCCATTCTCAGAACAAGGGTAGGCAACGCACAAGAATCTTCCACGCGCAAATAAGTAGCTCGATCGGCTTCTTTGCCTGCAGTATGTTCACAGCGGTGCTGGGTTTTCCGTTCAACAAAGTCGGTCGGTCCTCAGTTTGGTGGAGGTTTCTCAAGGCGACAACAAGTCGTTTGGCGCGAATCTTCAGCCATGCGGGATCGTGGATGAAGTCCGCATATGTGTTTGGGTCCACGGCTGGATGGTTCACTCTGGCGGCGGCAACCTCCATTCTCTGCAGATCTGAGAAATCGGAAATGGGTGGGTTGTTGAAATCGATTGCATTGTTCACTCCCAGCAGCCTCTTCATGCAGGCAACGTCCTGGTCCAAAGAACTCTGCTGGCTGTTTATGCGGTTGAGATACTTCGTGCTCGGTTGCTGGTTGAGATTTAGGTTCGAGGTATGACCGTGTGGGTTGAAGTATGCGCCAGATTGGACTTGTTGGTGTGAGTAGCTGGACAGAGAGCCACCTTTGTTGTGTGGTTGACCTCCAGCTCCAGAAGATAGGGAGTGGAGAGCAGCAGGCTGAGGTGGTACGGGACCCTGGATCTGTCCCATGCTGCCGCGGGGCGAGTAGCTGAGAGGAACTGTCAGGTTCGTCGTGTTGTTTGCGATCTGGATCATCGAGCCGCGAGGCGCGGACTTGTGGTTCGAGTATACCCGAGTCGAGTGAGGAGGGACAGGATAGCCAGAGCCTTGAAGCTCAGGGTCGATCCTCTGCCGGAGGGGCAGGGGAATCGTGCTATCCATCTTTGAGCGGTGGTTGTGCGAATGATTCAGCAAGAGTAAATGAGGCTTGGTGAAAGCAGAAGAGGTAAAGAGACTGAAAGACTTCTGCAATCGTGGGGGAAGAGTGGTACGTCGCCCAGGTGTTCGTTGCGGTGTGGAAAAAAAGAAACAGGAACAAGCGGAAGTTCAAGTTTAAGTACTCGACGTAGGATTAGTGAAAGGAGAGGAAGATCCAGCGACTGAGCTTCACTGACGTTGGAATATTCTGTGGGAAAGTGGGTCGTTTTTACACTAAGTATGGTGTTGAGGTGCAGGTGAACGCACGTAAGCTTGTGTAAACAACTTCTGCAAAGCGATGCTGCGAAGTCATAGACAAGCTTACCATTTACTCATAGATTCACTATCTTCGTAAGATGTGAAGCCGCGTGGACCAGATGCCCAAGCTGAGATGCTCCGGTGTCGATACATGTGCCTAGGTAGCAGGAAAACGTATTCGTGGAAGGATTCTGTGACGTGTATCTGTATCTGCAAATATGAAGACCTGGAGCACAAGTTAGGATCAGAAATATAAGACTGAAGCCCACAGGTGACGTACTTCTGAAATTGCATTTGGTTGCCCATTCCCAAGGAGGGACTCAGAAGTCAAAACTGATCAGCCCACGACTGATCCTGCGACTGGTGGAAACAGGCTCTTGAAAATTCTATATTCTCTGTGGCGTTACCGTTTCACAGTCGACACTCCCTGTTCGTCTGGTCTAGACGAACTGACTGGAATCCTTCGTCCTCTACCGCGCAATAATAAATAGATAGGGCTGGTTCTTAAGACACTGAGGACCCCGCTCGACCAAGTCTTGCCAGTGTTAAAAAAACCAGTCAAAGAGGAGGATGATATATGGAAAGTCGTTTCGGGGATCTCTCGAAGTGGCTGGCTTGATCTCGACTTGAAGAAATATGGCTGTCTTTGTGAGATCTCAACTACAGTTAGAGTAAGTACCGAATTGAGGAAACGACGATAGATAGCAACACCAGACCTTTGTGTAATGCATCTGAGCGACATCATGGACAGAAAAGTTCCCACGAGCTCAAATTTTGATCGCAAGTCGAGCTACAGACCATATTGCGCCGCTGTCGATGACCTCTCAAATTGGCTGAGCCAGAGAAACTCGTCCGTGATATATCGGCCGGCAGGACAGTCACCTGCAGGATAAAAGTCTTGAGGATGGTCAACTTTTTGTGAATTGTGCGTGTGTCCGCGATGGCAATCTGCTATCTCGGCTGAAAAGACTAGAACAAATTTGCGCCGCTGAAATTGCTGAAAAAAAGAAAACAGAGAAGTATTCAAAGAACGTGAAGACCGTCTCTGAAATGTCATAGAAATGTTTTCCATGAACCTTTTTACTATGCTCTTCACGCATAAAATTCATATCCTCCAAGTCTTCAACGCAGGGCCAATAGACCATGCCGTCAGAGTATCAATTTCACTGCGCCGCCATGAAGTGCTAGACTTAATTGGAATTTTCAAGATTTGTAAATTCCAGTGCAAGAATATCACATATTCACTCAGGCAGGCATTTCATATCAGAATCAATTCTCAACACCTAGGTTCTAATCTCGCCGTGTGTGCCGGAGACGCCGGGCTAACTGCCGTCCTCCCGGATCGGGGCAACGGGACGGATATCGGTTTGTTGAGAGCGGTGTTTCTCTTCCCCGCAGCAGCCACTGAGCCTGAACAACCACAAAATCTCTCGCATTGACGAGAAAAAACACGAGCTGCTATAAGCTTATGCGCAGCTGAAGCCTACACGTAGGATGTACGACTCACAGATCACATTCACGCTCGACACCGTCTGCCCCTGGACCTACCTAGCCAAGAAGCGCCTCGACGCCGCACTCGCCCAGCTCCCGGAGGACATCAAATCCAGAGTCAGCTTCACGCTCAGGATAGCGCCCTACCAGCTCTATCCAAAGTTTGGTCCTCCGCAGGACAAGTATGCCTGGCATCGAGACACCAAGTACTTTGGCTCTGAGGAGAAGATGGCTATGTTCACTGAGGTCATGGGGCACCACGGCGCCGCTGCCGGTATACATTTCAAATTTGGCGGCGAGGTGGCGGACACGCTGCATGCGCACCGGGTGATTCAGTTCTTCCAGGAGGCGGATGGGCCGGCGAGGGCGAATGCGCTGGTGAATGCGCTGTACCGAATGTACTTCGAGGAGGAGAGAAACCCCAGCTCGGCAGAGACGCTGGAGGCGGCGTGCGTGGAAGCTGGAGTGGAGGAGAAGGAGGCTAGAAGGGTTGTGGAGGATGAGAGCGAGGGGCTGATGGATGTGAAGGCGCTGCTGAGGGAGTCGGCGCACAATGGGATCGATTCAGTGCCGCATATCGTGTTCGAGGGTCGAAGGAGGGATGTGACGTTGATTGGGGCCAAGGACACAGGAGATTATATGAAGGTTATGGAGAAGATTGCCAAAGAGAGCTCCTAAAGATAAATATCACGTTGTCAGGTATACGGTTGCTGTACCCAAAAATTGCAACATCATTTTCCTCGACGCCCGCGACCCCTGACTCAGTACCGCGCCATTATCCATTGCTTCCTCTCCTCCTCTCCCAGTGTTCTCAGGAACTTGAGCTCGAATTCTTTGACTTCAGAGTACTTCTCGACTATTTCCGAACCCAACAGTCCTGACAGCACCTCGTCATCCTGCAACGCCTGCAAAGCTTCTTCCACGCTGGCAGGCAACATCAGGCTCACGTGAAGCTCCTTGCGATCGTTCTCACTTAGCGAGGCTGGGTCCATCTCGCAGTCCACCCATATCAGCTTCTCCTTGGTCGCGACCCCGTTGACACCGGCGAAAAGCACAGCCGCCATGGCTAGATAGGGATTGGCGAGGCCATCTAGGCACTTAAACTCCCAATGGCTGTCTTCGATCTTGCGCAAAGGCGTCTCACGATTCTGCGTCCCCCAGGTAACCCATCTGTTGCTGCTCGTTAGTCACACTTTCATACGAATGATAGCAGCGCGACTTACCTTCCACCAGCCCACACGCCATCAGCCAGTCTGTCATAGCTTGCCGGGTTGCTGTAGGTAAACGCCGCGATAGCTCTCAGATGCTTCAATATCCCGGCGTAGAACGGCTCGTACACCTCTTTCTGATCACCACCTGGCGATGAGATCGACAGATGTGCATGGGCTGCCGTACCACACGTAGTCGCGAAAGGCTTGGGGTATAGGGTGAACTTGTATCCCGCGGCTGTCGCAAGAGCTGCTATCACATCTCGCGTGTGTAGAAGCGTATCGACCGCAGCCACTGGCGGGAGTGGAGGAAGGACGAGCTCGAATTGGCCCGGAGCGCTCTCGGCATGTATTTGCTCCGCGTGGATGTCCATCGTGTCGAGAGCCTTGACAATGTCGGCAAGAAGCTTGGGGAGCTTTGCGTCGGCGAAGAAGCGCGAAACAGACCATGAATGACCATCGTTTGGTATGGTCACGTACTCGCCAGAATCATCACGCCGAAGTAGAACGAACTCGATCTCAAAACCCAAGAGGAAAGACAGATTCTGCTGAGCGCCGTGTTCTTCTGCTCGTTGAAGCTGCGTTCTAGGGCACAATGTTGCGGGTGAGCCATCCTGCTCACGGAACTCGCCGTATATACTGAAGTGCCCTGATATTGGACCAGCCTTGAGGGATGAAAAGTCTGGACAGAGTCTGTACTCGCCGCTGGCGGAGAATCCGGGCGTGATCAAGTCGTGCTGCAGGAGGCCCATGGAGGCTTTGGTGATGCCGATATCGGTGCGTTTGCCTTCCTCCAGGGTGCTCATGAACTTCCTGAATGGAACCATTCTCATCCGCGACATGGCGGTGAGGTCCGTCCAGCCAATACGCACGAAGTCTGGCACTGGCTTACCCCTGAGGAAGTGGGTGAATATCTCAAGGTCCGTTTCCTCCATCTCTGCCATGATGTTGTCTTCATTGTCTGTTTCCCACTCAACAAAGTCAAGTTCGAGATGATACAGTTTGTTAGAGTTGCTGAAGAGGACGCTCCGAGTGAGCTCGACTGCAGCTTTCCAGCTTATATGACCTTTACGGACATAATCACAGAGAACCTGGCTCAAAAGTCAGTCGCCACAAATCCCGGCTCAGCCTAGTGCACTTACAATTTCTAATACTTCTCTAATCTGCAAGATTGCAAGAATGTACGTCTCCGGAAACCAATGGCCTTTATGTAAAGGTCAGTCAACATCTTCGCCGGTTTCTTCAGGACACTAACCATCTGTGCTCCACAGAATTTTGGACCATGGGCACAATTCCCTGTCGTCTTCATATTAGAATGGAGGCTTCTTTACAAAAACAAATGTGACCTCCCAGATCTAGCAGTACTAACAGTATTTGACGAACGGCCTTTTCTTGGCCGTCCTGGCTGACAAAGGGGAAGATCTCACCTATGTCCTATCGAGCATTTAGTGTCAGTAGATCTTCAATGGGCCGGCACGTATCATGATATCCACTGTCGCAGTATGGCAAAATTGGCGAGTATGTATGACTTACAGCGTACACGTTCGAGTACACGGTAGCCAGATACCCAAGCTCTCTCGTAAAGGGGTAACCCGCGTGCAACAATACTATGGGCACCGTCGGATATGCCCTGATGAACTCCTGCAGGTGCGCAGGCGACGACTTTGTGAGGGTGATATCATTATCGCCCAGACCTGTGTGAAACTGGATTGGCTTCTTCCGCCCTGGTGTCTCACTGATGAGCGTGGCAGCTCGATGAAGCACAAACTCGTTCAGTCCCGGGTGCTGCAACCGCGCCAGCCCAGCGGAACCGTCGTAATTTGATGCCAGCTCTCCCAGCGAGGCCATTGCCAAAGACTTGTCGGGAGTTGCAGTCACATCGAGCCCTGTCCTGTAGCAGATCACACTCTTGAAGCCTACAACCTCCGGATCCGCGATGGCCTCGCGGATGGCATCTTCGAACTCCGCAAAAACCCGCTCCATTAGCGTCTCCGAGCTATCTTCAGCTTTGAAATCCAGGGCATGCTTGTGCACGAAGTGTCCAGCAACCGTCTCGATCCTCACAATGCGCTTGCATGCGCTCCGTGTGAACGAGTTGTGCCATGAGTAGTCTTCTGCATCGTCCGGAGCGTCCAAGCCATCATCCACCAGGATAGTGGCGATGCCATCCAGACATTCCGAGACCCAATCCTCGTAGTCTTCGATGCGCCGTGTCTCAATGGCGGCCACAACAGCCTCCCATGTTTGGCCGCATTCCAGGACGTGGGCCAGCTGCTTGATCCCGCGGATGTGCGACAAGCTGGTGGACGCTGCATGAATGGCATCACCAGATGCTTCGGTGGTGATAGACATCAGAGGGTATTTTGCTAGCGCCTCAGACTTGAGAAGAGGGTGCGCATGATTATCCACGATTGGGCACTTCCGGATAAAGCGCACGACTTCGGCCAGCTGGGACTTGGTCACGCCTAACCCAGCGGGTGAACTTGATAGAAGAGGCATTGTCGGAGGACTACAAGCTCAGATGAATGGATAAGAAAAAGAGCCGTAGTAGCGGGGCGCTGGGGTGTGCTCCAAGGTTGAAGTGTGAGGCAGTGAGACAGGTGACACCAGAGGCTTGATCCCCCGCACCTCTTTCTACCTGCTTATGTCGCCCAGCTTCAGGTGCAATACAAACAAGCAACCTTGGAATACACAGTGTGTATGCGCCCTGCATATCTGGCGGGCCATTACGGTTTCAAGGCGCGCCTCTCGTAGATAATGCCCCCCGGCCGGCGGGCATCTTGGGCAAGGAGATAAGCATGTAGTTCCGCGCTCTGTGCAGAAGAGCGTGATGAGAAGCTGAACCAGGTTCAATCGACATAATGTTCTGCGAGTCAACCGCCACGCAGCCTTCGAGTCTTATTACGAGATTGTAGAGCATCATGAAGATGAGTGGACCGAATGACCGAGTGGTAGACTCGACGAGATTGACATTTCGAGCTCCCGAGGTCGAGCCAAGCTTCCCCAGGCCTTTCCCACCCGCCGTCAGAAGCCACCGGGCCGAGCCTCAGCGCTCGTGGAGCCTGTGAGAGTTCGGAGTACAGCGGCCCATGTACCCGAAAATGGCCTTCTGGGGCTCTACAGGTGTCTTCCCGAGGTCCACAATTCCCTGGCCTCTGGCTCACTTCCCACCACCACAGTACTGACCATGATTATATGCGCAAGCTGCAACTACCTAGGTAGCTCTACAAAACATCTGAGCTCTCTTAGTCTAAGAATTATGTCTACCGCTGTCCCTCCGTATCTGTGCGAGTGTGGGCCATTCGAATTCCATGCCTCTTGAGCCTCTAGCGCTCGAGGTTGCACTGTACTTTGGTATAACTTCACCTTCGCCGTCGAACTCTACAAGTGCGAGAAATTGGAACATTTGTTTGGCCCTTGAAATCTGCTATGCAGTGTATCGTAAACGCAGGCCAATCGCAGACGATTCAACGGACAGTGCGTTGATCCCAGCTCCAGTCGGTACACTTAGTTGGCCGCGGGTGACGCCTTTTTAACAGCCTCCCTAAACTGTACCACGAACAAAGTCTCAGCGCCCGAAGTTTGCTTCTCGATCATCGTGAGCACATGAGGAATAGTTTCAAATCTTGCGATAATCATGGATTACTTCCTCTCGCCCAGTTCAGCGGCTCGCCATGCCTCTCGTACCACTTCTTGCCGAGGTCGCCACCCATCTCACGGTATGGCCCTTCGAAATCGGCTGATACATGTTCACGATCATCTTTGCCTGCCCTGTCTCTTTCATAAGTCTCCTAGCAAAGCTACAATATCTTGATGGATTTAGCATTGCGAAATCCATCTCCGTGTCCAGCAACATTGCATTGGAATTCATCGCTGGCTTTTTCGGGAGCCTCCTCATCTACCGGGTCTTCTTCCACAGACTCCATCGCTTCCCCGGACCATTCCTCGCCAAAGTCACGCGCTTTTATGCCTTCAAAACAGCAGTCTCCACGCTTCAGCTACACATTGCCGCGGAGAAAAATCATGAGAAGTACGGAGATTTTCCGAGAGTTGGTATGTTGAAACCCCTCTGGTAGAGAGCCCAGTTCAGATGCTGACGAAATGCTCTAGGTCCGCGCGAGATCTCGATCAGGCGCGCGTCAGCCGTATCCCGTATTTACGGACCCAACTCCAATTGCTATCGCGCTATACACTATGACAACCCCTCGAGTGATCCCGCCAAGTGCTCAATTGTGGGCACACGAGATCCGGATGCCCACAAACGCCGGAAGCGTGCTTGGGAGCGAGGCCTAGAATTCAAAGGCAGGACGTGGTACAGCTCTTCATGGGCAAGGAGAATATATTGACCACGGAAACACAGCTTTGAGTATATATGAGCCGCGAGTGAATTCCAAAGTCGGTCTGTTCTTTTTGAGGATGTCGAGCCATGAAGACACACCTTTTGACATAGCCGAATTGTGCAAGTTCTTTGGATTCGACTCTATGGAAGAAGTTGGTAAGCCAATCCTGTCTGCATTCACATACAGAATTTAGATACGTAGAGTCAGGCTATTCGAAGGATTTCGACATGTTCAAATCTGGCAAAGACCACGTGGCCATCGCAGCTGTCCGCGATCAGACTGTTGTGATCACGACTCTAGGATGTGTACCATGGCTTTTCGTATCGATAATCAACTTCACGCATTTGTTGGCGAGTATGGGTGTGAGATTGAGCTTCAGCTTGTTTCTTGATTGGTGCAGTGAGCAGGTGGTAGCGAAGCGCAAGGTGAGAGCTCCCACCTTCCTTTCTCCCTGCCGGAAGGGTGTCCAGCGTCCTCTAATCTGCAGTAATGATTCGAAGCCAATATTCAAGCAAGATCATTAACGATGAGAAAGAAAATGACGTTCCCAAAGATCCTCAGGACGTCATGTCCTGACTCATCAAAACCCAGGACGAAGGCGACGGTTCAGCGCCTCCGGGAAAGGCTGCCATTCAGGAGGACTCACGAGTGCTGATCGTTGCTGGAAGCGATACCACAAGCGTTTCGTTGGCCAACAGGTAAGCTTTTAGTTGTATTGTAATTCGAGCTCCTTCTTCGTCTTCCGCTAACAATGTCTGCAATTCCTACTACTTAGCAAAAAATCCCACCGTTTACCAAAAACTACAGAGCATTCTCGACAACGAGTTCCTGGTGGCGAACCTGAATGGACTTACGCCAAGGCCAAGAACATCCCCTGTCTTGACGGCATCATTCACGAGACCCTCCGGCTGAGGCCCTCCGTCCCAGGGGCCCTCAACCGCGTCACGCCTCCCGAAGGGCTACAGATCGACAAGGTCTTTATCCCCGGCGACACCAACGTCAATGTGCCGACGTATGCTATCCAGCGTGACCCTCGATACTGGACCAATCTATTGGAGTTCCTGCCAGAGCGCTGGGAGAAGCTGATGCCAGAGAAGACGCCGTTTCTTCCGTTCACAAGGGGCAAGTATCTGTGTCCCGGCAACGGCCTTGCGATGATGGAAATGGTGATGGTGATTAGTCGCGTGTCACTGCAATATGATATCGGAGGCTTGAAGCAGGAAGTTACCAGCAGGTTTGAGACTGAGACTTTGGACACTTTTACGATGAGCGTGCCGCCCTTGCCCTTGGTTTTCACCGCGTAGATGAGATCTCATATGGTTGTCGCCTCTCAATATTTCTCTAGTTGGTCGGTCAGAAAATTTCTTGATGCTCAAGGTTCTCTCCAAAATTCGTAGGCTGAATGAAAATTCTACTTGGGTACCTGGCACAATATACCAGTGACGTGCTGACTTCACAGTGTCGTCAGGCAGTCCCACAGACCAACGACTGGGCTTTTTCAAGTGAGCCTAAGTCATTTTAAGGTTCCTCGATAGTACCTTAATTGATTATAATTACAGAGAGTGTATAGACGGGCAGATGACAAGCGCAATTTTCGAAAAGTTGGTCAAGTTCGAGCTCCGTGCAGGCCGCTCGAGTTGTGTCCATGTCAGCCCAAATTGCTCGCGAAAACTTCCTGATCCTTTTTACACAACAAATATTGACTTTTGAGATCCATCAACAACAGGGTGAGAATACATACTGCTTCATAACATGGTAGATTGGGTTTCCACATCATTTCGAGACGTTCAGCTACGTTTGTGCCTTATGATAGTGACTAGCGCCTAGCTAAAATAGCGCACCGGTTCGAGATCAATGCCACCGTAAGTAAGAACTAAGTATTCACCAATTTTCCTTGACCAAGACACACGGGTGCAGTCGTTTGACTTGTCCTTTTAGAAAAATTGGCCTCCTCAGCTTTTTCAAAGTCAGTGAAGCCACAGATTCCGTTACCACCCCAGGTCACGTATTCGAGCTGGAGAACACCATATACGTTGCCACACCCGGGTTAGCGTAGCTTCGACATAGCCTCAGCCACTACTAGTTGCAAGCGTGAAAAACAAAATCTCGTGCAGAATGACACGCTCAAAGTAATCTAGTCATAAATAGTGGAGTCCAAAGCACAGGTTCACCAGGAAGGCTTGTCACATTGACGACATTCACAACAAACACCCGTCGGTACCCAAACCCGCCGCCCCCATCGGTGCCCTGCTCTTAGCTTTGTCTTCTCAACGTCGCCCGAAGTCTGCATGTCTAAGCACTCAGCTGGCCAGGTCGACGGAGCTGGACGAGATGCTATGAGTAGTTGAAAGTACGGTGCACATGTGGCTGCTCAAGACTGACCGCGCACAGCGGGCCGCGGCACTATCTGTCCGCAGTGAACAACAAGAATTGACAAGTGGACGATACGAAGCCGTCCATTTCACAGGCATCGATGGTAGCGATATTTGCATTATCTGTCTTCATCCAACGTCTGCTCCGTCGATGAAAGCTAGAAATGTCAAGAACCACAGCCCCGGCTGTTTGTGCACGTGAATATTGCCCTAGCCTTGGCCTCAATGAGCCGGAAGTAAAGAGTTATGAAGATGGCGCAAGGCTAGTAGTCTTTAGGGTGAAATAAAACCTCCAAGGGACCACCCTGACTGACATAGTGGCCTTGATGTTATTACAACAGACCGGAGATGAATCTCAAAGGTCGAGAACAACTTCTTTTCCTATTACGTCCGCAAGCACTTACTAATAAATGAAGAAGAGATTTCTGCCCACAGCAATTTGAAGTAAGGCAACTACAATTTCCAAGCTCATCACGCCCCCTTCACCAATGTGAAGCCCAGTCACCGTCGACATGGAACCCGGCAGCGGTCCGCCCGGATCGAAATCGTCGTCGCCCGGCCAGCCGCCAGACGCTATTCCGTCCCCAAGGTCTCTTGAAGGACTGTCCGAAACCACCTCGCCTGTTCAGACACATAAAAAGACCAGATTCATCCTGATTTCGGACACGCACAATCACTCTCTTCCCGCACCACCTGGGGTATACGATGTGGCTCTCTTCTGCGGGGACCACACGGATAAAAGCACTGAGCAAGAATTCCGGAGGTTCATGGCACAGACCCGAAGAATAAAGGCAGATCATAAGTTCTTGATGCCCGGCAACCACGAGTATAGTCTCGATCCCGCGCTTTTGTCCCAAGACTTTCCTCGAGCACCAAGTCAACAGCTTGACAGGGGCGAGGCACACTTGGTCAAAAAGGCCGCGCTCCAAATGTGTGAGGATCACGGCGTTGAGTTCCTGGAAGAGGGCCATCATGTCAGAAACTTGAAGAATGGCACACGGTGCGAAATTTATGCCAGTCCCTACGCAGTGTACCATAAGAGGGCCGCGGGTCCAGGCCTCAAATATAGGAGGGATGCTGGGCATGACTTGTAAGCATTAAGACGCCCAACATCTTGACAATGTGGCTGATAGAAGAATCACTAGCAACATCCCCCACGGTTCACGTCGCCATGACACATGGGCCACCGCTCGACATCAAGGAAGTCCACGATGATAAGTCTAGGTACAGTGGCTGCGCGCATCTTCGCGCTGCTATTGCTGGAGCCCGGCCACTACTGCACTGTTTCGGCGTAAGTATTGCTATGCCTCACTCTTCCCACTTCGAACACACTGGGCCTTTGACGCTCTAGTGAAGAAATTGCGGGGTGCGTTTTCTGAGCGGAGCCCACATTGACCTTCTCTCCCTTCTCGTATTCATGGTGTTTCACTTCAGCAACAGCGAGAAGATACTAACACCCAACAGCACAACCACGAGGGTGCCGGTATTCTGCGCGTCGTATGGAACGGCACAACTGACGGCACCCCTCTGCTCGCTGCCACAAGTAACGAGCCGGCCACAACAGCCACAAAAGAGGACATTGTATCCAAGGAAGATCTCACGCAATTCCTGGGGGGCAAGGGTTGTCACACTAAGTGCCACCAGACAAGTCATTGCACCGGCGATGACCTACCCGTTGTCAAGGGTCAACATACCTTGTTTGTCAATGCAGCCTACAAGCGTCACAAAGAAGAACCGGATCTCAGATTAGACACCAACGTTCTTTTCGCAGTGGACCTGGAACTCCCTTTGCAAGAGCACCAGGAGGAACCGGTGGAGGCGTTCAAAGTTGAGGAGCGTCTGGACGGCGAACGTGTCGATAACAACTCCGTAAACCAGGGAGCACCATCCGACACTTATCTCTGGCTGATAGTTCAAGAGACTCGGCTTCAAAGCCGGACGATAGAGGCATAACCCTAGTCAATTCGGATTCATCCACCCGGAATGGTTGCGAAACGGTCAGGCTCTGGCAAGGATGCCAAGGACGTGCAGAGTATCGACCGGCGCGAGACGGACCACTCAGCAACTTGTCTCTGACTGGCAGTTCAGGAGATACAGCCTCAAGGCCGTACGATCTAGGCGCGGACCCAGTCGAAAAGAACTCATTCACCCGGAATGGTTCCAAAGTGGCCGGGGCCTGGCAGGGAAGCCGCAGAATTTCAAGGTATATACCGGTGCAAAACGGATGTGCCACAGTGCAGGACACAGCAACAGAGCCGGAACTCGCCCCTCTTAATTCCAGCAAAGTTGCTAGAATTCGTGAGCCCAGCGCTGGAGGCTCCTTTAGCAAGCCAGGGAACGGCCAGCACGCAATAGCGGTGCTCAAACCCGCCCACACCACTCCGGATTGCAAAATTGCTGGAAGCTGGAAACCCAGCCTTGGACGTTCCTGTAGCTCGCCGCAGAGCACGATCCTAGTAATGAAGCCCAGATCCGACCGTTAGGCCAGCTAGCCAAGGTGCTGGGACATGGAGACCCAGCGCTGAGGCGTCGTACGCACTGTCACAGAGCAACGGCTGCACCGCAGCTGGGGACGTCGCCACAGGACCGAGTGCCGGCAGTCAACCGCCTTTGCCTGTGCGGACTGCAAGCAACGGCAAGCAAGGCCGCTCAGGAGAGCGATTTGGTCGTGGCTCGTCGCAAAGGTCGAACAATGACTATGGCTTCAGACAGGTGGAGGTTCGAGACGATATTGCTGCGAAGAAGATTTGGCGGTTCCGATCCTGATCAAGCGGACTCAAGAGGAGTGAGTGCTGGAAGGAAGTGGAGAAGAGGTTGTTCGCAATGGGCTTGGAGTGATGAAATGTAGTTGGCAGATGACTAATCTTGATCTTCGAAAGCCTACATTGGATCTCATTGGCTACTTTGCCAGCACCCACGGCCCCGCCGCATTTCCGGGGAAGGTGGATCAACGCGGAGAAGGTTTACGTACTGTGGCAGTATATACTTAGTAGGTGGTCAGGCAATTGGGCAGGTTCTAGAGACGGAGACACAAGTAGACGCGGCGTCTTCTAAGTATAGTTTTTTCTTGTGATATTGTAACTAAGTAGACTGTCGACTGGATGTCCGAAGAAGTGCCCAAGTAGCAAAGGAGTCTTGCATGCCAGCTCACTACGGTGTGCGAACTCTCGAATATCACTTCTGGCCTTCCTCCTAGGTACGCAGTAATGACCTTTCCACTGTTGGTATGTAGTTACTAATAGTAATGAACGAGAGTCTTGTTCAGCATTCGCGAGAACATATTGTTAACACAAAACGTCGGCGATACGGCAGGTGCCAAGCTATTCGGACGGCCCATCTGGACTGGGATATCGCATCAACGAAAAACCTGCTTGAATACGAAGTACAACCGAAGCCGCATCAGGTTGGTTGGACACGAGGTACCTCGACTCCAGCATCATTGAGACCTGGACAGCCACCCACAAGCACGCACACGCAGGCGCCAGGTTGCTGCCGTGCTAGAGTGCAGCCGCCGGGTTCAGGAACCTGGAATGGTACTAGCAGACCTCCATCACATCCATCCAATCCATTCATCCATCCCCTTTCGTGTCTAACCTGGCTAACCTCGCATCTTTTCATTGTGGTCGCCTCTGCCTTTCATCCTCATCTCCCCATTAGAACCAGCTTTTGCATCTTTTTCAATCCCTTTACCTTACCTTACCCACCGCGCACGTCCGTGTGCATGTACATGTTCTAATCCCAGCCGCTTTGGCATTGGCCTCCGTGCAACTTACCTAGGTACTCGCCACTGCAAGTCCGGCGACCAACATTCCAACTTCGCCGACGGTCAACATCTGTGTACATCGTCCCCCAAACAACAACATTGCCGACTGCCCTCATGGCCCCTCCTAGATTGCGCGCCGCGCTGGCGCTTCCACTCTTTGCTGCCTCCATAGCCGCCGAATTATCAATCGCATCACAGTGTACAGTCCCAACAATCCCGCCCAAATCCCCGGCTCCCGCCTCGGCAGCATTGGCGCCCAGCACGCCAGCTCGCCTTGGTATCGTGAGCCAAGCACCTCATGCACCGCTGACAGCTGCAACGCTCTTCTAGCCGACATCGTGACCTCCGCGGCACAGCTCGCCTATGATACCATGGCCTACTACAAAGGGAACCTGTCCGGCCAAACGCCGGGCATCCTCCCGGGCCCGCCGCCCGCTGGCGATTATTACTGGTGGGAGGCCGGTGCCCTGTGGGGTGCCATGGTCGAATACTGGCATTACACTGGTGACACCACGTACAACGATGTGGTCAGCCAGGCCTTGCTATTCCAGGTTGGACCAAACGAGGATTACATGCCTCCCAACGTTACCGCGTCGCTGGGTAATGACGACCAGGTGAGTTCCCTGCTCGTCGCATGCGTGTCGCACAGACGACATTGTCTCGTCAGCGTGCTAAACGGGGCACCGCGTAGGGCTTCTGGGGAATGTCTGCAATGACAGCCGCCGAGCTGAACTTTCCGAACCCTCCGGCCGACAAGCCGCAATGGGTAGCCCTCGCACAGGCCGTCTTCAACACCCAAGCCGACCCATCGCGGCACGATGACACCTGCAACGGAGGGCTGAGGTGGCAGATTCCTTTGTCGAATAACGGCTACGATTATAAGAACAGTGTGCAACTCCTTCTCCTTGGCTAGCAAAGCGGAGGACGCTAACAGATGTTCAGGCATTGCCAACGGCTGCTTCTTCAATCTCGGCGCCCGTTTGGCACGGTACACAGGCAACACCACATACTCAGACTGGGCAGAAAAGACTTGGGACTGGGTCCGAGGAGTTGGCTTCATTGACGCGGACTACAACATCTACGATGGCGCTCACGTCCAGACCAACTGCACAGACATTAACAAGGCTCAATTCTCGTACAACAACGCCGTCTACCTCATCGGAGCGGCGCACATGTACAACCTCGTAAGTGCCAGCTGCTCTGACCATTTTGGCCACAGCTAACCCAACACACAGACCGAGAGCGATGTCTGGAAGCAGCGAGTCGAGGACTTGTTGACCGCCACGATCAAAGTGTTCTTCCCCAACAACGTCGCTTACGAAGTCTCCTGTGAGGAGCACATGACCTGCACGACCGACATGCTCAGCTTCAAGGGCTACGACCACCGGTGGCTGGCCCAGACCGCACAGCTGGCTCCCTTCACCCACGACCAGATCATGACCGTGCTTGAGTCCTCGGCGCAGGCAGCTATCAGCCAGTGCACTGGAGGAGACAGCGGACGACAATGCGGATTCCAGTGGACGAGTGGCACCTTCGACGGTAGTGTCGGCGCGGGTCAGCAGATGAATGTCCTTGGTGCCGTGATGTCGCTGATGGTCGACTTGGGCGCTTCCGCACCCATCACAAATGCGACGGGCGGTACTAGTGTTGGTAACAACAACGCTGGCTCGTCTTCGGACGACTTCTTGGGCGAAAGGACGCCAGCGACCGCTGGTGATAAGGCCGGCGCGTCGATTCTTACAATCTTGATTCTGGCGGCTGGCGCGGGAACTTTTGGCTGGATGTCGACCGGCGTGTAGATATACATTGGCAGGTCTGTGTGTTTTGATTATGGGTATGATATTATTTTTGGTCGGAGGGCAGAGCGGCTGCGGAGCTGAATCTCGGCACCGATATCACTTTTGTAAGACTTTTTTTTGGAGGGTTGGCGTCTGGACTCACGGCAGGGCCATGTTTGAACAGGTGATCAGTCGACCAGTGGATGGATACACGGACCGTGGCGTTGAAATTACGGGTTTCCATGTCATTATGAGTCTCAGACCAACGACGGACTGGACGGTATGGCATCTTCTTGGGTAATTTTTCTGGACACGGCATTGGAGGTACTCAGAGAGCTATTCCGTAGCCGTAAAATGGCAGGTACGGTCAACCTTGGCCAGCATGCACAAATGCAAATCTTTCCATCTAATAAGGTCCGAGAAATGAGGTCATGGCGCGCGTAGAGCTTGTCAGAACTTCAGACGAGGCACAGTATCTTCCCGAAATGTCGCTATAGAGGACTGTTTCGACAGCATCGCCGTTTTACCCCTGAACTCCGGCCCACACACTGACTCTGCGTGATAAAGTCAATGTCTCGCGCTAGTTACACGAGTGATCCAACACTGTCACATACGAACGTCACAAAGAGCTGTCAGAACGTTGAAATAAGCTTATCTTTGGCTGGCCCTGGGATCGCCCCCAAGGTGGATCTCTGCCGTTGCGGTGCTTGCCCAAGGTGGAACCTCTGATACCACGTGGGGTTGGGTTCCACTTCCCCGGATTCCTGAAGTCACTGCTTGTGTATCCACTTGGTAAGGGAGTACATTTCTGGTGAGCCCTGCTCCGGAGCTTGGTGTGACACTGCTTGTCAATCGTACAACGAAATATTTAAGATGCGATTTGAAAGGTGGGGGGGGGGGGAGCAGCTGCGGGACTTCGGGGCGAGGCTATATCTGTCCAGCGTAGTCCTTGTTGTGATTTATCTGATGGATCACGCTGAAAGCAAAATGTAGATGTCATTTCAGCAGTCTGTCGCTTAACGCTATTAAATGATTGTGAGGCATCTTCCGCGCAAATGATGTGCTACACACGTTCTCGCCTCCTGACCCTAATTGTATTCGCCATGGGTGGGACTCTGTTGATGCCCAGCCAGGTATTCCTCGGTCTGCTCTCCAGCATCTCGAAATCATACCTCATAATAGCATGCGCCAGCATAAGCTTCAACTCCGTCGCCGCAAAGAAGCGCCCCGGGCACGCACCGCGCCCATGGCCGAACGCCAGATACTCATTCGTCGTTGTCGCCCACTGCTGCCTGGCGCGCGCAAGGAAGTCATCCTCCTCCTCCGGCGCCTGTTGGTGCTGCTGGCGCTTCTCGGAGAAGCGGAACGGCTTGAACTCGTCGGCGTCCGGATACAGATCCTGGTCGTGGTGTACGGCGTACCCGGGTACGTGAATTGCGTTTCCTTGCGCGATGTGCACGCCGTCAGGCGTCGTCATGCCTTCGGGCGAGAGGATGATGCGGCCTAGGCCGAGTGTCACGAAGGAGTTGACGCGTTGGCTCTCGCGCATCACGGAGTCGAGCTTCACCATCTTGGCCAGCGCCTTCTTGTTCCACCTCCCGCCGTTCTCGGCTAAGACCGTCGAGATCTCATGGCGCAACTCCTCGATGCACACTTTGTCGGTGGAGAGCAGGTCGAAGATGGCCCCTGTGATGGCGAACGACGATGTGTGTATCGACGCGAAGTTGAGGATCAGCACCCTCAGAGCCAACGTCCTTGGGTTCAAGAGATACGCGTCGCCGCTCTGCTTCGCCTGATTCACCATCCACTGCAAGAAGTCATTGGCCTCCGGGCCAAGAGCCTTCTTCTCCGGATCGGCATGGCGCTCGTCGTACTCGCGCAACCGCTTCTCCACCTCGGGCCGCAGAAGCTTGACGAAGGCCCGCTCGTGAAGACGGTTGGGCAGTGTGATGCCCAGCGACATGATCGGCCGCAGCATCGGGGGGATGAGCTTGAGCAGCTGCGAGGAAATCGGCACGTCCTGCGCATAGGCGATGCCGAGCCGGAGCAGATTCGGGTTGCGGCACACTGGTAGCCCCACAAAGACGCGGTTCGTGACGCGGCCGATGACTTGCTGTAGGGTGGTGTACACGCACACATCGCGAAAGGTGGCCGTGTCGGTGCCCCAGAGCTCGTCAAGGCCTAGCTCTGTCTCCTCTGCTAGCCCAGGCACCAGGTTCCCGGTCTGGTTCGTCAAAGTCGTGGTGATGAGTTTGTGGTGGACCGGCTGGCGGACAAGTCCTGGCTCCATCGTGTAGTCGGTCTGTAGCGACTCGATGGCGGACTCGTGCAAGTTGAGGACATTGTCGGGTTGCTCGATGACGAACTTGATGTGCTTGGCCGGCAGGAGAACCAAATTGCCTGCGCCCAGAAGTGGCACGATGCAGGCCTCGTCGCGATACTGACTATGGGCTAGTTTGCACGCTGTCTTGAAGTCTTTGGTGTTGCGCCACTTTGCCCGCCAGAAAGGAAACCATTCGCCGTCTTTAGCATTGAGCACGGGCAGATCGGGCAGCGAAGATGGTTTAAGAATCAGCTGGTAGATGAGATAGCTCATGAACAGGACGACCGGGCCCAGCACAGCCGGCCGCTGGAAACTTTCCAATATGCCAGACATTGCGGTGTCGTTGAGGCTCTGTTGTGGAGAACGTCAAAGCTGTGTACGCGAGAGGTGGACGAGTCGCTGTCGAAGTTGAAGTGGGTTTGTCAATCCCTGGTTGGCGGTTGGCGCTAACGTCCCAACTTCAAAGGGGCGTGTAAGGATAAAGGGATCCACGGTGGAGTCGTTCTATCATTGCCACTAGTCCCGATGGCAGGCAGGCAAATCGTGAGGGATTCTAATTCTTATGTTGGTCTCATTTTTGTTCAAGTTGAGATGCATAATACGTGGGTAAGAATGGAGGACGCAGAATGTGCGCGGCTGCTGGGGAGACGATTGCCCAGATACTGAATGATGGCGGATCCACTCAGTGTCAGTATAGTGTTTACATATTCATAATACCTCTCCGTACAAGCTCATGCAAGTATAGTTTGCTAAAGACATGCTATTCCTCTTGCTATAAAGTGAAGCTTCTGTCCAAAAACGAGACACTTTGGCAACTTCCTTCCTCAGTCCACGGGTATCTAGGTACAATAATGAAGGGAAAGACAAAAAGTGACGTATCACAAGGAATGAAGAGACACGCAGGCCTCGCGACGATGGTCTTGTTGTGGTGTTCGAAGAGATCGAAGTTGGAGCTGCACTAAGGTGGCCGTCGGCCAACCAGCCCATCGTTCACCAGTCCCTGTCCCTAGAAGCTGACCCTCTCTCCATCAGAATAGGGTCACGCTCGTAGCTCTACACATGCACAGAACTGCACCCGGTTGACTTGTACGAAGGAGGGGCGGCCAACGTACCCGAAATTTGCTGCTGGTACGTATCAACGGCGTCGCAGTGGATACCTAGACAGGACCACGGATTTAAGGATCGGTGCTAATAGATTCAGGCGGTCTATTTATTCTGCGGCAACTTGACAGCAGTCCGGTACCTATCACAGAGGTGAATGCGCTACATAGTACAGGTGATACTCCCAGAGCTGGAGGGATGGCAACTCTCTAATGATCTAATTCTTTTCCATCGTACATTTTCACAAGGATGTATCAAGGCGCGTTCGATCTGCTTGTTTGTGCTGATGAAACTCCTGGTTGCCAGTTCATCAAAATTCGTTACCGAATCTCTCTTGGGAAACCATTTGCGATGCGGGATCTAATTAAAAAGAGGTATTGTCACTTCAAGTGATCAAGGTCAAAGCTTGTTCTGCACGACTTCATCCAATGGCAAGTGTTCGGCCAGAAGTGATTTTGCCTTTGCTATTGATGGTTAAGTTCAGGCAATCCACGATTCGTCAGCTCCAAATCTTGGCACGTAAGTAATTGTGCAACAACTGCAATTGCCATAGTTTCCGGAAGTCAGCGCATACGTCGAAACAAGCTTTACCAGGAGATGACTGGTTGCACGAAACATTCACTGTACGGAGTAACTTTGTGACTATTCACATGAGAGGGAACTAGCGTCACCTAGGCCCAGAACTCATAGGGCGTCTAGGCAGAGTAATCCATTGGACTCTATCTGCGTAGTGCTGCGTACTCGTTTCCGGCTACCGGATTCCGAACAACACAAAACACACACAAAATCCACAAAACAACAGCAGCTACGCGGGAGTTCTTACTTGTCATCTACGACTCTATGATGGAAGCCGACTCAAGACAATTGCCTAAGGATTATTTAGATTCACCACTAAATATGTTAGTCGGGACTTCATTTGTAATGCTGAAGCGTCGTTCAAAGTCTTTGAAGGCTTAAAATAAATGTGCTGGATTATGAATAGAAGCTCACCTGAAGTTTTCCACAATTGGACACATTCAGGCATATCAGGGTCAGCTTGCACCTCTGGACATCAAGATGTTGACCTCGGAGATAACGCCCCAGATGGAGAGGAACATCGCTATCATAGCCCGGGCGACCTCTTCACTGTCTTTGTCAAGATGCATCTTGATCATCATGACTTTTAGTGTATCGGCAAACCCATTACGCGCCTCATGTTCTACGCCTCCTTTGGAAACATCATGAACAACATCATGATGTTCATGACGCGCCTCTACGTTCTGGAGCCATGGAGTGTCGGATGTCAAGTTCAGGGTTTCTTTCAACAATGGTATGTTCAACATGCTCCAACTCAGTTTCTGAGGTCACCATGCCATACGAAATATTCACAAACTAAACATGGAACACGGTCATGACAGGTTTGTACCAACCGACGTTCTGTGGCTCGGAGCGATGGCTCTCGATGTTTATCTTACCTTCTACAACAAATTCAATATACTGCACCTGCAAAGAATGGAGATACGCTATCTCGTGGCATGCTAAGATGTTCCGCTCATTCCAGCTCTCATTTATCTGTGCGTCAGGCCAACAAGTGGTGGAACCATCTACGGCGACGCATTCCTATGTTGTTGGATCAGTGAGCAGTGGCGTGTATTACGCATCGCCACGTTTTATGCCCCAATTTTGAATGCGCCTTGAGCGATCTCAACTTTTCATGACTCTAGAGATGTTCCAACGCTGCAGCTTGCATGCTAAACCCCCTGCCTGGCAGGATACTCATCGTCCTGGTGTTCTACATTTACATACGCACAGGACGCACGATCTACCAAAACCACAGAAAGATGAGAGCCCGACAATTCGAAAGGCGCAGGTTAGGCCTGGGAGCTCCCCAGCAAAGGACCCCCATCACCACCGAAATCGTTGTGTCCACGGAGCAGGTTGTGAGTCACAGCATCTCGCCACAGCACGTCCGGGGCAACAAATTTCAAGGCGTTCCGAATCATTGTCAACTTCCGGCATGTTCTGTGACGACGCACATAACATCCGACCCAGAACCAACATCTCATGAAGACAGGCTTGAGATCGATCAGGAATCGGATGATGACGATGACCTGGACTGCGACCACACGGCTTGTATCGCCACGAGAGTCCTCACTATCCAAAAGTAGTACTTTACGGCCTAGGACCTTGACTGAAGATCGCCCTCTCCCCGTCAGGTAGGGCCCCAATGCAACATGGGACTATACCAAGACCGCGATGCTCGAATTTCTTGCTCTCCTCGTCACTTACGTCCCCTCGACGGCCAGTCGCATTTGGTCGCTTGCCTACCCAGGCCAAGTCGACACCAGATTGGTATATGCTGCCGTGTTTGTGCTGCCTTTCCAGGGATTCTGCAACTTCCGGATCTACCCGTACACCAACAGAAGGGCTTGTAAGCTGCTAGTGAAAAGACTCCGGGGTAAAACGTGGAATGAAAGCAACGAGATTGTCCACTCAGAGTTCGACATACGTATCGCGTGCGGCTGTTACGTTTTGCGACGTTGAGCAGGAGAACAAGATCCGAAGGAGTGTTGCTTCCAGGTCCGTTTACTCAGAACCGAGACAAAAATGGTGAGGACGAAGACACGGTTGTTGGCGGAGAGAAACGTTTATTGAGATCTTGTACTGCAATTTTGAGGCCATGACAAAGACCGTTCGAGTGCCGAGGCAGTGAGTATCCTCCAAGGCTGGCACGTCGAGGGCCCTTGGCAAGGACTAGTTTGCATAGGTATCTGGCCGCTGGATATAATTCTACTCGCAAGAAATATGAGAGTGGCTCATCTCAACTTGTTCTAGCAGTTACAAATATATTGCGTAACTCCTAGGTATAAATTTCAGACCGTCTCAACTAAGAATGCAACCTGGGCTGAGTCCCTCCTTCGGAAATGTTTATACGAGCTGCCTTCTCCATGGATGTAGCAGGGGTATGCATCTGACAGTGTGTCCAGTGGATCGCTCACTACCTGCCTCTTCAAGCAACCCATCTAAAGTCCCCTGAGCCCGCATTACCAACAACGCGAGAATCCGGATGATCGGCGCTGATAGATTACCGGCCGCATATCACGGGAGCTGTTTGGTCTTTTGTGTAGCACTGTGGTTAGTTGGAGCTGGTCCCATATGCAAAGTCACTTTCCCATTGCGAGAAATGCGGAGACACTTGCTACGATCTGAAGAGGTCCAGGACCGGGTAACAGTACTTAATATACGTATCTAGGCCCTTTCCAAGATTTACCAGGCGCGCTTTATCATTGTATTTGATACTCAAGCCATCACTGCTGCATCCGTTGTTGTGTTCGCTTTCTCCACATTCGAACGAATACCCGAGGATTGGAGGTCGTGATCATGAAGATTGAGAGTATACTTTTATTGATGGCTGGATCAGCTGCCTCGGCCAAAACTTTGACCTTGCCACTTAGAGCGGGTTCTATTCAGGATGACGGCCAAGGTCCCCGCGGCGTCACCAAATTCCAAAGGCGATCAACGAACGCTTCCTCTGGCGTCAATGTGCCAGTAACCGGTAAGCCAATAGTTCAATCCAGCGGCGAGATTGACTATCTAACAAGCATACGAAGATTGGTTCAACAGGACAGACAACCAGGTGAGTGTCATGCCAATCTTCATATGCACATTGTGCTGTGTCTAACAAGCCCTATCAGTGGTACACATCATTCAGCGTGGGGACACCGCCGCAAAACTTCACTGCTCTTTTCGACACGGGATCTCCGAGCTTTATAGTCGGGGGAAGTACTTGCACGACTTGTGGTACCAAGAATCTTTTCGATCCTAGCCTGTCCAGCACTTACGTGGACTCGCCCCGGCACATATGAAAGCTACTTGTTTTCTACGGGGGCAGATTCGATCCCGTTCTCTGAAAATGAAGGTGCAACAGGCTATCTTGTCCAGGACACGATTGCCCTGGGCGATCTAAAGGTCGACAACCAGTCTTTTGTGCTCTGTGGGACCATGGCGGAAGCACTCAATGGCATGCCCATCGACGGCATCATGGGGATGTCTCTCCCTGGCTCTGGCAAGTCTTGGTATTGGAATCTTGTTGATAGCGGGCAGCTGGACTCACCGTTCGTGGGCTTCTACATTCCTCCGGGCAACATTGACGGCGGAGAGGTGACGCTCGGAGGTTATGACGAGACCAAGTACGAAGGAGACCTTGTCTGGACACCAGCCCCCAAAGTCATCAGCAAGCTTTTCAGTGCCTATGCTCTCAATCAATACGCCATGTACTCCAACGGAGCTCTTCTCACTAATGGCACGTCCGCCTTCCCGACCGGCTACGCAATTCTCGACACCGGGACGGCTTTCATGCAGACACCGGACTACGAGACCGCGAAGAACATCTACGCCCAGATTTCATCCAACATCACGCAGATCGATCCGGCTGGTGCTTGGGGTGCACCGTGTGACGAGCTTGACAACGTTGCGCCCGACTTGACTTTCACGCTCGGCTCCGCTTCGTTGGCGGTCAACGTGACGATCCCGAAAGAGTACTTCAACCTTGGAGAATATCCGGGTCTGACTGGCATTTGTCAGGCTCTCTTTAATAACCCTTCGGAGGGTATTGGAGGCTCCTGGTTTTTCCAAAATACCGCAGAGTGGCTGATTGGAAGTCCTCTCCTGGACAAGTACTACACTGTCTGGGACGGCGAGGGTCTGCAAATCGGTTGGGGACAATTGGAGGGCGGACCTGGATTTTGAAAGGTGTGTTGGGAAAATATCAGTTGCTATTTTTGATCGCGACATGGAAATTCGAATGATTTTGAACTTACACTTGTTTTTTTCCTAGTCTGTGCCCAGTGTCGCAGAGTGTGTGATAAAACCCCTGAACCCCTGAGTACACCACCAGCGCTTCGAGGCCTAGCACGAGCATAATTCGCCCACTACGATACCGAATTTCACAGTCCCATTTCTTTTCCGTTGACGTTGAGTGCTATTTTCATTTTCAGGTCTCAATCATAAATCGGCACCACCTCCTTCATTGTCCACCCCAAGACTCACGATACTCGAAACTTTCGGATCGGCCCGCAATCCTGCAGGGTGAAGCACCAGTTTCCAAAAGCTTGTTTCATCCTCCACTCGTCTCATAAACCCCATCGTCAAAAGAACAACATTTTTGTATCGTCACCGCGCCAATAAGCTTCATCATAACACATGCACGTCGAGATGGCAAAGCCACTCCCAAACTTTACCAATGTTGAACTCTTCCCCTCCTTCGAAATTATCCCGGAAGTGGCCCACAACGCGCCAGTCCTCCAGGCCGCAGCGCCAAAATGGTATTTGCTCGCCCAAGTCAAAGACAACATGACCATAAACAAACCGACACTCGTGCTGA
Source organism: Plenodomus libanotidis (assembly GCA_022609195.1). Lineage (NCBI taxonomy): Eukaryota > Fungi > Ascomycota > Dothideomycetes > Pleosporales > Leptosphaeriaceae > Plenodomus > Plenodomus libanotidis. Next base: position 83,848 of record JAGKQA010000004.1, read on the forward strand.
ACGACCGTGATGGCAGCCCCTTCGCTCTTGTCTTCGAGGGTCTCGAGCGAGATGGGCTGGACTTGAAGGGCCTGGGCTTCAAGAAGGGCGCCACGGCGGTCATACCAAACGCGGTACGGGTGAAGCCTGCGAAGGAGGGCCAACGCGGCTTTGTGAGAATCGAGGCTGGGCAGGCAGGGAGTGTGAAGGCCATACCGGGGCCGTTGGCGAGGGTTTTGGAGGTGGGTGGGCATGTTAAGAGCGACAATTGCGGGAGTTGTGGTGGAGAGGGAGAGAAGGGACTTAGAAGCTGTACGGGTTGTGAGAGGGTGGATTATTGCAGCAAGGTAAGCATTCAGCTATGTTTGTTTCATGCCATTCGCTAAAAAGACGTCTAGGAGTGTCAAGTCAAGGGCTGGAGTGAAGAGGGGCATAAGAATGACTGCAAAATGTTCAAGGCCCTCAACGAGTGCTTCATATAACAGTCCTCGCTAAAAAGAAGAAAAAACTTTGTCGTCGATCCAATACACACTCTTTAGAATCCTCGTCTTCCAAGCCTCTCTGTCCTCTCCTTTTCCCTTCAACACCTCACTCGTCATCCTTGGGCACCTCCGGCTGGATCATCTCGTACATAATCTCAGCACGCACGGTGTACTTTGTGCCTTTGACCACATCCTCTCCGGCATGATAGAGACCCCGATGCTGGAAAATCAGCACCCGGCCGGCCTTCGGATCCACATCAATCTTGCGCTTGCCATCGCTCGATACAAACGATGTGGCCCCTCCGACAAGGTCGGCCTCATCCCCAGCCTCTGCGACCGAATCGTTCAGATACAGGTGAAGGGTGAAGAAGGTCTTGAATACCTTTCCGTCGATATCCTCCCGATAGTGGCTGTCACAATGTGCTGCAAACCAGATTAGCTTACTTAGTCTGCAAATTGAAGAATGGTGGATTGCCACTCACGCTTGAAGAACTGCCCCGAGCCGTACTTGAGGAACCGCATCCTCTTATTCAGGCCCCGCATCTCCCATCTTTGATTCTCCGCGTTCCAATGCTTGCCTTTCCTGATGATGCCCACGACCTTCTCGTCATTGTCCAAGAGCTCAACCTTCTTCCTGAGGGTTTCTCCAACATCGCCTTGCATGCACCTCGCCCAGAGCCGATCAACAACCTCCTGGCGATCCCACACAATACGATCCGAGTTCCTGTACTTGGAGTCCAAGACCTCGTACCCAGAGCCCGCGGCAACCATGGCCGGCCGCCAGGGGTTCTGGATGCCTTCCGCTACCCGGGACATATCCACACTCGCCTCGGCCAGCTGGATGAGCTCCTGGCACTCATTCAGCGAGATAACGTTATCGAGCACGACCCCATACCGGCCATCGTACTCCGGCAGGACTGTCTTGGTCCAGTCTATAGGCGCAAATGTCATGGGCTTGGCGTCAGGAGGAGGCGAGGTCAGCGAGAGGAAGTCGGCCGGGATCGAGACGTCGTTTGAGATGTACTCGACCTGGACTGGCTCTCCTTCAGGAATGTCATATGCTTTCGCGTTGGCTGAGCGCGGATCACTGGACACGGTCGTTTTGAGGAGGTTGAGCATCTTGACGACCCTTGAAATGAGACGACTGTGATTTGCGTTGTTGGCAGACCGCAAGATGCCCGTGTGCGTGTATGGAAAGTAATGAGCCGCGTGCCGCAAGATGAGGGGGATGTTGCAGGCGCGAAGAAGACAAGGAGTCACAACTCGACTGCTGAAAAAAAGTCTGAAAGGCTCTCTTTCTATTAAAATCATCCTATGGCGTGGCGATGCAATGTGTCAGTATCATGCGTTGGTGGCTGCCTGGAGCGGCTGGTGCTAATGGACCCGTTGCCGGGGCTGTGCAATGTTTTGTTTTGTTTTCTTGACATTTCCCCCTCCAGCAACTGAACGCACCAACAACTCCAGGAACATTGATCACGAAACTTGGGTCGCGACGATAAGAGTTGCAAGCCGCTGAATTGTTACGGTAATTCCAATTGACACATGATCACTTGCGCAGGCTTCATGCTTCTCCCCCGCCCCGTTCCCCACCCTCCAAAGAAAGCAAAGACAAAGCGAATAGTACCAATCAATATACGCTTCAAGAATCACAGACAGACGACTTTCAACGACCCCTTTCCCGCTTTCCCACTGCACAAGCTGATGCTCTCGATGGTGAATAGTGCAGCTGTTTCAAACATTCTGTTGTACCTGGACCACTCGTGGCCGTTTGAATGCCTCATACCCGCGCAAATTCAAGCTCTGGCATTTGAATCGATTCATTCACCAATGCATCCGTGCACATGGTGTCCCAGTGAGACAACATCCAATAGAGCACATATTGTGGCGGACCCTCTGGAAATACCCTGTTGCACATCACATGATCCGATACCGTCATGTCGAAAGGGATTCGTTCGAGATCCGAGTATTTCGCATTGGAGCCGTCAAAAGCTGCAGTTCCACCCGTGTGCACGATGACAGTGACTTTTTTGAGCGCGAAGTTCGTCCATAAATCACGGTAGTAGGACGACACCTGCTGGTCGCGCCGTAACAGAGGCATTCCGAAGAAGCTGAAGAATCTTCTGGATCTCGGTTCTGCCCACCTGAGCATCGGAGCCAGGTCTGTGAGGTTAAACATCACGTGTGCGGGACGCGACGATGGCTGTTCATTCCAACCGGTGTGTTCGCTGCGTGCAATACGCCTGTTGGACGATAAGCGGTAGATAATGAATGGGAAGTCAAAGTAGAAAATATCCTGTTGGGTGTCGCTTCGCAGGTATTCTCTTCTGGCATCTGGAACCTTAATCTCCAGGCGGTGGTGTGATGGAGAAGCACATGTGAACAGCGTCAGGAGCGAGCTGGCATTCGTCATATGCTCGTGAGTGTGTTTGCTGACGAGCTTGAGTCTGTTAGCGATCCACAGGGAGTCCTCCTGCTGGTAGCGTTTTCCATTCTCGCATACATAGGGCAACCCTATCTTGAGGATACGCCTCGATTCACGAGGCGGCGTAAGGACGAAATGCCATATTATTTCTTGAGTCTCGTTGGGAAGATCCATGAAGTGTGGAAAAGTTGTCGGCGCGACGGCGGCCATGTAGAGTATAGACCCCATGCTGTCGGAACTGTGAGGGGCGATTGAACATGAGTAAGTCGAATGTGAGCGGATGATTACTGCAAGGCGGCTGGTAGATGAATACTCCTAGCTTTGAAGAGCTTGATGCTGGGGCTTTCTAAGTATTGTTGATGGTAGAACAATGATCGTTTCTTGGTGTTAATAGCTTTCGTAAACACGAGACCGGTGCTGACCGGTATGAATAATTTGACGAAGACTGAAGTTGAATGGATGCATGCCTCTTGTTGTTATTGTTGTCTGGACCAAGTCAGGACGAGCATTGGCTGAGTACGGGCAACAGGCTAGAATGATATCAACCGGGCAACGTGCCTTCCGCGACGAGCATCGGCGAGGCTTTCGACGTGAATATTCAAACCCGAGTAGAATGAAGAATAGGGACGGAGCCATGTTATTCATAGTCAGTTGCTTCTCCCCCCCCCCCTTTTCTTCAGCAGGCGCCGTCGAACCCTCAATTGCAACCATCGGGCAACGCGGTCGAGACATTCACAGACACTCGAATCTGGAGCACCAGGCCCAACCTAGCTCGACACGACACCAGCCTTCACCTCCTTGGCCTTCTGCTCTTCTTCCAAAACCTCCCTTAACTTTGCTGCTTCCTCCACGTTCGCCTTCTGGCCCTTCTTGCGCTGACGCTCCTCGTATCGTTCGCGGCTCTGCAGGATGCGCTGCACAATGTTGCCGGCGTTGACGTCCGAGAATGTGTGCTGGCCGATCTCGCGGTAGATGCCGAGCTCCTTGGGTGCGGTGTAGGGATCGTAGGTCAGCGGCATGAAGGAGGTCGGCCCGTGGTAGACGGCGTCGGGCGGGCCCCAAGACCAAGAAGTCAGGTAGGCCTTGGTGGGGGTAAAAGGGGCGCCGAAGATCACGGCGTTGACGTACTATACTCATCAGTACATTGCAGACAACAATGACGTTGTGGAGTGGGTTACCTTGCACTGAAGCACACACAGTCCGCGCTCGTAAATGTTCATGATGGGGTAGTTGACGCCCTTCCAGTGGTTGATAACTTCATCATCATGCACACCCGCGACCACGTAGACCGGCGAGTATGGCTTGTCCCATCCCTTCTCCGCAGCCAGCTTTTTCTCCTCCTCAACCACCAGCCTGAGGAACTCAATGTGTCCGCTAGAGAAGAGATCGAAACCACCATCCACATACACGACCCTCTGGCCGGGCTTTGGCGTAGGACCCTCAAATAGCTGCACAAAATTGCCCTTCTCGTCAATCCCATCATGCTCCTGCTTCGCCTCCACCCCAACGCCCTCCCAGAACCACACGCTCGCCCCCGGCGCCTTGGCAGTCTCGTCAGTCGCGTACATGCGCATTCTATCCGTCATGACAGCGCCCTCCGCGCGACGCTCGCTCTCGCTCCCATGGCCGTCCTCGCCCGAGAGCGTCCGGCGCAGCGACTTGATGAAGTGCGTGCGCGTGCACAGCAGCATGCGACCAACCAGGTCGGTGGTGGAAATGGACGGCGTGCGCTTGACGACCTTAAAGCGGCCGGCCTCCTTGACGAAGCGGTAGCAGTCCTCGCCGCTGCTGTCCGATGTGATGTCGTCGCCGTGCACGACGTAGCGGCAGCCGTAGTGTGTGATCCATGAGAGCTGCGTGACGTAGGGCGCGTGCGAGACTGAGGCCGTCACCCATCGGCAGGCGTCGACGGCGGCGATGCTGAGGGGGTTAGTTGTCAGAGGGGATCCTTTTCTTGTCGCTGGCGAGCCGGGCGGCTGGGAGAGTTCAGGGTCTCACCGTTCTTGCAGGTTCATGACGGTGGGTCCTTTGTTCTCCAGGATGGACTCATCCGAGTGCACGCCCACGAACAGCTCGTCGCCCAGCTGGCGGGCCTGCAGCATGGCGCCAGCATGGCCTGTGTTGAGGTGAGATTAGTCTGTGAGCGCCACATCACTGTGAGTGGAAACGAACCGTGGTGGAAAAAGTCCCAGCAGCCGTCGACCCAGATGCGGCCGTCGAGCAGCTCGGGGGCCGGCTCTCCGGGCGGAGAGATTGGATCTGTTGCAGACATGGTTTGCCAAGTACGGATTTGAGGAAGCTTTGCACGCAAAGTTGTGCGCGCGAAGGAGGTGTTGCGACCTTGGAACAGGTTGTGTGATTTGTGCGGGTTTGTGTTGGCCGAGAGTCGTTATGGGAACATTAGAGTCCAGACCTCTGAGAACGGTGATGCGACCTTCGTTCCACTGAGAGATGTGCCGAGGTTTCTCACTGAAGCTCTATTGTGGTGTGTATGGTGTTCCACGATAAGAGTGTAAAACCCAACTTTGAAGCGAGATGGCGCTGTCGTCACTTTGCCCCTCGGTGCTCCCTGTAATTGCAGTGGATCGACGCCGAAGTCTCGTGGCAACATTGCTGGAATCGCTGTCGTCCACAAGAGCCGACACAACCCTGCCCAAGCACGCAAAGCCGAGAGGTTCTCAGCCAGATTTGTGGCTTGCAATGCAGGTAGTATGTTGTAAGTATGTGGTGTCATAAAGTATCGGCGCGGTAACGAGCTACCTCCTCTACCTAGGTAGGCATGTGAGCATCCAAGATTGAGGCAAGTGGCATATTCTAAAAGATCGTGGCCAAGTGAATCAGACCTACTAGATCCGAAACCGGATCTACTTTACATACTGTCCGAATTTACACCAGCATTTCCAATCTAATCTCACTCTTTCTTCAGGTCTACCAGGTAGGATAGTGGCGTGTGGCTCTCCTGTACCTAGATATGTGCACCATTGAGACATACTCTGGCTGGACATCTGGGCACATATCGTCCAAGCCACGGTGCCGGAGCTCGGCTACAATGTGTACTACAGACACTCCTGATGAATCATCACCATAGAGTGCATCTCACCGCGGCGAGAGACTGAGATTGAGTATGACAGTCACAAGGCTAGATTGTATAAGAAGCACTTACAGCTTACTCGGGCAAGCGCTCTTCATGAGACGGGCTATTGCATACTCCGTATGTCTGTCTATGTCTTTTTCCAAGTGGATGTTCAGCGGTGAGCATCGTGTATCCCTCAAAGATATCGACTCACTTTTACTGGAATGACCTTGTTGTCTCGGATCGTTCTTCATCCTGTGCCACGATGTTCGGCTTGCGGCAGGTGCCGTACCTGGTTACCTGATACAACGACAAAAGCTCTAACTCGCCTCTGGTCCAAGCGACAATGCGATGTCTTGGTTATCGCCTGAGCGTTGTAGGGCTGAGCCTCCAAAAGTCGTGAAGCATCAGGAAATCCCCGTTATAGCGAAGGAACTTTTGTCATCTTTCATCACACACGACTGCCTTTTTATGCGTGATCGTAGAATTGGCACAGGCAACTAAAGCGGCGCACAAAGAACGCACACCTGAAGTTACAGTGGGGGCCACCCCCCTGATCCCATCATGCAGACCCCCGGCCCGAGCGACCAGCGCGCCGGGTCGCAACAGTCCCAAACAAGGTCAACCAGATCCAACCCACTACACCCACCGGCCACGCCCTCAAGCTCAATCTTCACATCGTCCCCCTTATCCACCGCTACGAGCCAGCGCACGCTACGATACCCAGACACCATCTCCGAATTCGCCGCCTCCGACGCACCCCTGGGCCCCAGCCCATCCGGCAACAGCACCTTCTACGACCCGGACTCCCGCGAGTCCTCGCCGCAGCGAACCGCCTTCTCATCTGGCATTGCGAGCCCGGAAGCGCGGCGCAAGAAGTCTCTCGTACGCAAAGCATCGCTCGGCGATTTGCCCTTGCACTCCTGGCAACAGCAGCACCAGCAAGCGCACTCTCCACCGCCCGTCTCGCGCTTCAAGAGCCTCCGCCGCCGCACCAAGTCCACGAACAACCTTAGGGGGAACAACTTGCCCGCGGATATCGGCGCCTCGATAGGCATAGGTGGACAGCAGTATACTGCACCGCCGGAGTTTGCGCTGCCGTCGGCCTCGAAGCTGAGCAGCAGCACCAGGAGCAGCAGGGATAACGACAGCGTACCGCCGAGGCCGTGGTCGCGGGCCAACTCGATCTCGATGGAGTCTGGCAGGATGCTCAGCAGGCAGGGGACGATGCCGTCGAATGGGTCGCTGTCAGCGGGCGGGGGCATGATGCCGCCGCCATCAGCGATGGGCATGCAGACAGAGGCCACAATGGTGCACCAACACATACAAGAGATGGCCAACAAGAGGATATCGACATTAGAGTACCTGCGAAAGGCGTAAGTCCTAGCCATCCACCTCTGCCAAAGTGCGCCTTGTCTCCTGGCCGTCTAATACTAACATTACCTACCGTTAACAGCCACGAAGGCCGAGTCTACTGGTTCAACACACTCCTCTTCGACAAGCCCGACCTCGCGCGCATGCCCTACTTCGACACGCGCCGCCTCGCCCGCCGCGCGACAAATTACCTGCTCCTCGGCCTCTCCCTCCCAACCGTCATCGACCTCGCCGCCACCTCGCCCACAGAATTCCTCCGCTCACTCAACCTCCTCCTCACCGAATTCGACGCCTTTCAATCCCTCCACCCCGAAACCGGCAGCTCCGCCTCAGGCCTCGGCCGCGCGCGCATCCCCAACCTCAACGTCTTCCGCCGCGCCACACCCTCCGCAAAGTCGCGCCGAAGCTCCAGCGCAAATAACGACGCGCTATACGAGGACGGCGCGCCGGCGATGCCGAATGGCGTGGGTGGCGGTGGTGGCGGGGGCAGTATTAGTAATATTTCGAGCAATGCCGGCGGTAGCATGAGTATCATGAATGGGCTGGGCGGCAGCGCGAGTGTCGTAAGCTTCGGGCAGAGCGAGGCGGACCTACTGCCGGGGGAAGAGTACGTGCACTTGCTGACGCCGTCGCTGCCGTTCGACCCGGACTTCCTCGAGACCTTTGCGACGCTGTGCGATGTATTGATCGATGCGTATACGCGGCTGCTGGGGATGCTGCCGACGCCGCGCGAGTGCAATGCGTCGGTGGCTGAGCTGTTCACCAAGGCGGACGCGAAGGTGCGCAAGATTATTGTGCAAGGGATCGTCAAGGAATTCGAGGATACGAGTCGCAATGGGGTGCGCACTGAGGTGGCCAATGTGGGCAAGATCGTGCTGGGTGGGTTGATGTGATGGACTTGTACATTTAGGAACTGAAGGACACGGATTTGTTCATAGTGTCCGTTATTTTCTGGGTTGAATTTAGCACGGTGATATCCAATGGTTATATCGGCGTATTTTTGATCAATGAACAATACAATACTTTCGAGAGCTCCCGCACGCATCAATCGTACCAAAAGTATGGACTGGATACAGCGTGAAGCGGATGCTCGATGCTGGATGCTGATCAAAACGGAGAACGAGGCTGAAGACGAATTGCCACGAGATTTTACTGCTGCTAGGTAATGAATGATATCTAGGTGATGGGCATGGTCAGGAAGAAGTAAAAGAAGAGGACAAGAATAAACGAAGGGGAAAGTTCATCAGAAACCATAACGCATTATTGAATCGTCAACGGCTGCACCTCCACTTTGGGTAGGCTCGACCTCAGTGCTTGACTCTATAAAGTGTGATCATCATTTGAACTTGTGAGCCCCCAGCGCGCAAAAGACACGGACCCAACCTCGCGGCTCCGACCCAGCCACGAAAGGCTGTCGACGGAAAGAAGTCTCCCACGAGACGACAGAGGTTTGGTTGTCGACAACCTCACCCAGCGAGAGCAAGAGACGAGAAGAAGGAATGTAGTGTTGTGTTGTGAAGATCCCCCCTCGCACCAAGAATGAGCCCCATCGAGTAACCAAAGGTCAACAAGCCGAAGCTCGCCGACCAAGGCAATCGCATACCTATCATATCTCGACGAAAACACTCTCCAGCAAACCTCCCCACGCAGAGGCCACCACGGCACCAGACCGCCGTCACGTCCGATCCCACCATCGAACAGCGCGCCCCACGACCGCCGCCCAAGCAAACACAAACTCCCAGGAAGAAAGAGCGGACTTGTATCATCGTCCATGAGTGGTCTCTCTCCCCAGGTGAGTGCGCCCAGCAAGAGCAGCGGAGCAGCAGAGAACAGACCCAGAAGATGTAGCGGTGGAACGGGGTAGGCAGGACGTCAGACCGGGCAACGGAGGAGGGCGGAGATCAGCCGCGTTGGTGCTTTTATGGCGGCGCCTTTCGGCGTTCTTTCCTTCTGCAAGAAAAGATTGTCCGGGGACTTTCTCCCGAAGCGCATGTTGATGAGACGTTCCTCCGTGAAGGGGAATGGTCTCCGTATGAAGCTTCGATGGCGATTTGTAGGACGAGAGGGAACTTGAGAAGAAGGAGAATAGTTGAAGTTGCGAGCTTGGAGATTTTCTTTTTAATGGGGAAGGTGGGGCCAGCTCCCGCTGACTAAGCAATTTTAGGCGGTACAGCAGGGATGTAGGTACCTAGGCGCCTAGGCAACCAGCCTCGAGGTCGCGGCTTTGGCAGGCAGCTGCAGCAATGTGAATTTCCACTCAGTAGCGTGTGAAGTGCACGTAACTTGAACCTCTTTCGCGTCACAGGCTGACCCATCACGCAGTCCTGGGAATACATTCCTTTCTGCAATTTTGGTCTGCCTCTTGTATTCGACCCGTTCAGATCGAAATATCTTCAAACCTCTCCCAACACTTCGACAACAGTCAGGATGTCTGGACTCTTCGGTCAGACATCCGCCGCCGCCTCGAGCGCAAACACTGTCGGCGATCTGAAGAATGATGTCGCTGTCGCCAACCTGCCTGAGGATGGCATCACTAGTCTTGCATTCAACCCGAACCCGGCCGATCAGAAAGACTTTATGGCCGTCGCGAGTTGGGACAAGAAGGTCCGCATCTACGAGGTTGACGCCGCCTCAGGTCAGGCTGTTGGGCGCGCTGCCTATGACCATACTGGCCCTGTCTTCAGCGTGCAGTTCATGAAGGTGAATACACCTCCTCCTTGGATGTTTTCCGTGGCGTTCCGCGTTGGCAAGCTTATGGCTAACATGTCTTTCGCAGGACGGTACCAACGTTATTTCCGGCGGAGCAGACAACCAAGCAAAGCTTATGGACCTCACCACACAACAGTCTCGCCAAATTGCACAACACGAAAAACCCATACGAACCGTTCGATGCGTCGAGATCAACGGCCAGCCAATGGTCATCACGGGCTCCTGGGACAAGACCATCAAGTACTGGGATCTTCGGACCGCCAACCACGTCGCGGAGAAGGTCTGCCCCGACCGTATCTACAGCATGGACGCGCGCGACAACATGCTCGTCACCGCCACCGCCGAGCGCATTATTACTGTAATGGATGTCCGGCAACCCCAGGCAGATTTCTACAAGAAGCACCAGAGTCCGCTCAAGTGGCAGACCAGGGTGGTTAGCTGTTTCACGGACGCCTCGGGCTATGCTATTGGCAGCATCGAGGGCCGCTGCGCCATTCAATACGTCGAGGACAAAGACGCGAGGTAAGCCACCACAGCAATCCCCCTCCCCAAAGATGCCGGCTCTTCTCTGATTGTTCCTATCCATGGTGCTGACAATTTGACGACGGATAACAGCTCCAACTTTTCCTTCAAATGCCACCGTGACCCCCCTGCGAATAATACCACCAATGTCTACTCAGTGAACGACATCTCGTTCCACCCCGAGCACGGCACTTTCTCGACCGCGGGCAGTGACGGCACGTTCCACTTCTGGGACAAGGACGCCAAACACCGCCTTAAGGGCTATCCCAACGTCGGCGGTCCGATCACGGCGACTAACTTCAACCGAAACGGACGCATCTTCGCCTACGCTATTAGCTATGACTGGTCCAAGGGATACCAGGCCAATAACCAACAGCAGCCCGTCAAGCTTTTGCTACACCCCGTGCAGGCGGACGAATGCAAACCACGACCCAGCGCTAAGAAGCGGTAGGAGGATCTGAAAAGAGCGGAGCGTGAGCGGAACAAGTCAAAACCGGCAGGTAGCGGAGGTATCCGTAAGTCCAGCAGGTCTTAGTGGCCGGAAATTAATGGTCAAGATTTCTGGTGGCTAGCCATTCGAAGATGGTACAGGGCGGTTTGAGAAACGTGAGGAAATCGGTAGCTGCCTTCAGGCAACAACGTCTGGTGGGGAAGAGACGAGCATTTGTGATCAGTGGCAGTGAAGTGCGGAATGGGACGTCAAATCATGGCATCGCGACCCCAAGTCAAAACAACTAGCGCGCCGAGGTGGTGGTCTGGAAGGATGAGAATTAATGGAGTCAGGGCGTTCTGTTCAATTGAAAAGGACATGCCCGAGGTTCAAGGGAACCCGGAATCGGAGCATACAGCATTGGTCCAGGCCCAAAAGCTTGGACGAAGGACTTGAGACTCTCAGTCTCATAGATAGAAATCAAACACTGATGTGTTCACATTGCAGAACGTCGTCCAACCCATAGTCACTAGGGCGCGGCACACAATGATGTTGGAAGACAGTCTTGTTCTTTGGCAAAGGAGTGAACGTCTCCGCCAGTAGGACTATCAGGAGCTCACTCTGTACTTCAAATGAAAGGCAAAAGAAACACATCACCACCGCAAAGCCCAACATCCGTCCCCAAGGCCTTGCCGACCCGCATGACCACCCCCTCCCTCTCACTCAAGCCTCAGCTCACAGAAGCACTCTCTCAAACCGCAACCTTGGTCTTAGCGCCACCCAAAACATCATCAACAAGCCCCTTCCACAAATCCGTCAACATGCCACCGGCATACTGCTCCTCCTCGGCAGCAGCCTCGCCCACACCGCCAAAGCGCAACTCGACCCCATCAGGCCCCATGCCCTCGACCTCGCTCAGCGCGCTGACAACGCTGACGGCCGCAGGGTCGGCGGCGAGCACGACGATCTCGGGCGCGCGCAGCGGAGCGTCGACGACCTCGGGCGCGAAGAGCGCGGGCGCGAGCGGGCCGTGGCTGAAGGCGTCGGGGAGCAGTGGGTAGCGCAGCGCCGGGGTCTCTGGCGCGGTGGTGGCATCCAGGGCGGGCAGGAAGGCGAAGTCGATGGTGCTGGTGTCGGCGCGGGCGCGGGGCGTGCCGGTGGTGTGGAAGGGCTGCATGAGGGGGATGATGCGGTTGGGGTTGGGGACGGGGGCGGTGGATGGGCGGTGCGTTGTTGTTAGGGTGCGCTGGGATGGGGGGTTAGTCTTTGCACGTGGACTTTTGGTTTCGTATTGTGTACATAGAAGAGAGTTTGCGAAAAAGGAATTTGGGTAGGTTGCTTCGGATGCCGAAAGACCGGATTGTACGGGGATCGGACATTGCTAGGGAAAACGGGACAGGGTGTGGGTGAGTGGCTTACCTCGGAAGCAGCAATGGGGGCATTCTCAAGCTCATTGCGCACGAGCTTCGTAGCAACGGTGCGGGCGCTGCTGTTGAGGAGCTGGGTGTTGCGAGAGGCCGCGATGGTGCTTCCCATGGAGCGGGTGAGCTTGGCGAGTTCGCGAGGGAGGGGGGTCACACGGGTCATAATAGGCGATATTGGTTTAGATAGCTGGGGCTGACCAAGCCGATAGTGTAGACTCTTGTCTAGTGGGTGGGAGGTTAATGAAGGGTGGTGGTGTTCAATTAACGGTGCAACAGGCGATTGACGATTGTTGACAATGGGATGTTGAGGGAGGGAGGTGGAAGCTTATATCTACGGTGAGTGAGATGGGAGACAGGTTGGCGGATGTCCGTAGCGATGAGCTTAGCTTGGGAGTGTAGGTGAGGGCTGAGGAAGGTAGTATTATATGCTTCTTCAGTATTATGCATGGACTATCTGCACAGAGCTTACTCAACACAAATCCAACACGCCACGGCTGGGTCGGGTGTGTCGTGTCGTAGATTCCCATTGTTGAAGGAACGCCTATCGGATCGACAGGAGATAGAGATAGTGGTGCTATGCGCGCGTTGGAGGTGGGGACACACAAGAACAAGGGCACGGCTGCCACTTGCGCACCAATACACTCTCGTATCGACGCAAACACAGCCTCTCCCTCACTTGGAAGACTGTATAGAAGCATTGCCAAATCATCTACTTCCCAGGCGACAGCCGGCTGAAGCATCGCCAATCAGGCCCGGCAGTGCAGGGAAAGTGCCGTTGGTCTCTCAACAGCCTCGTTGTTGAGCTGGTGGCCAGTGCGCCGCGCGAGGCGTAGGTAGCGGTCAATCAGGAACAGGGTTTCCGCGAGTCGGTTTCTTGGGGGCAGTTGGGGCAGAGCTGTTTGCCTGTTCCGGCCTAGGCCAGCGTGTCAAACGGCGGACAGGGATGCCCAGTCCCGACTCAGGCACGGCTCCACCCGCGGGGCAAATGCGACTTCAACTTGGACGTCGAGATAGCCGAGACCCATTCGTAAACATCACGGCGGCCTCCATTGAGAATTGCAATGTCGACACCCTTTGTCTAATGCATTGTTCGTCGGCACGTTCTATATCTATATTTCGGATCCAATCTCTGCTCCGGCACATCTTCAGAGCACCAATAGATGCTCTGTGCCCGGACATGGTCAAACAACACAGTAATCCTGAGGCCAGCACAAAGCGCTGCCTTCCTTGGTCGATGTTGTACCACCTGATACATCTGCTTTCACCACCACAATACCATCCTTGTCACCATTTATTGCCTGCTTGTTTCCACGTCTCGTCCCAGGCACCAAGTCTTGTCTGCATCTCTCTTTCTCGCTCTGCCAGGCTGGCCGCTTGCTGCGGATATGGAGTGAACATGAGTCTCTCGGTGGCAGGAGGTATCTGTCTGGCAAGGAGATCTGACTGTCGAGATGTCGAAGCCCTCGGTGACCGTCTGCATCAAGGCGTGAGCATATTCGGTTTCGCAAAGGGACTGTCATACAAGGACAGCATTACTCACCTGGCTATTCCATCGTCTGTCACAGTTGCTGACGGTGTGTTGCTGCAAGGCATTATGACGGTTACACAGCGCTTGATCTATCGCAAAGACAAGATGGCTGAAAGCTTTGAACTTCATGAACATCCTTTCCGGATGAAGACAACTCGCGTTAACTTATACTTGGAGCCACAGCTGGCGGTCTACCAGCACGTAGGATATTGCAAGGCACGCCCGCCTCTTCAACGCGGCTTTATGAGCACAAGCGCGGTTCGAGCAGTTCGCATTTGTTCGAAAACGCCTACGCGTGGGCCATGATATCATCAACGAGGCACACAAATGACCTCGAAACATTCTTGTCCAGGCGGTTGGAACCCCTGCTGCATTTTATACCGACTTGCCACACCGCAGACACCGCCAGCTCATTGGATAGAATCAGGGCATTCGCGATGCAAATGCACGGCATTGCACTCGTGCGCATCGTGGAATCTGATGTCGGTGGAGACTCGAAACCACCAACGTGCATTGAGAACCCTTGTCGTGGTGTTGTAGGTCGAGGCACTTTCTTTGTTCTCATGCAGGCTGGAGACTAGTTCGGGTCGGGTTTGTGGGCCGCCCAGGGCCTGCCGCGATTGTGTTCACAATGGTGCTTGCAATTTGCGTACTGCGCCGTGCCTTGGGCGAAAGTCTAGACCTTTGCATGTATGCGTCATCTGCATTTCGCTTCAGCAGGGACAGCGCAGGTCTGCTGGTCAGCACAGCATGCTTCGACGCCGACTGGTACCGGGCTGAGCACTGCCAGACCTCAGCACAAGTGTGCTCATGGCGTTACCGAACAACTGGAGATGCCTATCTGCGGCACTTGATGGACGTACGCTGGCCGAGTCGACACTTGCTACTGTCTACTGAAGCCCTGAAGTCTCTGCCTAGAGTTGTGCTCACGGTCATTGACTTCGTGAGTCGTTTCAGAGCTATGATGGCGCTCGTCCGCTATTGGTCTGCCATGCACGGGAGAATTGCAGGTGCAATTCGGCGTCCCAAACGAAGAGGACACCGTGAGCGGTCGCGGTCGGCCAGCTATACCTATGCAGGTTGATATGAGCACAATCGGTTGTCCGCGTCAGCCACACCGCTTGGAGGAGGCCAAGACGAGTATTGGCACAGACGGGACGGGACATCGCTCGTCGGGGGCGCTTCTCCCATCCCAAGGGTCCTTGGGCTCGGGACATGGAGGGTCTTCAGGTGCGTCTGGGCGTGGGCTGGGTTTGATACAGTCGGCAGGATTCCGATGTGAGCAGCCTTTGTTTAGGTGATGAAGCTGTCACCACCGCGAGGCAAAGGCGGCGAAGAGACTGGAGAGTCCAGAGTCATGCCCGTCGTACCACATTGATTGTGCTTGCGCAGCGCTACATATTCAGACTCGAGGCTTGACTGACCCAGAATCGCTATCTATTTCAACAATCAGCAATACATACATCATATGAAACGTTCCATTGGCGCCTCAATTCTCGGTTTCGCGACAATTGGTTCAACCATACTTCATAATGGACTACTCCATCTGCTCAACATGTTCGCACCCTCGTCCTCCGACGATAACCAGGCCATTTACGACGAGCGCCCATCTGACCACACTCGTTATTCAGAGTCTGCGGATGGGTAGTCAGCCTGCCGCTGGAGATCTTTGGGCCAGAGTATCCCACCCTACGACGCGCATCGTGAAATACACAATCGCGCATGCCGGCCTAGCAAGTACAACTGCTGTCTCTCCTTCTAAGCCATTCCATTATGCAAAGCATAACGATCTCTTTGGGGTCAAATCTCGGCGAATGAAGGGCAGCTCGTTACACTCCAAGCCACTCGTACCAATCCTGTCAGCTTCGATCAGCTCAAGGCGATGGAGTACGACGATACTAAGCTGTGGAAACCTACTTGTATTGGTGAGTGCTTCACTACTTCCACATGTAGCAAAAGAAAAAAAAAAAAAAAAAAAAATTTTGGCCAAAAAAAAAGAGTCCCAAGCGCAACACTGGATCAACAGCTCCGGCCATCTCTTCATCCTGATTGCTCCCCACCACTTCGACAGACCTTCGACAGAACCACACTGTGGGAGAACACTGGCTCCTCTCTTGCGCATAATTCAGACCCAGCACTAAGGGATGAGCAGAATTGTAAACCAGAAACACGGAAGCGCGAAGACGAGTCACATTTTCAAAGTGAACAAAACATCGGCACGATGGAGAAATAACAAAACGTATGCGTTGATGCCTCTATCCCAGGAAATGGTCAACATAACGGCACAAACGAATAGATACGGGGCATGGGGAGGTACGCTTGCCGCTGCCGATAGCATTGACTGAATAGAAATCGAGCTCATAGCGTTCATAGTCTGTTGCCCGGAAACGCCCTGCGATCTTCATGGCATACACGCAGGAGCCCGAATACCCATCTGATCACGATAATAGTGTTGGCAACCTTGAGAGGTAGATGACGGCCCATCATGCGAAGAGAAAGCCAATGACTCAAGCTCGATTCTAGGTACAGGACTATTCAAAGGAGCATCGTGCTTTGCCAACATCGCAACTAGACGCTCAACCTGTCGAACATTCCTTCAGCTGACCAAGACGTGGCCATCGACGAGCGGAATGATTCCGAGGACGGCGAGGCACCTTTCTGCACATCAGAGAGCATCGACCATTCTAGTACTGATGGCACGGAGACCACAACTACCTCGGCGTCTAGAGTCATCGCACGACACATAACGACTGAGCATTCTTCCCATCCATCAAGAAAGATAG
Organism: Plenodomus libanotidis; assembly: GCA_022609195.1. Lineage (NCBI taxonomy): Eukaryota > Fungi > Ascomycota > Dothideomycetes > Pleosporales > Leptosphaeriaceae > Plenodomus > Plenodomus libanotidis. Next base: position 100,574 of record JAGKQA010000004.1, read on the forward strand.
CATCTAGTGCAGCGACTGCCGCACATACAGAATGGGCCAGATACGACATGTCAAACAGCATCTGCGCCGATTGCACTGCCGGCTTGTCTACTGTCCCCATCTGTGGTGAGACTTTCGATACAGAGGAAAATCGAAACGCACACGCAAGATCGAGGGTCTGTCAAGAGGTACCGTTTCGAGTCGAGGACATTTCCAAAGCGCAGTAAGGGTAAGGCTCTCTGAGAAATCGTCGATGAAAACATCTGGAGACCCAGTGGTGCAAGATGTTCACCATCGTCTATCACACTGGAGGACGGCCAGCTTGCGCGCGCATCGACCCGAACTTGGCCGGCGAGACACACTGCTTTCGGGACTATATCATCAGTGAAGGGCCCGCAGTCTTGCTACAGCAGATGCGACCTCATGTCATGGAACGATCGAGACGAGTTTCTCTAGGCGAGCTTCTAGGATTCAAGAATGTCGAAATGCGGACGCGTGGCAGAAAGCTGCACAGCGCAGAAGTGGAGCCTCTTCGTAAGCTGTCAGCATACACTGCCGGTATCCTCGAATCTGATATGATCTGAACGGTCATCAATAAGGCTGGCGGAGATGGCGGGGCCGGGACGGGAAGACCATCGGGCTCCCAGGTAGGCATAGTAGCGTTTCAAAACGATTTGGGATCGCATCCAGGTCCGGACTTCGATGCGATGGCAGACAGGGAAATAGAGATTGCATGCGACAAATAGACAGAACTTGGATGGCAATAATAACGAGGCCAGGTCCGGTCTTTAATGCAATAGCAGATGGTGAAATAAAATTGTATGCAATAAACAAATAGAACTTAGATGGCAACAATAACAAGGCCAGGTCCGGTCTTTGATGCAATGGCAGATAGAGAAATAGAAATTGCATGCGACAAATAGATAGAACTTGGATGGCAATAATGACGAGGCCAGGTCCTGGATTCAAAAATGATGCTTATAAGTGACTTGTCAAGTCGGACGCAATTAAACAGACACCAGCAATTTTGGGTCATGCGCGGTGTGTTTGGGCGAATTGGCAGAGCAGCAGTGAGTCGAATCTGGTCTTGTGTTTCTGAGCTGTTGTGCACCGGGGAACTGCTGTGCAGGCAGCTCTGTGATACGAAGGACAAGTGTTGGGTACTTACTCGAACGGGCTGGCCGCAACCTGGCCCATTTGCGGAGAGATTTCGATCTCGTGTGCAAGCGCGGACAACTATTGCCCTTGCTTCCCTCGAGCAAGAGGCTGCGACTATACTGTATATGTACAGCTCCCAGTGCTAATGGGCGCAGGGTTGTCAGACTCGCCATGCCCGAGGATTCGGATAACGGAATGTGTCATGGCGACAGGATCTGAGGTGCATGAGCCGCGACGAAGACCAATCGAGTTAGTGCCCACGTTTATAGACGTTTATAGATCGAGGCGGCTCGCGGTAAGGAACAGACGGCGTCAGGGGTTGGGAAACAAAAGCGTGTGCCAAGATTTGCCAGGAACCAAACGTGAGATCCAAAACACCACTTGACCCACCAAGCAGCCAATGTGCACGGGGCACTTGACAGAGCACTTGTGTGCATGTGTGGCGTCCAGCCGGGCCAGCGCAAGAAACCTGAGCAACGCTACCTGCAGCTGGGAATTGGAATTGTTTCTTTTCGCTGCGCAGGTGGCATATTGCCGTCATGATTAGGCTACATAGACTACTAAATAGTAAATAGCCAAAGTAATATGGTAGCTCCTTCCTCGCTGCCGGTCTCCGGTCTCCGTATGTGCGCTGACAAGAGCCATCTGCCATCTGCAAAGTGCAGTCTTCCATCTTTTGTTTCTGACTTCGAACTCAAAGGTCCACTCCTTACTTTCACTTGTGCAACAGTTGTGTAATCTCGTAATTTATCATTTCCTATTCATTTCATTGTGTCCATCATTTACTGTCCGTCGTTGGCCTGCTGCTTCCTGCGCTTCCAGAAACCTAGACGCTGGAGCTAGGACAGGGTTCAACTTGGATTCATCATTCTGTAACATTGCATTGCCGATTGCAACCTCGCCTCATCTTTTGTTGGTTTGGTGCTCGTGGCGCAATCACCAACGACATTCGTTACTCGTCCACTCACAACAACCTCTGCCAAACCTTGAACAGACCAAATTACCACCTTTATACCTAGCACGAACCTCTTTTTCCACCAGGACAAAACCTATCCTCTTACCACTCATTCTCAACACGCCACTCCTTGCTCATATCCACCGACCAGCGCCGCGTCATCCGGACTTGACATCGATCGGCATCGTCACTGATACCGGACCCACAAAATCCAAGGAAGACACCGCCGCTCACTATCCCCAGGAAATAGGCCACGAAGTCATTCACCACAATTCCAACCTATCAACCCGAGGCTGCCACTGCCATCTCTTCCTGTCGACTGAGGGAGATGCTCTGCGCGCACCATCTCCGCTGAACGCAGCACCACGACATCTCGCCTCTACAGCAGTTGACGGACGACGATGCTGAAGGACGACAAAATCCCTTTGCCCATATTCGTGAACCCTTCCCAAACCAGCAAATATAGAGTTCGCGCTGCCTCCGTCACCATGCTGCGGCAGTCTCGCCGTTTCCTCTGGAGGTCGAGGAGCCTGATCTACTCCGCGCTGGCCAGTCTTTTAGTTTGCTCGCTGCTGCTGCGCGCCTCCACGAATGATGGCTACCGCGTCATCCCCTGGAACGTCGATTCGAGCGGGTTCTCCTTAGATTATGATTCCAGCGGTGGATTGCTGAGGCCGACTGGAGACCGCAAGCCAGAGTCGGGAGACTACAATGATGGTCTCGCCAGGTGGCTGTTCTCCAAAGAGTGGAACGAGACGGGGTTGTAGGTAGCTGTCGTTGGAATGGGCACGTGTTCAGGGATGGCAAAAGCTAACAATCGGCTTCAAACAGACTGCCTGGCGCTGGCGCAATATTCGGCAACACTATTTCCACTCTAACCGACAAAGACAAAGTCCTACCCGAAACCGCATCGAGGCTCACGGTCACAAACGAATCCACGGCGTTCGAGACAGACGAGCAGCAATACTCATTCAACCCATATCCTGATTACGAAAGTGAAGACTGGAAAGACGCGCACAGAGCCGATTTTGTACCATGTGATGGCCCCGTCGGCCGTGAGTACAGAGACACACAAGTTTTCAGAGGGCGACCCGAAAGATTCCCCCAGCCGAGTCTCGGCAGCTATGATCCAATTGGTCTAGACCCCAATGTGTGCTACGAGAGGGATGGTTCATTGGGCCAGTATGGCCTGCAATATCAGTATGAAGCAGAAGGTAAGAGGCTGGACTGGAGCCAGATCAAATGGGGAGCGCTGCAGCAAGCGTGTGCGGACAAGAACAAGGCCCGGTTTGAGCGAACCGCCAAATCCACCGACGGCGATCGCTACGAAGCCGCGATGAGTGCTTCGGGAGGAGGTGCTACGGAGGACGAGCTTCGGAAACAAGGAGAGGCGTCGCACAACAAACGCACCTTCACACAAGCCCAATCCTCGGGCTCTGCAAGTTACAACCTACCCAGCATTCGGCCCCAAAACCCGGCGGAACACAGAACAGCTGTGCTACTGCGCTCGTACACTGGAAGACAATATTCCGATAACGAGAAACAAGTCATTAGGTCGATGATCACCGAGCTTTCGTTGCGCACTGGTGGCCAGTACCAAGTGTACTTGCTTGTCCAGGTCAAGGATCAACTCGAAGAACTCGCGCTGTGGGACAAAGGAACATACGACTACGTCCTGCAGAACCAAGTACCTTCGGAATTCCATGACATAGCGATTCTGTGGGGCAGCTATGAAGTTGCAGAGATGTATCCTCTCCTAGGCGGCGACGCAGAAGTCATGAGGGTCCATAACGCCCAATGGCTGTCTGTGCAGAAGTTCATGCGTGAGCACCCGGAGTTCGAATACGTCTGGAACTGGGAGATGGATTCTCGCGTAGTGGGAAATCACTACGACATGCTGACCAAGTTCGCGGAATTTGCGAAGAAGCAGCCGAGGAAGGGCATGTGGGAGCGAAACGAGCGCTACTACATCCCCGAGCTTCACGGTGACTACGACACCAGGTTTCGCAAGATGGTGGAAAAGGCGTCGGGCAAGAACACGATCTGGGGACCCCCGGACTTGCCCTTCATCACGCCAGTCGGTCCCAAGCCACCAGTGTCCTCTCCAAGTAAAGACGATTACAAGTGGGGGGTTGGAGAGGATGCCGATCTGATCACACTCTCTCCGATGCTCGACCCAGTCGCGAGCAACTGGATTTTACGCGACCAGGTATGGGGTTACAACGATGCCGAGCACAACTCGACGGACCTCCCCCGACGAACGACCATCATCACCCAGTCTCGCCTCTCACGGCGTCTTCTGCAAGCCATGCACGATGAAAACATCAAAGGAAACCACGTCGGCTCCGAGATGGCCGGTAACACCGTTGCCCTCCTCCACGGCCTGAAAGCCATATACGCGCCGATGCCTGTCTTCATGGACCGGCCCTTCCCCGCTCAAAGCCTCCAGAAGTGGTTCAATCCCGGTCCAGGCGGCGTCGCTGGCGGGCCCGGCAGTGCCACGGGTTGGGGACTGGAACACCGCTATCAGGGCGTTACATGGTACTTCCGGGCTGCCCCTCCGCAGCGCATGTACAACAACTGGCTCGGTTATGCAGACACGGCCATAGGTGGAAAGCCGTGGGAGAAGGCCCACGGGCGGCCGTGCTTGCAGGCTATGGTCTTACACCCGATCAAGGATATTCAGGCAACGTGGCCCGGGTATGCGAGCTCGTCGGAGTTGCCGTATAATTGGTGGGACGATCTTCGGCCGGACGAGGAGGTCGCGGCGGATCCTGAGAACCCGGTGTTCAAGGCTGCAGCCTTGTATGAGGCCCAAGCCGCCCCCGCACCTGCGTGAGGGAAATTCGTTGGGCGGATTCACCCTGCGGATCATTCTTGAATGTGCGGCGAAAAGGATGCCTTGACAAACACATGTTAGCAACCGGCAAACCTTTGCACGCCCGCAGACTTGTAAACATACAGACAAGGCATCATAGCCTACTGACTCTCATCAATAGAGTACGGGGAAATAGTGGGCTCTCCCGCTTAGGCCAGTGTAACAGTACGTTTGAGCACTCAGTGCAAATCATTATGGGAGGAGTGAGACAGTCTCTTGCCCAAGCAAGGCGTTTCAGGGGCGTATAGGGGAATGGCCAGTGGACACGAGTCGACCTCGATGGTACAGGCACATTCAGGGCTGTTGTAGGCATCTTTGCATATAGAGATATTGAGTATATTGCTTAGGAATGCATAGTTGCATTGATTTCATTATCTGTGGTCTCCTGCCGACGGACTGCAGTTTATGTGGACGTTTGGTACGGCTATGCTTGGTGTTGAATTATGTGGCAGCGTTAGCCTGGCGGACCACACTCTACGGCTTCTTTGTTCAATATCTTCCAACTGAGCCATCACGAATCAGGTACACCAGCAGGCAAGAATCAAAAGGTCAGATAAAGCTAATGCTTTATCCCAATAAACCAAGCACCTGCAAATTTCCAACACAGCGCCCAACCGTCTCTCCCCCCACAAACCCACCACCCACCACCAATCCAGCCATGGCCACCCAATCCAGCGACGAAGACCTAATCCTCCAAACACGCTTCCACATAAAATTCGCCAACCTCCGCGCCGGCATTAGCGCCGAAGCCACTTCGCGCCAGCTCCGCGCCGCGCTCGCCGACCAGCCATGGCGCCACCGGCCGCGGCGCAACCTGCAGCCGCGCAGCACCGTGCCAGCCTTCGTGTACCCGCCGCGCGGCGTCTCGGTCGAAGATGCTGTGGCTATCGCGGATCAGACGGTATTGTATTCACGAAATGGGCGGGTTCGGCTGGGAGAGGCGCAGAGGCGCGAGGGGCGCGTGGTGGTTGGGCGCGTGGCGAAGCATCTTGCGAAAGAGGTACGTTTTTGGATTTGGGGTTGCAGTGAATGAGGTTTCGCTGTGTAGAAGTGTAGTTGTGCTGACTGCTTTTGCTTTACAATAGGGGCTTTATTATTATAGGACGCTAGGATGGGGCGGCGAGGGCGTTGCGGCGTTGATGTATGTGGTCGACGCGACGGGCCTGCCGCCGCGCAAGGTTGTGGCGAAGACGTCGTTGAGAGAGAATAATGGGGGGGGGGTTAACGAGTGGGGGCTTAGCAAGGTGAGTTTGGACAACCCGTATGTGATGGTGGGAGCCAGTTGTGTTGGGTTTTCCCCTGATTTTGATGCGAGCTGACTTTCGTGGCAGAGATTTGTTGGACAGTACCATATGCTGCAGCGTCAGCTTGGATCGGACTTGACGGCTGGGGTTCAGCAAATCGCGGAAATGGATGAATCTCTATGTGCGGCGGAGAGTCGGTTGATGTTGTTTGAGTATGCGCCGTTTTGGTCGCTGGCGTCGTTGCTGAAGAGGGTGGCGGATCCGTTGGATAGCAGAGATGATCCTTGTGAGTGAAGTTCCTCTGTCTCGACATAATCCATCAAGATGGTGAAATGGTATATGCGTTGGTCGACGGTCTACTCATGTCTTCTTGAGCCATGCTCTTTTCAGAATGATCATGCTGACTTATAACCTGATAGTTGGAATACGAGCAACTCGAGAACTGTACTACCAGATCGTGCTCTGATGCACATATTTCAATGCTGTATGTCAAAAATTCTTTTGCGAGAACCGGTAGAGTCGGAATTGCGTGACTGATACACTTCTTCATACTGCTTTAGTGGCCAGTGCTTGCGAGGACATGCGTGCACCGGGCGTTGCCTCTCCCAGTGTCTTGCTAGGACTGCCCATGGAACGCACCCTGATTGTTCATTTCGACTTCGAACCAACAAATAGTAAGAAGATTTTATTGTTCGCATCGCTTTGTATCTCTTTTCAGACGGATTCGTGGCGCTGACTGACCGATCGCGCAGTGCTTTTTGGTGGGACGGAAGCGGTCGTTCAAGCTGAGCATGCCATGATGCCCATACTCAAGGTATGATGTCCGCAGGCTACTCAAATAAACAGAATGACGAAATCCATGAGCTAAGAGGACCAGGTGGCAGATCTTGGTTTAGCAGCGACAATGCCAACCGACTTCACAGATGACCGAAACGAGTGAGTTGACGATGCACACGGCATGCTATCTGTCCTTTAGTCAGAGCTGTCTCTAATCAGGCAGAGCGACTTACTTTGGCAGTTGAGATGGCGAGCAAAAGATAGATACGTTCTACCAGTGGGTCAACTGTGCGTTCGGCATTCCCAACGAGCAAGTGCTGACACCAGACACAGGAGCAATTCTCACAGGACTGGGACTACTCTGACGACAACCCAGTGGCCGAGAACATCGATACGTACGGGCAGGTCGCCGGGGACTATTGACCTGCGTCTAATGTTTATCACATCGGCTTAGTGAGTCTAGAATTGACCGGCGCTTCCGCGTCCGTCAGAGGCACACTTCAGCGCACAAACATGCCTCGTCATTGAAACCGAACCACTTGCTGACAACGCTTCACTCGCACGGGCGCTTTGGTCTTGTAAAACGGGTTCCTAGACTCAGCTTCCAACCGACGCACGACTTCGCCAAACCCCGACCCAGCGCGTAGACGGGCGCTCCTGGTGGACGTAGTGGTCCGATATCCTCGACGACAGCAAATTTGGCACCGTTGACCGGCAGATTCGCGAAACCGTGGTCGCTTGTCTCGGTAGGGTGACCCGTCTCTTTTCTGCCTGGTGACGACGTGCTTCATTGCTAACCGAATCTTGCTATCAGCTGAAGAGCCCTGTAGCAGAATAGACAGCCAAACCCTGCTCTCGTGGTGCAGCACCAAGATTGCCCAGCTCAGGCAGATGCCAGGGTCGACGGATGCGGATTTGCTGGCTTGGGCGACGGCGAGTTTCTCAGCACCTCCGGAGCTGACTTCGATCCTAGCAATCCCAATGATGATCAGGTGAGTACATGAAGGCGTCCTGGGAGGCACGGGGGCTGATATATGTTGCAGTTCGATCCCTTTGACCCTAAGTGGGTTTTGTAGTGGCTTGTTCGTTGTAGTGGCTGGTTCGTTATTATGGCACATATATTTCAACATCACGGCTCGGTCTCTCGCGAGCACATGGGCCAGTGCATCAACCAGATCCGCCTGTCTGTCATGTGCTCGTCTGATATTACGCGGTATACGTGGCGTGGGATGATGGGAGGGAGACTTACCAGAATCGGGTCGTATGGGGATTGAAGACGACAAGCTAGGACGGCTATTGTTGATCTGGCGGCAGTAAGGATAAAATGGAAAGAAACATCTCTTGACAAGCAGCACAGCTGATTATCACGCCCCTTGACTTGTTCGGAGAATTTGGAGTCCACAAAATACGTTTTCATCATAAGCTACCGTGTGTCAAGGTGATGGATGCAAGGTGCGTGCTTGGTCACAAGCAGGTATCTTGCGCAACACGCTTGTCTATGGCGGAAAGTTTCCTCGGGATTTTGATTGTGATAAGGCCTCTTCGACGAGATCTTAGTGTCAATGAAAAGAAGTGCCTGTCTAGATAGAGAAACGCCCAAGCTGAAATTGCCCAATATGCGTTCGACCGTGCCCCCTTTCCCTCCCTCTTTGCGCCATATCGTTCGGTCAGCTGCTTGCACATGACCTTTACTTACTGAACTCAAAGCTCCAAGTGGTATCTGACTCGTCGTGGGCTGATTTTCATCTGTAGACGTACTTCATGCCCGTCGTCCCGAGGCCTTCTTAGCTTGGCTAGAGGTTGTCGTCCTGAGAGTCGGACGTTGAGAGACAGGGATGCCTAGGCAGGTAACAGTTAGTCATCCCAGCCCCTGCTGTTGAATTGCAGCAGCAAGGAAGGCCCCAAGGCCTGGCGCCCTCAACGCCCGTCGGTAAGCACGATGAGTGGCCGGTTAGGTCGGAAGGCGCCAATGGGTCCCCAGTAGCTCCCCTCACCTTCCTGCCTTGTCGCGACTGTGCCGCCATTGCCTTCTCCTCCTCATCCGTACTCCCATCATCATCCTCTCCTTTCCCGGAATTTTTCTTGGTCTTTGGTTGTGGTTGAGGAGATTTGGAAGTGGTCGTCGACGTTGGAAAGGATTTCAGGTTGATCACAGTCACCAGAGAAGAAGACTAAGCAGCAGAAGCAGGACGCAGTTGTCAGACGCCGGGTAGAAATTTTCCCCAGCCTTTGAGCTTATTGTTGTTATTGTTGTCGGACGCGCTCGCAGCACTTCATCCGGTACGTTTTCTTTGTTGACATTGCTTTCCTGTGAGGCTTCCTTTCCTACCGCCACCGTTTGGATGCTCGTCAGACTGTGCGCCGCGCTATCTTGGAGCTATCTTCGCCCAGCGCGAACCACCCGCGTCCGGGCCACCGGCGCGCAAGCGGACTTTACCGACTCTCTGAAACCGGACCATCCTCAACACCAACGGCTCAGTCAACGCGCATCCAACAAATGTCACACCGACCGCGATCATGACTGGCGCGTGTCTTGTTCATCAAGCGACGCTTTCGCGCGCTGGCCACCACGATCGCGGATCGCCTGTGAGCCTGGCCAGAGAGATTACTCGCCGAGGCCCTGGCTCAGGAAGAGCCATCGAATGGACATCGTCGATATACCTTGCGCCCCAGCGACATATCACTCCATATTGCGATTCGTTCGATCCACCCTGCTTTCCAGCTTTAGAACAACTGGCGACAAACTCGACGGCACTGTTGGGTCATCATCGATCGCACGCGCGCGCGCGAGATACGAGTTGCAACAGCGAGCGCGACAGCAAGAATACAAGGCGCGCTTGGATGATCACACAACATTTATGCATAAACTGTGGGACCACATCAGTGCCTCGTGGTCTCAGCCGCTGCTTTGTTTGGAACAGCCGCCTCTGCCACCCGTTGCGCTGCCGTTCCCATGGACTCCTGCGTCGCACACCAATTGCCCGTTGTCCAACGTACCAACGGCACTCATACTGCACCCGCGCCACTTCGACTTCGCTCAACAGCAACACAATGTTACACACGCCATCATCCAATCCAGGCAGCAGTTACACATAGCAGACCTAAGCTCACGATGTCACGATGTTGTGCATTTATCAGTCATCTCGCTCGCTTTACTGACTTGAACATTTCCTCAGACTCCTCGATTAGCCAAGATGTCTCTCTCTCGTCGTGCCTGCTACAAGTGCGGCAATGTTGGTCATTACGCCGAAGTCTGCTCGTCCTCGGAACGTCTTTGCTACAACTGTAAGCACACTGCAGACCTAGCGCTATTTGTCCTCTATACACCATGCGCTGACATCCGATCAAGGCAAGCAGCCAGGACACGAGTCTAACCAGTGCCCGCTGCCCCGTACAACCGAGGCCAAGCAGTGCTACCACTGCCAGGGTCTTGGCCATGTTCAGGCGGATTGCCCGACGCTCAGGCTGAGCGGTGCTGGGTCGAACCGTTGCTACAACTGCAATCAGCCGGGACATTTGGCCGTAAGTATGCCCATCTTCAGCATGAACGCTTACAGCTGACTAAGAATCTCACAGCGTGACTGCCAAAGCCCAAGAGCTGTCGGTGCTGGTCGTGGTGCCCCCGTTGGACGAGGCGGATTCCAAGGTGGCTTTGGACGCGGCGGGCTCCAGGCAAGCCGCGCTGCCACATGCTACAAGTGCGGTGGACCCAACCACTTTGCCCGTGACTGTCAGGCGCAGGCTATGAAGTGCTACGCCTGTGGCAAGCTTGGTCATATCAGCAAGGAGTGCACTGCGCCCGGTGGTGGCCCTCTCAACACGGCTGGCAAGACGTGCTACACTTGCAACCAGGCAGGACACATTGCCAGGGACTGCCCAAACAAGGAAGTGGTCGCTGATGCGCCTATCCCAGCCGAGGTTGACTTGAGCGCTATTCCGGCTCCTGTTGCTGCTCCTATTGCCCCTGCTGCTTAGTGGGGTCCTCAGGAGACAAAAGAGCCGCTGTCTGACTACGCGCAAAGTCGTCTTCCCGGACTGGCTGTGGCATGAATGTCCGACTCCCTGACCTCTGCGATACCCTCCGAGCTTTGCAGATTCCCACGAACGCAATTTTGCGCTTGATTATGCAACAACGAACGAACAGGATAGCTGCGTTGCTTGAATATACTTCTTTTTCCCGCCTATTGGTGCTTTTCCGGCGATCTTTCGGCAGCAGTCGACCGGGAACCACGAGTGACACAGTCCATGATACGACCGACCTCTCTTGCTGCCAGGTCGAAAACATTCTCATTCTTTTCGTCGAATCATATCCTTCCATCAACGATACCCCTAACGCCATTGACCTAGCTAGGCCAAGCCAATACATGCTGGAACGTGATCCCACATCACCACACGCGAATGGAGCAAGCATGACAGATATTTTGGTACTTGGATTTAACAATTGGTCAAAGTGGAAAGACGGCTCGAACCTTCCAGGCAACCTTTCAACACGCTTTCGGACGGCATGTGGGCCCGGAGACCAAATGACAGTTATGATGCCATTGCGCAGGAGCGTGACAGCTTCCGAACAATTGGTCAAAACTGAGTGCAGGGTATGGATGGAGAGAACACAAAAAAAAGACCGTGGAAGTTGTCGTTGAGTTGTACCTGTACCTTAGTGTGACTGTCGTTGCCGAAGTGTGTAGTGAGCAGTATTGGTGTAGCAAGAATGAATTATCGCATATTTATCACAAAGTGGTTTCTAGATCGAATGCAGTTGAGCAGGTGTTTCTACCAAACCACGGACGCTGAAATCGCACAAAGCTTTATTATAACTCCAGACAATTGGCCCGTCAACGTAACATATCACAATCATTCTACAGGTCATTATCGGGTTATCCCGTAGGCAATCAGTCCAGAGATGAATATTCCAAGATTGATGGTCCCAGATGCAATTGATCCCACGGACTTGTCAAGCAAGGCCTCCGTTGTGCGCCACTCCAGCTTTCCTCTCTTGTTGCAACTGCCTGAACAGTCTCAGCTGCAACTGCTGGACCATATCGACAACTCGCAGGGTTTGCTGCTCGTCCCCGACGATTCCAAAGTCCTCCTGCACTTGACGCTCGAGCTCCCGCTGGACTCGAGGCGGCAGGCTATTGCTCAGGTATTGCTCGTAGTCAGCAGGGCTGCAAAACCAGTCGGAAGGACTGTCCTCCTGTATCTTCGACGAGACGACCTGGCGGATCTCGCTTGGGTCGTCTTCGTAGACTGTAATGAAGGTTAGTCCTGTAAATCGACATGGTGTAGAGAAGAAGTGAGGGAGGAACTCACAAGGCGTTGGAAGCGACTCTGAATCGGCATCAGGAAATAACACCATGTAGACCTCGTCCCACCGAGACTCCTCAGTGGTATTGGGCGGCACGCGCTTCTTCACCCGCAGCACTTCCTCTTGCGAAGGCAGCATTGTGCCCTCGGGGAATGCGTCGGTGATGGTGTCGCACGAGATGGCCGCGCGCTGGTGAGCGAGCAGGTCGGCTGCGCTCGTGCAGCGTTTTAGGCAGCGACTGCACGTGTGTTTCCCGATGGTATGGCACCGGTATAGATGTTCTCTGGAGGAAGGGTGTCTGTCAGTAATGTACATAGGGTGCTCAGCTACGGCTCAAATGCCTACTTTACTCGGTGCACAGTAGGCCATCCCGGACCGCAGCACGTCCGTTTGTGGCGGAACTTCAGCGGGTTGTTTTTGTAGAAAGGGCACGCGAATTTCTTGTCTGCTGCTGGCTTTTTCGCACTAGCATCCGCGACTGGAGAGTCAAAGACCGCTGAGCTGCGTGCCGAGCAGCTGCGCGCTGCCTCGGGCGAGAGGCTGCTGCTGCTCTCGGTCGTGGTCGTAATCGGGGAGGTCTTCGCCGAGACCCGTCTGCCTAGCTCATCGGAGGCGTCTTCGATCTGACGTTTCCTTTTCTTTCCGGTGCTGTTCGCGTTCCACGCAACCGGTGCGGTGAAATTCCAATTCCCCAACACATCCGTACAGTCCAGGTCGTACGTTGAGTTTGGCATGATAGGGGCTGTGTTCCACTGCGCCATCGAGTCGATATCGTCCAGAGATGGGAAGTCCCACGCTGGAGCTGCCACATCTTCAGTGGTCGCCGTGTAACCCAGGTTGACATGGTCGTTTGAAGCGTCAGATAGCAGAAGGGCAAGACTGTCCTTGCTGTCAACGTGCAGTGGGGACCTGGCGCCGCGGGTCACGCAGTAGTCATCGTTGTCGAAGCATTTCCGGACGAGTTCGTTCAGGTGGTTCGCGACTTCGGCACCCGATGCACGGGTGAGAGAGGCGTTTTCGACGATGAACATGCGACGAGTGATGAAGTGTAAGAAGTCTTTTATGAATGGGGATGCGTTCTTGTGACGGCATAGGCCATTGATCCACTGGAGATATAGCATTAGTACGAGTGACTCTTGTCTTGTGATTTCGAGAGGCGCTCTGAGGTGTCTCGGAGATGGGATTGGGGGAGGGTGCCAAAGGCTAGCGCCAGATAAACACAGCCCATGATCACACAGCTGGGCATCATGATCCACAGTTGAGTATTCCGCAAGTGGTTGAAGAGCTTACCGCAAGCACGGGCTCCTTGAGCGTAGCACCAAGTCCTCCATCCTCGTTAGGATCGACGTAAGTGTCGAAGTACTCATCCGAAAGCTTTCCGGAGGCGGTCTTGGTGGTCCTCCTCTTCGCGAATTCGGTTAAACCGCTCGGACCCAACAGGAACCAGGTCACAAACTCAAGATATGTAGCGCCCAGACCCCAAACATCCCATGAACGAGACACTGGTCTGAGCTTCGTGTCGTACTCCGGTGGTCTGTATGCTGCCGTAATCTGACGAAGCGGATCAGGGCTGCCCGAGCTTTGGTAGAAGTCACCACAACCAAAGTCTCCCAGCGTCATGATACAGTCGTCTGCCGCTGGGCTCTGGGTTCTGATCCGCGATTTGAAAGGGCACGTTGAGACGGTGTTGGGTAAGCCCATGGCAAGTGCCTTGAACGACTTCTGCTGGCCCTTGCTGAAGATAAAAATGTTCTCAGGTTTGATATCACCGTGAATACCATACTTGTTCATCGCCATACGATGATCTTGACTCGGCCCTTCGCCCGCATTCTGTATCCAGCTCTCGGCACCAGCGTGCACCGACTCCAAGGCGCTGGCAATGGACGCACACTGCTGGGCGAGCCAGCGCATCTCCTCCTTGCCCGCTTGTGGGTTTGGTGTGGAGCGCCAGAGCCGCCGCAGATCACCATCTGCCCACGGGAAGATCAGATGGAAGTAGCCCTTGTACTTGTACGTGGCCAAGAGGTTGAGAAGGTTGGGATGTTCAGCGTTGTGTAGCCGCTGCAAGTTGCGGACTTCGCGACGGAAGGCCTCGTCGTCATTAGACTTTAGTTTCTTGATGGCGAGGTACTGGTTGTTGGGCACCGCTTTGCTCAGATTCTGAAAGGTGTGGTGTGCATCGTGGACCTGAACCTTCCAGACTTCTGAATTACCACCCTTGAAGTGATCAAGCTCCTCTCTTTGCCAAGATCGTATGAAGGGCAGAACAGTCTGGTCATCGAGATCGAGGAAGTCGACTTGCTTATTGGGCGCGTCTGAGAAGACGGGGACGACGACACGCCACTGAAGCTTCTCGAAGGCGTCGAGCTCACGTTGAGACCAGCCTCCGAAGCAGCCGAAGCGATTTGGAGGATCTTTCGCCGTCCGAAGCTCGAAAAGCTGTTCTCCTGTCGCTTCTTTTGTGACTTTGACTTTGCGGAGTGGCAAAGCTACGTCACACAGGCCCTCTTTTGAGAACTCCAGGATCTTGTCGGCCTTGTCGAGCAGTATTAAGATGGCAAATGTCCTGAGCAGACTGGAAGCCGATATCGATCCATGAGGGTCTTTGGCCCTGATCTGCCCAGCCATCTTTTGAAGATCTTGAGCGGACAGATCGCAAAAGTAATGACGCTGCAATTCGCTGAAGACGGTGTGTGGCGAGAGAATGCTTCTCAGAGCATCATCTGGTATGAAGAGCCGACCACCATCACCACGAACAACGGCAGCGTTCAACCTGTCCTTTAACGGTGACGTCGGCGTTGTCACGACCGGACTCGACCAAGATGATAGGTCGAAACTGCCATCTAGCTGCGCAGGGTCGGAGAGCACAGTGCTGAGTCCCGGAGGGGTGGGTGCCAAATTTGTGCTGGCAAAATCAATAGAATTGACAGAAGGCAACGACGCCTCAGTCATGTGCTGAGCGCTATACTGAGTCTGGTGGTTCGATGACCCAGTACTGCAAGAGTCAAATGGTCCGAAGAAGAAGCCGTCATTGTTGAAGTCGAAGGCATCGAGCGCGTTGGTATCCTGCGTGGTGTAGAACTGGTCCAAGGCAGTCTAAGACACAGTCAGCTCATGATACTTCTTCCGGTGATAATTCTCTTCTGGGTGAGTCCCATCGGTCAATGGATCCACCTGTTATGAGATATGTTCCCATTGTGCACACGATACGAGGAAAGATTCCAGAGGGGGGGGGGCAGTCAGCCTGGTAGACTTTGACATACTGAATCGTGCTAGAAGACAAGTCAGTATCCAGGTACACAAATTAAGTGGAACAGCTCAGCGTGCACATACCCAGAAATTGTCCAACTCCGACCCAGCCGACGACGTCGACGACCAGTGTGACTGAGGCTCGACCGTGGTCTTCTGGACTCCGGCTCCGGCCTCGGCGCTGGTCAAGTCGTCCATGGAAAGGAACACAGGATCCGCCATGGCTGTGGGGTGTGGATCTTGACGAGACGGTCAACAGAGGGCAGCAGGCATCGAGCCCATAAACACAAATGAGCATGAACAGCAATTCGCATCAACAAGAAGTCATGCCTGGAATGGACAAAGGTTGTTGATATCCTTAGGCACAGTCATCCTGGGCCCACTTTTTGGTCCCTGCACTGCGCATTTGCGCACCGCTGCGCCTTTCTGAGCGCTCGGCTGAGCGCGGCGAATCGGAATGAGGCAGCCTAGCTTTTAACGAATTTACACTTAATGTGGGTGAATATTCGTTAAGGGACGTCAGAGTGGGGAAACGGATCACTAAGACACAAGGGTCATGCAGCAATGATTGAACAACGTTGTGTGAGAACACGATTGTAGTCGCGGTCTGGAGCAAAGTGAACTTCAAAGAGTATACGCTGTCCTGTCTGCACAAATTCATGCTCTTTACAACTCATCGACCTCATCCAAGTTTGTGTGGCCATCGAGGTCAGCAAACAGCTGCACGCCCCAAGACTTGCTCGGATCAAGGAAACGAGCCTTCTTGTCTCGCCTGGCTACTGCTTCTAGCTCCTCGTCCGTAAACTTGATGTCCTTGGCGGCAACGTTTTCTGCGAGGTGCTGATCCGAAGTGCTCTTCGGGATGACAATCGTACCACGCTGAATGCCCCACGCCAAGACAACCTGTGCAGGTGTAGCATTCTTCTTTGCGGCCAAGTCCTGCCAAAATGGATCCTTCAGCAACGGCTCGAGGTTTCCATGCTTCTTGTCGTATATGGGGTTGGTATTGCCCAAAGGCGAGTAGGCAATGACTTTGATGCCGGCGTTGGTGTGAAAGTCAACAAAGTCCTGTTGCTGAAGGTACGGGTGCGTCTCGAATTCGTGGGCATAGGGGCAGATTTCGCAGATGTCGAGGATAGCCTCGACATCCTTCTGTGCGAAGTTTGAGATGCCAATGTGGCGGGTGAGATTTGCCTTCACAAGATCCTCCATGGTCCTGTAAGTGTCCACGATCGAAACTGAGGTGTCCAAGTCCGTAGTGCCTGGGACGAAAGCGACTGGCCAATGCATCAGATACAGATCCACCTGTTCGAGGCCGAGGCGGCTGAGAGACTCCAATATGACCGCCTTCGCCTCGCTGTCTCGATGGTGGGCGTTCCAGAGCTTGGAGGTGACCCAGATGTCCTCGCGAGCAAGATCTGCTGCTGCGATGCCTCTGCCTGTTTGGTCCTCATTGCCTGAATGGTCAAGCCAGTCAGCGCCCAAGGTTGCCGTCATTAGGATTTTTGATGACTTACGATAGATCCAGGCCGCATCGATGTGGTCGTAGCCATTCTTGAGACCGAACTCAACAGCATGTGGCACCTTTTCCCGGTCTGATAGCCATGTTCCCAGGCCGAGCCGTGGAATCTCGCTCAGCGCGGTGCTCATTGCCACAAGGAGTGCAGCGATCAAGTATGTCTTGAAAGCCATGATGTTCTCTTACTCGAATGAGGCGTAGTATAGTAGCGAGTCGCCTCCAGGAGGGAAGACAAGAAATCCATTTGAATCTGTCGATGGTGTCATCACGCATGGGTGAGGATCAAGCAGCCGGCCCGGCGCCGGTCCGCATCCCCCGGACCCCCGGTTTGGCGGCAGACTCGCCTGAGCTCAACCGCAACCATCAACGGTCGGTCCTCGACTCATTCCAGAGGGTATTGAATCTATTGCGTGGAGAGCACAGGCTGTGGTAGAGATACGTCCAAAAATTTCGGCGAAGAAGTTGGTGTCCGTCCGGACATCAAAGACTGGCATGGCCTCGATCGCAAGCCATCTCAATCGCATACATCACTCGCAAGGTGACACGGTTGGACAAGTCCATCTCACTATTGGCAGCAGAGACATATAGATTAAGTGGGCGACCAAATTGGAGGGCGCTTAGGACGGCACGCCGAGTGCGGCCGTCTCTCTTTTCGCGGTTGCCCTGGTCCTTTTCTATTTCGCGATGGCTTCCATTTGAACATTAATGGTGATTGCATTTGGCAGGTGATCTGCACGTGTTGGCTCAGCCACATCGGTCTTGGTGGTAGTCGGAAATTTCCGAGTGTTGAGGAAGGAGCTTACCACAGCGTCGCCGTCCGAGCTGCTCTATCCTACTGGGCCGAGCGCTCACTTCGAGACTTCCAATTACGGACAGCACACCAAAATCAAGCCCTGTTGCTCCAATCTGGTTACGAAACGGTCAGGAACTATACAAATGAGCGAGCTGATATGCTCACGCTACGTGGTCATACAGAACATAGCCATCCCTTGTAAGTCAGCGTCTCAAAACGGGCTCATCGACATCTTGTTCGCGGACCTATATTTTCTACCAACAGGCACCTAGATTTTCCAAAGTATTGTCGTGACTACCTCCTATACTCTCTCTGCCGCAGACTCGAAACCAATTTGCACAACTTCGCCAATCTGCGATTCCACACGAACATGAGGTTCGCCATAACTTTCACCGGCGCCTGGTTGCTCGCTGCAAGCCTGGTGCACGGCTCCCCTGTGGGAGACGAGGAGCATGAAGCATCCTGGGGACAGTTCATCGGCACACTGACCGCCTCAGGTGCCTCAGGAGGGAAAGACAAAGTACCAGGCAGCGCGACCATGTGGCACTGCAAGGGCACTGGACCGCAAGACCTCGGGCACCTTAGCTTCGCGGATATCACGCCGAAGGTCCTCTCGAAGTATGCAATTGCGTGATAAAAGGGAGTGGCTAGGCCTCTGCTGACGTTGCTGCATAGGAACGCACCAGTGGCCGTCAATGTAAGCGCCATGCTTGACGAACCCATCGGCGAGGGCGCAATCGTCGAGCTCTCTGTCAAATACTCAGTGATACCGATCAAGATCATCAACCACAGAGACCCCCTGTGTACCTTGATCAAAGAGGTCGGCCTCGAGTGCCCCTTCGCTGCTGGCTCGCTTGCTTTTGCGCAGACCATGATGGTGCCGAACCGTTTCATCCCTGCTGTACGCTACCACGACAAATGTTGTGCCTGAATCAAGGCAGTTCACGAGACTAATCGGGTCATAGGGAACTTATCATATCCATGTGAACGCGTACACATCCACCGGAGCGCCGATTATCTGCTTGGACATCGACCAGAAGTTCAAGTAAGAGACGGTCGGCGGCCGGGGGGAATGGCCTATAAGTCCTTTCGACCTAAAGATTTGAGCTTTGCGGCTTTGCAGGCAAAATTCATGGCCTCCAACCTTTGAGAATCAAGATAAGAGTGTTCGGAACTGGGCTTGGACAAGGTGAGTTCGGTACGTGACGAGACATTCCTCACTCTCGTTGATACGGGCGCGCGAGAATTTGAGATTACTCATTTGGAGCTTCAAGCAATAGACTAATCACGGAGTTAGGATGCTCGTAGATACCGATACACCCAGAATTACTTGCGAGTAATGAACACCCGTTTCGTAATTCCTACGTCCATCTACTAGGAATGTGATCTTCTAATACTATTGCCTATGATGCAAAGTTTTTAGGAACATTACAATATCTCAGACGCCTGTGAGCTGCTGTCAAACCCAGGCAGCTTAGAACCAGAATTCTGAAGCACTGAGTGCGAAAGCCACGCAGGTAGTCCAAGGCTTATAAATCCAGCAATGTCATTACCGACGGTATCATAGCATGATCCATCCTTCACCTAATAACCCTCATACACGAGACCGCTCCGATTTTCCCTTCACGAACGAGCTTAGGTCACCCAGCGGCAGCGACAGAGGGAAGTCGACAGACGCAAGAATCTGGGCAAAGAAGATCCACCAGCCGCTGAGACAAGTAACAAAGGCACACGCGCCTCCGACCAGAATGAATCGCTGGGCTCTGGCAGCATTCCCCTCATAGTCCTCCGCGAGCAGCCAATATGCAGTCGTGAGAAAGCCGAAGTTGAGGACGAGCGTGAAGAAGATGATCACGAAGCAGACGTTTGTACGGATCGAACAGACCAGGAACATGAAGCATAACACGCCCATGGAGATCAAGAAGAAACCTAGAGGAGGAGAAGGACAAGCAGGGTCAGTGACCATACACCACACCACTCTCGCTCGACACTGGCTAAGCCGCGCTGAGAACCGAAGAGGGATGACTTACCAAAGCTAGCGTTGAAAGCTTGTGTTGCGAGGCCCGTCGTGATGGGCTCACCCGGGGCAGCGAATGACGCGAAGGCTGCGAAGCCCGGGGTGAGTGTGCCCGCGAACGTGAACCAGAAGGCGCCGAAGGCGAGAAAGACGACGGACGAGAAGGTGTTGCCGAGCACCCACTCGAGGAAGCCGCTTAGGACCATGAGCAACCCGCCGAAGAAGTAGTAGTCTGGTATGCCGGCGGCACCGGTGTTGCTCGCGCCGCGCCAGCCCATGAGAGAGCACGAAAGGGGTGTGAGGCACATGAGGAATCCGATGATGCCGCTGTAGGAAGGAGGGGAGATATAGTCAGCATTGTGGTTCGGGGTGTGCTAGACTATGGAGCATGTCTGCGAGCACTTACATCGGCGTCGGGTTGCCAAAGGTCCGCCTCAACTGTCCCGAGACTTCGTTCTTGGGCTGGAGGTATAGCTTCTCGAAGAGCTCGGGAGATATTGAGACGGCGCCTGCTGTGCGGATTCGGCTGAGCATGGTGTCCATGTCCTCATTGTGTTCATAGGTAGGGTCCACGTTCCCAGGTTTGCCATTTGCGGCCGCCATTATGGGATACTGACTCCTCGGGAGCGTTGTGCGAGGAGGACTTGTTGGGTGAGGTGTTGCTTGGCACACGATGATGTCTCCTCCTTACATCCCACGAAAGAGTATTATTCTCTGGGCTTGCTGCGATATGCCGGGGCTTGATCCAATATGCAAAGCGTGGGTATTGGCAGTTTCTTATGTACCGTAGCAAGTATATCTCCTTCCTGACACCCGACAGCCGCACTCCGTGGGCAAGGTTCCATTAGCTGGTCCGGACAACGAAACTTTGGAGGAAGAGGGGACATCATAAGAAGTGCTATGACGGAAGCATGGTGTGGCCATTGACTTCGTGCTGGCACTTCGCCCAGGAAAGGGGGTTGGAGAAGGCCGTCTTGGACAAGTCGTCCACACTTTCAAAGGGGGGTCAACCTAGCTTCGTTCTGGCCACAGACTGCTTCCCCATGGCCAGGACCAAGGGAAAGGTTGTAGCCGAAGCTACTGTGGTAGTGCTGTGCTGTCGAATGCCGGGGATTGGCCCCCTCACGAACGACGTCGACCTCAGTAGACTGGCAACTGTACTTCGTCTCGGTCAGACGGCTTTGCCTCGGGATGTTGTCAGTAGCCCGCGGGGGCAGCAAGGTTTGGCACGTGTCCCGTCTGGTCAGGTTCTAAATACTACAGTACGGTCACAAAGTAAAACTTGAGCTTGTGCAAGACGCGCGCATAGGTTTATGGCCCCACAAACGGCAAGCCGGCTTTAAAAACAGTAGTGCGCTCTTCACGACATCTAGCGCTCAACAAGTCTGACTCCAAATTTCCGACACACCTGACTGCATGTCAGTAGCTCCACAGAGGCGGAAGCAGGCCGTGGTCCACCAAAGAAGATGCCAAGATCTGGGGAAACCCTGGGGTAGCAGGGATGCCGCAGGAGGTTTAAGTCCTGATCGTCCTGCTGGCGGGATTGGTCCCGGAAATATGGGCTTCAGCTATCGGACGTGCGGAGGATACCGTTCGAGGCTTAAATATGGGGTAAGCCATCGGTAATTTCCAAAGTAGATGGGGATTCGACGGCCTATAATCTTCGGATGGAGGCATTGACCACACCTGGTCGTGCCACACATACGTTCAAGAGCCGGAGGCTTCCGATGCAACATGACGAAGTGAGCATACACAGGGACCGCCACTGCGAAGTAAGATCACGAACTCTGTTCTTCCATTCTGTAACGCTAATCGTGTAAGCCCATGTCCAGGGGCAATACATGAAGAAACGAGCAAAATAAATGTAATGCACCATTCGTACAACGTGAGATTTCGAGACTCCGACCATGCTTAATCTATTTTATACTCTCTTCACCAGCGCCCACGTACCACTCATGAGAATGCCGCAATAGCCTTGGGAAAATGCTCAAAACTTATCATTGACCTGAATCAGTCCCGGCGCCGCCAACGTGGCCGCCGGCACATCGTCCGGGCTGCTGAAGTCTCCGCTCGTAGTAAGCGAAGCAATACTCAAGCCCTCCATCACATTCTCGTTGAACGGAAACTTCGCCTTGAAGGTCATGACATTACCCTCAAACGACGCCTCCAAGAGCGGCTCGCTGACAGGCAGGTTCTGGCCCGTGAAGTACGTGACGAACAAGCCCTCGCCGATGACGCTCTTGTACCCCTCCCAGCCCTCAGGCGCGGCGCTCAGATCCGCGCTGAACTCGAGGGTCTGGTCCTCGGGCGAGACGTTGGTACCGCCCTCGCCGCTGAGCACGTTGATTGTGGGGAAGATGGGGATGTCGATGAGGCTGCTGTCGGTCTGGTTGAAGGGGCACGAGACGACAAAGTTCTGCAGCACGCTAAAGGCGAAGGGCGCGACGGAGGTCGTCAGAAAGGGCTTCTGGGACGGCTTGAACTTCAGCTGCGAGCGGAACCAGCCATTTTGTTCGCCTTCTTGTCCGATGACTGATGCAACGCCGCGCACGGGGCCGGCGTCACCGTTGGTGGCGAGGAGCTGCGAGGCGTCTTGGAGCGTGCCGAGGACGACGGATGTGAACGTCTCGGCGAGGGCGATGGCGGAGTGGATGTCTGTCGTGGGGAACTTGTAGGTGCAGGGTTGGGGGGCGAAGGCATCGAATTTGTCGAGGACGTTGAGGGCGTTGATGGCGTGGAGCTCCTCTTGCTATTCGGTGGTCAGTACGAGAACATGCCATCTTCGACTGTTGGCACAGTCTGAGAGGGCCTCTGGGTGGAACGTACAGCTTTTATGGTCGTCAGCACATCGAGCAGCTGCTTTTTCTCCGAACGCTTCACGTTGAAGCCGTCAACCTCGTCGGTGATGTTCTTGACCAGAGACGAAAAGAAGGCGACCTCGAAGTTTTCGTTGAAGGCAATCAGCTGGAAAGCTGTCAGGCTGCTGTTGGCGAGTTTCGGTGGCGGAGGCGCGTTGGACAGCTGCCCGTCAGCGAGCGCATTGATGGCAGTCAACTGGTCCGGACTGGGACTCGGGTAGCCATCGTCACTTGGAACGTTGAAGCCTCGAGGGTTGGCTGGGAAAGCCACAGCCAAGCCGATGAGAGCGGCTGTGGATACTGATTGTAAGAACTGCATTGTGAGAAGTTGTGTGCGTGGTAAGAAATGGTCTGGAAGATCAATGGTGCTAGGACGGTGTGCAAGTGATGACAGGATGTTGAACAAGCTTTCGCAAGAGGTTTCCCCCAACGTATATATGTATTAAACTTCACATACACGATAGATGGTAGCTGCGCCCTGGGAGATCAACAGCCTCGATCGAGCCCAACGGCCTCTTTCACTGTTATTTCCGAGTGCGGGTCGCCAACCGGGTCTCACTCACGACGAAGTCATCAAGCTACGAACCTGTAAGCCCCTCGGCTGCGCTGACAGCCGAATGGAGTGTTGAATAGTGAGCAGCCGCAGCAATTCTCAGCAGGATACAAAAAACTGGAGTGCCAATTTTTTTTTAAAAAAAAATTAAAAAAAATACGCTCCCATTGCCTGAAAACAAGCAGAGGTCAGCAGCACACGAATATCCCTCTAGGGCTGACGGGGCAGTGTTGGGCCCGAAGTTCTGTGCGTCTAAATTTGGGGGCCGGGTAGCGGCGTGCCGAATGCAAGCCTGCGCGCTTGTGTGATTGATGGTGGTGATTGGCAGCGGTGCTCTTGTGAGAGTGCTGTGACAACGTCGCATTGTGGAACATGTACGCAAATGCAGCAGAGGCAATCAATTTACCTTCTCGACAACTTGGGCCGGCTGACAGGCGAGGAAGCTGAGGAATCTCACTGCCCGCGTGAGGTGGTCTTGAGATGGGCCAAGCTAGATGTGGCAGCTGGCGGAAAGCTTGTTTTCCGTGCGTATTATGTGATGACCATTTCAGGGACCTTTCTGCTCCGACTCAACCCGGGCAAGCTCGAGGGTACAGGGCTGGTTGTAGGGTCCATAGGAGCGACTTACTCGTGCTTCACCATCTGGACGAGATCGAAGACGCTAAGTAATGAATCCTAAACGATGGTGAATTGTGATGGATGGTGTGGTATCATATTCGCCGTGTGAGCCGGCTTGTGTCTCGTATTTCTAGCCAAATCAGTTCTCGCTGTCGTGAACGAGCGGCATGAATCATTTCTAAGCAGATAGTTCTCGATTTCGTCGTTTCCGTTGTGCCGACCCAATCAACCTCGAACTCTGCACTTTTGCTCGCTATTTCATCCATCATTGCCGTCTGTGCCGAGTCACCGCTACAGCAAACTTTGTGCTTCGTTGTTGTTATTGTTGTCACAATCATTGCGTCTCAACACCATCGTCGTCATTGGTGTAGAACGGCATGGACTGCGAATCACAGCGCGGAATCCCCGGCACGCTCATCTTCCGGTGCAAGTCGTTGACAGCCTGGCGCACAGCCTCATCAATATCATATTTCCACACGTGGCTCAGCCTCTCGGCCAAGTCCTTCTCCGTGGCCTTGACATCATGGCCAATGTCTCTGGTCAGATACTCGTACATTTTACCTGCGCGGCGCGAGCTCCACATGAGCCACTGGCAGCGCTCGCGGCGAGCCTCGTCGAACACGGCAAAGACGACCTCGAGATCGGCCGCGTATTTGACCTGCGGGTCGGCCAGGAGACTGGCGAGAAAGGCCGCGTCCTCGATGCAGAAGCCGGCGCCGGCGCCTAGGTGTGGACTCGTTGCGTGCGCTGCGTCGCCTACGAGGCACACTCGGCCTTTGTAGTATGTGGAGAGAGGATGACCACCTAGGTCGAATATTGCCCACTGTGATACTTGCGTCAGCTTGTGATGGGTGACGCTGGGGTTGCGCCAGCGGGTCTTACCCTGTCGAGCTTGTCTGGGGCGAGTTGAATGATGTTTTTAACGTTCTGGCCGAATTGGCGGAAATCATCCAGCGCCTCGGCTTTTGTCGTGGGTATGGTGAGTTTAGAGGTACTGGGCCAGTCTTTTCTGGCGTTATGGACAAAAGCAACCATGTTAAGCGTAGCGCCGTGCTCCACGGGAAAAGTCAGAACGTGTCTGTTATCTCCAAGCTTGATCAAAAGTGTCAGCCACATAACAGCCATCTTATTGAGTTTTCTACTTCGCACGCCTTGCATATCTAAACTTACCCACAAAGTAGAGTTTGCCGCTCTCTCCTCTCCCAGAACCTGGACAGCCTCGCTCATAGGTATGAATCCTCTGTACGCATACTTGTGCGTATACACGGGTTTCGCAGCAATGTGGTCCTCGCCCACCAGCAAAGCCCTTGTTCTCGACTTGATTCCATCACAGCCGAGCACAGCGTCAGCCTCTGCCACGGACCCGTCCTTGAACTTCAGAGTCATTTCCCCCGTCGTCGCCCGGTCGTCCATGATGTGATTGAGCGTCTTGTTGAAGTGCACCCCGTCCCGCGGCAACAACCTCGTCAGCTCATCCAAGAAACGTGTTCGATGTACTGCGTTCTGTCCCACCCCGGGGTCCACCATCGCGAAGAGTGGCTGAAGCCGCGAGGCATGTTCGTGAGACATGCCGTCCATAAAGTCGAACCATGTGCTCTTTTTCGAGTCCCACTTGTTGCGCGTGGCCACAATGTTGAAGGCGCCAAGCACGCTGCGGTCGATCATTTCCATGGCCTTGACAGCGTTCCTGGAGATGGACACGCCGGGACCGATTTCGCCATACTCGGCGGCCTGCTCGTAAATGGTGCACTTGATGTTGCGTTTGTGCAGGGCTATGGCGAGCATGAGACCCGTGATGCCGCCGCCAACGATGGCGAGCTCAAAGGGCTTCTGTTGTGCGTGGGCGTCGGCCAACATTTTGTCTCTTGTGGCGTGCCCTGCCAACGTCTCACTTCGTGGGCTTGGCGAGATAGCTTCGCTTGAATATACAAGATGCTTCAGCGGCGCGTCCAGGCTGGCGAGGTTGCGTATCAAGGCGTCCACAATGGCAAGGGTGAAGGGCGAATCGACTCATGCGCGTGCTCAAGCCATATCGGGCAATGTCGCGTCCTAAGAGCCGTTGACAGCCTGGGGCGTCCTCGTTTCGCGAGATGCCAGCCGCTTGGCAAAGAGATCAGAGCCAATATCAAGATCCATACTGTCAGCACTTTGTCCATGGTGCAATCCGTGCAAAGGGTGACGCGGTGACGTCACGGAGGCAAACGGGAACTAAAACGTCGGGTCCGCGTTAGTTGGCGATGTCATCGTGGGCTCCATTTATGTAGATGGCGCGCGTATTGCTCAGATGCGAAGATTGTGAGTTTACAAGACTGAGATCGGGCTGTGTATGCATTAGGTTATGGGTCCCCAAGATGCGCCGCATTGCCGTCCAACCAGACTTCTTGTCGCGATTCAGGAGCGTGAGTGCGATTTTTCGAGTGCCCGGGCGGATGGGGTCGCCGAGTCTGGTCGTTGTGCTCGTCGCCCACGTGATACTCAGTCGGAAGATCCGGAGGGAGGCCGACGATGGCGTAGGAGAGTGGAGCACATGCGCATGAGGGAACAGACCCTTTGCTTTGACCATCCTTGTGTTTTGTGTGCAGAAGTCGCTGATGCAGGTACGCTGCGCGACCTTGAGGAACATCCCGATTAGGCGCGGTGCCGTGACGGAGCCGTGAGGTCCGAGATCCGGACAAGTGGGGCCGTTTCCCGGCGTAACTAAAAGCCGCCCAACGACCTCGATGACACACCAACATTGCTTTTTGTCGCGCGATATTGGCTACTCACCTAACAGGTAGTATATGCAGAGCGCTCCTTGCAAAATCTACGGCAAATAGCAAGATGCCGTCATGGCCATCCAGACCTCTAGCAAGTCAAGCCCGCACGGCTCGAGGAGCGACAGAAACGATTCTGTGGTGGTTCCGGTCAGCTTTACACAAAGACGGCACTCGGGTCAAATAAAGCTGCATTTGTTCCTAACATTCCACCCGCAGTCTCCCTTGCTATCCAATGCTGCAGCGCAGCCTCGCAATACGATTCCGTCGCCAATCCATGGCGATGCGGAGTGATAGAATAAATAAATTGAATACATGAATGGGCACACACCACTTAGACACCCGAGAGCCAGGTCAGCCTTGTCTCTACACCGGAGTCGAGCCTGTTCTTAACCACAGCCTCTCTATAGCTTCTCGAATAGGCATCAGCTCGGAGCCACAGGGCCTCGTGACGCTTCAGATATAGGCTCAGCCTAAGCAGATGCGTGCTTCACCCTGGAGATGCCACCATCAACGCGGATCTCCTGCCCCGTCACAAAGCCAGCACCCATCAACCACACCACCGTGTCAGCAACATCCTCGCCATATCCGATGCGCCCCACCGGATGGTGCCGATGCCGCTCTGCTTCAATACCAGACGTCCACCACAGCTCGCCGCCATTCTCGTCACCCTCCCGGCACTCATGATCCACAAACGTAAAGCCCGGCAGGATCGCATTGCACCGGATGCCCCACTGCGCGCCAGAAATCGACATGGCCTGCGTCAGCCCCAACGCGCCGGCCTTGCTCGCCGCGTAGCCCTCGCAGTTCGGCTCCGACTGCAGCGCGCGGAACGACGAGACGTTGATGACGCAGCGGCTCTGCAGCGCCGCGTGCGAGAAGCCGCGCCGCACGTCCTCGGCAAAGGGGCCTTTCGCCGCTTCGGCGGCCTCGGGCCGGATCACGGCGTCGAAGGGGTGCAGTTTTGCGGCGGCGGCGGCGGCGGCGGCGGCGGCGGCGGCGTGCTGGTCCTTGCGCTTCATGAAGGGGATGCAGGCCTGGCTGACGAGGAACGGGGCCGTGAGGTTCACCTGCAGGTAGGCGGACCACTCGGCGAGGACGGTGGGGTCTTCCATGGTGCGGCCGTTTTTGAATTGCGCCTTGCACAGGCCGGCGTTGTTGATGAGCACGTCGATCTCGCCGCCGGGGAAGAAGGCGGCTGCGGCCTGGATGGTTGCTGTGATGGCGGCGGGGTCTCGGAGGTCGCAGACTTGGTAGCCCACTAGACTCTCTTGCTGTGATTTGACGCCGTTTGTCTGCTGATGGTGGCCATTTTCCTGCGGCTTCACGCCGTTCGGCCCGTGGGTGTGCGCGTCTGTGTCTGCTGCTGCCTCACGCAGAATCTTCGGGATATGCTCTGTTGCCGTGTAGACCAGCTCAGCCTCCTGAATGTCAATCAGGAAGATATTGTGCTTGAGCAGTGCCAGATGGCGCGCTACAACTCTACCGATGCCGCGCGCGGCACCGGTAATCACGACGTTCTTGCTGGTGTGCGCCGGCATCATGGCTTCTTCAGCTTCGCCCGGGAGCGTGAGGAGTAGTGGGCTTCAGGACGAGGAGAGAAGTGGTGCAGCAAAGTGGTCATTTTTCGCACGAGGGTCGGGCTCCCGTCTTGTAGATCATCAATGGGCTCGCTCTTTGCAACAGGAACGCAGACCAGGGGATATTTAGCCGTGGGCCGGCCATATCAGCGCATGTGCTTGGCACGGCACACCGCGGCCGAACGCCCACTCGGCTGGCCGGACCGCATAGCCCTACCTCCCGCATGCTCCGGTAGGTTGGTACTGTGTAGACCTGCACGGGGGCTGCAACTGCAACGACGGCGCATGTGGAGTTTCGCTGTGGGGGATTAAACTTTGATATTGACAAGAATTCAGCCAGAAGTCCTTCTCTATACCCCCTACTTTAATTAGAACCGTAGAAAAGTGGACGCCACGTTTTGGTGCTCGATGGTGCTGTTGTACCCATCATGGCATTTTGCACCCGAGTGCGAGTGGCCCCGGAGCCTGCCCTGTGCCACAGACCTCGCCACAGACAAGCAGTTCCCTCCCGGATTGCCGGCCTTTGCTTGTGTGGAGGCGAGCTGCGTGTTGGGATATTTCGCCCGAATCAAAACCCTGGCCCGACTGTTTAGCCTTGCTGGAGGTCGTCTGGCTGCACCTCCGACATAGTGCGGCTGAGCTTGGTCCACCTCCTCCCATTTCGCGAGTTGCGGCTCACCCCTGATAGGCTGGTTCGTGCCCTGTTTTCCCATCCTAGCCGTTTGGCTGTATCTTGCGCCTGCAGCAGTTGGTTGTCTTGCGCAGTCTCGATAAACTTTCGAATCTTGCCTTCCCATCCCGCTTCGGCCCGTCCTAGCCTCGATGCAACAGACTGCCGAGCTTGGACAAGAATCTCCCCTTCCCCGGCTTTTGCGGCTTGATGCCCATCGCCGACAACTCCTCGTTCCGCTCCCTGTGCTCCTCGTCGATCCTCTGCTGCTTGCGTTTCCGATCAGCGCGGACGACCGTAAAGAACGCCTGCTCGACATTGGTCCCCAGTTTCGCGCTCGTCTCTATGAACCCGCATCCCAGCTTTTTCGCAAGCTGCTGGCCCTCCATCGTGCCGACCAGCCGCCGGCTGTCGAGGTCGCACTTGTTGCCGACCAGTATCACCACGCTGGGCGAGAAAGTGCTCGCATCGAGCTTTTCTTTGACGTCGACAACCTCGCGGAAGAGCCTTTCGGTGGCCTCGAAGCTCGAGCGCCGCGTGACGTCGTAGACGATGACGAAGAGCTCGTTCTGCCGGATCCACTGCTCGCGCAGCGCACCGTACTCCTCCTGGCCTGCTGTGTCGAGGATCTCGAGGTGGCTCGGGACGCCGTCGATGACACACTGGCGTCGATAGCTGTCTTCTAATGTAGGGTCGTATGTCTCGGTGAAGTGGTGCATTGTGAGCTGTGTGGAGTGATTAGTGACTGACACCGGCAACACACGCGTGGGTTCAAAGCCAAGCGGGCGACTCACGTTTATCGTTAGGGACGTCTTGCCCACGCCGCCTTCGCCCAGCATCGCTATCCGGTCTGTGATCTTGCCAGGGCCCCCCGCCATTTTGACTCGATCTGCTGCTGCTGCTGCTGCTAATTCCGTTGCGACGCTTGGCTGATTTTCTCGGATGCGTACTGGCGATCGTCGAGAATTTGTTGAACGTGCTTGGGATAGTCCAGAGATATGAATATGCTAGAGCCCGCGGCATAAAACAAGGCAGATATGGCGGAAAGGTCGCGACAGGGAGGTGTTCGGACACACGAGAACGAAGCACAAACACGCGCTGACGACAGGATGTACGCACACGAAGAAAGCAGCCTCGGAGGAAAAACATCTGCTTTCGCCAAAGTCGCCTGCAGCCATCCGGGAATTTCCCCCCCCCTGGGGGCCCTGGAAGATTCATCTCATCCCTCCCCCTCGCCCTGCAGCCTGCCTTGCACTGGGCTGGGGCCCCTCCACCCATCTCATCGCCCCCCACTCTGGCCGCGCTGAGTGAGTGTCTTCGCTTGGGAGCAACGCGCGCCCCACGCACACGGCATGGCCAATCGCTATTTGGCCGCCCGCGAAAGTGTGCAAGACTCTGTCGGCTAGCCGAGATGAGAAGCCAATTCCTGAAGGGCGAGGGACGCGGGCGGGCCGGTCCCCTCGGATTGCTGCGGCTGTCGTTCCCCGAGTGGGTCTGCGGGTGGGTCGGCCCCGTCTGTCACCACGTGGGTGATGGAAGGGAATCTCGGCGCGCTCCGGTCCGTTTCTCGCTGTCGAACTTGACTGCAATCGGCTCGCTGAATCGCCTTCGTCGCCGCGCGTGGAATCGCGTCCTCGGTCGTCGATTTGCCGGGTGGGTGGGGGGGTTGGTGATGGTCGTCACGAAATTGGGATCTTGGGATTCGAGGCTGCATTGTCCGTGATTACACAATGCGACCATGACGGCGAGGCCACTATTGGACAATGACTACCTAGGTATAATGGCATCCTCGTATCGCATATTGCACATAATGGGATCGACTTGTTCGACGACGGCTCGATGATGAATTTGTCCGAAATTGTACCCAGGCAATGACTGATGTTCTGCATGAAGGTTTTGTTCAGAACAATCACCTATTCAGCACCGCATCCACACTGTCAAGCAGATGCACCGCTGTAGTAAACAGGTGCAGCAGATGTCGAACGTGCTAAAGAGTACGTACTTAATGAGGATCTTCCTATTCACAGCCCAATGCATCTGGGGACTTCGGTGCTTGATGCTTGTTGCTGTACTTGACAAATTGGACTTGAATCGCACCCCTACAGGAAAAAAGAGAAGACCCTATTGCCAAGCACCATAGAACTTTTCCTCGTGTTGTCTTTGCAGAAAATTGGTTTCCTTTTAACAAGATGTGCGTCTGGGTACTTTAGTGGACCCCTATACCGGCCCGGACATTTTCACACGCCAACACGCCGGTGCAGGGAGTTTCTTTGTGCTCCAGGGCCGACTGCAGTCACTAGCAGCGCTCCTAATCGATGGGAAAGCTGTACGGCCTACATTTTGTCCCGGAAACACTATGTCGTGACCAGAGCCTTAGTCAGTTGCAATCGACTCTTGCAATGGTCATGATGCTGTAGCGGCAAGTTACGCTGCCGGAAGGTCAAAAGGGCACATGGCATCATCTCCGACGCTCCACAACCCGAACTCTCGCTTGCACCTACCACCATTGACACGTTGCGATAACCATGAGCAGTGCCGCCCACGCCTTCACGCCGCTGGCCAGCGTCGACCCAGACACGACAACATCCGCTGGAGACCATGAAGCCCTCGCCGAGTTTCCTACCTTCCGGGGCCGCACGCCGTCCTTGGCAAGTGCCCGGTCCTCGCCGCCAAAGCTCACCCTCCTCAACGGCCTCGCCCTGGTCATATCACTGCAGATCGGCTCCGGCATCTTCACAATGCCATCCCAGATCAGCCAATTCGTGCCCTCTCCCGGCCTCGGCCTGGTAGTCTGGCTCGTCGCGGGCCTGCTAGTGTGGACTGGCGCAGCGAGCTTCATCGAGCTCGGGCTGCGGGTGCCAAGCAACGGCGGCATCCAGGATTATCTGCGCGCCGCGTACAGCGAGGCACACGGCGAGGAGGACGGGAAAGAGGACTCGGTGGGCACGAGGGGCGAGCTGGCTGGGTTCCTGTTCACGTGGACCTGGGTCTTTCTGGCCAAGCCAGCGGCCAATGGGGCCATCGCAACCATTGCCGCGAACTACCTGTCGCGGCCGTTTGTGGGAGATGCCGCGCTGTCTCCGTTGGTGAACAGGGTCATTGCTTTGACGTGTATAGGCTTTGTTACGTTCATCAACTGCCTAGGCGCCTCGTCCGGCGCGAAAGCGGCCAATGTGTTCCTCATGCTCAAGCTCTCCGCGTTGTGCAGCATCATCGTGCTGGGT
Source organism: Plenodomus libanotidis (assembly GCA_022609195.1). Lineage (NCBI taxonomy): Eukaryota > Fungi > Ascomycota > Dothideomycetes > Pleosporales > Leptosphaeriaceae > Plenodomus > Plenodomus libanotidis. Next base: position 132,704 of record JAGKQA010000004.1, read on the forward strand.
CTTGCAACGTGGCTTCGGGGCCGAGGTGAGGGCGTTCCAGCCTCGCCTTCGTCAGGCTGGTTTGGAATGGCGCCTGCGCTACCAGAGGCACAGCTCTCGGTTGGGAACTTTGTGACTGCTATCTTTGGAGCTGTATTTTGTTACGGTGGGTGGGAGACGGTACGTTGCATCATCCTGTCCTGACGAGAACGGAAACGGACGTCGCGCGATCCGCACTGGAGCAGATAACAGTGGGCGGGTGTTGGTCGACTGACCAATTGTGATGGATGTCTCGAATAACGTGCTTGTTTCTAGGTTGGCTTCGTGTTGGGTGACATGGCGAATCCCGAGGGTGATTTACCAGTCGTGATTACGGCCGCCATGGTCACCGTCATTTCCGGCTTCTGTTTGATGAATGCTGCGATATATGTCGTTCTGCCATTTGGGGTCATTAGAGCAAGCACAACAGTAGCAGTGGTAGGAGACTATTCCTCGTCGAGTGTGTGTGTCTGACCATGCGCGTCTCACGAGCTGACCCGGCGGTGCGTAGGAGCTCGCGCGCCACACTCTGGGCCCAGCGTTCGGCATTGTCTTCAGCGTTATCGTGTCCATCTCGGCGCTTGGTGCGCTGAACGCCAATCTTTTCGCTACGTCGAAGCTCTGTGTCGTCGCCAGTCAACGGGGCTACTTCCCACTCGTCGTTGCGAATATGCACTGCACGTCGGCTCAGGACGAGGCCATCTACATGGAAGAGACGCTGCCTTTCTTTCGCAGTGGTGCGGTCTGGCTGGCAAATGCCACACAGGACCTGCGGTGGACCAAGGCTGTGCCAATGTGAGTATGGGTTTCCAGGGACTCTAGTGGCTCGGTGCATGGTGGAAGAACGCACCGTATAACACGAGGGGCCCTCCCCGAACTACGCTTGGCGAGTGCCTGTCCAGTCAAGATTAGCTTACTGAGACTATGTGACAGATACGCCCTGCTCCTCAATGGCTCTTTGGCGGCCTTTTTTGTCGTCATGGGCAGTTTCAACGGCCTCGTAACCCTCATCGGTGAGTCCGCGTATCTGACCAGAGATGCTTCCCTCTGCTGTCTTGAAGAAGCGTATTTGACTAGATGAGCGACACTAAACTGCGACTGACAACGAGTATCACAGGTCTGGCGGAGTATTCGTGTTTTCTAGCGACCGTGTCCGGGTTGCTCCTCATGCGACGCCGAGAGGCAAGGCCCTCTCGCCTAGAAATCACTCAAGCTCATCAAACTACAGTTCACAGCTATCACACTTGGGTTGGAAATCCGCTCATATTCACCTCGGTCAGCGCATTCCTCTTGCTGAGAGCGATTGTGACCGACCCGCTTCAGGGTCTAGCTATCATATCTGTGGCAGGCTCGGGGGTCGTAGCATTTCATTTGCGCTTCGGGCTGAGCGGTCTGTTCGGGATATCTGCCGATGAGGCATAAATGAGAAGCTCGCAGCTCGCGGATCAGATGCTGTCAATCAGGATAAATTAGAATATGCGTTATGCTCACGGATAAACGAGATCCTCGTATCCATGTTTCCATTGAAGCGACGTGCTGGCGATTCACGTGTTGTCAGCATAAAGTATGCATGCTGCTGAGCATGAACCAGCTATATGCTTTGTGACAATTTCCAATGCTTCGCATGATTTCACCAAAGTACTTGTGACTCCACCTGCAGGAGTGTTCTACGTGCAATCGCGACTCTTAGGCGTATGAGTCAGTCCTTGAGCCTCATGGACAAGTCACAGACATTATGGTCTTCCACCCGTTACTGGTCATGGGCGATTGACTGTAGTCCACTCTAGAGCCAATAATTAGCTACATAACGCCTCGTCGATGATATGGCTGTTGAGGTCTAGACTGACGCCCCAGCTCGGAATTCAGAAGTTAAATTTAATGTCGAGGCACTAGTGCTCACCAAGCAAGTTTGTGAACCGAGAAATCTTGAACGAGGATAGGCAGAGACTCTGAGAGGCCATATCCTCGTAATTGGCGGTCATGGCCGCCGCCGACAGACCATGCTTGCTCTCCACAAGTAATTTGAAGTGGTCATCTTTAACGGTGCCCGGCTGCTGACACTGTGGGATTTCCAGGGGTTTTTCCTCCTCGTGGATATAGGGATCCGCAGACCGCTGGAAGACCTCATCGCAAACCTTGGTCACAGACGCGTCCCGGGCTGTAGTATAGTGCAGTTTTCTTAGCTAGGCCATGTCGCGGCCGAGGTTGTGTGTCCAGAAGCCTAGGCAAATTGCACTTGCATGCCGACACCCTCCTCTCTCTTCCCGTCTCTGGTTTTCGCTCATATCAACCTCCTGCACGATCAGAATGTCCACTCTGTCATCGACTGCTAGCGTTGCGATGTCGTGCACGTGCATAGTATCGGCCACGAATCTTCTGTTTCCTGTGGTATCCAAATTATCGTCTTCACAAGGCAATTGAATCTGGTAATGAGCCCCTGTATAACTCGTTGCTGAGCGCTCTTTTAGGTCAGCCTCGGGATCTTTGGTACGCGGTGTTCCAGGCGAGCCTGGGCGGCATGCTGGTAGTGGAACCTTTGCAGAGATGTATCCGAAGTCTTCGAGACGTCGAATTTGCCCCAGCTGGTGCTCAGGCTGGTCCGGATGGCCCTTGCTGATGGTATAGTTTGACATTTTAGGCAAGCGGTGGTTTTAGATTTGAGTGAGGTGTCTGCTCCTTGGTGACTGACCGTAGTTGAGGTCTGTGGATGCTGTGCGCCGATAAGGAAAAATCTGATACAATTTGGAGACCCAGAAGAGACAATGTGTACGTTCTGTCTTTGGCTCGGTTTTGATGTTCTTGTGTTGCTGGATGGTTGGTGTAGTCGGCAAGAGTGCAGTGCCATGAGGTCTACAGGTATTGGATGCAATATTTATATAGTGCGACAAGACAACTTCAAGACAGAGAGCAGTTACTACAGTGAATCGTATGATGTAGCCGACCGTGAATTATTGTTCACGCATGGAGATACATTATCTGTCTCTGAATCGGGTATGCAAGTGACTGTGCGCATCTTGTTACTGGCAGACGATTTGACCAGTTCCTGGAGCCCTTTAGAGAGGCTCACTGGTCATGCTTAATTATTGCACGTCGGAAATCTCGCGTGCCGGAACATTTGAGAGTCGGATAGGCTCCAGCAACTGTCTCAGTATGGCCCCTACTATAGTCCGGACCCGTGACTGAAAAGATTTAGTGCTTATTGCGGCCATCTCGAGCATCTCTATTCCCGTGGCTGCGTAAGTACTTGGTGCCGTGACCCCTAAGCCTCACGTCCAATAACACTGACACACAGATACATAGGCACAATGTGACTGTACGCAGAGACCCGTAGCTCACATTTTCAATATACGTATATGCAGGTTTCCAGGTACGATGTGTGGAGGATGACCAACCTTGGCATTCAGAATGCACTCAATCATGAATAACCCCATCCCACGGTCAACCAATCTTCAAAACAGGCGTTGATTAGGAAGGATGCCACTCTATCCTTCGGACCATGTGTCTCCATATCTTCTAGTCACTTGCCAATTCTAGACACTCTCACGCCGCCAGCCACCGTGTCAGCTTCTCCTCCTGGAATACAGGCCTGATTTTGTGCGGCATCAGATTACACAATCAGTAGTCAGCTATGAAGCAAGGGAGAACAAGAGATCTCGTGATACTTAGCAGCTGCCGAAATGGAAGTGCTTATAAGTAGAGTCGGTAGCGGCTGTCCTCATATTCTGTATCGATGGACTAAATCCAGAACCCGCCTTGGAAAGTACTTCATCTTGATCATGAGATATGGCGTGGCACTTCGTCATAGTCGCGGCCAGCCTGCTATTGCAAGTTTGGGCAAGCGAAAGTTTGAGTTATTCCAAAATCACCTCGTCCGGATGCATCACACATTATAGCAGTGGAGGCACGCAGCCTACACCAAGTACGTAACCATCGCATTTGTCCTGAATTTCGAATTGTGTTGCTAACAACCATGGCGATGCGCAGTCCCCACGGCAGCCAGTACCTCCACTATGACCATCACGAGTACTGTCTCGACGATCACAACCCCATCCGTCGTAGTACAATATGCCAACACATCTACTATAACGCAATACACATCAACATACGCAGCTATCGTCTTCGCAACAGTGACCTCCCCCACTCTCACAGTGTGGACTAACAGGTACACTACCTACGCTACAGCAACTTGGCCTTCTGTGAGCATAAGAGCCCGCTCAGATACCACACTCTTCAATTTCTGACTATCTCACAGACCGTCTGCACAAATAATATAAAGCTCAGCTCGGTGACGACCTACACGGGCACATATACGCCTGTATCAGGTCAAGCTACAGTCCTGCCTGCTACCTACCCAACAGAGATCGTGTGCTCCGGTGGAGTGTCAAGCTATGCTTTCATATGGCCCATCGTCACCTCGGGAACGACGGCGAGAGTCAGCACACCTATCAGTACTGTCAAATCATACACGGCCACTACAACGGCAACGATAACGTATGCCACCGTGACGAGATGGGCTGTAAGTAAATACGTTCCACTAGACCGGTGCAACTTCTACGAGGCGATGATACATCACCCCCTCCTTGTGAATTTTGACATTTACTTCCTCAATATCATGGCCAGTTCACTCACACGAAATAGACTACTGTGACCTCAACACAAACATCATTCAAAGTGACCTACACGGTCGAGGAAATCTCGACAGCATGTGAGGAGACATACACGACCACCTACGATGCCAGGTGTGCACCCACCAACCTCATCGGCGCCATCGACGGTGTCGGGCTAGTCTCTGGTTCCTACGCCGACGGTATTGGGGTTTCATATGGCCCAGACGTGGAAGATCAGTATCACTCGGATGCAAGTCTTTGTTGCCAACTGTGTCTGGACAACGATGGCTGTGGTGCCAGCATGGCCGGACCTGGTGACTCGGCGTGTGGATTGTTGTATGTCTGGAATGCTACAAGCGGAGGCCCCGAGTATGGGGAATTCGTATTTAGCTACCAGACGCAGGCCGGTGTCATACCTGGCCAAAGTCTTATTGTGCAGTCGGGCAGTGGATTGATCGAATACGAGGGCGAGTGCTGCACGTGAGGCTGCCCTTCTGGAATCAACTTCAGCCATTCACGACTTTGGAGGGCATGGGAATGGTGCATAATGCTTTAGTTTATGACGATATTTGTTATGCCGAAGACCACATCGTTCCCACATTGGTGATCATGGTCATCGACCTGGCACTCCTGGTTAGAAGCCATCCGGCTATCAGCGTTTTGGCAGATGGCCCCAATAAATAATGCAAGTGGTCAAATTCACCGACTTTGTCACAAACTGGGAATACTCTGACAATTAGACAGTACGTTGTCAGGGACTCAACAATCAGGACTTGAGCAGACCCACCTTGGTCATGTTGAGAAATCACTGACACTAAGACGTGATTGATTCACAGCGTTCCAAAGATGACCAGTCAACATATTCCGAGTCACTGTTGGTCATCGGTCTCCTTCACCATTATATGACTGAAGATTGAATGTGATTGTCAACGTTCGTACGCATCTGTCTGACAACGGTGCATACTCTGTTCGAGTATAAAAGTTGGGGCTTCGAAGCAGATCCGGGACTTGCGTCCTTGTTGTGCGATAAAAAGAGAACCTAATACATTCAAGAGCATCTCTCGAATTCCGATTCAACCAGGCCAGTACCGCCAAAGAAAGCTTCACCACAACCAACTCGCAACGAAAGACAGCTTCTCCAAACCGCGCCCTTCAACATGGATTCAACCTTCGACACTTCACCAGCCTCGCCTGTCGCCAAGGCTCTCGACGCTCATCAACAGGAACTGCACACCACAGCCATGACTGATATACCACGACTATGTGTGAAGGGAAGGAAAGCCGAGGAGATCAAGCTTGAAGATGCAGCTCGGGATTGCTTGACAATCAATCCTTCGGAAACATTGCCAGTGTTACAACCACCCCTACTGTCAAACTCTAACCAGACTCTTACAGCCTGGACAAACCAGAATTCAGACCCTGAGCTAATTCATCAGACGACTCAAGGCCACTCAGACATCAATTCTGCTATTATCAACGCAGGGGCCCAAGAAGCTCATCAAATTGACGAGTTTACCGCTCAAGATCTGACTCCTGCCCTCTCGGCCGTCCAAATTCGCTGTGATGCAATGTCTAGTGGACATGAACCAGACGAGGAGCCTTCACCAGGACATGAGCATAAGCTGATTTTGACATTCAATCCTTATGACCACTTGAAATCGATACGTGAAGTCAATGAGGCCATCAAAGCTGAGCTGCAGAGATTCCATCCCGCAACGAAAGGGTATATTTACGGCTTCCTGCATCCGAGTGTACTCGTCATAATTGGAACTGGTCCCGCCCTCGAGACCCAAGTCATCAAGATCGGCCGCACAGTCAACATCGAGCGCCGGATGAAGCAATGGAAAAAACAGTGCAAATATGAACCATGCGTAGTACTCGCTCAGAAGATGGCTCATCACCAGAGAATCGAGCGAGTTGTGCATCATCAGCTTCACAACATCCGGTTTCGAGAACTCCGCTGCTCCGGCTGCGGATTTCGGCACAATGAGTGGTTCCGTGTGAACACCACCTACGCTGAGCATTTGGTGAGCATGTGGCAGGACTTCACTCAGCGGGAACCATACGATCAATTTGGAGTGTTGCTGCCACATTGGCTCGAGAGGCTGGAGCATCTAGACTTGGAGGATCCCGGGTGTTGGATGTGGTTCATCCTCGGGCCTACTTCAGTCGAGCCAGTGACTCCTGAAGACCACTCCAAGAAGTGCGTTTGATGCTCGTAGCCTCTGACCTATTGCATCAAAAGACGAGAACGTTGGGCAAATGACGAGTAGGTAAATGCCCAAGTGAAGTCACATGTGAATTAAGTAGCTTGTAAAAAAAATACACGTTCTTCTCACTCGGTACAGGTCTACCCCTACTTTCCATGACCAACCTTTGTCCATCAAGCAGCCGAGATCTTCTCGACGGCTGAGAGCAGCTGGTCAGGCACACTCAGAAAAGGGCAGTGACTAGCTTCGAGCTCAAAAGTCAGTGGGTCAGGCCCAAGCTGCTGAGCCAATTTCTGCTGCAGCGGATAAGGCAGAGCTCCGTCTTGCGTCGTGAAGATGTAGGCGCAGGGAATGCCCTCATTCCAAGGCTCGTATTCACTCTGGCCGACGAAGAGCGAAGCGGCAGTGTGCGACATCTCGCTCATCCACTTCTTGGTGTCCTCGGGCGAGAGATCGCCAAACGCGACCTGTGGCACCATCTCCTTGTTGGCGAAGACCCGGTCACCCTGTTATTCGCGTTAATAAGCACTTAGCTTGGGCAAGCCACCTTCTCGTTGCACATACCTCCAAAACCATCCAAGGCAAAGGCTGGCCACCCAGCATCTCCATGAGGCTGCTACCCTTCGGGACCATGAACGCCGCCATGTAGACTATGCGAACCGCGCCTCCGGACTGACCGGCGGCCTTGCGCGTGTTCACATCAAGCCCCTTCAACGCTGCGCTTCCACTGACGCCTCCGGCCGAGTGTGTAAGCAGCACAACATCCTTGCCGGCCTCGACCAGCGGCTCGAGCACAGCACGGATCGCCGTGATGTCCTCGGGAAGACCCGTCAGCGGAAGTTCGGTGCCACCAGTGCTGGGGAGCGTCACGACCTTATTCTCGTAGCCATTTTTGCCCAGTAGCTCGGCGAAGGGCGCGTAGGTGGTCGGGAGTTGCCATGCTCCGGGCACGATAAGGATGGTGGGCTTAGATGCGGTCATGATGATGATGATATGGGCGAAGGGGTGGACTGGGTTGAGAATTGTGTGAGAGCACGAAACTAGAGACGATGGAGTTTATGTAGATACATGTAGCCTGAGCACAAGCACGGAAATTGCAGAGTTACGTTGACGTTGATCAGTCCATCCTTTTCATCCTGGAGGGGCGTCCCCACTTCTACCCAAGTTGCACGGCCGACGGCCCGTACGGAGTACTTGTCCCTGAAGCAACACCACTAGTCAACTATGTAGGACCTTGCCAGTGCAAGATCCGATAGCTTGGGCTCGGTAGCAGAAAACAAACCATGTTCCTCGCAATTTTATAATGCGGCAGCGTAACATTGAACCTTTTCCGCTTGCCGGTGAGGAAGTCTAGGGACGAATTCCTAGGTGGCGGCATGTGCCGGCGCACGAACTCGGTACGCTCCATCAAATACAAGGTAATCATGGCTCGAAAGGCCCCCCAAATTTAATGCGATTTTTAGCCGTTAGCTGTCACTTGTCAAATGTGTGACATATCAAACACGGATGCTGGTCCATGGCCAATGCAACACCTCCTCCCCCCCTTCCGCGCCCCACTTTGGCACCGGGAAGCTCGGCGAGAAATGATTTCGAATTTGTCGTTCTCGCTTTGACTGTAGAAATGAGCATCAGGAGTTACGGCGTGAAAACAAACGTGTTTGAGATAATCGACTCTTCGCTGCACGCTGGGCGAGACTGGATCCTAGACAAAGCCGTTGTGTATAAGTGCATAGCGTGTTCTGCACCGCGTGTATCCGACGTGCTGAGCGAGATATTACTATGGGGTCAACCAGAGCTCCGAGCGCAGACCGGCGACGTGTACGACTGTCCTGCGGGGCCAGGAACTCGGATCATCCGCACATCAAGGCAAGATCTTCTCCGTGTGCGCGAAGTGCATGCCCCACAAGAACCTTCCAGGCAGGTCTATGGTGCTGCGTCTCTGGCCTGGCTGGCTGGGGTGCAGTCGGGTTCCACAAGCTGCTGTCAAGATGCAGGTCCGTCAGTGTGCGTCACAAAAATATGGCCTGCGCATCATGGCTCCCCAGCTTGTGTAACGAGTTCCCAATGCGAACGGTGTGGCGTGCCTTGCATGTATATGCGGTGGGTGGCACAACAGCTTCTCAAACTCCCATGCAGACACATTGCTCACCGCTCCAAGCCGAACCAGACTTGTTGCAGCCATCATCGCACATTAATGTCCCGAGCAAAAGAGGAGACGAGCCTACATATTCATCCGAACATGAAAGTACGCGTCGTCACTTCGTCTCAAGGCTCGCGAACCAGTTTCCCAGCGGGTTTGCCTCCCGAGCTCGTGGCGTTGGAAACGGCGATAGTGAAAAGGACTCGCGTTTGTCCGCCTTCTTTGGTTCCGGTTGCAAACTTCGTCGTCCGATAAAGACAACAGACAACAAAGTTGGGTGGTGAGTTGGGCAGGGCACAACTACTAAGCTCGAAGTGGCAGATGGCGCAGACTAGAAAGCGTAGTCGTCAGTACATGCATGCACATAGACGGGTTCCTTGACCTGGTTGGGGCGTGCATACCGCAAGGGCTTGAGACGAGTACAAGAAATAATACCTCAGAGATCCGGCTATCGCCTGTCCTGTTTTTATGACCTCTTCCATGGTTCCTACTGCGGCGCGTGGGATTGTAGAGCAATCGCCTGCAGGCCTCCTTGCCTGCACAGACTGCAAACAATCGGATGCAGGAGAGGAGACTCGTTGGTGGTCTGCCGAATTTCGAGCTGTGCAAAGTCAGTCTGTAAACCACGGAGATCATGATCTGTAGGATATGGGTCGCTGGGATGACAAGTAAGTGTACCCATTCGAGAGCGATGTCTGGGCGTGGGTTTGCCGTTTCCTCCATGTCTGATTTCCCAGCACACTGTCCTAATCATCAAATGTTCGCTCAATGTTTATGCGCCCAATGGTGCTCGTATAATCACAGTGTTGTGTGGGAACAATTTGATATTTCTGTCTTGTATACACTTTTCTGCCCAAGCAGAAGCCAGTCTGCCCCCCGAAGCCCCAGCTTTTCGTTCTGCAAGCCCGTATACATAAAAGCCAACTGATGCCCTTGCAGGCGTCCCCAGTATTCTCTTTCTGGACTTTGGTGTACAGAAATGTAGACGAACCACACAAGATTTGGTGCAAATGAGCACGAAAGTGACTATGCAGGTCTGACATACAAACGCCATGTCATGACCGAAGAAAATGCTGCAGGTATACATGATGTGACAATGTAAAGAAAGGGAAAGAAAAAAGACAAATGAGATAGTAAGATGTCAAATCTAAGGAAGGTCGGCCGTTGCTTCGTGGGAATCAAGCCGTCCTTGCAAAAGGAGGGTCAAGAAGGGTATCAAGTGTTATGCCAATCAAGGTTTCGTCCGTGATGATTATATGCAGGTCGGCCGTAAATATTCATAAAGTGGTTGAAAATGTGGAACAGATGGAAAGGAAATAACGATGGATAATCGCCTAGTGAACGACAGCAGCCTTGGGGTTAAACACCGCAGCAGAGAGCATGAAGCAGGAAAGGTCTTCCTCCTTCTCCTCGACAACGGTGGGTGTTGTAGCGCGGGGTGTAGAGCTTGCGAGTACGGTCGTTGCATTAGAGGCAGCGCAGCCATCCACAGTCCTCAGACTGGCAGTGGACGACTTCCCCTTCACTCCGGCCTGAAGGGCTTCGGCGCTCCTCGCGCGATGCAGCTCGCGGCGCTCTTGTTCAGACAAACTGGCGTTAGCCTGCTCGCGAAGCGTCTTGAGCGTGGCCGCATCCTTCTCCCTCGCGGCAGCGTTACGCTCGCCCGCCAGGCTCATGCGAGTGATTTCCTGCTCGACGTCGGCGAGGAGAGCAGCGACTTCGTCGCCGGCGTAAATGCGGATGCTTTCAACCTCGGCGCGGCGGATGCCGGCAATGGTTGCGGGCTCGGCGACAGGCGTGGCAGGCGGGGCAGGCGGTGCAGCAATGCCCAGGCCGACGACGGCGGCCTCCTCGATGATGGGCAGCTCGATGATGGTCGACGGTACCTGAGCTACGACTCGGGACGTAGGCGAGACGGACTCGGTTTGAGGGGTGAAAACCTCCTTGGTAGGAGAGCGTGGGGGTGTGGAGGGACAAGTAGGTGCGTTGGGGGAGGTAATGCCCAGGGCCAACTGAAGCTCAGGCACAACGCCTCCGGGGACCGGCAAGGTCACAGCAGCAGCTACATGTTCCAGCAGCTTCTGGCGAACCCGAGTACGGCGATTCTCAGCCTGCTCAAGCTTGTTGACCCAGTCGTCAATAGAGTTGTCCAGCTCAGCGAGAGCTTCCTCTTGCTTGAGCAGGGACTCCTGACTGAACTTTATCGTGCGTGGGGAACGGAGGTATGAACAGATGCGGGAGTGGAGGTTGCGTCGCCCAGCCCTGAGGGAGTGGTAGGTACGGCGCAGGTATTCACAACGTTCATCCAAGTTCCTTAGTTCCTGCATGCGAAGGTTAGCATGGGGTTGTCTCACATATAGGTCTGCAGATGGATGGAAGACTAACCCGAGATAAGCTGTCCACATCACTCTTCCGCAAAACCTCAAACCTGCCAGCCTGCTGCAAGGCTTGCTTGTTCAAGGCGACCGTCTCGGAAGAGTCCAGCATGTTCATGGCATTGGGCACCCTCCAGCCCTTCGGCAAAGTCTCGAAAGCTCGACGCTCGGCGCTCTTTTTCTTCGAGTCTGACCTCTTCACTCCGTCGACGCTCTTCTTGGGACGTCCACGGTCCATGATACTGCCGGCAATGCTGCTGCTGTCCGACACGTTTCGCCTGTGACTCCCGCTGCTGGAGGTAGATCGAGACTCGACAACAGGTATTGACATCTCTGTCGGAATATCCGAGGTAGGCGTAAGAGAATCTGTCCGCCACGATCTCGGAGATCCATGGAACCCCTCGGGAACAGATGACACGGGTGTCGGTAAAGTAGAAGTAGACACAGATGAGAAGGCAGTAGTGGCAGACCCTGGGGTTGTGCTGATCGACTGCGTGGCCGAGAGAGGCGTATAAGGTGTTCTGGATTTCGGAGAGTCGTCTGGACGAGCTGATCGAGCGGTATCTTTATTACTGTTTCCAGATCTGAGGCGACCCAATGACAATTGTCTCTTCAAAGACGACGACGCTGGCATCTGTGATGGTATCATGAGAGGAGGGAGATCTTTCGGTGATACCGGAGGACGAGGCACTGGAGACATGTTTGCTTCTGTCTTGTTTGCAGAGGATGTCTTGAGTGTGAAATTGGGAGTCTTCCAGCTGGTGCCAGGAACGCTGATGGAACGCTCATGAAGTACTGGCCGTCCTGGAATCGTGGCTTGATATAGAGTCAGCTTGTGTCTGTGAGCCGCTGAGTCCTTCGCCTGATCATGACCTACGAGAATCCATCGACGACTCATGGACCGTTGTCATAGGGCCGAGCTCAGGCACGCTGACTTTGCGGCGACGACCCGGTAGGTTGTGCTCTTTGAATCTGAATCGCAGTCCTCCTCCGAGCTTGTCGGCCTTGTCCGTGTTCTGTCCCATAGCCAGGGCGAAGGCCTCGTCCGGGGCCAAAACCTTAACTGGCGAGGCCGTAGACTGGTATTCCCGAGGGAATAGTTGATATTTCCTAGTTTCGGGCTGAGCCATCCTCCAAGTCCAGGGCTTCGGGTCTAATTGTGTCTGTCGTGTAGATTTGGTGAGCTTATAGTTGGTCCAGCAACCGCGTGTATTCGAATTAAAGATTGTAGAAGTATGCTCTCGGAGCTTGACGTTGGAAAGCACTAACCTCTTCACTCTCGGGCAATGGAATGAGAGGCGGTACTATATAACTTGCGAAGCTCAGACGCTTCACATCGACTCCTGGATATATGCAACTTGCTATGTGCGCCATGGTGGACAGGGACCCTGGTGCTATTGCTTCACAGGGATGAAGTGGATGAACTGGCAAGGGCTGTAATACTGGCGATCCAGAATCTGACGCAGCGGCGGCGATTTTCGCAACGCAGGCCCAGTCCCTGCTTGATCAAAGGAAGAAAACGATGGAGAGTATCCGATGCTAGACTTGGCTCTACTGCCGCAGAATCACAGGGCTTCGAGTGCTCAGGCACATGGATCCCCAAGCAAGGCTTTTCAAACAACACAACAGGGTGGATTCCGACTCGAGCTGTGTATTGTGCCCGTCGGGGGAAAAAAACGACAACGCTGCGGAAAAGTGATAAGACTGACAGACGCGGGGGGAACCAAGGTGTATTAACAGTGTCTCCAGGACGTAACCTATTGTTCATAAGCGAACAGCTGCTTGGACCTATGTGGACATTGTCCGCTTCTATTCCGAGTCACGAACCTCCCCCGCTTCGATGCGAAATTACAAGCTTGGTGAAAAGATAGAGATGCCGCGTTAAAAGCCGATCCATCACATAAACCTTTTCTACTCTGGGAAGGTGAGAACTTCTCTCGCTGGAGATCTCGACGCCCCGTACACCATCGCCTGTCAGCAGCGCTTGTTGCACGGACAAAGGGCAGTTGATCCACTGCCTCGTGGGTATTGACCGGGTGTGTGTCCCAGTTCCTGGATGAAGTCCTCGTCGCACCCATGAGTGGCTGGGTGACGGCTATGATGTCGACATTTGGCTAGACTGTGCAGTTGAGGTACGTGCGTGAGATGCAGCAAGGGCACGGGGGCCGTCGCTGCAAGCAGCAGGGTGAAACAGTTGCGAGGTACCGACCCTAGACAGGCTAATGGGAGCGGGCCCATACTGGAAAGGCTCCACGGCTGCGTGACTACTCAAGTGGGGACTACTCCCTGGCCAGGCTGGGCAAGCGTGCCGGCGTGATATAGTAACGGTTTGAGAGCGATGAACCTTTACGAACCCCACGCACGCCACGCCGAAGAAGCAAGTGACATGAACCTTATTCAGAACTGTGAACTTGAAGCTTGTCAGTACAGTAGGTCGGGCCGAAAAGTTGACCAATCAACGTCTCTATTGAATGAGATTTGAACCATTCGCCATGTCAACCGGACTTCTACACAGTACGTACGGTGTAGTCGACCTGGATCCCACAGTACTGAGATTCCCTGCCCAGCCGCGGATCCGGCCAGAATGACATCCGCCACGAGAATAGTCATTCATGGGGAAGACAAGAAAGTGGCTCCGCTGTTTTGTGTCAAAGGGTCGCGCCCGCAACGTCAAATCCACCTTTAGGCTATGCGAGGCCCTGCAGCGCCCTGTTCAATTGTCTAAGCACCTCGAGCTCTCACCTGTCACTTTAATTTATTCGACGTTTGATAACTTGGTAGGTACCGAATATTAGTTTCGTGCCAATGTAGGAAATTGGATGAGTGGCAACGCTGCCGCTGAAAGTCTGATTCACAACCACAATACTTTCGTCGGAGCCGTCGTTTGTCGTCATACTGCAGCGGACTGAGTTCATCAATCCAGAGTCAGCTGCCGATCGTCAACGGTACTGGCGATGCATGACTGACGCACTTGTTTTGAAGTTTCCCATCCAAAGAGTGCCAAACGAAGTGACGGATCAACGAGACTACCCTCATGTCGCCATTAGAACGTAATTGGAACGGGCCACTGCGCATAGCCCGTGGCTGCAAATCGCACCAAAGCAGTAGGGACAGCTACCAGACTTCGGGTTTAGAACACACCAAGCGCGGTACGCTAGCAAGGGCGCGCCTCTTCTAGTACGGACGTTCGTCGTATGCAGGACTCGTGTTGGAATAGTCACAGACAAAACGTGCATCGTCAGCACTAGTCCCTAGCAATCGCCTCATTAGGCGCCAGGCGCCTGAGCAGACGAGCGCTTTCTGCGGTTAGCAGTCGTGCATCTCCGTGGCTAGCCCAGCCCAGAACAATCTGCCAGAGTAGCCACAGACCTCGCACGGCCTGGTGTACGGAGTTGTTGCCTGGGAAGGATAGATGACATCCAGGGCGCCCGCCTCGGCATCCTGTTCCTATTTGTGGTACAGGTGGATATTTGAAGTAGAAGCGCCAGTTTCGAGTCAAAACGGCAGCCGTTGTCGTCCGGTAGACCGCGCGAGGTTCGTGATTGCGCCTTCAACAAACCAGCCCGCCCGGACAAGTCCCGAAGGAAGTTCTGCCTTATGCGATGGTATGCTGAAAAGCCCGAAGCAAGTCCTCTCGCTTACGCGGTAACCTGGTGAGACGTTGGGTCGTGGCAGCGTGGCAGCAAGGAGAATTCAAAGCTCGTCTACTCGTCGTGGACTGAGCAGGGATACTGCTTGTCACCAAGTAGACAGCAGCCGTTCCATGGTACTGAGTGCTGAACCATCGTTTTCTCGGCTCTCAAGCCGAAGCAGATGTAAGACGAATGCTGCACCAGGCGCACGTCAGTCAGGTGTTCGTTGCATAGAAACGAGACGTCAGTGATCAATGCATCCAGTAGTAGACAAGAAATTCCGAACAGCCTATTGTCCCCGGTCTGCGTTGAACAGTGCGCTTGCTGGCCTCCAGACGACCCCGCGATTTGTGGCCGTCATCGCCGTCTGTGTGCGTGTCGGAACCGTCTGCCTAGAGCGCGGGTCGTCACGAAATGTGTCAACTGAGCAGGGCCACTGTTAGGGCATGAAGCAGGAGGCTATTCATGTTCCTGAGTAAAGCGAATAGCCGGAAGCTGCAGGTACAGACTTTTGGGTACAGTACGTAACGAGCTGACACAGATGCACCATGTAGCGGGCGGTGCCGGAGAGGTAGATGTCGTTGCTCGTGCTTGCTCGGGACTCGTATCGTTCTCATAGGCTGCGACAGGTGCAACATGGTGGTACTCTGTAGGTGTCGAGGTGGTGGATGGAGAGGGCAAGATCTACAGAAACAAGGTTGACGGGCTGACGGGCAACGTGGAGGAACCAACAAAGGGTTCCGAAATAAGAATAAGGTTAGCCTGAGCCTGGTCAAGCAATCCGCTGGTCCGTGCACTGATCGCGCCAAAATCCAAGCTCATTTACTATTGCAGCCATCGGCCTGGAATATCGATGCCACCCTGACCTTCGTACACCCTCACTTGGATGGGCCATTCAACGTCCTCCCAATCACGAATGCATTGCAACGACACATGGCACACCGCTCACACTCGATCTCGAATTGGGGTTGCACTGGACCCATACAAGTTTGGTAGGCACGCTGCAGGGGGACTTACCATCTCTGGTATGCTCGGAGAATTTCGTCTTGGGCCGTCACATCTGCCAACTCTTGGACTACTTCGAGACATCGGCTACTGCTACCTTTTGTCGCATGTAGCACACAAGAGGTGGTCCCAACTCCCATTCAATCGGGAATGGCCTCGACCGTCACGGTAGCATTTCATGATCACGGCAAATCCGTCACAATGGGTGAACTCTTTCGAAGTGTGTGATGGATGGAATACATATTAGCGCTCAACCCGACAAGCGAGACTGTCATACACAGTACAGTGCGGCCACGGCCCGCTAGAGGCCCGTCGAATATATTCGCCTGGGCATATTCGCTTCGGTATGATCGTCCCGCGCTATTCCTGGATGAGTCCTTCAGTGACTTAGACACACAATTTACAAAGACGAGATACAGCGTCGACATCAGAACAAAATCTATCACAGCACAACTCAGTTCTGCATGCAGCACGCAGCAGGCAGCACTCCTGACACTTGGTGCCGAATCACTCGGCACATTTCACGATGCTACAGTACACACCCTCACACGCATGCTGGCGGGTGTGATGATGGGATTTTTGAGCTGCGTGACTGCGGAGCATTATAGGTTGGCGAATCTATAGTTGAAGCTTATTGGTATTCTGACTTTGTGCGCCAGCTTCCGTCTCGCCATCTCTTGCTGTTCAAGAGTTTATACAGTAGGACAGCACAGGTAGGACCCTTCATCTATAGTATCGGATGAAACGAAACCGCGGCTTAACCTAATCCTGGCTATAGCCACGAACAACAGTATCAGAACAACTCACTCCTGTGTTCCCTGGTCTTTCCATCTGTTCAGCTAGAACGGAAACTGGGTGGAAACGAACGCAGCAGCACTTTGATTGCGTCGAAGACCCACAGACATGCGGAGTCGCGTCATCACGATGTTGCTGTCGAGCTGCTGTCTAGTGTCGACAACGAAGATCCATCAAGGAACCCCACCCCGTTACCGCTGGCAAGCTACTGCAGAACCGCAGCATCTCAGAGCTCCTTTCCTGCCGACTCCAGGTATAGCGAGCCGAGGGCGCCGGACTAATCATGTAGCAGTATGGCTGAGACCGGCTTTTCACACACACCAGCCCGCACGATTCGCGCCTCGCAACATTCAGTCTCGAGCTGGCCTTGTTTTGGCAAGCAACTCCGGAAACCCCATCCTGTGCTGTCATAGATGGAAATGTGTGACTCGCCCACTAGCAGCCAGCTCCCCAGCCTACCAAGGCGGGATGGATCCCGCTCACAAGATGTCACAGGCCTCGTCAACCGCAGTTTCTGCTTAACCATCGGGCTGTGTCTGCCTGCGTGGCTTACATGGACTCAAGGGCGAGCCTCTTGTCTCATGAAAACCAATTTCTGGCACACATTCACTCTCGGAATCTCGTTATCTTGGAGCCACTTGTCTCTCGAAGACGCAAGAATGAGTTTCCGCCTGGTAAGCGAGTGCTTGGGTGACAGGTATTTGATGAGTTCCCAGCTTGGCCTTTCGTAGACGTCAAGCAAATTGTGGGAAAGCTGCTCTGTGCGCTTCGCAGTGGTCGTGAGGGGGCTAGCGACAGTCACGACTCGGGAAGACAGGGGTAAGAGCTAATACTATCGTGCTCAGACCTCGATTTGCATGTAAATTCCAAGCGCGGCTGGATCCTATTTGTGATACGAGCTATCATATTGAAGCATCGTATTCGCAGAGGTTCGCGACGGTCTAATGGGTGCCACACCCGTCAAGCCACAACCGAGAGTCCAAGCGAGCGGGTTGAGTGCGCTGCTGAGGCCGTCGTGGCTGTTTCGTTCTGTTTGTGTTCTTCACCACAAGTGCGGGGTGAGAGAGGAACAATGTTTCAGTGCCCCAGGGTGCCTTGCATTGTTGCCCCTGTTTCCAGGTTTCCAGGTTTCCAAGTTTCCAGTCGACTAGTGTGCCCGGCTGTGTCCCATGGCTCTGGAGTGCCACCCGAATCCATGGTACACCAAGCTTCGATCGGCTTCGTCAAAGATGTGGCGCGGCAACACCTTTCAACCAGATATCCAGAAGTTGTGTAACAGTAACTCACCCTCTAGGCAGCACCAACACTTTAAACGACTTACACGAGTGATTGCACAGCATGCCCAGGCATTTCATAGGCACATTCACTACCCTACTGTGGTACGCAATTCCCTCCGATTCCTTGGTGTGCCTCTTACAGTAGGCGTGACTGTTGAAGCGTGAATACGGCCGGCTCGAGACGCTCACTAAGTCGGCTGCATGTGTCTCTCGGGCTTGCAACAGCATCCATCATCGTCGACTCGGCCGATGACTACTATGTGCGGTTCCACCCGGAGAAAAACGCTCAACGTGGGGTCCTTGTCCCGAAACTAAACCGACGATCATGAAATAAAGTTGGACTAGGGATCGCTGACTGTGTAATCCATGCGCTCTTGACACAGATTGTGGGGATTCTTTGCCAACGACGTCAAAGTGTCAAACCAACCCCTGCACAAACCCTCAAGCCATACCGATGGTCTTCTGCTTGCTGCCCTTTATCCGCAACACCAACACCCCAGCAGTCCGCTCCTTGATGTGCCTAGTGCCACGGTAGTCAAGAGGTCTGGAGCTCTGTTCTGACAGGTTCCTTATTTTCCTGGGCGAGGATGCACCGTGTCTTCGCGAGCTCTAGACCGGGCGGCTTCCTGCCGCGGAACCGGCACGGCGGGCGACTTTGGAATAGCGTCATTTAAACGGCCTGCAAAGCCGGAGCCGACCACGTTTCACGGAGCCATGAACACCACGACAAGCGGAGGTTACACTCACAAGAGCTACCAATGCGATGATGACATGAGCCTAATGACTGAGGCTGAGCGTGAATAATTGTGGCAGCTGGTGCCAAGAGATTACCATGGCATTTTTTGGTCGCGGGAAAAATTCCCAACCCCAACCTAATCGATTTGTGGACCCTTGATCTGCTGTGAATAGAGAACGTGCGCGGCCTTGTCGCGATTACCTTCTGAGTCGTGCTTGCGTAGAGGGATCAAGCCTCTGGCCGAATTGCTCGATTGCTGGCCCACTCCACTCGGTATAAGGTTTGCGGGTAGCACCATCCCCCCCATTGTCGTGGCCAGCAGCCGCAAAGCTTGGCCTGTCCTAATCGCTAATGCCCGGGGTATGAGACAGGGGGAAGAGGGGAATTTTGACTTCAACTCATGACAGCAGGGAGTGCATCAAGGAAAGTCCTTTGATCAAAGTTTGATTTTTTTTTTCGCACAAACAATTCTATTAGCAAAATAGCAATAGCAGCCAAGTCTTATAGCCCTCTGGGCAGCGGGCCGGCAGCGAGAAGATTAGAACGGACAGGGCCCCACGAACTCGCCTCTGCACGGAGATAAGTGTCGAGGTGGGGCTGGCAGGCTTCAAAGCTCCCGACGGTGGAGAAATTCACCTGCGGAAGTCCACCTGGTTTAATCTCTCCGAAGATGCCCTCGATTGTGCGCCAGAGATTGTAAGACCTATGTTCGTCCACGGGGCTATCGACGAGTCAATCCTCCAGTGTCGGAGGACTCTTGCCGACGGCGACAAGATCATAATCCCCCAAGTTTTCCACTATGTGGAGAACGATCGACAGATGGTCATCTCTTCCAGACTTATTGTGACTCTTCTATAGGGTCTTGCTGTTTGAGTTCCGTGCTTCCGCGGCGAACTGTGAGTAAGTCAAGGGTCCACCTATACTACTACGTGCCCAGTATATCAGATTGCTTTGTGAGGAGCCTCGCTTGCAGATATCCATTATTCATATTGCCGCAACTATTGTGCGATGCGCTAGAGTTGCGTTCAGTCGCCGCCGTAGCTTTTTTCTGGTAGACAAGACGCGTCGCATTCGCGCTGGAGTTGTTGTTATCACATGCAAGAAATGAAAGCATCATCGTTGATCGAACATCGTCGTGCAACACAAGTGTCAACTTTGATAGAAGACCTGTGTGTTGTCACTCGGTAGTTGCTGGCTGCATACTAGTATGCTCCAACTTCAGCATCGGCAATAATCTGTAGCAGTTCACGCGCGACCCTGCCGGCGAGCAACCTCGAGGCTCGTAGCTGTGTGAGCTGCTTCGGGGTTGTTCGAAACAGGGCCAGGCAGGGGTGCGTCCGGGTAGATGTTCTCGTCTCATCAACCACCAATCCCATCACGAAAGTTTCGAGTCTCAATTCCAGCGGGCCGTTCTGTGCTTCGGAACGCATGGTGCATGAACATAGGGTCAACAAAGTAGAGACGAGAAATGCCCGCCACTATTCGAGGGTTGGGTTGCTGTCAAACAGTCCGCTGTGATCCGATTCATTGCGGAGGGTAATCATCACCACAGACTTCCCCAATCGCGGCGGGATCAATGCCGCAGATACTCCTCAGGTACCTGATGACCCCGCTCCTTCCGGAGCATCTTGGCAGCAGACGGTGACCCTCTGATAAGGAGAACGCTCGCTGGGACTGGTCTTGACAGTCGTCTGTGTGCGAGGGTTGGACGTGGGCGGCCAGGAGGCTTCGACATTTCCTGTTGCAGGTGCCCATTGTGGTGTCCTCAATGGCGCGGGTGGGATGGCGTGAAACACCTGACGGTCGGGCCGTCTCTCTTCCATACTTTGTTCATCCGTTGAAGATGCTCCTTTCATCTCCCATCATCGGATTGTATTCAGCGTGATGGCAGTGAGATCCGAGATGGTTTTGGTGCTTCGAGAATGCAGCTAGAAGTCGTCCAACTGATTTCTTGGAGGTTGATGAGTTGATAGTCGGCTTACGTAATTGATAGAGGAAAATATATGGTATCGCCTTCCTCTTTGGGCGAGCTAGTCGCCAAGTGACCAACCACATGCGTGAAGCTCTCTGCTCGGGATATGAGAGCATCGTGAACATCGCCGACGATACCCGCAGTGTCAATGTTGCCAAGGGGATCATCTCTCTCCCAGCGGCTCACCAAATTCATCTCCTCGATTTCACCAGTTCTGTCGTCGCGTTCAGCAGCCAGAACACCTCCCAGCCCCCGCACCATCCGCGCTCAAGTCCAGATCCGCTCCTTCTACAAGCCCAATATGCCTAACCGCGATCCATCGTCAGCGTCCAACTACGACGCCTGGCGGACCAAGCACACCACGGCTGACCTCACCATCGACTTCAAGTCCAAGACCCTGCGCGGCGTGGTGACGCTCGAGCTAGAGAGCCAGACGGACAAGGCCAGCAACGAGGTCATCCTCGACAGCAGCCATGTCGCCGTTTCAAGCGTCAAGGTGAATGCTTCCGACGCAAAATGGTCCGTTGAGCCCCGCAGCGAGCCGCTGGGTGAGCCAGTGCACATCGCCGTGCCCGCCGGTGCCGCCAAGGGCGAGACGATCAAAGTCGCCATCGAGGTGGCCACAACGGCCAAGTGCACGGCGCTGCAATGGCTCACGCCCGAGCAGACGAGCAGCAAGAAGGCGCCATTCATGTTCAGCCAGTGCCAGGCGATCCATGCGCGCAGTCTGTTCCCGTGCCAGGACACGCCCGATGTGAAATCGACTATCTCTTTCCGCATCACAAGCCCGTACGTGGTGTTGGCAAGCGGTGTTGCGGCGGATGGGGAGCCTGAGGTAAGGGGCGATGAGAAGCTATACAGCTTCGAGCAGAAGGTGCCCATCCCGAGTTATCTGTTTGCGCTGGCTTCTGGCGACCTTGCGCAGGCGTCCATTGGGCCGCGAAGCTTTGTCGCTACGGGCCCTGGTGAGCTTAAGGCGTGCAAATGGGAGTTCGAGAGAGACATGGAGAAGTTCATGGAGGTGGCTGAGGGCCTTGTCTTTCCCTATAAGTGGGGACAGTACAACGTTTTGGTGCTGCCTCCTTCCTTTCCCTATGGCGGTGAGTGGTCCGGTTTCTACCGTCGCGAAAGCTCTAACATACTAATGGATGGTGAATGGAAGGCATGGAGAACCCTATCTGGACATTTGCCACGCCGACAGTTGTAAGTGGCTCTCACGCCGCAGCATACGAGCTTTGAGTGTGGTTACTGATGAAATTCAGGTATCTGGAGATCGTGAGAATGTCGATGTCATTGCTCACGAGCTTTCGCACAGTTGGAGCGGCAATTTAGTGACTGCAGGAAGTTGGGAGCACTTGTGAGTACGAGACCAGCAATGTGAAGAACCAGGATTGACCTTCAATGTAGCTGGCTCAACGAAGGCTGGACGACCTACCTAGAGCGTCGAATTCTTGCCGCCGTTCACGGTGATGCTTACTTCGACTTTTCTGCCGTCATTGGCTGGAAGGATCTCCGTGAGTGAACAGTCAATGTGAATTAAGCTCAAGTGAGTTGTCAGTAGCTAACAAATGATGCAGAGGACTCCATCGATGGCTTCAACGAAGCTGGCGAGCAAAAGTTCACACAACTGCTCATTGACCACACGGGCATAGACCCGGACGATGCCTTCAGCAAGGTCGCATACGAGAAAGGATTTCACATGGTGTGGTCACTTGATCGACTGGTAGGAAGGAAGAACTTCGACAAGTTCATTCCGTACTATTTCACCAAATGGAGCAAGAAGTCCCTCGACTCGTACGAATTCAAGGACACGTTCCTCGAGTTCTTCAGCACACCCGAGTACGCAGATCTCAAGGATAAGCTAGCAACCATCGACTGGGAGGGCCGCTTTTACAACCAGGGCATGCCGCCCGAGCCCAAGTTCGACACGTCCCTCATCGACGTGTGCTACAAACTGGCGGAGAAGTGGAAGGACCCGAGCTACGAGCCCTCGCCGGCGGACGTTGCGGATCTTGCTGCAAACCAGAAGCTCGTTTTGCTTCAGCAGGTGCACGCCTTCGCCGAGCCGCTTTCAGCTGCGCAGGCTGAGAAGCTCGGGACTGTTTATGAATTCGTGAGCAGCCAGAACGTCGAGGTCAAGGCTGCATACTTTGAGGTCGCGTTGCCGAGCAAAGTCGTCAGCACCTACAAGCTAGTTGCCGAGCTGCTGGGCCAGGTCGGGCGTATGAAGTTTGTGAGGCCGCTATTTGCCGCATTGAACAAGGTGGATCGGGAGCTTGCGTTGAGCACGTTCGAGAAGAACAAGGACTTCTATCATCCTATTTGTAAGGCTATGGTCGCAAAAGCGTTGGGCGTGCCTGCGGATGCATGAGCTTGGTGGAGTTGGGCTGCATATAAGGGAGCAATGCTTGTGGTCTCATGAGTATGAGCATAGGACTGTGGTTTAGACAAAAGTCCATTGCGAGCTCTATGCTCAAGCAGTTCACGAAGAATCCAACATCTCGGGAATGAAGTCAAACAGCAAATGGACGTCACCACTAAAAGTCTTGACCACCTGCTCCACTCTGATACATCTGCCACCTGCAAACGACATGCTCTCCACGAAACTAAGCCATCCAAGGGTGTTCGCCACCTTTGGGACAATCACCTCTGGGATAACCCGTTATGGAACAGTTCCTTTTTGGAATAATCGCTTTTTGTGGCAGGTGTATTCCAGCTTCAGATAAAACAATTGGCAAGACCTCCGTATATCTCTCACAGTTTCGAGCTGACTTTCGGCCCGCCCGATCCTCGATTCCCATAAACTATAGCCGTGTCCACTGCGAGTGTGTTCTTCACTCCAGTGGTCTCGGATAGAGGACCAAAACCCCTCTTGACAAGAAACCTATCACGCATAACCTTCACGGTGTCATCTCCATCTACGCCAACGTCAACCTCCAACAAACTCGCCATAAATAAATCCGCCAGCACAAAGCACACATCACGAGCCTCAGCAATCAAATTACCCTGCGTCTCGCCTACTATCCTCTTCCTTAGCGCGTTCCATGCCTCCCAAGCGCGCAGCGTCGGTCTGTTGACTTCAAAGAACCAGTCCAGCGCCGCCAGACATCGCTTGCCCTCCCGCGGGTGTTGCAGAGCTCGCAGCATATCCGTCGACAGCACGTCCGTGGTGCCCTCCCACGTAGCAAGGACACACAGATCGCGGAACAGTCGCGAAAGGTTCAGGTGCTCGCTCTCCGCATTGTTGAGATAGCCGACGCCGCCAAGAGCCTCCATACAGCCATACATAAGCGGAATGGCCTGCTTGCACACGTACGCCTTAGTCACGGAGGCGAGCACGCGCAACAAAGGCGCCACATGTTCCGAAGACGGGGTGAGCGCTCGCAAAGCTACGCCCGCCGCGTGCGCAGAGGACGCGCTGCCGCTCTTCTCGTCCAGGCCGAGCAGGTAGGCGGTGGAGAAGGTCAGCAGCATCATGGCGTGGTACTCGGTGGTCATACTGGCCAACGTGCGCATGTGCAACGGGCTCGCAGACAGCGCCAGCCGGCGGCCCTTGCCGCCGCCAACTAGGCGCACGAGTGCGTAACTCTTCGCGACGGCGAGACCACGACCAAGGTAGCTGAGAGCGGCGATGCTGCTGTGCAGGCGCGTGATGGTGAGGATAGTCGCGATCTCGCGGATGCCTTGGCCTTCGTCGCCGATGAGCCAGCCGCGCATGTCGTTGAGCTCGAGCTCGGCGGTGGGGAGCGGCTTGGTGCCCATTTTGTCCTTGAGGCGGATGATGCGGATGCCGTTGAGGTCTGTTCCGTTGGTGAAGGTGCCGGTTGGGGACGAAGTGGCGGGGCTGTGCTTCCTCATGGGTGCGAAGAAGGCGGATACGCCTTTGTCTGGGCTGGTCCTTGCGAGCAGGACGGTGGCGGAGCTGTCGGTAGCGCTGGAGAACCACTTGAATCCGCTGATGCTCCACGGTCCTAAGGGAATGCCCTCGCTGGCATCGGCCAGTGGAGGGTCGGTGGCCTCTGGAAAGGGTGCGTAGGTCGCGATTGTCTCGCTCTGTGACACGTCACTTCCTCCTGCTCGTTCAGTCATCCACTGGCCGCTCGTCCAGGCATATCCTGGGGTGCGCGAGATCAAGTGACTGTAGGCATTCTGGAATACGCTTCGGTGTGTTGGGTCCAGATGCGGCTTGCTAAGTTGGCACTGAAGAAGACGGGCTGCGCCATCTTGCATTGCGACTGGGCATGTTGTGTCTGTTTATGGAGTCAGCGATAACACACAAAGTTCATGCCATGTGTTACTCACTGGCAGATGATGCCTCCCATAGCAGCAACCTGGTCGATTAGCCAATATGTTAAGCATGAAGTTCTATTTTCCTGGTCTTCAGTTGGGAAGAAGCGATTGGGAGGAAAGGAACGAGACTTCTATACCTTAGCATTTGGAGAATTCGGTTGTACTGACCCCAAGCTTGGTCATAGTTGTATGCAGCGGCGCTGTTCACCGTTAGAGCTGTTCAGCGATCATGGCCCATCAGAGGCCATTCAAGAAGGAAAAGTGCGGACCCATTCTGGATGCCAAAATTCTGGAGTTTGGTCCAACCCTGCGTGACAACTAGTGAGTCGTTCATGGGTCTCCCGAAAGCATCTCGTGAACTACCTCGCAGGTATGGCACGTTTCGTTCGCCATCGGATACGGCGTCGAAGATGTCTTGTGTGAGGACCTTGTCTCCCAAAGCTGAAAGTTCGGGCTCTACATGGCTGAGAATGCTTGACGGCACAAACACTTAAGACAAGGTGCAATGTTACTGTGGGCAAATGAACATTTCAGAGGAGAGAAGAGGGACGAACAATTCAGGACCCGCTTCAGACTCGGGTCATCGTGAAGCTGGTTCTTGAGAACAGGCAGTTGCTGAAAGAAGCCTGTATTCGAGGTTGAAGCTTGCATACTGTTTTCATATGACGCATGAATATCACAATGAATGTTGTTAGGTCACAGGCGCTTAAGCAAAGACGTAAATAGGGTTCATAAACTTGTTGATTACGGTGGCGTGGGTTGTGTGGTTGTATGGAAGGAAGAGGTCTGAAGAGGTCAGACCTCTGGCTAGTCTAAGTGTGGCTGTCAGACTCTAACCCTGGGGGTGCTGCGCACCCCCCACCGGGTCTGCACCCTTGCGATAGCTGCAGTAGCTACTAATACTATGAAGTATATTTATGATAAGTCGCGAAATCCCTGAAGTATCAGTATGGCCACAGGTAAGGTTAGGGCTAAGGCATTCGGGGCGGCCGGATCCGGTTCCAAGTCACCAGGGAGTTACAGGGGCGACATAGCAGGGATGCTTCTGAAAGACACCTGCAGCACGTGCGCTCGCGTCCAGTGCTCAGGCGGACTTAGGCATCGCGGGGCAATGGAGGGCGTCGCCTGCCCAACGACGCGACTTCCCGACGCCTCGACCTTGTCTTTCACCTGGTACCTGAACCATAGAACGACCGGCCGTACCACAACAATGTTGAACCCCCCGACTGAGATACCGCTGGCGACAAGTAGATTTCGTGACGAAGACTTTACTTCCCACTTCGGCGCTTTGCGAGCGTGCAATCATCTACGCCCCCGCGCTCGATTTCGACCCTAAGTCCGGATTGTCAACGAGGCTTTGTATGATATCTTCGTCCTGAAATCACAAGACTCTGCTGTGACTTGAAAGCATTCTGGTCTTGCTTGACACATCGAGCGACCAGATGTCTGGGTCACGCAATATACCCACCAATATCGACGACGACGACGACAGCACCGCGTCTGAAGCCTCCTCTGACGAGCTACTCGAGACGACTACAAGCCAAATCAAGCGCAAACGGCAGGATTTTGATGTCTGGGCTGATGAGCCCGACCACCTTGAGGAGTACAAGAAGAAGGAGAAAGAGGTGAAGCGTCAACGTCGAAGAGGCGCCCAGGCTAAGGGCAGAGGCAAGGGTAAAGGACGGGCGCAGCCTGCGCCCATGCCTCGCGCTCACGGAGATCAACATGAAGCGCTTGGAGAAGAAGGCCAGGGCTCTCTCCTCGTACCTCCACACATAGCGAATCGGCGAGCCAAGTTCGAGCTCACAGAAGGCGGCTTCAAGCTACCCCCAAATTATGACGACCTATATTTCTCGGACGATGAGCGGGATGTAGCAGAACTGGAAGAGCGGCCCAAATTCGACACCATCAAACCATCCAGGGAGTACGAAGACATTCCTCTGGAAATTTCCGCTGGATTGATTCCTGCCTCGATCGCTCAGTACCTACGAGACTACCAAATCGAGGGAGTCAGGTTTTTGCACGATCACTTTGTGTACCAGACAGGCGCCATTCTGGGAGATGATATGGGTCTTGGCAAGACGATCCAAGTCGCAGCTTTCCTCACAGCGGCTTTCGGCAAGACTGGAGACGAAAGAGACGGAAAGCGCCTGCAGAATATGCGGCGAGATCCCAAACAAAGGTGGTATCCTATTGTGCTGATCGTCTGTCCCATTAGCTTGATCGCCAACTGGAAGAGCGAATTAGACCGCTGGGGCTGGTGGAAGATCAGCATCTACCATGGCAAAGATAAGGAAGATGCACTGAGAGCTGCTCGCAGCCGTTCGGTGGAGGTCGTGCTCACTACGTATACCACCTACGAAACGAATCAGGACAAGGTTAACATGGTTGAGTGGGACGTTGTCGTTGCGGACGAGTTCCACAGTGTGAAGGACCCCAAAGCCAAAGTCACTCAGGCCATGGCGAATATCAACTCACTTTGCCGGATTGGTTTGACCGGCACCGCCATCCAGAACAAGTACGAGGAGTTCTGGACACTCTTGAACTGGACAAACCCTGGCCAGTTCGGCAGCATTTATGACTGGAAAGTAGGCATCGTCACCCCTCTCACTCGTGGCCAGTCACATGATGCCAACATGCAGGAGCTCAGCCTTGCCAGAAAGACGGCTAGACGACTCGTTGAGAATCTTCTTCCGCAGTTCTTCCTGCGTCGAATGAAGTCCTTGATCGCCCACCAGCTGCCAAAGAAGACCGACAAGGTGGTCTTCTGTCCTCTCACAAGTGTGCAGAAGGACGCTTACGAGCGACTCCTCAAGTCGGACGAGATTCAGGGTGTTCTCAAGAGTTCTGAGCCATGCGGCTGTGGTTCCAAACACAAGTATGGTTGGTGTTGTGGGAAAGTACTGCCGGATGGTACATCACCCTCTTCCCAGCGTCGAACTCTTTGACAAATACTGATACAGCCTTCAATAGGTAGGCCGTGGAAGGGCTTAGTCTTTCCATGCATAATCGCGCTTCAAAAGCTCTCCAATCACCTTACCATGCTGATACCAACGGACGAGGCCAAGGCACATGACAGAACGAAGTGGCAGAACGCGCTCAGTCTATTTCAACATGCATACCCAACAGGCTGGAAGAAAGTTTATGATGAGCGGATGCAGGTTCAAGCCCTTGCAGATCCCAAGTTTTGCGGCAAGTGGAAGATTCTCAAGGAGCTTCTTAATCTCTGGTATAGCAACAAGGACAAAGTCCTCGTCTTCTCGCACAGCGTTCGCCTGCTTCGGATTCTTGAGAGCCTGTTCAAGAAGACCAGCTACAGCGTCAGTTTCCTGAGCGGAGGCACTGCGATGGAAGGCCGACAAAAAGAAGTCGACGATTTCAATTCGGATCCTGACAAGTTCGTCTTTCTCATCTCGACCAAGGCTGGTGGAGTAGGGCTTAACATCACATCGGCGAACAAGGTCGTCATCTTTGACCCGCACTGGAATCCGGCTTATGTATGTTCTCCTGATCGCATCTAGTGATTGTTTCCATTTAGCGGTCTTTCAGGTCTCTAAGGAACAAGGACTAAATGTATTTTACAGGATTTGCAAGCTCAGGATCGAGCATACAGGATTGGCCAAACTCGAGATGTGGAGGTTTTCCGGCTCGTAGCCGCCGGTACCATCGAGGAGATTGTTTACGCCCGTCAGATCTACAAGCAGCAACAGGCCAACATTGGTTATAATGCTTCGACCGAGCGACGGTATTTCAAGGGTATCCAGCAAGACCCGGACCGTAAAGGCGAAATCTTCGGCCTCAAAAACATGTTCTCATTCCATGGTGACCAAGTCGTCCTTCAAGGGATCGTCAATCAGACCAATGTTGCCGAGGAACGCGCCAGTATGCAGATTGTGGAGGTCGACATGGAAGCAATTGCTGAAGACGATGATCTCAAACACATCACGGTCAAGAAGGAAGATACTGGTGACGACGGCGGCCTGAGTCAGCTGGCTGCATTGATAACCGCTGAAGATCCCGACGAGCTGATCAAGAAGAGCAAGTTCAACAAGGGAAAAGCCGATGCGGTCCAAGCTATCCTGCAGAAGGCAGGCGTGCAGTATACACATGAGAATTCCGAAGTCGTCGGGTCCAGCAAGGTTGAGGCCCAGCTCTCACGGAAAGCCGAAATGGCGGACCCCGTGGGGTTTGGTGATCTGGCTGGCGAGATGGCACTGTTTGGAGGCAATGAGACAGATGATGTGCTCTCGGAGACCGAAAGTGACGCAATTTTGGCGCCGGAATTCCATCCACCGGAAGACGTCAAGATCAGACAATTCTGCTCCATGGCAAGAGAATTCGGCTTCGAGAGCGCCCAAGAATTCGCATTCCATGTCGAGAACATGACTCAGGAGCAGAGGCGTGACAAGCTCCAGGAATTCTACAAGAGACGCACGTCGATGTTGATCGAGAAGCAAGTTGAGAAGCATGAGGGCAAGAACGTCAAGAGTGTCAGCCACCTCAAGGTCGAAGCACGACCCTCTGACTCCAGGCATGCCAAGTTAAAGGCGGAAAGCGACGAGGAGACGAAGCACGAGTCGAAGGATTGCACTGTCAAGCAGGAGACGATGGTGAAAACAGAGCATTCTATCAAGCAGGAGACGGAGATCGAGCAGGTGAAGATCAAGGAGGAGACAGGCGTGGCTACTACGCCTAAGCCTATCACGCGGATTGCGGATATATTCATCGACGACGACAATGATGATGAGTTTTGATTGTTTCTAGTGTCGATTTGTGTTGGGGTGTGGACCATGGCATGATACCTCTCTACTGCGCTGCCTTATTTCTCTTCTTTTTATTCCTCAGTACGGATCGGTTGCTCGTTCTTCAAATAGCAGCGGCCAAGTTATTCTACTGGTCAGAATCACTATTTCAGACGCAACTTTTCATGCATTCATCGTATAGATCCTCACTTCACTCTACTAATTTTTATTCGTGGCACTCGCGCCAGAGCGAGCATCTACGACAAGTACACTTTCGGTTGAACGCATGCCACTGGTCAGATTGTGTGAAGTGTCTGATCTCCACCGCCATCGTTCACCGCGCTATCTTCCGGGCTGCAAGACTGATGCGATGTTTTTGAAGGCAGCCAAGGTTCAAATCGAGACTGGGGCGAAGTTATCAGGTCTCGAGAGCAACGAAATGAGATTTTGCAACATGGTGAGTGGATTTGGGTCGAGCTGGAAATAGGTGATCGTTGGGGTGAAAAGTCCTCCATAAAAGAATCGTTCGGCCCGAACTGTGAGAGTCCTGGATCATATCAAGCAAATTTACGATCAACACATTCTTGTGAGAGGGCTTCCGTACCAGACAGCTACGAAATCGATGTTGCTTTGTCACTCCGTAATTATACGAAGGAGGCCCGAAAGAGAGGAACGGAAGGTGTGTTGGACTTCATCGATAAACTTGTAGCAGTCTGGTAACCATTTAACCTTGTTTGATTCGGGGTTTAGTTGGGGATGGTCACCTGGGCACTTGTATCGAATCTACATAATTCCCAATTTTGAACTCATTTTCCAGGCCTAGTGCATAGAGGGAATACAAAGCCCACAAGTACCTACGCACTAAATGTACTTAATCCTTTGGCCGTTTTCACTCATTATTCAGTCCATTCCGCGGGGTTTTGAACGTAACATTGACTAGTGAACAAGTGAGCAAGTAAGGAATAAAATTGTTTGAACCCCAACACTTCCAAGGGCATCTGGGTGCAAGTCACCCAATATCCCCCCTCATCCGCTCTTGCTCAGTGTCAACTGTGGCACCTGTTCACCGGACCGCGACTCGCCGACTAACTATGCTCATCTTCAGGACTTCAATCCCAGTACCTACTCGTAGCTTGACGCAGACGCTCCCTCTCGCGAAGAGCCTCGAGATCCGGCATATTACCGACCGTGGTAGTACGCACGACCCTTCCGCGCAATGTCCCGCTTGCTAGGTGGGAATCTCCTCAATGACTCTTGCCGCGCGGTCTCTGCCTCGAGGAAACACTGGGCAAGTGACAGGCTCTGGCGATTGAGACGCGAGTCGTCAGAATGCACCCGACGCTGATCCGTATGCTGACCACGATGAGGCTCTCCCGCCGCGACAATGACTTGGCCCGGGCTTGGGACTGTAGCTGGTGCTACGCATGAAAGAGCAGCAGAAGCGCGCTTAGCACGGCGCTTCGCCAGCATTTTCTAGAGCTGGCGATGTTCTTCAGGGGTGCGGCCGACGGCCCTGGCAGCGACGAGCTTGGGGTCCGCTCGCGGAGGTGGTGGTGCCTGCGAGGACTCATTGTCGAGTAGGCCGTGGGCCAAATACGGTTGTTTATTGATTCTATACCACGAGTCAACAACGTTCGTTTGTCATCAATTGCTCCCCCTTCTGTGCCTTCTTGATCGACTACAGGCGCCAGAGCTAACCAGACCGAGGGTCACGATGGCTTCATCTGAAGGAGGAGGAAACGAACGAACCAAAGGAGGGTAGAAATAGTATTCGAATGTAGAGGCTTGTATTTGCTGATTGTGACAGACGCGATGGAAAGCGTGTTGCGAACAGGAAAAAGTAGGCGGTAAGGGGCCTTAATGCACACTAAATGTTGGTCTGTCAGAGGGTCGCAAAACGAACTTTTGTATTGCTCGATTAATGTTATTTGATCTTGAGGAGTGTTTCCACTGACCTTAAGAGCAAGGTGCTGAGTAGTATGTGGTTCACAGGCGAGTCAGAGCAGCCTTAGCGGGCGAGTGACCCGAGAAGAATCTGCTAGGGATTCTGCAGAGCCGTCTTCTTCCTCTCCTCATCATTATCATTAGTCGGAATGGACAGCATCACACCTATCGGTGACCAGTAGTACTAAGCAAAAGCCCCAAATACGCTTTTACTGCTCTGCACAGGGTCATTATGTAGGAGTTGATTTCTCACTGATTTCGACTCGAGTCACCGTACACAATTACTCGTGTAGACGTCGAATATAGATCTCAAGGGAAGTCAAAGTTCACAATGGAACCTGTGCAACGGCTTAAAGGGAGCCTCGGGCTGTGTCTTGCAATCCGGTCGCGTCCCTTTTCTTGCTCGGACGAACTCAATAAAGTCGAGGGTCGTACGTACTTCAACGGCGAGGCGATTACAAGCATTGATGCTAGTAATGTAAGCCCTTACATAACGACGATGTATTTTCGAGTAGAGCAATTCAGAAAAAGTGTGTGGACAAGCCTCAGCGATATTCATTTAGTGGTAATAGATGATATCTACATAGTAGTAGCGTGGGAAACTAAGTGCCTAGTATGCAATATTGTCAACACCGTCCCAACTAAACGTGCTAGTTGTACAATCTCGCATTTAAGTAAGTCGGACCCAATCTGATCAGTGCTGATTTTGACAAGAAACCAGGCACGAAAAGGCTGTCAATCCTCACTTCGTCATCCCCCGAGTCCATCTACCTCGAATGACCATACAAAACACAGCGAGATGCAAGTAAAGCTGGCAATATGAAGCGTGTCGCGTGCTCGATTCCAATTAAGTTGTACCAAATAAGGTTAAATATGAAGAAAGGGGGTATTTCAGTTCTCTCCGCGCACACGCAACGCACGCAATGCACGCAATGGGAAAAGTAGCCAAGCGGCCTTACTAATTCCGATGTTCCCAACCACACACAAAAACAGCCTCCGCCGTCAGGCATGCTGCTATGATTCATCCATCCTTGACTGCATCAAATCGCACTCTACGCACTTTGCGGCAGGTGTCCCGGCCCGTTCTCACCATTCTCCCTCACCACCGCATCGCTCTCGACCCTCGTGAGCCCTAGCTTCTCGAGCCCGGAGATGGCGCTATCGTCACCGTGCCCATTCGAAATACCCAGTCCGTCGCCGTCATCCGGCGCCTCGGCGCCCTCGATCCTTTCGTCCAGATTCATGAGGGCAGGCGGCCGGTGGCGCATCGCGCGGGCCTTTGTGAGGGAGATCGTCTTTTGCTGGTAGCTTGTTACTATGGGCTGCGTGTCGTCGCGATCAATAGTAGCCTTCATGAGCGCTGCCATCCAAAGGCGCCCTTGCTTAATGTTGGGTACGGAGAAGTAATGCACGGTCGGCTTTGTGAAGTTGACGGCGCGAGAGAGGCCAGCTCGTGGGGGCATGAGCTTGAAAATGAAGATAGAGTCTGAGACAGCGGTCGGGTCTCTATCAGCCTGAGCGTCGGCGATGGTTGACATCGTGGTGTTCGCAGGCATTGTTGGTGTACTTCCTGCGCCAGTGAGTGTTGCGTGAAGCCCAGTCAGCTTCTCGTTGTCTGCCGGCAGAACCCTGTGGAAGGATATGTCGATGAGGCCCTTCTCTTGCTCGTCGTCTTCCGAATAGTAGTACGCCAAACGCCTGCCCTTGAGAATGAAAAGTCGTGGTTTCCATGTCGTCATAAGTGTGTTACTCTTCTTCTTCATCCACCCACTGTAGTCTGCATCCTTCATTGCCTCGCGGGGTGAGATATTCAGTAAACCGCGTGTGTATGCGCTGGTATCCTTCTTGCCTTTCCTCTTAGTCTGTCGACTACCCTGGGTGGCCAATGTGCTAGGACTTTTAGGCGCGTCGGGCGAATCCATGTCGAAACTGGGACCCACACTTGGGGTACTAGATCCTGTCCTGGAAGGCGATTGCATTGGCGAGTCTCTTAGGGGCGAGTCCAATGCCGGTGATATCTTTGCTCGCTCCTGACCCGTGATCGCATCAGAAATGGCTCTCAGTCCTGGCATTTTGCTTGGCCCTTTCAACACATCGTCTCTGCTTCCCCTCCGCTGCCCAGGGGATACCGGTGTCAACGGTGACACCGTCAAGTTATCGTTGGAAGGATTGTCGAGCTTAGTGACCGTTGGTGGGGTGTCTTTGCTTGGTAGCACAGGCCGCAATGATTCAGCTGTGTTCGTCGATAATGTCCGTCTATGATTCCCCGCCGCCGCCATGCCGTAGTACTTCTGCGCCGCTGGCGAAAGTGGTTCTCCTCGAGCTGAACTGACGCTGCCGTACCTCGAATGGCGTGCCATGGCGGTTGCGCTTCTGACTCTCTGCTCGTCCGTGTAGCTAGTGTTTCGAGAATGAGATGCCACACTGTCGCGCTTTTTCAGCACATTCCGAACCTTGCCACCCTCCGCACTCGAGAAGTAGCCACGGTCGAGATCTACCGCCGAGTCTTGCAGGTCTGAATCAGGCGACAAAAAGTTGGACCCTGAAATTGGCCTACTTCCAGATGTTGGTCTGGTCGAAGCGCTGCCCAGCGTCCAGTTCCTATCGAACGATGGTTGCTTCTTGTGGCCGCCCTCCACCATCAGAGGGAAAGTTCCACCTGAAATGAGTTTCGGGGTAGAGCTTGCAACGTTGTTTATGGTGGCGGGACCACCAAGCTTGACGTCCGTCGATGAATATCTCCTGGAGTGATGAAGCTCACGCACTGATGCCGCTGAAGGTCGACGTGCCTCGTGATTCGGCCTCCTTGGACTGTCCTGAATACTCGAGTTGCCTGGGGACCCGGGGAGGAACGTAGCCTCAAGCTTTGGTGTTGTAATGGAGCGACGCTTCTGTTGCGACCCAGGCCTGTTGTCGAGAGGCAGTCTGCTAATAGAGCCGGTGATCGTGTTGTTCCTTGTCCTCGCTCGCCGTGCACCGTCAGAGCCTGCCTCACTACCATGACCCTTCTGGACACCACCAAGTCCGTTGACTTCGTCTTGCAATGTCTTGATCTTCTGCCATGTCTTCAACCGCCGCCCGACAGACCCAAGGTCGAAGGCCTTTATGAAGAGTGATGTCTGATCCATACCCAAAAGCACTTCTCCAGTTATCTCCTGGTCCCGGAAGACCTCACAGTGGTGTTTCTCCACT
This sequence comes from Plenodomus libanotidis, assembly GCA_022609195.1. NCBI lineage: Eukaryota > Fungi > Ascomycota > Dothideomycetes > Pleosporales > Leptosphaeriaceae > Plenodomus > Plenodomus libanotidis. Next base: position 167,639 of record JAGKQA010000004.1, read on the forward strand.
CCTTCTGTGAACAGGTACTCGGCCACCTGATCAGGCGTCCAGGCTTCTACCTCAAGACGAGAGTGAGCACCCTCCTCCTCTTCGTCTGTCTCCTCGCCTGCAATGTACGAATGTCTCGCACCTATGTGTGAACTATACTCGCTGCCGGAATCGTTCAACACGCGGGAGCTGTGGCCGTTACTAGGGGCCCGTAGGTCGTCAATGTGCTCGTCGATGACATTCAGGGTCTCGTGGACGACAGGATGGTCTTGACTCTGATTGCGTGGGTACGAGCCGCCGGCGGATGAAATGTCTCTGGCTGCTGCTGCGATGTCTGGGACACTGGCGGAGGCCAATGGGCGGGGGACGGAGTCCGAGTTGATTTTGATATGTGAGGACGGTGGTTGTGATGCCTCTGTCTGCGCAGGGGTGACAGGGGCAGGTTGTGGCAAGGGTTCTTGGGAAATCGGTTTGGCAGCTGGAGCAGCGAGTGCGCTTTTAGGAGCTGGGCGTGTATATACTGTGGATGATTGCCCGATTAGTGACGTTCAAAGACGGAGGAGAGTCAACACTGCATATCAACTTGGTCCAAAGCTGCAGCAACAGTGTTGCGGGTGGCACCATTTGGATGTGATGGTAATCGACGACCAGAGCTCCTCGGCCCTTTCGTCATGTGTTGAGGGCAGGGACGATGGTCACGTACCTTCCGGGAACAGACCACTGTTCGGATTCAACAAATGCTTGCCCAAGAACCAACCATCGCCGAATTCATCGTCTCTTTCAAGCAATTCGACTCGGTCACCTTTGGACAGGCTTAACTCATCGGAGCTTCGTGCTGTGAAGTCATCTGTTTTGCGTAGGATCGCAACACCAAGTCAGCCAGTGGAATGCACATCTTCGAATTGACGGGGCACACGCGGCACCAGCCGTCATGGGTTCTGGCGTGATTGCTTGCGAAATCTGGGGGAAGCGGGCAATTCCCGGATGGCATCGGAGTCCCCAGATGAATCCACAGCTCATCTCGACAGGGTGGAATTGTGAATTGGGGGCGCTTTCGAGAAGGGGCTGCCACTTACGAATGACCAGCAGGATGTCGCCCACGTTGGGCCTCGTCGACGACGCTGCCATCTTGGCGTATGTATGTATGTATGTATGTATGTATGTATGTATGCCCTCTCGAGTCGCTTCGTCTCTGCTCAGAGCACGCGCGTCGACGCGGCTTGTGAGGGTCAATTGGAAAATTGGACCAGATTGAGGGAGGGAGCGCGGCAAGATCGAGCGAGGCGTCAGTAGCGGTTAGACATTAGAGATTGGATGGATGCAAGTCGAGGTCGACGTCGAGTAATTGTTGAAGCTGTGCGGGCGATGTTTGGACTCGAAGATCCAATGCCAAGTAGACAGACCGGCGCACCGGCTGAATTGAAAGAGGTTGCGCGAAGGGTGAGAGCAATGGCTACGTCGTTCAGCTGCGCGGCGGATGAAGACCGGAATCAAAGGCCGCAAAAGCGCCGCAGACGAGGGAAAATACCCGGTGGGTTGGGGTCGCGTCGAATCGCCAGTGGTTGCAGTGCCAAGATGGAGGCACAGAGCTCGATCGCCCCCGGCTTCAACGGCAAGACGGCCGCGCGAGTGGGTCTGTGATGAGGTTGAAAGTTGAGACGATATTTGCTTCTGCACTGGAAGCCGTTCGATATTACAGCAGGCGAGGTTGCAGCTTGATGAGCAGGCGGCGCCGAGAAGAGAAGAAGAAATCGTCGTCTGATGTTGTGACCCTGTGCTGATGGGGCCGAAGACGAAGCAGGCAGAAAAGCGATGCCTGTCCGTCACTTTCCAAAATGTCCGTAATGATCCCAATCCCGCCTCGGACGAGAAGCGATGCCGTGGAATGGGTCCGGCTTGGCTGGTGTTCCACTTCCTTTCCGCTTTCAGGAGGTGCCCCGGCGCGTCTGTCGCTTTTTTCTACTGGATCGGTTGGTGAGATCAAACAGCGTGGGCCTTGTCTGCGAGCTCTTTCTGGACCCCTGATAGATCAGAATTGAGTGCCAGTGCCACGGTTCCCGAAGCGAGTGTGAAATGACACCACAGTGAAAAGAGGGCCGTGGTCGTCCGAATTTCGTCACCTGCGCTCCAACCGTAGTGTAGTTCTCCCACGGTGATAGGTCGAGCTAACTTGGAACTACTTTAGAACTGGGGTTGCAAGGTATCCGGAGTGCCGCGGTGAGGGGAGAGAGTGTTTTGATGCAATTTTGTTGCAAATAAGCTTCCTCGTAGGGAAGATTGAGGTCGTCGGTGTCAGGGCGTCATCAGATGTATACGCGGTCTGCCAACTGCCACTCACAGCCACAGGCCTGGTTGACAAGGTGGCAATCTGCAAATATAGATAGGGTTGCACAGGAGGACAACTCCAGTTGGACGGAACAAGCAATCCGCAATATCCAGTGGTTGGCCTTAGCGCTTCGGTGCGCCGGGTCTCAATGCATGTACTTTGTACAAGGCGTTCTTCGTATGTATGCAAGCGGCATCTGGGCATGAAAGGTGCGGGTGCTGTGTCGTTGGTGGAGGTTTACGATGGAGAAATCTAGATGGCGCTGTTCCCGCATGGATGCAGATTGGGCAGATTGATGCAGGTGGGATGACTTGGCCTCCGCATAAAATGAGGCGATGGGTAGACAGGAGCAGTACTTGGGGCGGTCGAGGCCTGTCAGGTCGCACCTGCAGTGCCAGTTGTACAGGCACACATCACAATATTTGTCTTGGATGATGGCGAGGACTTTCAGGATGGATTCTTCTGTCTCGACTCGACTTTCGTGTCTCCCTTGATGAGCTTGGAAGTCGAACTTCCTCTGTGCACTCCTCAGCCGACTTTCTATGCTGTGGCCTTCTACTCAATACATCAAAACCGTAACCCTCTTTGACCAGCTGGCACTTCTGGTACTGGGACGTATGAGTCACCCATTTGGGCGATGGATAGTGTGCACGCATCAAACAAAATAGCAGTTGATGGAGTTTTCATCATCCAGCCACCCTGCCACCTGGGCATCCAGCCATCAGGTTGCACGCGTGTGCACGGTCGACGGGCTATAATTCAGGGTCCTGGGTCCCCTCCCCTCCAGGGGTCATCTTGAACCACGCTGCAGTGGATCATGGTAAATCACATGGAAGTACGTCTCCGTCATACGTAGGCCATCACACATTTCTCGAAACATTCCTTGCATTCAACCGGCTTTCGAAAACTACTACCAAGTGCTTGTTTTGTGAAGCCAGTACCTAGCAATAGGCCATGAAGTGAAGCTTGTCTACTTGAGCAGACACGCACTCGCTCATACAGCTACCAAAGTTGGAGATACTTTTGAACGGGAGGACCCGGTCCTCGGCTGCTTTCAAGCCTCGGCAACTCCTCCGCCCGACGACTAACCTCGAAAGTCAAGTGAAGATCCAACGTCCCGACCACGAATAATCCAAACCTTCCAACAGCTTCTCGCCAAAGAAAAATCGTCATCTTAAGATCTGTACTACATCAGACGTCTCCCACGAACTCTACCAGTTTCAAGTGTTTCTCCCACCGCGGATCCCGTCCCGACAAGCCGTCCATCCGTACCACCAACCCCAGTCGCGCACCATGGCGACCGCCTACGCGCAATACACGCACTTCGTCACCACCACGCCGGCCCCCTTCGTCGCCCACGTCGAGATCAACCGCCCCGCCAAACTCAACGCCTTCACGCGGGCCATGTGGCTCGAGCTGCGCGCGCTCTTCGCGCAGCTCAGCCACGACCCGGACGTGCGCGTCGTCGTGCTCACCGGCGCCGGCGACCGCGCGTTCACGGCTGGGCTCGACGTCATGGCCGCCGCCGCGAGCGAGCCCACGCTGCAGGGATCCGGGTCCGGGCCTGGCGAGGCGCAGGGTGTCAAGATGGATGTGGCGCGTGCGGCGACTGTTCGGAGGAGGGACCTGGTTGAGTTTCAGGAGTGTATTGCCGCGGTGGAAAAGTGTGAGAAGCGTGGGTTGACCCTTTTTTCTTTTCCTTTGGTAGGAGAGGTTGGGTGGAGGCACTAAGTGGTTGCTTGGAGGCTTGGGGGCGGCTATGTATGGGGCGCATGAACGAGTGACTGACAGCGTGGCTAGCGGTGATTTGTGTCCTGCACGGGATCAGTATTGGCCTCGCGATTGACCTTTCGAGTTGCGCCGATGTGCGAATATGTGCCGCAGATACGCGATTTGCGGTCAAAGAGGTGGATATTGGGCTGGCTGCGGACATTGGCACACTGAGCAGGTTACCCAGATGCGTGGGCAGCTTCAGCTGGGTCAAGGACGTGTGTCTTTCTGCGCGGTCGTTTGATGCCAAGGAGGCGTTGACGGTGGGATACGTAAGCCAGGTGCACGAGACCAAAGTCAAGGCTGTAGAGGCTGGACTCAAGATGGCTGAGCTGTTGGCGACCAAGAGTCCCGTGGCCGTGCAAGGCACGAAGGAGATTTTGAATCATGCGCGCGATCACAGTGTTGAAGAGAGTAGGTTAACTCCTTCCCTAGAGCTCTAGCTCTCTGTCTGTCGCTTTCACAGCTGACTTTTTACGCCACCACTCTAGGCTTGCGATATACCGCCATTTGGAACCAGGGCATGCTCCAGTCGGATGACGTCTCTTCGGCATTATTGTCAGGAATGCAGAAGAGGAAGCCGACGTTCGCGAAGCTCTAGATGTACATCAATGCGGAACCTCGGCGCAGCTTTGTGTGAGCGCCTCTGCGGACCTCATCCGCTGCTGTCACTTTGCTCCTTGCCGCTTCTGTGACAACTCCCTCTCCTTGTGACTCCAGTCATTGCCGCCTCGTGGCTGGTACCATTGTAGTCGGGGTTATCGTCGTCGGCGTGATGCGCAAGTCGGGCCGGTATTGTGCCGATGCTTATTGGACTCCATAATAATTGGGATGCCCTCACCATGCTTTTCCTTCGGATCAATCATCTCATTCCTCAGCGCTGTCGTCCTCGACTTTCTGGGTAGTATTCCTCAGGCGCTCCTCTAGTTTCTCTTTCAGGCCCTTGACCATGGTCTCCTTCACGACGATGTTCTGATCGTCAAGGACCTCGATGATGTACTCGTTATTGTTCTCGTTGTCGATGCTAACGATAATAGACTTGATCGACGCGTCACACTGGACGAGCACGCCTATAGTGATGGAGCAAATCGTGTCAGACTTTGGTTCGAGTTGACTCCTGGACTGTTCGATGGGGCCGGGCGCGCGGTCGGAAAGCTGGGTGCTGTGGTGCTGGAGACTGCTTACCTCTAATAGCCCGTGGCATAATGAAGGGGCGAAGCCCAGATACCGCGAGCGCGCAAGTTAAGGTCAAAGTTGTTCGGTGAGTTTGGAGTTGGTGAAAGATTTCGAAGCGTGAGGACTGGACGAGATGACGACATGCAACATTGGAAGTTCAGGTGCCAAGGGATTACCGAGCCGACGAGGGATCCCTGCCGATGGTCAGTGCTTTGCTTCCTGCGGTGTCAGAAGCTTATTGAGTGGGAGCCTTGTCAATATCGCACTTTCATATGTTATTGAACGTCTGATGGTCATGCTTGAGATCTGCGTCGGTCTCTTTGCAGACAGTCATAAGCGTTGTCGCGTTGTGTATTTCTCATCTATCATCGGCAAGCCCAAGACTGTACCTCCTTCGTGCCCTGGACATCAAGTCGAATCGCATCTGTCCAACGTCGGAAAGTCGACAGCTTCCACTCTGGTAATGTAATATAAAATCCATCCACCCAGACATTCGGCTGGGCAGGACTTCGGCGACCATGACAGCAACAGAGGCATACGTCCTTGTCACCATATGGGCAACCTAACCAGGGTGCGTTACCATACCCGCTCAAGTCTCCTTCACCTCTCATCACTCAGTGCGAAAGAACTCCCACAACGTTGTGCCATGCCATCGGCGCTCCAGGCCTCTATTGGCAGTGCAAAGCACCATTAGCCTATCCGACCAGAACGGCGACAGCAGCTGGTGTCCACCTTCTGGATGCTGCCTTGGCGTCCACAGCTCCCACTCTTTGAGTTCCTGCGCTCTGACCAACATGCCACTGTGACCATCGTGGCCCATGAACCTCCCCGTGGCTAAGTTCTGGAAGCCGAAATAGCCATCCTTCTCAACGCAAAACCAAGCAGCGTACTCCTTGAGGTGTGGCTGCTGGGGAATTGTTCTGGTGTCGATCATGGAGAGTGATCCGTCACCATAGATGGCGTTGTGCGTGTCTTTTTGTATGATGTGGAAGGTGTTTCCGGGCCATGGGACGTCGCCGTGACAGCTCCACAGACGTTTGTCTACCGGCGGCGGCAGCACATTAGTAGTTGTAGCTGGCACGACGATGGTCGTGGCAGTCGAAGTAGGCGTCAAGATAGGGGAGACGGGGGTCGAAGCATCATCGGCCGCCGAATTCTCATGGCTGGTTGTACCAGGGGTAACGATGACAGGATCTACAGTCGAGGCAGTGTCGGACATTGTGTGCTCGTTGCGAGGGACTTCGTCAGTCGAGGTGAGCTGATGAGTGCGGCGCAGTCTTTGAACACCAGGAAGAACTCCATACAAAACCATACAGTACAAGAGTGAACGATCGGCAGCGCGTATGCGAGCTCATGCAGCTTGGTCTTCAACACCAAGCCGAGGCAGCAGATGGAGACTGACGGCGCGAAAATTTGCCTCCTCAATAGTGAGTTCTCTGACCTTGAAAAGTTCAACTTTGGACAAATGGTTGCTTCACGTTTGAAGGTTGGGCTCGTTCGTTTGCAGCAGGTCGGCCTGTTTCGGCCTCCTGCAGCAGCCAGTGACCTAGTACCGTCTGGGCTTCTCAAAGGCAGGCCACGAATATGGCATCCTTGACACGACATCTATTCGAAGAATACCATTACTTATCCTTCTTGATAGAAGATATGCTTCACCAATTGAACGCGCTGAGTGTACTCTACTTTGCTTCTAAACATCAGCGCTTACACAGACACCATCAACCTCTTTCTACACACAATGGATCTTCCACAATTTCTTCCAGACATTCCATGCCTGGCCCATCCCAATTACAGCTACAGTGTGCACAGCTTCCATCCTCCACCCTCTCATAAAACAGCTCTCCCACTCTACATTCGATCGTGCCGCGTAAATGATCACGAAAGCCATCCACCAAACTCAGAAAACCAGCCTCAAAACTCACCTCACAGCTTCTCTCTGCCGCTGTCTGACAAAGCGCTCCGAATACAAACAGAAGGCCAACTGCTAGCGCTGCAGAAGCACATCCCCAAAGTATCGTGGTACAGAGATCACCCTCCATCCTCAACCAATTCCCACAACCCGACGGTGTCGAGTTGGCGAAGCTGGCGTTTCGAAAAATCTACCAAAGGGATGCGCGTGATGACGTTGCTGGGAACATCGCGCTGCGCGATAATAGGCTGCTCCGTTGATCTATCTGTAGACTCAATCACAAGTTAAGTTCATCAACACCAAAATAATGGCCAGCGGCCGACCTTACCTGGGTAGTGCGTGGTCAATCACATGGTAGATCAAGTGTCAGTATTAGCCTCCAGCCGCAAATTCGAGGCTGAGGATCACATTATATCTTCAAGATGAGATCCACATGTTACCAACCATGGCGGCCTCCTCCTTCACCAGACCACATATCTAAGTGTGCGAACACAGCGGTCGTCCTACCCTGCACTGATCACGGTTTCCTTGGCCTTGTCCAACTTCCTGCCATGAAGCCAATCACTGGGCTTTTATCGAAGACGGTCCCCGAACATGACAAAGAATCCGGATGCGAATCTGAGTGGACTCCTCTCAGTGTAAACCTGGCCGAAAGGGGCTCGAGCGTTCCGTGGCCTGGCAATATCTACCACATTGTCGAGAAGAAGACACAGAAATCGATCGTTGTTACGAGCAAGATGATTTCATCGTAAAGCTTCATAAATCCTGGCATTCAATTACCAAATGGCTTTGCGTCGAGATTAGTGGATACAATGCTTTTCAAAACCCAGATACTGGACGATATTTGTGCCACGATGGCGGCTACGGGATAACAACCTCGTCTCAACTCAGTCAATCGGTGCTGTGGACGACGAGACAGCATCCTGAAGGCGGTTACCAACTTCTATCACCGCACTATTCGAATTATCTGATGGTGCTTTGCACTGCGGAGAATGGCTCGGATCTCGTCAGGCGGACTCACGGCGTGACGTTATGGGAATTTGAACGAGTTTGAGAAAGTACCTTGTTTCACTGTCTGGTCTCTGGAAGCTCTGTGAGCTTACTTGTGCATGGTGCCATGATGGAGTGTTTGTCAACTCTGGTTGCTGGGCCGCCCAATGGAATTGGACAGAAGGCAGACGATTCACCTCAGTGTAATTGGCTTGCCACATTATCACCGGCGGTACCCATTGACTCCTATCATATCTAGTATATCGCTTACACAGATTCTGAGGAGCGAATTCTGAAGAGCGAAGATCTTCCCTCCCATCCCTTCGATTCACCTCATTCTTGATCCTCCTTGGGCAATCATTCCCTCCCTCACCTGGCAGCACCTTACCACAGGAAGTACCTTCTTTCCAGTATAATCTTGGGGCCGTCCTGGAAAGGGTTATGCTGGTTCGCGTATACACCATGAACGTCTTCTATCTCAATGATGTTGACCGCAGGACTTTTGAACTGTGGTCGTCGGCTGGAACTAGGTGGTCGAATGTAAGACAGTAGTATTCAATGATACTATACTCCATGGTAATAATTTGTTAACGTGGTCTATTAAACTATCCTGGACGATTAGTACCTACGTGAACGGTCTCGCCTCGATTTGTATCACAGTATCACACATCAGATTATTCTGTCTCAACACTTTCGGTGTCGACACCCAAGTAGACCCTCAGACTTCTGCGCTAAAGTCCACATTCAGACGTGACACCTCAGATAGCTATGCATGTACCATGCACCGTCCAGAAACATCTGGATGTTGCCGACCACAGTTGAAAAGTTGGAAGACTAAGACTGCACTGTTCAGCTCCCTGTCGGGTCAATCCGATACAGAGCCTCAGCAGCATTAAACCACCCTTCATACTCCACGACCTCCATCGTCTCGTCCAAATCATAGTGATAATGCCCACCCTTGCGCGTTTCATCAGGCCCGTCCACCCCAAAGCAGTGCGTGTGCTCCATCCTAAGATTAAGTTCCCCGTCGTCACCAGAGTGCAAGACACTCAAGCAAACGATTGGGGCATCCATGTCATAGAATTGAAGCCACTTCTCGACTCCCTCATCCCCCTCGAACGGCTTGCCCGGGAAGTCGGGCATGACATGGGTCTTTATCTTGCCAGATCGAACGAGGAAGACGCCGCCCAAGCTGATCAGCTTCTCACCGAAAGCATGCCCTATCGCGTTTTGAATAGCTTGCGTGAAGTTCAACTTCCCCTCCCTCCCCCTGGCCGTGATGTGCAGCAACGGGCCTGTCTCTCCGTCACATCCAAGGAGATTACACATGAGCCCGAAACCCGTGGACCGCCCAATCTCCTCGCATAATACCGCTTGATTCTCGAGGACTTTGGCGTACCGGGTGCAGTTGCTAATTCCCCCACCGGCCGCAGTGCCGTACGCAAGGTTTGGCATCAGCTCAGTGTTCACCCCCAAATCGAAGAAGGGCCCAGCCCCTGCTCCAATCAGAACGCCACCCTCTCGGGACATCTCCATGTGCTGGGAGATATTGAGCAACTCGTACCGTTTGGAAAAGTCGGGCGAGGAGCGCAGGTTGGCGGTGCCTCCCACGTCTGCGATGCGGGGGTTGCCGGAGAGCCCGAGAGCGGCGAGGTGGAAGGGCGAGAGACGCAGGTCGGGTGGGACGGAGACAGAGGCATTTGAAGTGGCGAAGTTGTCCTTGAGGCCATTGTGGATTGTTGCTGCGAGTTCCTCGAGTGATGGCGGGTGCAGTGGGATTTTCCGGACTGGCCAGGGAGAATCAGTCTCGGACATCATTTCGACGAGCTAATTTAAAAATAGAGGGTTTGTGGGTGATGGTTTGCACAGGTATAGCGAAATATACAAATCATTTGTGCACTCTTTTATTGATTATCGTAAAGCAAGCTGGTTAAAGCAGGGACTACGTGAACCATGAGGTGACGTTGGAATTCTAGGTCACAGTAGGCGGCTTCCTTCGGCCCAATTGGGAAATCCCGAGTCAATGCAGACCACAACCAAAGCACAAGGCATCTTCAGCGCACAATATGCACCACAGGAAATTACATTTATGAACAATTTCGAAGACCAACGAGATGTATCCTGGCATTGCCATTGTAGAAGGTCTTCCAACAGCCACCGCGGACGATGCGAGTGCTAGGAGCTCACTTCGTACTTCCCTCTACCATCAGATATTGGTAGAACAGCCGCCATTTGCTTTGTCCATCATATCTATAGTGTATGACATATTAGTTCACCATGTAAATCGATTGAGCGTTTGCTGGCTGGACTCACTGAAATAGGCACATCCCACGCGCGCTCCTGTTTACCTCCTTGGCATCTTCGCCCGAGTAGGGTTTATCACCGCCCACGTATTTGTAACGCAGTCGGTTGTAGCCGTATCTGGTAATGGACGTCAAATCCGGAATGTGTTGGGTCAATAGCTCCTCGATCAGCCCAATCTTGTTTGGATAAGCTATGTTGTCGGACGACTCATCATACACACCCTCTGCCAGAGGCGTCATGAAGTAAACTCTGGTGTCATCACCAGGGTTGTTGAATAAGTTCCAGTTGCTATGAGGCCAGTCAGATCTTATAAACACTAAGTATATCGCCTCGGACAGGGTAAACGCACATTCCAGGACCGAATGGGTCACTGTACGGCAGCTTGCCGTCCGCAGGATTAAAGGGATTCGTGACCTGTGTCCCTGTGATCGCATCAAGGACTCGCTCAGTCCATCTTCTCCTTCCTTCGGTCGTGAGCTCATCGTCACCACCGAATGAGTATGACTCCCAGTAGTGGGCCTGCCCGGCGTCTTATATCAGCTTCCATGACCCACGAGGCGCAGACGCGCATCTAAATCGAACTTACCATGTAGACAGCTTTTTTCGAGATAACCGTCATCATTGTGCAGCCATGCAGTTCATTGGTGCCATACTGAATTGTATCCTTACCAAACTCCGAGTATTGGGCCGCAGCGTTCTGCTCTCCAGTGAAGAATCCCAGGGGCCGCTCAGGAAACTGGGTATCGTATTTGAACCCCCAGGAGTTATCATAGGCGAGGTTCTGTTGCCGGACGTAGTCGTCGATTTTTTTGACAGTGTTCCGTCTGTTGAGGGAGATGAAGGCTCGCTCGGTGAGGACGGAGCGTCTCCGAGCCGACTCAGCTCGGATCTCCTTGATGATGTAGGGGTCGCTGTGGTAATAGTAATAGTCTCCGGTACTGTTGTAGGCTTGTAGGGCAGAGTTTGGTGCCTCAGCCAATCCACTTAGATCATGCCTCTTAGTAGGTGAGCCGCAAGCGGTACCGCAAGAACTGCCTTCAGTTATCTCGCAGAAAAAGTGGCAGTCAGGGGTGGTGTCAGCTCGAGGCTGGAATATCTCGTCACTGGTCCCATATTAGCGATGAGTTTCTCATCATCGAGATTAAGATTTATACTGACCGGTAGTGGGGGCCAGTCAGACTTCTGGCTGCAACAAGAGTCGACAGCAAAACGAAGGCCAAGGCCAAGACATGGCTACGCCAAAACATTGAGAGCCACATTGTCGCACGAGCACCAAATGATCGTCAAGGACAGCCCATCAAAAGGGCTTGCAAATAAGTGTGTAGCGGGCTTGCTGGCCATACTTATAACGCTCCCAAGGATCCGGTACCCATGGACCAACAAGAAGCATCAAACCTGGGAAGCAGGATCAAAGGTCTTAGTTCTTTTCTCGCCGGTCCGGTCATGCACCTGCATAGTGTCGATTGAGATGGCCAACCTTTATCCGGAGAACCCGCAGATTTCCCATGCAAATTGTTGTGCTCCATTGAATCAGGCTGCAAGATTTCCAGGTAGGCGAGTTCTGAGCCAATTGAAAGTGCGCGCCACTGATGCTCTAGCCTCGCACCTTACACCATGTCTTGGGTTTTGTCCCAGGCAGAAAAATTACCACAAAGCTTTTGTGGGCCATCTAAACCATCGAAAGCACATCTAGACCAGATATTGCCTGGATACCCTTCGCCCCGGACCCCTGGCCACCCGAGAAACATGCAAAGCGGTAAGCAACAATTTAAGCTTACCCAAGCTTTGCCCTTGCATCGGCACCTAAAGCTTATTTGAATCTTTGCGGTGTATCCTGGAAGCTATAGTTCTCGAAGTTCTTGGCGCTCACTAGCCCAGGTATTGCCAACTGCGCGAAGGATCTAAGCGCGATGAACTAGTGTACACTATCCACGAGACTGGGCCCCTGGCACGATTTCATTGTAAAATGTGCGCGGTATGCATTATGTGCATCGCGGATGCCTAAACGCCACGACATGAATCAAGAACTAGAGCTGGTGCTCGAGACCTCGATTTGAGAATATGGTCCAAGATCTAGGACTTCCTTCCGGACTTTCCTCGGTACCCTATGGAGCCATCTCTCTTTTGTGGGCACCTTGCCTCTCGAGGCCTGGAGGCATGTTACATCGCGATAGCCAGGTATAATAGTTATACCTCGATCTGTCCGCTCTGGAGCACCTATAGTCTGTTCCGCCGCAAGTCCATCCGTTTTCTTCTATCATCATGAGGTTGTTGGGAGGAATACTGATCGTTGCTCTGGTGCTTCCGTGTGTTGCTGCACAAAACCCACCAACACAGCAAAATCCAGCTGTCAACCCGCCTTTGCCCATCATCCCGCTCTCGTCACAATACATTGGCAATGCTACCCTGGCATTATCCAACCCGCAGACCAACCAGTCTATGGGACTCGATAGACGAGTGTTGGGCCCCACGGGAGCAGAGATCTGTGCTGTAGGAGAGCCCTGCGCTGACGGCAGGTGAGTGTGTGCCCTCTTGAGGTTTGATTTTTTGTGCGTGCTATGTGCGTTTCAAGGTTGTAGTTCGCTAATGGATGTGTCTTCACTGCAGTTGTTGCAGCACAGGTGGCATCTGTGGCTATGGACCGGCATATTGTGGCAACGGCAACTGCACGTCTAACTGCGATGCTTTGGGTAAGTTGGACCCGCAGATCACTCACTTGGACGTCCGACTCGGCTAGTCATGAAGATGCAATAATTAATGCTTCATAGCCATGTGCGGAATATACAGCGACAACGGCGGTACCATCAAGTGCGGCATGAACCTCTGCTGCTCGCACTTCGGCTGGTGTGGAGTAAGTCATCAAGACAGATCTCCACTATGAATGCCTGCGAATAATGGCACTGTGCTGACATGGAACTCATTAGACGGACGCGAACCACTGTGGCAACCCGGATCCCAACGGTCTAGCTCCTTGCCAGGAAGGTTTTGGCCTCTGCCAGGAGGTGCCTCCTCCGGCATGTGGCAAGGCCAAGTCAACCGATGGCAGGAAACTAGGCTACTACCAGGCGTCGAACACTCGTGATCGGATCTGCAACAAGATCTCGCCGAGCCAGATCAACACCACAGGTTATACGCACTTGTATTTCGCTTTCGCCAAGGTAAGTCCGCTTTCTTTCGCTGCTGAGACATTTTGCGTTGACATGTTGTGATCAGTTCGACCCCACAACATTCCAAGTGGGTCCCGCCAGCGAGGACGATATACCTTTGTACAAGGAGTTTAACGCTCTCGCAAAACCAGGCCTCCAGACGTGGATAGCAGTCGGAGGCTTCGATTTCTCCGACAACACGACGTCCACGCACACCGCATGGAGCAATATGACCTCGACCGCGGCGAACCGTGCCACCTTCATCAGCGGTCTGAAGACCTTCATGTCCACGTATGGATTCCAGGGAGTCGATCTTGATTGGGAATATCCAGGAACCCCCGAGAGAGGTGGACAGCGAGCCGACACGGAGAATTTTGTCGCTCTAGTCAAGGAAATGCGTGCCTCTTTCGGGACACAGTACGGCATCTCTCTCACGCTCGCGCCAGACTACTGGTATCTGCGTTGGTTTGACGCCAAAGCCATGGAGAGCAGCGTCGACTTCTTCGGCTTCATGGCGTACGACTTGCACGGATCATGGGACGCTGATGTCAAGACCCTTGGAGCCATTGTCCGAGGACAGACGGACATCCGCGACATCGGCAACGATACAGCACCGTGGGTTCTTCCTTTTCCAAACCTTGTCGTTGTACCTGAAGCTTACTAGTATCTGACGTGCCCCTCAGGCTTTGGTTCGACGCTCTTGACCCAGCCAAGATCAACTTCGGAGTCGCGTATTATGGCCGTGGCTACACTCTTGCGGACCCTAGCTGTAACACCCTGGGATGTCCATTCGCAGGGCCAAGCAAGTCTGCACCTTGCACCAACTATGCGGGTGTCGCCTCTGCGCGTGAGATCGAGAACATCATCACCGAAAAGAGCCTTACGCCGAGACTTCTCCCTGACGCAATGATGAAAGAGATCTCATGGGCTGACCAATGGATCGGCTACGACGACGCCGAGACGATTGCCTTGAAGAAAGCTTGGGCTGACAAACTCTGCTTTGGCGGTACCATGGCTTGGTCGGTCGACTTCAGCCCGGATAACGGAGCTGGCTCAGGTGATACGCCTCCTAGCACCACAGACGGATCTTGCGGCGCCAAAAACGGTGGGATGGTCTGCGGCGACTGGCCTGCTGGAAACTGCTGCTCGTCATCGGGCTTCTGCGGCGCTGGCGACGCCTATTGCGGCAATGGCTGCCAAAGTGGAGACTGCATCGAAGGAGGCGTCACGACTGACGGGACCTGCGGAGTTGCCCATGAGAACTCGATTTGTGGAGACTGGGCCAACGGCGACTGCTGCTCGTCAAGTGGATTCTGTGGCAATACGACCGCTCACTGCGGCACTGGTTGCCAGTCTGGATCGTGTGATGGCGTTCCGACACTCGGATCCGGCGACGTTTTTATCAGCCCCGATGTCTTCACTGATCCGAACCACTCGGTCGCCTGCTATCCTCCCTGCACGTTTATATTGCCACCTTGGAGTCTTTCCACGGCGACGACTATATCACCAACACCAGTCACCTTAACCCTGGAAGGAGAATTCCCCACTGTCACCACGGGCAGTGCAGGTGTCACGTCCACCATCCCCATTACCGTCACGATCGTGACGACTGTCACCATTCCGCCAATTACCACGAGCATAATTCCCGTATCGAATGTGGTATGGAACGATACTCAGACCAGCGAGATCACATTCTGGAGTAGTATTGACTTCCCACCGGTCACTTTGACTGTCAGCCGGACGACCGTCACCACCAGCTCAAAGACGACGGTCATCCCTGGAGGTTTCCTTTGGACGTACAACCCAGAACCAGGCCCCACGAGGAAGCCTACTCCGATTGCTCCTCCGGGGCTCGTACCAACGGTCAAGCCACATGTAGGCCCACCGAAGCCGAAGTGCAAGCTCGGACAGCTCTGTGGTCCCCTTTGCAAACATGATTGCATACCAGACATACCCTGTATCGGCATCTGCGGGTGCATTGGTCCTCTATGCCCCGACAAGCCCTGCATCGGTCACGGATGCCACACTCCGGGCGGCGGCGGCGGCGGCGGCGGCGAGGACGATCCATCTACCTCGTGCGAGATCACCAGCACAGTCACAGACTGCCTGGACACATGCTCCGAGACGACTTTGGCCGGCGGCTCTGTGTCTGAGACGTGCATCAGCAGACGGTGCTACGCCACATACACTGGCTGCGATGTAGTTGGAACCACAGAGACAACGACCATCACTGACGGCTGTCCATTGCTCCCAGCTTTCACACCATATTGGGCGGCAGACCCAGATCAGGACGCGGCCACACTGGGTGTTGGACCATATGGCGGTTTTGTGGTTACAGCTGTCGGAACCTGGACGGCACCGAACAACAACGGAGGAGGTATTGAAACCACAACACAGTCAACACAGGGCACTCCGACGACCAGCAACGGCGGCAGCGTGGTGACCACCAACACTCGAACTATCGCGCCCCTGTGTACGTCGACTAATCTGGACTCGGGCGGCGAGAATTACCAGTACTGCACTTGCGGCTCGGCCTATCCTTCCACATTGCCTCTGATTCCGTCGACGACGGAGCCGTGTGAATATACCGCCTTGCCCACTCCATGTCGACACGGAGCCAGCCCGCAGCAGGGTAAAGAATGGTGCAATTGCGATGGGTATCCCCACACTCTCCCAACTTTGACAACTTCGGGCAACCAGTGCGGCTACACATCCTTCCCGGCCCCATGGCCATGGACTGCCACTGACCCAGCTGGTGATATCATCGCCTGCGAGACCTCGACGCTGTCGGCCGGGCAGACCTGGTGCGCGGGCGATTACTACACGGTCTCGGCGGCGCCACCAGCTCCGACCGCGAAGGCACGATGCATAACTGGGCATACGTACATGTCGAACTGTGCTATTGGCGGTGATGATATGTACGTGCAGGTGTGGGAAAATGGCGTCCAGACTTGCAAGGTTGGCAAGAACATCTACTGGGCCTCGGACGAGACGGAGTTCTCGTATGACTGCGGCGACAGCGGTGCTAAGGTAGTCGTCACCGACAACGGTTCCAAACTCGTGTACACTTCCAAGGACGGGTGGCAGTCGAGCATCCCCAAGATTGATGGCCAGCGAGGCTCCCAAATTTGTGGTTATATTTCGCGCGGCGAGATCGATTTACCGCTCAGGGGTTTCGAGTTCGAGAATGCTTTTGCCACCACTGATCAATGCGGGAATTGCCCAACAGCTGAGCTCTGTGGCTGGGACTCGAATTGTGACTTTGATGGAACTTGTAATTAGATAGATTATATACTTCATGGCGATGTCAAGTCTGACGTCGTTGTGGCTCACTAAGAAATGCTGAGTCAGTACTGTGTAGGATTCGCACAAAATGTACTTAAACACTGTGTGCTCCCCTTCAAGGTTCAAATCGACCTCCCAACCATCGTCCACTTTCTATTCGCGATGGCATCTGCTCACTTCGAACCTCTTCCCGCTGAAGTATGGGTTCGGATTTGCGAGCTCTCGGACTACGATAGTCTCAAAGCTTTAGCTCTAGCTAGCAAGCAGTGCTACTCAGCTGCTCTTGCTCAGCTCTACCACAACATCACCATCAACCTCAGTGAGCTAGAAAATTCCCAGCTTTCGCACGGAATCTCATGCTCGAGTCACGTTCGACAGTTGAGTGTCGTCGACAAACTTCCATTCCCACGAAGCGGCAATGATAAAACTTGGACACTCTTCGTAGCCTTCGTTCGAGCCTTGCCATCTCTGGCTGACCTGGTATGGCTGTGCTCTGCCTCTCTCCCGGATAATGTGCTCCAAGCCATCCAGCAACACCTGCCGTCCTGTAGTCTTCACCTCCGCAAATTTCGACTTTCTTGCCCCAGCAAACCAGGTCTGGGAGAAGCCGACCTAGCCATCGCCACGTCCACAAACCTCCGCAGCATCTGGTTCCAGTATGATGACCTGTTAGCAAATGGCGAACCGAGTCACATCCATGCTGCCGTCCGTCGTATCACTCGCGGGGTGGCGCCGAATTTAAGCCAAGTGCGCGCAACTCGCACGGCTGCGGGACCGAACCCCGAGCTCGAAGTGCCATGGGTGACGCTGGAGCAGTCGGAGCGACGTATTGAGGACGGCCTTCGGCTCGCTCCAGGTGCTCTAAGAGAACTTGAACTTTCAGGCGTTCCCAGTGGGCAGCTTCGTGAATGGGCCGACAGCACCGACTTCAGTCAGTTGCACCACTTGACGCTCGACTTTATGTTGGATGTGTCTGTCCTGCAAGTGCTTCTCAACTACAACTTCGGCGCGTTGAAGTCATTGTCCATCAGATTGGGCCTTGGGCAACTAGACGAGCATCATGATATGCTTGCTGACTTCTTCGGCCATCTTCCACTATTGAGCTCACTGACGCTAGTTGGCAGTGTGCGTGTTACGACACTGGCAAGGATCATCGCAACACACTCTGCAACACTCACCACGCTGCATCTACGGGGATTCGGAACCGAGAAGAGATGCTGGCCATTCGATGTCGATGACTTGAAGGCAGCACTTTCCAGCTGCATTGCACTCAAAGACCTGACCTTGTCTCTCCAAAGAACAAGAGGGAACGCGCACGAGGTCGCCGCCTACAAAGTCCTGGGCTCCTTGCCGAGACTACAGAAGCTTCAGCTACATCTCGAAGCATCAGACTACGAAGTGCTTTGGGTGCCTGATCACATTGGCGATGACGACGATTACGAATCGCCAATAGATCCCTCGTTCGACGAGTTTGACCGACAATCCTTCGACGGACAGTTCGGTGTCTGGCTGATGCCGCGCAACGGCCACATTCGCGATGCATTCATCAACAGTGCCGTTGACAAAGCCCTCGCGCTCTCCATCTTCCGAAGCATCAATGCTGCGAAGCCAAAGGGAGCTATGCAGCTTGAGGACTTGGAAGTTGTGCCCTCTGGAGGAGGCAATTTCGGCACAGGCATGATCGTCAACAGCTTTGCCAATGTTGTCTACCACGTTGGTCGTCGATGGAGTGTAAGGCGCAGCCTCGGAGGGCAAATTGGCGCTGAGGAGATGGAACGTCCACGGAATACTCGTGCTCAGCAAGACAAGCTCGGGCGTGATGTTGAGCCCATTTTTCGGCGTCTTTGGCCCGCGAAGGAAGGGGGAAGTAGTGATTGGCGAGATGACTGGCATAGCTGGCCATTGGAGGTGTAGAATCTAGCCGTCTGGCTATGTCTCGCAGAATACGGTTACGACCTTTGTTCCGAGAGTAATACGTGCATGCATGAACTTCATCTCGAGGATAAGCACGGCGTACAGCCTTGGTCCATCAAAAACCAGTTACAAATAATGTATTTTGTGTTGTGGTTAGGAAGCTATAGCGTAGGAACTAGAGCATTTGCATCACACCAACTCACTCGCCCGCCCCGAATCCTCGCTCGCTCAACGCCAACAGCAAGCCCACTCATCGCTCAATCAATCAATCCAAGTCCTTCCATCTTTCTCATACCCCATAAGACCCGGAGAATCCTTTACTCAGGCATGCCCTTGAACGGCTTCGCCAAGCTCTCCGTCATGAACGGCAGCTTGCTCTGTGTCCAGATCTCCGTGTCCGGCTTCAGCGTCTGCTTCGTTGCGGTATCCAGCGTACCCGCCTTGATGGCAATGATCTCGGGCGCCGCCTCAGGATCGTGCGCGATGGGCGATCCGCACTCGGGGCAGAAGATGCGGTGCACCGCCTTGCCGGAGGAACCCTTGCCCGCCCAGGACTTGGTGGTGCCCTTGATGGTGAGCTTGTCTTTGGGGACGACGGCAACGAGGGCTGTGAGAGAGACAAGGCGTTAGCTGGTTGTTGGGTTCAAGTTTGCTATAAAAAGATTGATGGTAGTCTGTCGCACCGATGACAACCTTGAGAATTTGTGGTGGAATCTTGTGTGTTCACCGATTGTGGCATAGGACCAGCCCAGAACATGCGCAGCTTCAAATGCGCACAGTTGGATTCCCGATCGAGTAAACAGCAACCCCTTGCTTCGATCCACCCTAACTGCGGGGGAGGGGCAACATGAAGATCCGCCAGATGTCATCGCGCCCCATCGGTGGCAACACACAACATCATCATGATACTCGGAAGCCGAAGGTAGAAATAAAGCAAAGTCTACGTACAATAAGTCGAGCCAGACTGGCGCTGGCAATCATCGCAGTGGTCGTAGCCTGTAAGCAGGGGCGCGTCGACGTCGACGGTGTATGTGACGGAGCCGCAGAGGCAGTGACCGTTGAGAACCATGTTGGGAGGTGTTTCTTGGGTGGGTGGTAGGGTGTTGGAAATGTTGTAGGTAATGGCGATTAGAGGTTAGACAGATATGGAATTGTCTATTTTTATAAGGGATTGATCAATGTTTGAGGACGTAGCATTAATAGAAACTTGGGAAGCTCCTCAGCCTTATATTTATCAGTCGCCGCCCCGCTCACCATGCGTGCAGCATCCGGAATACGTCGTCACACCGACGCGACATGCCAATGGGGTGTGATCGTCCCATCTTGAAGCTTGTTGCATCACGTACCAGTTCCGGTCCGCCATGGATCTACAGTACAGAAGGAACGGAGCACGCTGCAACAGCTAGCGGTCTAACTAATGCTGAATCAGCCCCAATCCGCAACTCAATTCAGAGGTGCGGGAGCACTAGCAAACGCGGGGCCAGGCGCGCGGGGCACTATAATTTGAGTTTCCCGGCGCAGCGGCTTCCAACGAGCGATGAAGATCTTTGCCCTTGAAATTTGGGCACACACCAGCTTGCTTGGTGACGTACCTACCCGAGTACGGGATTATCGTAATATCTCCAGATGGGATGAAGTAGCTAATATGCTGTGCCGTCTACTTCTGCATGCAAGGAGGGTGTAAGCTGGCCATGCAAAGTGGTATTGCCTGGTACCCAATCAGCTTATGCATCTTCACTTCGTACTGGTAGAAGATCCGTCAACAACGGAGTGAGGTGGTGAAGAAAGCTGCGAGAGCTGAAATGAGTATTGGCTCTTCTGCTTCGACCTGCAACTAGGTACATGGTTTGGCGCTTACGCTAAGCACTGATTCAGGTGCGGTTCTAGCGTGACTGACCCGAGATGCCGGGTGGATAGCGGGCTTTAGCACGTTGCAACAATATTTGGAATTGAAGCTAGAGCGGGGGCCGTTGCGTTCCTACATGGTCCATATAACCATGACAAGTCAGCCAATGGGAGGAGACTGGTCGTCCTGATTGGGAATCCAGTGAAGCCAATGAAATGAGTCCTGGTGGAAGGCGGAGGACAGTCGAGACACATGCACGCAGTGCAACATATGCGCGCAATGTAAGCGTTGCTCGTGGGCAGGTATTCGCGAGCTGAGTTTCAAGTCGTACATTATATATGTGTGGTAGGAACTCTGCGAGCAGACGACGATTGCATTTCCAACTTGCGAAAGTCTCCGTTTCAGTGCGATGGTCACCCATCGTGTTACGTCCGCTCGTCTATTCATACCCGTACATCAACATCGCAGGAACGAGCCCGACAACTTGCATCTTGCCTTCGAATGCGAATGCTATCATCCACGCCAAATATGTCTGGGCGAAGATGATAGCAACATCCACAAGGAAAAGGATCCCGAACGCCAGCCTGTCTGCGACGAATAGCTTCAAGACAAGACTTCTGTACCTTCTCCTCAGCTTTTTGTTCTCCTGCTCCATAATGAAGGCATCCATGGATGAAATTCGAAAATCGCGGATGTCGGCCATGGAGGTATTCGTCGGTGCCTCAGGTGTTTGACTCGACGTCAGTGGTCGGAGAATCCTATCCGGTCGTCGCCGAAGGTAGCGAATGGCCTCGAAAAAGAAGTAGTCCAACGGACTCCGAGCTTCCAGGGCAGGTGCGGGTTTCTTGAAGAGCAGCTTTGGGAGCAGTTCAGGGTGTGATATCCAGATCGTGCAATTCTCCCGCAACTCAGAGAAGACGGCCTCGAGGTCATGAGCATAGTAAGCGAATCGGGTGTAGAATGCTGGGGTCAAGATCTTGAACTCCATGTCTTCCACTGCACCCGGTTTCGACTTTGCCGATGGCGATAGCATGATTTCTTCCCCAGCATTGGGTGTCCCACTCGGAATGTACTTGACGGCGAATGCAGTCCCAGACTGCTCGACGAGACTTCTCAGGTACACCCTGAATGCAACCTCCATGGTACGCTCCGTAGAGTCTGCACTGCGTCCTAAGCTCTCCTTCAGAGGCTCGGGTCTGTACCACACGTGGAGCTGCCTCTTGAACCACAGACGCCCAGCTTCCCTGACGATCCTTGGAAATGTCACAAACCCGACCCACCACCAAGATAGCAAGAACCTGGTTTTCTGCACAAAGGACATGCGGGCGGGGTCTATTGCAGGTCCTTGCGTGAAAAGCCGGGCAACAATCTTGCCATGTCCTTTTGAGGACTTGAGAGTAATAGTACTGTCGATTGGGCTCCGGCCCCCAGCCAATGCCTGGAATGGATCAGATGCAAACAAACTATATGACCCTTTCCTGGAATTGAATGGGGAAACATGGAAGTCCTTGGGCCATTGTTGTTTGAATACTGGTGGCTTGCGGGAGCTGTGACCATTTGCAGGAGACGAAGGCTGCGAGTCCTCAAGGCCTGTGGGTGCGTCTTCAGGCGTCAAAAGGTACATGCGGCGTTCGTCAAAGGTGTTGTTGACCTCGATGATCATGCCAGTGAAGGACATTTCAGCCGCATACAGATACCAGAAAGAGGCGGGGTTAAAGTGGTAGCCCAGAAATCGTGCTGCTGTCACCAGGTAGGCGTGGGGGTATATTGCTGGATCGACCCCCTGCGCATGCTGTTAGCCACAAAGCCATACTGCGTCACGACCTGAGCACGAACCTGAGACTTGAGATATACGTCGAGCTTGCCGCGTAAACCCAGCTCCCTGTGTCCGCGGTTCAAATAGTCCGCTGGGTCGACGTGATACCATCCTCTCCGGGGCCCGAGCCAGGAGGGCTTCGACGAACCCACGGAGACCATCCCTCCCGCGCATCCATCCCACCCAACAGGTATTCCAACAACCAGATACGAGTAGTCGAAGGAGTGCTTCTTGGGAAAGAATCTCGAGTGTGTCGTCTTGCCAGGAAGCAGCAAGACCTTTCCTTGTCCAGTCCATGTGGAATCGCTGCTCGGAGCCAGCAGCCATCTTGCCACCAGCACAATCATGAATGCGATCACCGCATACTGTGTATATTCACGGAGCGCCGTAAAAAGCTGCCCCTTCGTATACCCTGGAAATGTCCGAAGAGCGATGAATGTGCTCAGGATGAATTGCTTTGCATACCGCGAGTCAAAGCCGAGAAGTTGGGCCAACAAGACGACTGTCGCTGTTGACAGCCAACCTGCCGGGCCACGACTCATGTCCAATTGAAGAGTAAAAAAAAGAGATAGAGGGGCAGATATACCATTATAATTGGCTTGTCTAGTGAAAAGGCATGGCGTACATGAAAAGAGCAAAGAATTGTGGTCCTGCCCTAAGGGAGGGCAGCTCCGGATCCCTGTGTCGATGACATGCTGCACCGGGGGCGCCGTTTGAGGGAAGGAGCCGCAGCGACCCCGCCACATCAGCCCAGCGAGGCCTTCTGACTACTACAGTAACACAGTCTGGTGCAGGATACAGGCGACTCTGTTAACGGTTCTGAGTCAATCGGCCACCAACATTCCATCGCCTTCCATTGATGATATTTAACAACTTGGGCTCTTCACTTCAAGGTCAGAATTCAATTCTACCCATACACGACATCCACATCCACATCCACTATCGACAAACATCACATACACCTGCACCCCACATAGCTCGACGAATTGCTATCTCACTGATTCCTTCCGACCACCCAAGCCTTTTCGTGCCCGACGTCAGCCCAACAAAGTCCGAACGTCATCAAGTTCATCTCGAACTCCACATCAACACACGGCCACCGCCACCCAACCACCACCACCAAAACCCAAATCATCAAGATGTCTGACTGGGACGAGGTCAAGATCGGAAGCAAGGCTCGCGCCGGCCAGGCCTCCAAGGAAACTGTCGTGCGCGGCAAGAGCGCGCTGAACGCCGCGCAGCGCAGCGGGCTGATCATTGGCCAGGAAAAGAAGTTCACCGTCGGCAACGCTGTAAGCATCGTCAACCGCCCCTTTCACCTTCCTCGTCCCCTCCTCACATTGAACCTCTTCATCCCGCAAGCGCCCATACTAACGTTGCCCATTCACACAGGCCAAGGGCAACACCGAAGGCCAGCGCCAGAAGAAGCTCGACGAGAACCCCGACATTATCAAGCCCAAGACGGTCGGCAAGGACGTCGGCAAGATGATTATGGACAAGCGCCAGGAGTCCGAGCCTAAGCTGTCGCGCGACCAGCTCGCCAAGAAGTGCATGATCAGCGCCAACATCCTCGGCCAGTGGGAGAACGGCACCGCCACTCCCGACCAGAAGATCTACGGCCAGCTCGAGCGCGCCCTCAACGTCAAGCTGCGCGGCGACAAGTTCGGCGAGCCGCTGCGTGCACCTAAGAAGTAGATGTGTGTGCATGGATGGTCAGAATGCAAGCGTTGATGGGGAAGTAAGGCAAGGAATGATGCGAAAGGAGCTGGATTCAGCTTGACTGCTTTATAGATGGATTATGGAGGCCGAAAGGCTTTTGCGGAGCGCCACTAGGCACTTCTTCGCGAAAGAGCGGCTGGCGTCGCAGAAGGACACATTGCTAAAGCTGATCAATTCCTACGGATTCGCGGAGACACGAGTGTTGACAGTTTTTTTTTGGTTGAGGAGTCTGTCTGGCTTCGCCTTGTGTCTGCTCGCACAGAGCGTGGAGCAGAAAGCTCTCACTCATTCACAGTTACCGGTATGCTGCGACTAGAATGCTCTTAGAGTCCGGAAATAGATTCTTACCAACATCATGTGTGTGGTCTCTTCTGTGCTGTCTACCTTTCGAAGCTCGTTTGTCTCCCGCGAGACTCGTCTTGTCGCCACGTTGCAGCCAATCCTCCGTTCGAGAGTCTTGACTCTTTCGGTCATTGAAGTTCGACACTTTTTTCGAAGCGTAGACGAGCCCGACATATATAGCACAATCAGCACAATCAGCATACACCAAAAAGCACCCCGTGATAGTCATGATGTATGAGAACAGAATGTGTTATCATTCTGCCTTCCAGGAGATTCCATATGCTCTCCTGGGTCCAAGCAATGCAAGTCTGGCATGCTGATGCCAACTCCAATAACCCAACGAGAGACCATTCAACCTCAAACTCCATCCCGCGTACAGTGATAATGCATGTGGTCCACACGCAACGTCTTTAAATCCACACCACGCCAGAAACAAAAACACAGTTGCTTGCAAGCCTTCCAACGAGCGTCCGACTTTAATACTCAACTCTCCCCTTGGGAAGAGACAGCCCAAATTGCGGAGCTGTGCAAAGCTCAATATCCGACTCCTATGTTCGCCCTCATTCCGTTACAATTCCTTTGCGAATAGTACCCACAGTCTCAATTAGACAGTAGCTTCACCCGCTCGACCACCGTACCTGAGCTAGGTGCCTGTGCAACCGTAATCACCACGTTCTCCTTGCCTCCAATGGTGACAATCCTCAACCACTCCGGCGCGACCTCACTTGCCAGCAATCGCACACATGCGGTGGCTTCTTCCTTTGCGATAGGCAGACGTAGAGAGTCCTTCAGCTTCTGCAGTAGAGCGGTCATGGTGAATGAGATCCGTCCGCCCATGCCAGCCGAAGACGCTGACTTGGCCAGCATGGCAACAACTGCGGCAATGTCGCCAGAGCGCTGCAGAGCTGCTTGACGCTCAAGCTCCGCCGCTGTAGGACCCGTAGCCGCGAGACTTGCGAGTTGCTCCTCCTTGAGACGAAGGCGCTCGAGAAGAGAAAGCTTCAGAGCTGGCGTGCCGTCTTTGGTGGTGAGCGCACCCTGATTCGCAGTCTTTGCAGCCTCCTGTGCGTCCTTCTTTGCCGCAATGCCCTTCTTCAAGTCCTCCATAGCGCGATGTCCCTTGGAAAGCAGCGTTGAAGCCTTCACAGCGCTCTCACAGCTTTGTACGGACGCCTTTGGCAGACCCAAGACAAATGCAGCCGTGTCGTCCGTGGCAGCCTCCTTCACACCCTCCCAAAGCAGCCTAAGTTTGCTCTCGAACTCTGCAACCAAGCCAGGCTCGTCTAAACATATTCCATAGTGTGACTCCCGCAGCTCGACACAAACTTTCTTAGAGCCATAGTCGGCGAGGAAGAACGGCGATGCACCACTCCTGTCCATGATGCCTACACACCGTCGCACATCGGCCAGCGAGATGCGGCGCTTGCCCCAGGCGATGCTGATGGGTTGCGAGATCTGGCGCAGGTCAACGGGCGTATTGGTGCCATTGTGCGCGTAGTGCAAGACAATTGTCTTGAGGAAGGCCGCGTAGAGGGAGATGAGGTCGAGTAGGTCTTGCGGCAGTGGCTGCTGGGGCTCGGGGGTGGTGTGTGCGGATGTATCGGCGTCATTTTCGGAGAAGTCGAGGATGGACGTCGCAGGTGTGCTTGTGTTTGTGTTGGTTGCGACAAGCGGAGAGGGTTTGCGCGTGGCGGCAATGGGCGTTGCGTCGAGGCGCAAGCGCTTGAAGAGGCTGCCTGCTTCTTTGGTGCGTGGGGACTCCTCGGGTGTGGGCGAATGGGCTCGTTTCTTTGTGGACTTGGATCGTGGTGTGGATGGCTCTCGTTCTTCCGGTAGTTTTGAGATCCCTTGCGGTATTACCCGAGCTTTCTTGCAGGTCGGCAGCTTGGTGCCATTGGAGGATGTGGCTGTGACTTCCTCAGGTTCTGGAGAGTGTGCCGCCTTCCTCTTGGGTGCGGAAGGAGTGATGGGTGTGAAGTCGACGACAGCTTTCTCAGCTCTGACGGGCTTCGACAAGCGGGTGAAAGGGTTGATGGAGGCAGTCGCGGGCGGTGCAATGGGGTTCTTGCGAGGGCGGCCACGAGGGCGTCCTGAGGCTCCTGCCATTTTTATTTGAGATGTTGAGTTTGTGTGCAGAGCGTTTCAAGAAGTGAGGCAGGTGCCGTCGATTGGAGATGACGCGCTGAGTATAATTGGGGCGAGTTGATGATGGTATTAAATGGAAGTGACGATGGGAGATGTTCAAATTGTAGGATTGTAAAATAAGAAGGTGCACAATGCTCGTTTCTGCTAAAGTGGGTCACCGCGGTCTGCCAGACGCGTCGTCGTGGCAGGAGCGACGCGTACCCAAGCGCGTAGAGTGGGCGGGTAGTGCCGCACAGGCCACCCCCGGCTCACTTGATAGCACCAATGCGGCAACATGCACGGCGATCATGATCGTGATGCCCTCACTTTTGCTTCCGACGTCAGGTCGAGCGGCTCTAGTCTCTGAATCTTCCAAGTTCCTCTTTGTTGCCCACAGTATTGCAACTCTCTACCGTCTGTGAGACTTTGCTAGCAAGATTGACGGAAACCCTCTCCCAGCTTCACGATACCTAAAAGGGCATACTCGAGCCTCGGACGATCGAATTACACTCCAACAGGGACTCCGGTCATCATCTGTCTCGCCATGGCCATGACTGCAATGTCTTCCGCGGTCTGTGTTCTTGGTCGGGGTTCTCCCGAGCGGCTGTGCCAAACAGTGAGGTCGGATTAACCGGAACTTGGCCTTGTCCAGAGGGAAAAGAAGGGGCTCAGCAGGGCTCAATGGTCAGACTAAGTCTTGCGATTTCGGTCCACGTGCAGCAGGATCAGGACGGATATTGAGTGAGAAATCCGGCGCCTTCTAAATCTCCCGAAGGTCATAGAAGGGATTGCTTACACACGCCTCTGGCGTACAGAAGAACTCTAGACTCATCTGTATCCTATATAACGGGTAATGCTTCACACAAATCTCATCTCAGAGCAACATCGGACTTGGAAATTACAGAGTGGTAATTGTGCACCTTAAAAGTCATGGGTGAGCTGTGGAAAACTTCAACCAATGCCCAGTAGCCTGTGGCTTTTGGGCGGGATGGCCTGCTGTATGTGAGCGTACATAGACATACATGGGACCAGGAGTGGCTAACAGATGACCACAGACTCAAATTCCCTGGTCTAGAACTACTTTAAGCTCGGCGAGCCTTCTATATCGCATGACTTCTGGAATAGAAAAGGGTCTAAGACATCTCCGCGTGGACTGTCTCATGGAAAGATTGTGGCGGTACTTCGGTTGGTAAATCCCGATTCACATCGTTCAGGCAGACAAAAGTCTAACTTATGCAGTTGACAGGTCCGTCTCGGGACAAAACATCACGATTAGAGCTGTTATCGGGAGAGCAGGAGCTCGCATCACCTAGTGCTTAAGAGTCCCACATGTCACGAAGCAAAAGACGTTATTTGTGAAATGTCTGGAATTCATCAATGCCGACTTAAAGCAATCGTAGCCGACGACAATGGCGCGTCTCAATTTCAAACCGGCTTGACCGAGTCCCAGCATAGAGCCGGTATGTTGGCCGGGCTCCAGCCAGCAGATCAAATGCTTCCCATCAGAATGACCAGTGTACCAACTTCCACGGCAGATAGGAGACTCAGTACGAGTCTGCTGCCGCTCACGACAACTCCGCCCATCCTTCACCATTCCTCAGTATTTTGTGTATCCCATGCTGAGTATCCCGGGCCGACTTAGCTTACGCTATCGCCATGCCGTTAGATTCGTTGCCCCGCCTTCCGTAAAACTCCAAATGAAGAAGCAGACCGAAAAACTCCCTGGCCGTTTTTGCGTCCCGCTGCCAAATCACACCCTATCGCTCCATTCTTTGTGTAACGCCGGAAAATTGCAACTGTTGCAAAAGCAAGGAAGTGTCGTCAAAATGTACGATGAAGTGTAAAGCGAGATCTCAGCGGTGAAGGTGTCCAGCAAACTTGTCGACACGGAAGCTGACTGGGCTGGGAGGAGGAGGAGCAGGAATGTAGTAGTCGTCGACACTGACTTCGTGGATTGGAGTCGGGGAGATCTGGCTGCTCTTGTCTGACAGGGAGCGGTTGAGGCTGGCGAAGTCCTGGCTGGTGAGGAGCTGCAGCTTGTTGCGGGAGGAGGAAGAGGGAATGGGTGAGGCCATTGAGGAAGGCATGCTGGGGTGTGGTGTGGTTTGTTGTTGTGTTTTTGGTGTTTTTGAGAAAGCGCTGAGCCGAGTGGTCGCAGCGTCTGTGGTAGATGTAGGTAGTTTGACACTTGGTGTAGTGATGGTTGAAGTGGTATTTCTTGTGGTGAGGTAAAGAAGCTGGTGGCAGATGTCGTGTTCAGAGTAGAGATGTTTGCGGAAGACGGAGAAGACTTTGGTAAGATGGAAGAGGTTCTGGGAAGGGTAGACGAGGAAGGAGCGCGCGCATTGTTAAATACCAAGGAAGCAAAGAGCAACAAAAGTGTGTGATGGAGCAAGTACAAGTGCAAGGGAGGGCGACGGCACAACTTTCCTTCTAGACCGGTACAAGGGGGACCCCTGTACCGATCTCCTCCAAGTATCTTCTCCCTGAAATCGTGGGGGTTGATTTGTGGTTCTGGGTCCAACGGCTGAGGATACCAAAGTAGTATTCTCACGGAAATGAGGAATGAAGGATGTGGTGTGTCGCATCAGTACATCAAATACATTCTTCCAGATTCTACGGTGACGGCGTCATCCGTTTGGTTTCAAGATTCTGATGTGTCTTTCTTTTTCGGTCGGCGTGGAAGGTCCTGCACTTGGGCAAACGCCAAAACGCCATGCAAGCACTCAGGCACTTACTTCCACGCTGTGCGTGTGTGGGTCATGGAAGGCCGGATGGAATGCTGCAAGGCGGGAATCCTGGACCCTGAACGTCCTTTCCGTTGCGGGCTTTATGGGGCTTCGTGAGCGTCCGCTAATATATCTTCTGGGGATGGAACACGCAAAGCCCGACGGCGCAGTCAGTCCCCAACGCGAGGACTCGTTGGCCGAGCGTCCGAAATGTTTTCTATTCTTGTCAATTTCTTTCAACGGGAGCTTTTCGGTGGTAGGCCGTCATCATATGATGATGAACAATTGCGACTGACCGAGGTGTCGGATTGGGCAGGGCAGTCATCTCTATCAAACTAAGCAGCCCGGAAGGATAACGGATCATGCCGCTAGACCCCTTTTGCCTGCAAACCTTATTTTTCCACGATTCGGGGTACGAATTGTGGTCGCACGTCGGACATGAGTTCACATTACCTATAACACAGCTGACAGCCTTGCTGCGTGCAGCCTCGGCCAACCTTCGATTACATCTCCGACCCTGTACAGAGCTCCCATGGGACACCTCGGGTCATCCACGAGTTCGACATCGTACGAGCAATGTCTGGCTATATACGAAGTAGTCTCACCGTCGACCACGTCTCTCACGGTCACTTGAGCTCAACTTCAATCAGCTCTCTGCCGTCGGAGCTGCCTTCAATAAAACTGCCGTGAGCCGGCCGTGCAGGCTGGCCCAGTTCTCCATCCTCTTCACCCTATTCGGATTGTGGTACATACCATGGTTGCATACTTTTTTTTTTGCACCCCTGTCGAGTATTTGTGATCTATGCACGCAGCACTTTATCTCAGTTCTTGACCTGGCAAGGGGTGCATTTATTTACCCATACCACCATAGTACACTATCTCGTCTCATTCCGGCGGTCAAGACGTGTAGGGACCAGGTTTGTAACCTGGTCCCCAGTTTATAGGTGGAGGCCGTTACTTGCTGCGCGCTCCCGCCTTCCCCGGATCTACACTGCATCGACCGGCCCAGTGCCCACCAATGCTAAACATGGGACGGTTCTGTTCCCTTCTCAGCCAGGTATACAGTATCTCTCCAAGTTCGCCCAAGGAGGGTCGCGGATGGGACCAAGTGTTTTCGTGTGTGCTTTGATGAATCCTGTGGTCCCCAATTGGGAGGTGTCACTATGAGTCTCACTTTGTGGGATTCCCAAGAACTTCCACCTCTCTTTTTTGGTTAAATCCGGACTCCACTTCCCCTGCGATCCCCAGGTCCCAGGTTTCTGGGATTTTGTGGGGGGACAGAAAACGCCTAAAACAGTCTATCCTCCTGCGCTGTGGCACGTTTCTAGACTGCAACTGACGCCGCTGCCTGCCTACTGCTCAGCTATGGCTCTCTGCATCCAGCTAGCAGACGGCTCATGCAGACTTGGCATGGAGTGGAAGGGAGCCGTCACCAGAAATCATGAGTTGCAGCTGTCCCCCACGAAAATTCGGACCCGGTTTGCCCGGTTTGCCCGGAGGCTTAGGTGGTGATGAGTCCTGCTCACCGACAGGACGACGGAGACCGAGCTCACCAACAGGCTCCTTTTGCGATAGAACAGACGGCGCGATTCCGGGCTTTTTCTTCCTTCCCAAGTCTCGCAAGCCACTTCGTTCCAACGAGCCAACGCCAATGTTGGGGGCCAACGTCAACATTTATATGTACCGGCCTCGCATGGCCGGCTGAACAGGCTGAGCACGACCTTGCGAGTAGACCGTTTGAAGGCCCCTCCTCCTGCAACCAGCCTGGCCCGCGCATGTAAGATTTTTCTTTCTATTCCGGTACCCCGTCAACTTTTGTTTCCTTTGCAGAATCCGGGGTAAGACACGACACCCGCAGTGTGCTCCACATAGCTGACGCCCATGCCGCCAATTGTTCGGGAAGCGGGTAAAGAACGAGTGCTGCCAGGCTTTCTGGATTTTTTTGCTCGGGGGGCTTGTTGATTTTCCCAGGCGCCACCCCCTGTGAGCTCCGAGACAACAATTTCTTGTGAGTTGGCACGTCATGCCGCAAGCCCCACGGGGAAGACTCATTCTACTGCATGCTTGCTTACGACTGGTTGGGCAAGTCGAGATTCGTTGGACGCCGCCATGTCAAAGACTTTTCTGGATCTGTTGGTGAAGAAAGCTCTATCCCGTCCCGTTTCATCTCGGCCAGTGGGACGGCCCCAGATCTGAC
Organism: Plenodomus libanotidis; assembly: GCA_022609195.1. Lineage (NCBI taxonomy): Eukaryota > Fungi > Ascomycota > Dothideomycetes > Pleosporales > Leptosphaeriaceae > Plenodomus > Plenodomus libanotidis. The sequence continues at coordinate 199,211 of JAGKQA010000004.1, forward strand.
CGAGTAGGAATTTTCTTCTTTCCGTCTTTTCACTATCTGCAAGGCTCCCGAAGTAAGGTTAGGGTCCTTGCGTTTGTTTTGATGAAGGTGATAAGCGTCATCCAGCTGCGGAAGTGGGAGCATGTCAGAGGGGGCCCGTCAGCCATGTATGCTGTAGCTGCACCGTTCCAACCACGCAGCTGCCACGCCGGTAGTCTGCTGGCTAATGCATTGAACTGACTGACGCCTACGTTCCTAAAGGGGGTGCCAGCTCTGAATCAGCTGGCCGTGATGATGTTGGAGCCTAATCTTCGATTTTGATGGCAGAACTTGGTAGGCTTCGTCTTTCGTTGGGCCTCAGGAGTCCCTTGCACTGCGCATCTTGTATGCGTAGATCATTGCAGACGAGGCTATGCAGTGTCTTGCCGGCGCCAACTTTCTGAGAGCCAAATGGTGCCACATCAGACCATGTCGCGCGCGAGAACGGTCGTTTGTCCTATCGCTGTTGGCCTATCGCTGTTGCCCACGCAAAGTGCGGCCGCTCGGGGGGCTACTATGTAACGACTTTGTATATTGGGTTCCTTGAATGAGGTGAATTGGCCCTTGGAGGATAACACCTAGACTCGTTGTCCACCTAGGAATGGCATGTTTACAGGCTGTACTCTGCAATTTATACGAGACGCGGCATGTTGATTCAGCTGTTGTTGCAGGACAATCTCGCAAAACCCTGGTCTGGCTATCTGGTATCCCACATATCACGAAAACTTGGCCACATTTCGGCGATGAGCACGCAGCCGCACCGCCACAAATCCGAATGGAAGATAAGGAAACCCGCCATACATGGCCATTCCTTTGCATTCTACACATTTGCCATGAGTGCTGTCCAAGGCGCTTTGAGATTGTCGCGCCCAGTGATCGCCTTCGTCTACCAACCGCACCGAGGACTACAACCCTCCTGATCGCAGGTCGCCACATACAAAGTCCGTAAATCGAGCTGAGATGCCTCTAAACGAGGTCGCCACGGCGTCGCGGTCGGCAGTGCGCCGTGCCTGGTGCTACGACGTCCGTCGCGCTATCAGGAAACTGAGACCAGTCCGTCATGACTGGTGAGAGGGTGTGGCTGTGTGGATTTGCTAGTCAGTGTCTTCGGATCTTTAGGAGATGTTCTGGAACGAGTGCTTCTGAGCCTCGACCAGTCTGTGCTGCCGATCTTGTGAGCTGGCAGGCAGGATCTGGGGTTTGGAAGACTGGTGGATAGAGTTGGATGAGACCACCCCCCGGCATGGTTGACGATGTTCTCGAGCAGAGATAGATTGTCAATTAATATTTGAGCACCTGAATCATGCCGGATTCTGTTGCAAACACGCAGGGAGAGTGTCCTCGTACAAAAGCTCGAAACGACATCCTATCGATTTCACAATGCAGTTCAGCAAACCCCTTATTGCTAGATGCACCTTCGCACAGTATATGCCAAGTCAATTCCGTGCAAGTCGTCGCCCAACAGGTAATGAAGAGTATGCCAATGCCATGGACGAGATATATCAATGGTTGAGTGAACTTCTCTATATATAGTACACACATATTCGTAAGGCTAGATACACAAAATCTCGCCATGTAGATGCTGTATATGCAGGGTATCTCCAAAACGCAAGTTTACCAGACTAATCTCCCAGCACAAATCACAAACTCTCAATCCAACTTCTTGACTCCCTTGCTGCTCCGCTGGAAGCGAAGTCCCGGCCGGAGCGGCTTGACCACCGGCTCAGGCCGATCGTCCAGATTAGTCGTCCGCTTCTCCGGCGTCGGCTTGATCCGCAACCCCATGTCATCCAGCTCCGCCTCCGAGAACATCGTCCACGGGCGCAGGCGCGCCTTCACCTCCGCCTGCGTGGGGCCGAACGCCTCCACGACGGGCCGCGGCGCCACCTTGGGCAGCGTCTTGAAACCGCGCGAGCGGACCTCAAGCCACTTCTCAATGTCGACCCTGTCCCGCTCGGTGACGGGCGAGCCCCGTGCCTCAAGGCGCTGGATCATGCGCTCGTAGATGGCTTTCGACTTGTCGGCCGACATAATCTGGGGATTGAGGTTTCCGAGCGAGCTGAGGCGCTCCTCGACGAGGCGGTCGATGAAGGCTTCTTCGTTCTCGTTATGGCGCTGCTCGCTCTGTTGAGGAGTCTGCTCGGCCAAGGCTAGCTGCGCAGGCTGCTTCTTCGCGCGCTGCTCGTACGCCAACAGCAGCGCTTCCATCTCTCCCAACAGCGTGTCCGCTTCTCCATCTTTGTCCGCTTCGTGCTGCTGCTCGTCCGCGGCCTTCTTGTGGGCCGCGTTCGCCTCGACCGTCGCCTCCATCAGCTGCACCGCCCGCGCCTTGTCGCGGATGTACCGGAAGGCGCGCATCGTCCAGTCGTCGGCCTCGTGGCCGGCGGCCTCGAGCCGGCGCATGGCTTTGACGGCCTGCGGGATCAGCTGCATTTTTGCGTAGCCGGCGACGAGGGTGTTCCACGTCACGATGTTGGGTTCGACGCCGTTCTCTTGCATTAGCCGCATGATGTACTCGGCATCCTTTGGCTTCTTCTCTCGCATGAAGCCGTGGACGAGGATGGTCCAGGTGTGGACACTCGGCTTGGGATGAGGGATTGGCATCAGACCAGGCTGGGTTTGGAGTTGCTGGTCAGGGTGCTGGTGAGCTGTGGCCTGCTCTTTTGCCGTGGCTTGTCTTGCTGACGCAGACGGCTCTTTCGTCACAGGATGCTTTGCTGCTCCAGGTTTCGTGATATGGGGCACCTCTTCGTTTGATGGAGCTGGCGTCCCTCCCACAGATGTAGTGGACGGCTTGACTTTGTCGTCTTCTCCCATCATGTCCTTGATGATATCGAGCGCGACACGCATCGTGTTGGGCCACTTGATCAGATTCCTCAGAACAATGTCATGGACAAATGTACCTTGCTCCTGTACCATACGCAGTGCGATTGGGTGTCCTGACTTGAGCATGTGTCTATACTGTGAGTAGAAAACGACTACGTCGTAGGGCATGGGCAGACATCGCAAGAGCCCGAGAATCATGATGGCTATTGTCTCCGCTCTTGGCTGAATGAGTTCCAGAGGTGGCAGAGCAGGAACCTCGGTTCTCAGTCGAGCCAATGGCTCCGGAAACCATCGTTGTTGGCCAGCAAATTCCCCCATCTCTGTAAGACGTCCTGTGATGAAAGGTCGAATAGCCTGCGCATCGAACATCCGGGAGTATATCGAGGTCATAGCGAACAGAGCGGTGCGGCGCGGGCCGCTCTCGTTCTTTTCTGTACGCAGTACACATGTGTAAATTGCGCGGAGAACCTCATTCCAGACGACACTGTCTCGAATGTTGGCGTGACACGCCTGGACACCAATCTCTGAGAAAGCCGTCCAGTCTGCTTGCGTTCTGCAGCCATTGAGCAGGACCGAATACGTCCACTCGTTGGGTTCGACGCCATGTTGTAGCATGACCTTGTACACCTCCATGGCTGTTTCAAGATCTTCCTTCAGACAAAGACCCCGGATGATGGTAGTATATGTGATGACGTTAGGTACCAGTCCGATGCTGTGAAGGTGGCGGAACAAATCGGCCGGGGTGGCGGAAGTCTCCTTCAGTTCCGCGATGTCCTTTTTGCTGAATGATAGAATTGCGGTGGCCACGCTGGCAGCCACTGGGGTATTGATATCCAACAGCTTCGTCTCCTTCAGCCGACGCAGGGAATGGGCACTCAGAGCTTTGGTTGCCGATGATTTGGCCAGACGGCTCACGAAATGAAGTTCCGTGTAGGGGTGTAACGAGCAACCAAGAGCACAAAGCTCTTCATACCAGGGCTCGATCTCAGCTGCGGGCAGAGCAGCGAGTATGGAGTGGATGGTGACCTGACTGAACTGGACAGACTTGTAATCCCTTTGGTTGGAAAGAATGTGGATGACCTTGTCGGCCAAGCTATGTGCTGCGATAGGCTTGAGTTTGTCGAGGCCAATGTCGCGAAGACGCATTGCGAGAAGTTCGACAACGTCCTCCACAACATACCATGGTGGCGCCCTACTTGGCTGTGATAGTGTGGCCGCGAAAACCAGATGAGTTTTGTCGGGAACATGGCGAATCGCTATCGACAAAAGTGCCGTGCTCATTTTTCCAAGGACGTGCATCATTTTGTCTGTGACTATTGGCCATATGCCCTCCAACTCTTCCACGGAGTTGCATTTCTGAATCCATGCGATTTGCCTCAGCTCCGCAATAGACTTGGGCTTTGTATCTTCGGACTCAAATCGAAAGTTCCTCAGAGCGGACTTCCACTCGTCGAATTTGGCAAAGAGACTCTCCTTCCTTTGCGTGCCCACTTCCGTCACGTCGGAAGTAGATCGCAGACTTTCCAAACGAAGGCGCTGATCTTCTTCGTTCTTTGCGAATCCATTCAAAAATACGCCCAGTTCCTTGGATTCGTCTTCCAAGCTGTCAAATTCTTTGATGAATCGGAGTCTTTCATCTTCTTTGAGCGTTGGGTAGAGCTTCCAGTGTCGCATCTGGTCCGGTTGCGATGTCGAGGCCTCGTCTCCCGAGATGAGCTTACCAAGTTTGCGATTGACCCGTGCTGCGTATGGGACCTCCCTTCCTCTCTTGATTCCTGAAAGTTTGGCTGTAGAATCAAGTTTGCGCTTGGTTGGCGAGGGACGCGTGTGTGTACGTTTGGAATGTTCCTTAGGACTGTTGGCTCCGCCTTTCAGGAACCCAGCTTTCGAGCCAGTTTGCAATTTGGGCAGTTTGGCTCGCGGAGGACTCTTTTGAGAAGTTTTGGGGTGAGAATGGGTACGTTCCGTTCCTGCTCCTCTAACCGGCTTTGGGCCCTCTGCTTGGTGACCTGGACCGCTCCGACCTTGCCGCTGCTCAGTCTCACGCTTTCGCCAGCGAGTATCGTGCTCTTGTGCCGACCCATGCTTTCCTCGAGTGGTGATCCGTGGCAGAAGAAGCCGGTTTTGAGTAAGGTGTCGCACAAGCAATTGTTGCCGTAGTGAGTGCCCAAGGCGCAGGAGGCAAACGTGCTGCATGCTCCTCAACTCTTCCCGACCTTCAAATGAGACCGTCTTATCAACGGTAACATTCCTCTCATATCGAATCTGCTAACATTGCGGCACTGGCGTGGACGGCTATTTCTGGCCATGCATTTCCTCAGGCTTGATCGAAGATGGTGTTGAGTTCATCAAGAACTTTTCCAGGGCGCCGAGGCTGAATTACCTAGGTACAGGGGTTCGCGCTGCCGGCCGAGCGCGGTTGCGACGTTTTGCAGGGATCAAGCACCTGAGAGATCGCCAACTTCATCAAGCAACAAGCAAAGAAGATCAGAAACCAACACATCCACAACGCCCTTGCCTTTTCCACACACGACCTTTGGCACTGCACAACCGAACTCTTTAAGCTTCCCCGTAACCACGCATGCAAAAGGCCGCCATGTCAAGTTCGCACACAACTCTCAGCACCGCGAGCGACGACCGCAAAGCCCGTCTCGCAAAACTCAAGTCGTTGAAGCGCAAACAACCCGAAGACGAGATCGTTGCCCCAGAGTCGGACCGCCAGAAGTCGCCCGCGCTACCTTCCACATCCGCACCAGACTCCGAGGGGGAAAAAGAACAGGAAGAACAAGAGAAAATCGAGAAAGATGTTTCGCGGATACACCTCTCGGGGCGCAACTACGACCCCGAAACTAAAGCGCCCAAACTAGGCTTTGAAGCGCCACCTACACTCGGACTAGACGAGCAGACTCTCGAAGAGCAGGCCGCGGAGCTGGAGGCGGAGATCAGGAGGAAGGCGAAGCTGGATGCGGCCGAGGACAAGGGTATTGACCTGTTCAAGCTGCAGCCCAAAAAGCCGAATTGGGACCTGAAGAGGGACCTGAACAAGAAGCTGGAGGTGCTGAATGTGAGGACGGATAATGCGATTGCGAGGCTGGTGAGGGAGAGGCTACAAGCGAAGAAAGTCGAGGCGCTGAAAGCGGGTGATGGGGCTCAAGACGGGGATGCTGTTGTGGCAGGGATAGAGGGCGGCGAGCTGGAGGAGATCGTGCGATTGAGGGAACGGGAGGAGGCGGAGGATGAGCGGAGAGATCGAGAGGCTATCGACGATATTGGCGTCGTCGAAGCACAGTGAGCCACGACCTGTGCACGGAGCAGGAACAAACGCCACGTTTCGACACTGTAGCACAGCGCCCCCACTGAAGGAATTTGGACCAAAGGCTGATGCGGCTACTACACGTTGATTGATGGGTTGTACCATAATACTGCATGGCAGGGGATTTTGGAAACCAAGATTGCGAGTCCCATGGGGGTGGCTAAAAGTCGTCTTGCATTAGAGTATGCGAATTGATACCCAGATCTATCTGCCCATGTTCATGGCCTGCGTCAACGCTAATCGCTTACTAAAGGGGCTCAGACTGCGCTCTCGTGGTGGCTCTGGTTGGCGCGTCGGGGGTGCCCTCGGACGCTCCTGGCCTCTCGCAGGACCTCCTCGGCCTCCTCGCTCGTCGCTACGAGACCGATCCCTATATCGCCCATACCCGCCTTGCTCCGTCTGACCCCGACGGTGAGAATCTGAACGGGGCGATCTTGAGTCGAATCGTGGTTGAGGTCTGCTAGACCGTGGGCCGTCTCGCGAGCCACGGTGGCGTGGCGGAGACTGCTCGCGATCCGAGGTTATCTCGCGCTTGGATCGTTGAGGTGGGCTGGGGGATCGCGAGACAGTAGACCGCCGTTCAACACCACGAGATCGGTAGTTCGGCTCAGGACTCAATGATGGTCCTCGACTACGGTCACTAGCAGAATCGAAGGAACGGCTTCTACTTCGTCCTGATCGTGGCGCCGGTGGTGACACGTCTTGAGCGCGACGTGGGGATGGTGAGGCTCTTCTGCGTGGAGGTGGCGATTGTGAAGAGCGCGTGGATATGGTTGAGACAGAATCCACAGACTCAGATCTTTGGCGTCTGCGTTCAGGCTCTCGAGCAACAGGCTCATCGTCGTCGTCGTTGTCCAGCTCCCGTTTTCTTGCCCTCTCAGCCTCCTTCTTGGCCAGCTCTTCATCTGCCACACCCTTCCTATGAGTTTGTTAGCATGTGTTGCATATAGACTAAATGCATAGCAATAAACTTACTTCCTTGTGGTAGACTCATCAAGTGCATCATTGGTAAGCTTGGGCGCAAGCTTTGGGTTGAGCATCTGCTGAGTCCGAGAGGGACGTGCTTTGTAGGGTCTCTCCTGAGGCGCGGCCTTGCATTCGTAGGAATAATGTCCTCTCTTTAAGCACTTTTGACACTGGACATTGGCAGGAGTTGACTGCCGGGGTCCAGCTCTGCCTCTATTGAAAGCGTACATTGTTGAAGTAGTAGAACGTACCAATGAGTTCTAGACTGGGGTTCTGGTCATATAACGGCCTCAGCCACTTGCTTTTCTCGAGGACTGAACGTTTCGGGTCTGTGATAGCTCGTGATTGTGGTTTGGTTCTTCCAGGCTGTTGCAAGTTGGGTCATTTGGTAGCCGGTAACCACGACAGGGATACCCAAGGGACAAGATCACGTGGCGGCAGGCAAGGCAAAGCAAGGCAAGAGCAGCCGCTGCAAGCTGCTTAGTTAGCGCTGGACTGGTGGCTGCCTTTCCAGGAACAAGCGCCAATGGACAACCTCCTAAGCTTTTGAATTTCAAGGACACTCCTCTCTGTCCATCCGGCCGCAGCAACATCCAGGAGAAGAGGGATGTAATCAGCACGACGTCAATTTGTCAATACAGTCCTTTCCCTCCTTCCGCTTCCACCCCCGTTTTGGTTCTGACTCTGGGGATCGAGGCTCTGCGGTTAAGAGTCAGCACCCGCGCGTCAGAATCTTGTTCATCCGTCCGACCCTCTCGACCCCGACACGAGGAACCTTCATTGCAAGGCCGCGCATCCCATCGCGTCGCGTCGGGTCTGGTGTTCCTCTCCGACTGCTGTACTTGATCCAGATCGACGATACCTACTTACGACCTTTGTTACGACCTCTGCTGCGACTGGGAACCTGTGGATTTCGCGTACGCCGACGTCAGCCCAGCTGCACCCACTTTTCTTTTCCTCCTGTGCCGTTGCACGATAGAAGGGCAACTCATCCCTATTTCGCCATAAGTCTCGGTGCGACTGAAGATTTTAAATACAGCATTCGTGGTGGTCTCTCGCATCTCCATTCTCAACCTGCATTTTCAACGGGCGGTTTTAGTCTCGTCTATTGCCCCGGTTCAATACTCCGTGTCCTGTCGTTTGAGCCAGGACTGCGACTGCGGCTTGCGTGGGGAGCGTAACAGGGCAAGCAACACGAGCGCATAACGACGTTCAACTCTCCGAGTCGATCACGACTGCTACGGCGCCCTCTCTTTCTCCTGAGATAGACTTCATCAAGACTACGAGTCCCCTGAACCTCTCGTCGATTCACGCAACACGGGCCACCTGGAAGAGCAATTTTCAACAAATGTGTCTGGGATCTCGACAATGAGCAGCAGCAACTTCTTGTCGACTGGAACCGCTTTGATCCGATTCGCGCCTTAGATTGTCAACTGTCTACTCTTCACTTTTTCCTTTCTGGTATTCATTGAACCATCTACCAGAAGACGACATCAACCCTCGAAACCTGAGCATTCTTCTCGCCTTTGCGACTTGCGTCTATCGTTTCCCAAACGTCGCGACCATGACAAGTGTACGTACCACCTTGACGGATGCCAACAAAATGTCCTTCGCGAAGGTATGTCGATGAGAGGAACATCGAGGAATGCTTCAGCCGCGCTAACATATCGTCTAGGTTGTGGCTGCCACTGCGGAAATTCCGACCTCAAACTCTCGAGAAACTATGGCGACTGCTATGACAGAGAACACTGCACCAACCTCGTCCAAAACTCCGGGCACAGACAAAGTGTATCAGCCAACGGCGGCCCCGGCAACGATCGATACCAGTGATTGCCCACAGGAGGCACAGCTTGTCGATGGATTGAACAAGTTGAAGGTGGCACAGAAGCTTCCGAGCCTTAACGTCATTGGCACCAGCTCAGCATCTACTGGACCGTCATCCAAGGTTCAGACACCGTCAGATGATACCTCACAAAAAGCCGACTCCAGCTCCGACCTTGGCACCAAGCCCCCCAGTCTCGATGGCAAGAGTATCACCTCAGGCACCACGTTCAACGCTCTGGACGAGAAGGAGTCGCTTCGTCCCGATGATAGCGCAAGTGTTCAAGCCGCTGCAGAGGATGATGATGCTTTCTCAATCAGGGGCTCCTTGATCGCAGGCTCCCGAATGGGCTCGGAGGTCGCTGCACGTTTCCAACGCACTCAGCTGGGTGACATACCTCCTAGGAGTGTTCCTCACCAGCTTGTTATTGCCGAGAGTGGTAACGTGGGGACCATCACACCACAAAGCGCGTCCTCGGAGCAGGTGCCTGTCACAGATGCCAAGATTGCTCTGGTAGCCGCGACATCTACACCAAATGGGTTGTACGGACAGAATCCTGACGAGAAGCTATTGGAGGCCATGAACTCCCAAAAAGATCGGCTTTTCCTACTGAAGCTGGAGGAGATGGTGATTGAGTTTGTGCAGGACTCAAAGTAAGTGACAATTTGATCTAGACATCTCTCTCGCTGTGTGCTAATGATTTGCGCAGGGAGCCATTCATGGACCTGCCGCCATCTAACTCCTTCTGTAGGATGTTGACCCACAAGTTGGCGGACTATTACCACATGACGCACTCTTTCGAGGCTGCCGCGGGTTCTGTTCGTATATTCAGGACCCCTTTCTGCCGGGTGCCACCGTCCCTGGCTAGTATCCCGCAAATCGCGTCGACTTGCAGCACGCCACCCCCAGCTTTCGTGCCCAAAAAGATCATGAGGCGTGGCGACAGTGATTTCGGTCCTGGAAGCGCCGGCTATTCCAAGTCGACGTCCGAGACTGACAGCGATGGCAAGAAGGACAAGAACGCGAAGTAAGTCATTGCTGTGGTGTGTCTCCCAGTAAGCACGAAACTAATGCGCCGTGTTTTTAGAATGTCCAGAGAGGAAAAGGAAGAGGCCTACAACAAGGCTCGAGAGCGTCTCTTCGGAACTGCGTCTGCAGAGATTTCCACACCTGGTATGACAATCTGTTCTTGTTTGACTCGTTTAAAGCTGACCATTGCCCGTGCAGAGAATGATGACGGTACTGGCATATCCCGGGCTAGCTCTGTGTCCCTCCGCGACAAGAACAACGGTGGCAAGAAGTTTAGAAGAAGACGTGACTCGGATACTTTTGAGACCCGGTCCAATTATGTTGCTTACGCACCAGCATATGGTCCCTCTCATCAGCCAACATGGGTCCAGCCGCAGTACGTCTCAGCGAATATTCAGCAATTCGGTGCTCCTGTCCAGCAGCAACAGTACCCAGCGCCTATGCAACAACCTATGTACGCCGCTGCCCCTACCCAGGCGTACCCTGCAATGGTGCCCAACGGCGGTTATGGGCCGCAGTATAACGCCATGCCAAACGTGAGTAAACGCAGTCGTCAACTGTACATGTAATACCACTGACACGCCTTAGTATTCTCAGCCGCCTGGACAACCGCGATACCAGCCTCCCATGACCTCAATGGCTCCCGCAGCGTTTGGTACCCCCATACAGTCTTCGCCTCAACAGCCCCATGGTTGGCCACAAGTGCAGCAGCCACCGGTGCCGCCGCCGGCTTTCAACCAAAGTCCATACCAGTCCCGAGCTACTCCGGTGTCACAAAACGGCATCCCTTATGCTTTCGGCGCGCTTCCTGTCAATGTTAATCCCCATGACCCGAAGAGCCAGCATCCGATTCCAGGCAGCTTCAACAGACACGCCTTCAACCCAAAGACGCAGTCCTTCGTGCCAGGCAACGGCATGCCGCCCATGTCACCAGCATCGGGACCCTACAACAACTACATGCCTCCTCAGCAGGGTAGTCCTCAGCTTGCGCAGCAACACATGAACTACTCCGGTTACCAAGCTGGGCCTCCTATGGGGCCAGCCATGGGCCAGTCGCCCTATAGCAACGGTGGATACAATATGATGCGACAAGGCTCAAACACCTCCCACCAATCATTGCCTCATTACCATCACCCAACCTATCCGCACCACGGCCATGTACCTCACCAGCTGCCGCCACACCCTCCAGCTCAAGAGCCACCGCACATGTCCAACAAGCCGCCCATCCCCCAAGGAGCTGTCATGACCCATGGCCAGACCTTCAACCACCTGCCGAACTACGGCAATCCTGCGAATCTGCCGCAGAAACCCACCACCTAGTAGCATGTGTACATCTGCAGGTGCTTGTCTCTTTTCAAATTTCTTTTTCGGGGAAGGAGAAATCCACAACGATCATCATGACGACGGCGTACGGACACAACAGGAAGCATTGAGGCGTTCAGGAAGGCTATTTTCACGAACGGGTTTGGTCTCCATAGCATGCACTTGAGCAGCGTTCAGCAATCGGGGCGTCGAGACTTGACGCTCTTCATGGGGGATCAATCTGCACTTTGCTAGAAAGGATGATGACACATTAGATCATTAATAATACAAATATTCCACATACGGTCTTGTCTATTGAGACACCCGATTCTGCGCTGTGTCATACGTGAATACTCAAGATTGGAAGGGAATGTCGTCCCACTCAAGAGTCGCAAGATGACTTCGCGGCCATGGCAGCAGGCCGAGATCAACATATCGTTGTGCGTCCAGGCAATCACACTCTCCTTACTACAGCATCTAACAGCCCGAAAACATGTAGCCTACAATTGACTGGCCAGAGTAGTAGATAAGGAGAAACACTGTCCCTTGAGACTGCAACGGTCAGCAGATAGATGTATATATATATATATACGAACCTTGCAGCTACACAATGCATGCGCCGTTCCCAAGTGCTTGCATCTAAAGATGGGATAACGTTGACAGGTGACAAGTTGTGATCCTGAGTGTGGACGTAATTCTAAAGCCTCTGCAAGAACTGATTTGTTCATACTCAATTTCATATCCGGCAAGCAGCATTTAGTTTCCCGCAAAGAGTCCCATCTTCGGTACAAGACTGTGCTAGAAGTATGAGTGCAGTTGTGTTACCGAGTATAGTAGTGGGCTGGAAACAAGTCAAGGCTCATCTTGAGCTGCGTGCCCTAGTGTTTTAGGCTTGTGCTGCACCTGTTGAGGTACATCAACAGTGGCTGAAGTGATGTGCCCTCGGTCTGATGTGCGCGAGAGTAAGTGAAGTTATTGTGACGAATCTCGTACGGACGCTCAGATACTGCAACCCCACGGTTTGAGCTCTCGTTGGTTTTTCATCACAAGTATGCATCAACAACTGGATATAACAGAGCAGGCGGCAGAACTGGCTTGTCTTGTTCATACAAATCTACTACTAGCCTCTCCCTCCTTTGTCTGAAAACCGCGCGTGATGCCCGCATTGGAATGCCAATAGAATTAGATTTTCCGCGGCCGTCGACTCTTCTATTTTTCCGTGAACGCCTGTCCAGCCATCGCTTTTCCTTCCGAGGCAGCAGCGCTTCTGCAAACTCTTCCTGTATCCGAATAGCAGCATGGCAGTAGACATCATATCCCCGGGCCTCCGGCCGGGCGTGTGGATCCTCCACAACAACGACTCGCTCCATGGGCGAGCGCCGTGGTGACTGGTCCTGACAAAACAACATTGCTGGTCGCTCGTCGTCGTTCACTCGCCGTTCTCGCGGGGCTCTCTGGGCTCCCTGGGCTCGCGTTGCTGGTTTCCTCCACGGCCACCGCCGCGACCTCCTCGTCCACCCCTGCCACCGCCACGTCCGCCGCGGCCACCACCCTCCTTGCCCTCCTCGCCAACCGGGGGAGCGCCCTCCTTGTGGATGCCTGCCAGCTGTGCCGTCGCCAGTCGCTGCGCAAGGTCAATCTGCGTCTTGACGGTGTTGGCGAGGTAGCTGACCATCAGCACGTCCTGGACGTGGTTGTTGAAGTCGTGCTCAATCGACGCGGGGTCGACCTTGGGCGCGAGCGACAAGTTGTTCATCAGGTACTGGCCTAGCGCTTGGTTGGGGAGACGCTCCTCGTCCAGAATCTCGCCGACATAGCCGCTGCTGCGCTCGAGCAGGTCCTCGGTCTGGTTGAGAGCGGTGGCTAAGCCCTCGATGTCGGGAACCAGCGGTGCGGTGCGCCCCTCGTTGTTGGCGGCGGACGCAATAGCCTCGAGCGCAGCGCGCTCAGCCTCGCCCTGGGTCAACTTGTGCGGGATCTCGATAAACAGGCAGCTCTCGGCGGCGCGCTCGGGGTTAACGGCGGCCGGGGCGGAGATATAGGTCTTGGTCTCGATGTCCTTGCCGGGCTCGGTGCTGATGGTCAGGTGAATGGCCGGGTGCGGGAAGGTGCCGGTCTCAGGGCTCGCAAAGAAGTTCTGGATCAGAGCGCTGAAGCTGTTGAGCTCGAGCGAGGTGGCGTACCAGCCCAGTAGGGTCTCGCGGGGCGAGGCTTTGAGCGACAGTGCCAGCATGGTGCGCTGGTACTCAACGTCCACCTCGACCTGGTCCTCGTTCTCGACGTGGGGAATGGCGAATGAATTGCGCACCTCGACCTCTGTGCCATCTTCACTGCGCACGCCGATAAGTGCGCCGATGACGCGAGGCTTCGGGGCGGAGGGGTCGGTTGAATCGGAGGTGTCGTCGCTACGTGTGGCATGGTCGAGGACGGAGAGGACCGCCTGGAGAGTGGGGATTTGTTAGCCAAAGGTGATTCCTATTGAAATACTATAGTACGAAGTAGGAAGTAGGGGCCGTACTTGTGGCTGTATGTTGACGGTCATGGGAGAGATGTTGCTGTTGAAACCTGACACGGACGGCGCGATGGGCCTGGCCAGGTGGAGGAACTCGTCGCATTCGATCGCCATGTTTGCGGTCGGTGTGCCTTGCAGATAGAGACCGATAGCGAGAAGCGAAGCAGAAACCGGGGGTCGAGGGTGAGGGTGTGGATTGGGGGTGACAGGTTGAAGGAGTGATAAAAGTTGACCCCGCGATGCTGTTCTTGGTGTTGCAAAAATCCAACCCTTCCCTTTGTCAGGAAGCTGCAACTGGGCAAACCTGCAAAATGTGGGGCGCCAGGAGCGGCCCTTTGTGCGCACTACTGCACTGCAAGTGCAGGGGCTGCCCAGGCATTTACCGGCTCAGCAATTCAGACCAGGATCACATTTATCGGAATTAGACATGGCAGTTGGGTGAGCGAGGGATGCGTATTCTATAGGCCCCAACTGAGAAACGATCATGTCTTTATCACAGGAATGCTCATAATTACGTATACTTGTTTATTAGGGAGGTTTTCACCAATCTTTTGTATGATCTTACGCTTTGGTAGCGTACCTACATTGTAGGTGACAAGTAAGTACTGGTCTGACAAAGCTAAGGTAAGGGCTCGATAAGATAAGGATTTTATTTTGTCCTATTGTCTGTTGACATTCATGACTTCCACCACGGATTTGTCTGTTACATCTCACTTATTTACATTTCTTTGTCATTTCGGATATTTCTCTAATATCCTAATACACTGAAATATTCAGGAGTCATCATGGCGTTCAGAGGTCGTGGTGGTTCGCGTGGCGGGTCCCGCGGAGGATCTCGTGGAGGATCTCGAGGAGGCGGCTCTCGTGGACGTGGAGGTAGTAGAGGAGGTATGAGAGGTTCCAGTCGGGGAGGCAGTCGTGGGGCACCTCGTGGTGGAAGCCGTGGGGGAGGACGAGGCCGTGGAAGAGGTGGTACATTTGCACAGAGAGGACCACGTTTCGACAGCGCCAGGGTTGAATACGAGTGAGTTGTGCTCATTCCCTAAGTATCCCTGACATGTCATTAAAATCGTCACAGGGATTCAGAAGAGGGCGAAGAAGAAGGCTCCGCCGAGGAAGGGTCCGACGTTGAAGAAGACGAGCCTGAAGATCTCGACAGTGACTCAGAAGATGAGGATGAGAACGTCGACGCTCGTCCGTATATGGCTCTCATCAAGAGTTTGACCAAGGACTCTGGAGCACCCAGCGCCAAGAGAAGAAAGCTTGATCACCAGCCAGCGCCCAGCAACACACCCAAAGACGAGCCAGCAGGGCCTGAGAAGGAGACAGGTGAAGACCCTGATATTGTGGAAGAGGCTGAAGAAGCCCAGGATGAGGCCGATGACGAGGTTCTTTTCGACGAGGATGAAGACGGGGACGAGAAGATCGACTCATCAGATCCCTTCGACAGCCATTTTGTTGCTGCGGAGGAGGCCAGCTTGGCGAGGAGGCTGAAAGCTATCGCAAATGCAAAATGGACGACCAAGAAAATGGCCACGAAAGGGACGAAAATGGTGCTAAACGGTCCAGACACGGGAGAAGGTTCTGATCAGATTTCGGTTCTACCCTCAGTATCAAGTGCTTCGGAGCTTCCTCTGAAACACAAGCTGCTGGAGACGAAAGCCGTGAAGAAGTGGAAACTCGACGCGGTTGAGCAGTCACTCGCGCCGCACATTTTTGGATACAACGACTTGTTGTACTGCAACCGGACGATCGCGAACGGCGAGAGCTTGCGGCGGCTAGCATGCCTTCATGCGCTGAATCACGTCTTCAAGTGCGTCGTTTCGCTCTCAAGACAGGCTCTGAGAGATGATGCTAACAAGTTTACAGGACCCGCGATCGAGTTCTCAAAAACAACGCGAAGCTGTTGCATCACAAGGACGAAGATCTCGAGCTTCGAGACCAAGGATTCACGAGGCCGAAAGTGTTGATGATCCTACCAACCCGGGAAGCCTGTTTCAAGATGGTCGAGACGATGGCTTCGATCTGTGAGCCCGAGAGCCAGGAGAACCGCAAGAGATTCGAAGATTCATACCACGATAAGGAGGACAGATTCACAGGCGACAAGCCTACCGATTTCAAGGATCTCTTCAGCGGCAATGACGACGATATGTTCCGGATCGGTGTCAAATTCACCAGGAAGACCTTGAAGTTCTTCGCACAGTTCTACAATTCGGATATTCTGATTGCCAGCCCACTTGGCCTGAGGATGGCCATCGGATCAGAGGACGGCAAGAAAGTCGAGCATGACTTTTTAAGTTCTATCGAAATGGTCATTGTTGATCAGGCCGAGGCTCTGCTGATGCAAAATTGGGAGCACATGGAGTACATTTTCGAGCACTTGAATCTGCAGCCGAAAGACGACCACGGTTGCGACTACAGCCGAGTACGGAACTGGTATCTCGAGCTTCAGGGCAAGTATTTCAGGCAGAATATCGTCTTCTCTCAGTTCAACACCCCAGAACTGTCGAAGCTCATGCGACAGCACTGCAACAATTGGGCGGGCAAAGTCCGCGTGGAACCCGAGCACCACGGAGTCATCCAGGAAATTGGAGTCAAAGCCAAACAGACATTCTCAAGATTCGAGTCGTCGTCTGTTTCTGATGAGCCAGATGCGCGGTTTGCATACTTCACCAAAGCCATTCTACCATCTTTGGCCAAACGCTCCAAGGACAGCGTTGGCACACTCATCTTCATCCCATCCTACCTGGATTTCGTCCGCGTGCGCAACTATTTCGCAAACAACCCAGCGGCGGAGAGCCTGACATTCGGTACGATCTCTGAGTACGCAAGCGTCCCGGAAGCGTCGAGGGCACGATCGCATTTCTTCGCGGGGCGGCATAAGGTCTTGCTGTATACAGAGAGGGCGCATCACTTCCGGCGTTACGTGCTCAAGGGCGTGCAGAGGATTATTATGTACAGTTTGCCGGATAATCCGCTTTTTTACAAAGAGATTATTGGAGCCAACCTGGCCAAGGGAGAGCAGGATTTGCGAATCGAGCCCGGCCAGGGCCATGTCAGGGTCATGTTCTCGAAGTACGATGTGCTGCGGTTGGAGAGGGTTGTGGGCAGCCAGCGGGTTGGAAAGATGATCCATGAGAGGGGCGATACTTTTGACTTCGTGTAGATAGTGCAAAAGTCGAGACGAGTATACTCACTCATCAGCCATAGCATCCAATGCATCCAAATGCGCACAAAGCCATTCAGCCCAGCTGCAATGCGCAGACTCAACAAAGCCATCCTATCACTTCACAGACCAGACACAATGCGGCAGTGAATCAATGATCGAGCACAGTCCTTCATCAAGCTACATCATTCACTATGCACCTGCACGTGCAGCCTGCCTCGCCTTCCACTCCCCCTTCCCAAGCCGTTTCGGCCCCGGCATCTTCAACGCCGCATCCACGCCGCTCTCCGCCTTGAGACGCCGGCCAGCGGCCCTAAACGCGGCGCCCTCCTCGTACTTGATCTTCTCGACCAGCTCGCGGAACACCTCCTCGCCGTCCTTACGGAACGCCGTGACCTTCTTGACGTTCAGCTTGGTCATCGGGTTGACCTTGTGCTCGTCCTTGTACATCATCTCGTCGCGCGCGACCACCGCGGCCGTCATGGCGAAGCGCACGTCCTTGGTGCCGTCGACGAGCTCGAGGATCGCCGACGGCGCTTGGTCGAGCTGGTGCTTGTTCGCGGGCTCGGTGTGCAGCACGCGCGTGTAGCCGCCCGGCCGGTTGAGGTAGCGCTCGCGCAGCTCGCCGAAGAGCTTGGGCATATGGAGGTGTGGTGTCTATCGTTGGCGACGTGTCAGTCAAGTTGCCCCCAACCTTCCCTCACTCCAGTCCACGTACGTAGAGAATAGCCTGCGCCGACCGCCGCGCGGTCTCGTTGTTGCGCTTCGCGAGCGTGATCAGCTTGTCGACGACGCGCTGTGCCTCCTTCGCCTTTGCGTATGTCGTCTGGATCGACTCCTGCATGATCACGGACGTCGCCAGGTTGCGCAGCAGGGCTTGTCGGTGCGCGGAGTCGCGGCCGAGGGTCCGGTATTTCATGTGCCCACCGGCGAACCGCGCCAGCGTGGCGCGGAATGGGCCGTCCATTATGAGGTTTCTTCGACTGTGATGCTGATGGTGTTTTCTCCTCCTCTCCTTCCTCCTGCCTTCAATCGGGTACAAGGTGTGTGGTGAGCGAATGGTGTATTGTCGTAGGCAGGGGTTCGTTAGATGGGGGATTGGAACTTAGAATGAAGTCGAGGAATATTTGGGCCGGCGTTGAAGTGGGCCATACTTTTTCAGCGGCGCGGCGGCGCGGCTCCGGGCCATGTCCCCGGGGTGGTACCTTCAACGACAGCAATCTTGAACTTGGTACTGTTTAAGCTACCTCAAGAATTCTAAGATTAAGGAAAATCAATTGATT
Organism: Plenodomus libanotidis; assembly: GCA_022609195.1. Taxonomy (NCBI): domain Eukaryota; kingdom Fungi; phylum Ascomycota; class Dothideomycetes; order Pleosporales; family Leptosphaeriaceae; genus Plenodomus; species Plenodomus libanotidis. The sequence continues at coordinate 217,448 of JAGKQA010000004.1, forward strand.
ACGCTCTTAAATATCTCCGTCTCGATGTCTGACTTCTTGGACCGCAATATCATATCAGTAGCTTGTTCCCCAATCCTGAACGTCTTGCGTCGATACATGCGGTGACTACGCGCGAGACCCGGCTCGACGGCCACTGACCTCATCCCATACCAATTTCATCCGACAACGACAGCTTCGCAACCTCACCCGAAAGCAACACTCGCTGGCGGAATTGCCGCAAACCGCCCAATTCTACACGCAAATCTCTCTCAGTCCACTGTCTCCAATCAACCGAGCAAAAAGCCCCGGAACAGAACCTACGCCCGTACGCGCAAAGCGCGACTTTTTCCCCCAACCATGGGCTTCACTACCGGCTTCGTACGCTTCCCTCCTCTGCCCAGCTCACACACCCCACCCAACTAAGCCTATAACTGACCAATACACCCTTCTCCAGACCGGCGGCGTTACCCTCGTCCTCGGCACCGCCTACCTCACCCTCCAAGCGCACCAGCGCACGCGCCAACGACAGGCCGAGACCCTCCGTGCGCAGACCTACGTCCTCAACAGCCTCTCCTACATCCCCGCTTCGGCGCCCCCGCCCGCCACCATCGCCGAGGAGCTCGCCCTGCTCGAGTACCAGCAGGAGCTCCTCGCGCAGGCGCACCAGCGCCGCACGGAGCGCTTCACCCGCGAGAGCTTCCTCGAGCGCGCCAAGGAGCGGTGGAACAGCGAGATCGAGGGCGCGGTGCGCTGGGCTGCGAACACGGACTGGACGGCGGCGCGCGAAGATGCCGAGGATACTGTGCTGAGAGTCTGGGCGCGCGCCACCGGCGGCGAGGTCCCTGTGGAGACGGCGAAGCGCGCGGGCGCTGCTGCGCAGGAGAAAGCGGCGGAGGCGGCTTGTGCGGCAGGGAGGACGGCGGAGGCGACTGCTGTGACGACGAAGGAGGTTGTGCAGACTAAGGCGGTGGAGGCGAAGGAAGCTGGTGCGAGTATCTGGGAGCGGGGCTTGAGGAAGAGCAAGGAGATGGCTGAGACGGCGAAGCAGGCGATTGGTGTGGCCGAGGAGAAGGCGAAGCTGAAGGCGGGTGAGCTGGCGCACTCTGTCACCGAGACGGACGCCGAGAAGGTCATACAGCAGCGCTTTGAGAGGAAACCCGAGGATGTACTGAGCCAGAGTGTGGAGGAGGTGCTGCAGGAGAGATACAAGCCTGCTGTACAGCAGGATTTGACGAAACTACGGGGCGTCTAAACTATAGGATCATGTCGTCTCCTCAGCCTGGCGTTAGAGTCTGGCCGATTTGGCAACGCTTTCGACGAGCGGCTGCACCGAACTCACTTCACAACAATCCATCACCCTCTCCAGACTCAAGGCGGCTCGTCTCAAGAGGTCTCTCAGCTCCATCATAGCAAACCTTGCTTTCGAATTCAACAAAACCATGCAGGCACGTCACTGCAGTACGGAAACAATCTGTCCGTCAGACATTGACCAACACCAACATCGGCTGGCGGGCGTCATACGAACGATGTTCCGAAGGCGCCGACAACAGAGGATACGTGTGGTGGTGCCTCGTCAGTCTAGCCGCTCCGATCAGCTACCGGAAAAGCCCAAGGATCAAAATCAAATTCGTGTATGTTCATATCTGGTGACCTCACGTCACTCTTCGCTCGGCCGTTCCATGCCTTGTCTCGCGGCAACGCGATGCAGATCAAAGTCGGACATCCAGTTGACGCTCGAAATTGAGGAAGCATGTCAGCTGTTGCTCTCACTGGTGACTGGCCGTGACTCTTGGTGTGTGCTTGGGTTCCGATCCCTTGGCCATATTCTCCACGTATTCTTGCGTGACCCTCCAGTGTTCCTCATGTAAGTCATGTTCTGTTGCCACCGCTTGTTATGCTCTGCATTACGTCCCTGCGTCCACTCTGATCAGATCGTCAGTTAGTCCGCGCAGCTCAAGATGCCTCAAGATAGATGATGCGCACCAAATGGAAGATCACATCCGTCATGATCATTATTATTATAGCAACGCAATGTGTACAGACTCACATGCTCCGGCAAGGATGACTTCGTGACGATACATTGGACCATCGGCCCTTTAAAAGTAGGCAATGAACATATCCTACGCGACCGCACGTATGCATCTGGCCCTGTTCAGCCCCGATAAGTTGGCCCGTGGCGCAGCTGCTTTTCGTCTCCAATTCGATGGATCTCGGATCCAAGTTGTATCGCATAGCTCAAGGAGACGACGGAGTTCCTCGACCATGCACATGCGCTCGTCAACATCGCTCAAGATTTTCAGACTGATTCGCTGCCACAAAGTGGAAAGCAACACTGGAAGGGGTCTACGTACCTGCCATTCGCCTAGCATGTAGTTGACATCCAAAGTTATGACCCAGTCACGACAGAGGTACTCATCTACGTTGGCGGTAAAGAGAAGCGCGTCTGTCACGTCTCCAGGGATGGCCGGTGGTGGTGGCATGAGCTTGCCCTGGTACGTGTACGACACATATCGCGCACGCTCGGCTTTATAGTCCATGCATATAGTTTACGAGGTTGGATAAATCTCAAAGTATCAATACCTCGATACCTCTTATCGTTCCAGAAACAGAAACCTGAACTCCAGATTGGGAAATGTGCAAAGTCTATGCTTTTCTTAGCCAGCCCTCCAATGCTACCCTACCCTAGCATCCCCTTGAGGACTATTCACACACCTCATCACCGTCAGATCTGCAACGTCAGATCTGCAACTGTATCTTGTAAGACAATAGACTTTGCTCTGTATACAAATACCCCCAGCTCCGTGCGACACACACTTCCGGGTAGCTATCGCCGCCGGACACCTGCAGTGGATACACGCGCGCCGCGTCATCCAGGGGACCACGCTGAGACGCACTGGAGACGGGGGCGAGGGACACATAGTAGGGCTGTCTCTCTGTACGACACATTCACGATAAAAATCACAAAGACCCCAGAAAACCTTCTGATACGAACAGCTTTCCAGCCTCATCTTGGAATTCCTTTTCGTAGGAGCATACATGGCATTCATCGCCAATTTATTACGCCTGAGACCACTCGAGCAACGACGTCAAGTTTCTAGACGCACAATTCATCGATTTGCCAGATATTTTGAAAATTGTGGATTTTATTGTCACCCAGAAATTACCAAAGAGAGAGAGCGCCTGTATCTCGTGCTCATCCTTCCACCAACGCCTTACATGCCCCCCCCCCAAAAAAAAACGCCATAAGCACTAACCAACCATAACGGTGACCAGCAGTCGAAGTATGCAACAAGAAAGACATCAGATATGTTGCCACCATAACCCAAATCCAGCCATCCCTCATGTTCGTCCATGGCTCTCCCGCCTCTCCTCCACCACAATACACTTCCCCTCCAACCACTTCGCAAACCTTACCACCGGCGCGTCCACGGCGCGCCAAAACACATCCGCCGCCCAGACGACACAAGGCACCACGCCTAGCGCCGCGAGCGCGAACCCGAGCACATAGCGCGACCTCTCCCCCGTCCCCGTGATGCTCCACGCCCACTTCTCGATGCTGTACCCGACCGTGTGCAGCACGGGCCCGTGCATGAGGTAGATGGCGTAGCTGATCTTGCCCAGGTACTGTACGGGCGGAGAGTTGAAGACGCGCTGCAGCGACGGCATGCGCGCCGTGCAGAACACGAAGAGGATCGCGCCGATGCACTGGAAGTAGCGGTACTTGTCGTCGACCCACGCCGGGATGAAGGTCGAGAGGGTGACCCATCCGGGCGTGTGCTCGGAGCCGCCGTCGGGTTGGCTGAGCAGGTAGAGGGAGATGGCTGCGAGGATGCCCCAGCCAAGGCGCGCAAGCTTGCTGCTCTTTCCAGCTGCCGTTTCTGCGGCCCCGCCTGTGCCGACGTAGTCGATCGGCTTGGGCTCTGAGCTTGGAAGGGCGGTCTGCTGCTGGTTCTGCAACGCAGCGTTGGTGGCGGGGTTGGTGTGTGCGCCGCGGATGATATCCAGCTCGGCGTACAGCATGCCCGTGTAAAACAGCACCATCTCCCAGCGATCCCACCGGTACGAAAACGCCGTGACAAGCGCCAAACAGCTCAAGCGCACCGCCGTCCGCAGCCGCGCAAGGCCGACAAGCGTCAGGAACAGCATCATGCTCGCGCGGAACTCAATTGGGATCGTCCACAAATGCACGTCGTAGTACGTCGAGCCGCCGTACTTCTCCCACCCCCAAATGTGCACGAAGTTGAACATATTCCAGTACCAGTCCCACAATTGCGCGGAGAGGGTTTCCTTGCGGTCGGGTGCTGTTTCCTGCACGTTCCAGTGGAACGTGGGGTTTCGCGAGAATTCGCGGTTCCACTCGTAGGCGCCTAGGCGGAGGAGCACCACGATGAGCATCGTCGAGACGAAGGTTGGGAGGAAGAGGCGCAGGGCGCGGCGGAAGATGAAGGACGCCATCGTGGTGCTAAAGTCGGACCATTTCTGGCCTCGTGCGAGTTTCAGGGGCTTGAGCGAGAGGGCGTAACCCGAGACGATGAAGAAGATGGCTACCATTGGTGGGCCTGCGTACATAAGTCGCAAGAAGGGCAGTTTGAGTATGTCATAGTTGGTATCTCTGGCCCCCCAGCCCTCGGCAATGTTGAAAGATGTGTAGAAGTAGTGGCAGAAGAACACGATGAACGCGGCTAGGCCACGCATGCCATCGAGGTACGCCGTGGGCCCCAGGCGGGAGGGGCCGGGTCGCTCATGGGAAAGGCGGGAGGAGACGAAGCTGGGAAGGAAGAAGAGGGCTGCCTTGACCATGAGGGCGCCGGTGTGGGAGCGTGAGGGCATTCGCGTTTTCGAGAGACCCGTAATAGTTTGCTTGCCAAAGCTGGCCCACTCGTGGGCAAACGAGAAGCGCGACTCGTTGTCTGCGCGGCCCGCTTCGCTGTCAATGTCGGAGAGACTCTTCTCATCTAAGAGGGAGATGTTTTCCTCGTAGGAAAGTGAAGATCTAGACATAGCATGGCCATTCATTGTCCGGCGATGGTAGATTGTGCGGGACGGGACGGGACGGGATGGAGGAAGGAATGGAACACTTCCTATACGACAAGAGACAGGCGAACAGAAGGCGAGTCAGAAATCCAAGAGGCCCAGCCTGTAAAAAGGGAAGAAGATCATAAAAAAGAATAAATAAGGATCACATTCACAAGAATGGGATCTTCCTTGGCATTTAGATTTTGGATCGCCAACAGGGTCGGGAGAGTTGGGTGAATTGTATCCACGAGACAGGGGATGTGCCCGATAGAGAAAGAGAATGTTATCAGTTGCTCGAGACGGGAAATTGAACAGTTGTTCATAATACGCCTCTCCCTCAAACTGACACAATGGAGTCTTCGCCCGAGTCGCAGGTGACCTGTAACGATGGATGCATACCGCCTATCGGACGAAAGAACAGGGCAGCCCAAGTCAGGAGAAGTGGTGAGGGTCTTGCTTTACTGTGGGGCGAGAACCAGTAGAGGCAATGTTCCTCGCTTGCGATTGCGGGAGCAAAGGCATACAAGCTTATATCTAGGATGTTTCAAGGCAATGAGTTGGGGTGTTGGCCAAGTTCGGATATCGGACGAGGCAGGCAGATGCACTTCATTTCGTGACAATTTCCGCCACGCATGTCGGCCAGCGCCCGAGATGACCGCTGCATCCTGAATCCTGATGGATGAGAGCATGAGTTGCGGCTCCACAACACCGTTGATGTCGGCATCGTGTCTGATAGCCACGCATATGTGCTGTAACCCAGCACAAGACCGTTTCGATGTGCTCGGCTCGAGTAAATTAGCTGGTCTGGAGCAGGTCTAGGAGTCCAGGCATATGATCACCGCCCCCGTCGTACCAAGAGACAGCAGACACATGTCGTGCTCCTGCATATAAGACATTCACTCAGCCAAAGTCTGTCGTCCTCACCTCAGAGGCGAGGCTGTGTCTAGGCAGTTCGTGGAGCATCAGGCTGGACGACGCAGGTACAGAAGTGCGCGCGCCTGCATGCGGGTTAGTGCCGTGGTAAGGCTGTGTGGGAGTTACATGAGGCTCCCCTTTAGCTCGGACCTCACCGCAGGGGCCATCCGGGCTGAATGTCGGGCCAATGGGGCCGTCCGGGCGTCCCCGCGGCCCCACCCCTGACGGCGCTTCGTTCCAGCTTTGACGATCTCCAGGCGTTTCAGAATCGCAAACGGGCCATGAGCGTTGGTACAGCCGCGCTTTGAAAAGCCTTGGCTGTGAGGGGTATGGTCAGAATTCACGATGGTGTTTGGGGTGAGCCCTAGTATGATACGCCAAGTTGGCTGAAAGAGAGGCAGTACTGTCATTGAGAAGACATCTATAGGTCGTGGCCCTAAAAACGATTGGACCATGAATGCTTGGAACTCCGGAAAACACCTCTATCACACGCTGAATCGTAATGTTTTATGAAAGCCAGTCAAGGAACTCTGGGGTGAAATAGCTGATGACAATGGTCGCGCCCGCTCTCAAGATGCCCTCTGTCGACTCGAAAGCCATTGTCTTTAGGTCGAACACACCAGCTTTGGCCGCGGCATGAATCATGGCAAATTCACCGCTGACTTGGTATGCTGCAATGGGCAAATCTTTTCCGAGCTCCTTGGCGTCGCTGATGATGTCCAAGTATTGGCTTGCTGGCTTGACCATGATCACGTCTGCGCCCTCGCCGATGTCTCGTACAATAGCCCGGCGTGCAAGCCCGCGGCCTCCAGGTGGCAACTGGTAGCACTTGCGATCGCCGAAAGAGGGACAGGAGCCAGCGGCATCTCGGAACGGACCGTATAGACAGCCTGAGAACTTGGCAGCGTAGGACATTAGGAGTGTCTTATGGGCGATTCCCTCCTCGATGAGCTTGAGCTTGATAGCCCGTATCCGACCGTCGTTCATGTCAGATGGGGCAACACAGTGTGCACCGGCTAGAGCGTAGGCAATGGCAACGTCGGATATGCGGTCCACAGACAGCTGGTTGTTGAGGCTTCCATCATCGCGGAGAATACCACAGTGGCCGTGTGATGTGTATTCGCACAGGCATACGTCCACTGTGATGTAGAGCTGCGGGAAGCGCTGGCGGAGGAGGCGGATAGACTTGATAACGGGACCGTTTGGGTCGTCTGCGGCGGTGCCGAGAGCGTCCTTGGTACCAGAAGTGAGAGGCACACCAAACAGCATGACAGCTCGCAGACCCTTGTGTACTAATGGCTCGAGGAAAGGAACCAGCTTGTTGACGCCGCGGCGATACTGGTTCGGGAGGGACGGAATGAGGACCTCTTCGTCGTCTTGATCGGACACGAACAGGGGGTAGATAAGCATAGACTACATGCCATGATTAGCACCAGCATTCGAAGACTGTTGAATTAGATTGCCATCACGGACCTTTGTCAATTGCCTTTCTGCTTGCCATTGCCGGGCGAGAGGGTGTGCATAGCCACCATGAAGCTGACTCGAGATGTCTCCGGAAATGCTGACGCTTGTGGCGCTGGTGCTAGCATAGGACATAGCGCGCGAAATGTGAGAGGTTCGAGAAACGCCGTCCACAGTGGAGGCGTTAGATGCGTAGGACGCTGCACGATCAGGGCCTGGCAGTCGAGCCTCGGCAGCTGAGCCGCGCATTGGCAGGTCGTGGACGAGGCTCGAGAACGACATGGTTATCTGGTCGAGTCGTGTGGCAGTAGGTCAATTGGGTGTAAATTGAGGGATTCTTGAGCGTCGGGCGTCAGGTTCGGGACGGGAGTGATTGAGGGAGGTCGGTTCGAGGAATCGGTAGTCGAAGGTAGTCGAAGGTAGTCGAAGGTAGTCGGAGGTAGTCGGAGGTAGTCGAAGGCAGGAGGAGGAGAAGTTGTCAAGATGGGTAAGATGTCCAGAAAATTGGAGTGGCGAACACGGATGCGGCCTCGGGGCTTTGACAATCTGCGCGACCGGGTATTGTCGCACACACCTGGATCTCCACTTCGCGGCCGAGATATGAGCTGTTGGGCGAGGAAGAGATGCTGACTTCGAAAGAATGGTCTGGTAATTTAAACTGAAGTTATAGAGCACATGTCAACTCGTCGTGCAAAGGGACGGAAGTTGAGATGATAATAAAATACGTTCCTGGAGGCAAGAGCGCACTTGCCTCCGGGCCGAAGGTGGGGCAAAGTAGCGCCTGCCCAATCACCAGCTGTGTGTAACTCATCCGTCGCAGTTGCCTCGGTATTCCAAAAATTGATTTCCTCAAGACAATTGCAGATAGAAGTTCCTCCAAGCAAGACGGGTATTTACAGTTGTCACCGTTCCTCCAAGTTCTGGACCACTCCATGGCAGCATTGACACGAGTGGAATTGTAGGTGTGCAAGCAGTTGAAGTTGATAACACGGTAGCTAACTACAGCATGATACACAATGTACTTGTCGAAATCCACACAAGCTTGCAAGGCCCAGCAGGATGTACTAGAGCTATGAGCTCAAAATGAAAGATATGTGGTTTCACTGATCAAGACAGAGATGGAGTATGTTGAAGTAATAGGAGATATATGTGTTAAGTTCTTTGGTGGACCGTGGGATCCTGTGAGCCGGATCTCGATCAGTACGTTTATAGCTTAAAGACTGCTATTGCGCAATTTATTACTTGTGCTATAGTTTACTGTGTAGGCTATTCCAGATCTTGAAGGCTTTATTGTTCTAATGCATAGACCAGAACTTAGACCTACTATTTGGTGTATGGCAAGTAGGCTACTTTCAATTATCGGTCAACCCAAATATCAAACCGTCAATGCTATTTTACCAGCAGTAATCCTCCAGGCAAATCGGCCATTAATGACTCCCGTGGTCAACTATTCTGCTACTAGCATTAGTCTCTTCGTTGGTCTATTAATTTTGATAGTCAGTGAGGACGCCAAAGGTTCAAGATATTCTTTGTGGCCAAATGAGCCTGGTCCCGGAAACAGGGGTCTTTGTTCCAATCACCCCCTTTGGGATATGCTGCTTTACAACGGATCAGTCTTGAATACCTGAGTAGTGGTTTTTATACTAAGGCGGCCAAGATCCATCTGCTGAGATTCACAAGATGTAGTCCAGTACTACCTACAGGTATCCTGTAACTTCTACTTCGAGGTAAAGATCTGGCCAAGTCTCTAAAGTTTTTGCTGATGCAGGAGCCAGAGGTCATTAATGACATCATGGCGGCAGGGATCGCATTACATTGACGAGGATGTTTTAGAGATCACAATGCATTATCTTCCTACGTCCTATAATCCTCTGGATACTCTTTTGAACATCACACCTCTCGGAATCGTTCAACCTCTCAAGTTATGGACTTCCGACAGTAATTTCGGTCGACGACCGTACGGCCCACAGGCAGCCGTTAGTGACCAGCTGCCACACCCGCTGTGGCTTGTGCAGCTGGCCAAAGGTTCTAGGCCGCCAGGCCGCGACTAGTGGCTGGCCGCCGCCACGGTCTGGAGCGAACCACCACCTGGGCCTCCTATAACCGCACTTACCTCGACATCTTGAACTGGAAACATCGTGACCTGAAACCAGTCGTTGTTGTCCCGTCCGCCATGTCCGAGTCGCCGCTCAAGCCCTACGATGCGCAAGATCTCCAATGCGCGGACCTCTCGCAGGGCACCGGGTCTCAAGGACAGCGACTACGATCATGAAATTGCCCTCGTTGACCATGCAGCGGAGGCTGCCACCGCCAGAACCTTATCGCCAGAACTGGCCGCGCAAACAGACCAGACGGACCATGCTATTTCGGCGTCTCGAACTGCAAATACCGACCAGCCTCTATCCAAATATACCACTGCAGCATCTGCCACGTCCATAGCGGAGGCGGGCCCTTCATCTCTACAAAAAGACGACTCGGGCTCTAGATCGAATGCTAGTGCTAGTAGTGCCAGTTCCTCCATCAGATCGAAGGCTTCCAAGGGCGCGCCGAAGAAATCCTCTATACGTCGACACTCTAAAGTCAGAGCTAATATTCCCGCGGTCGAGGTGGAAGGTGAAGAGCCCTGCTGTTCCCCTTCAGAAGTTGCATTCTTGTCTAATTTCGAGAAGAACCTACACCGTTGTGCAAGCCTCAGTCACCCATGCAGATTGGCAGCCAGCGCCATAAGCCCCCACGCGAAACCGCCATCGATGTCTTATATGAAAACCAAAGAGGTGGTTTTCTATGCGGTATCCCTCTCTTCTCGCCGAAAGCTCTGGGTCAGCTCGATCCACCAGCTTGGACCAACTTTGCGCACAAACCAAGTCCGACCAATATTCATAATGCCCAGGTGCCTGATCCGAGCTGGGTATGGACGTGGCCCGAGTGGCACATAAACAAAGATGAGGGCGTCGATAGTGACGGTTTTGAATACTCATTTATGTTTGGAAAGTCCTTCTCGTGGCATCCGGCTAGATGGTACAACTCTTTCGTGCGCCGGCGAGCCTGGACCAGACAACGCGCAAGGCGAGACGCGACCTCCAACGACCCGCATATGCTAAACACCGAGTACTTTACGGTGCGGCCGAGTGTTGACACGCTGAGAACCGGTAGTAAGGCCAGCAGTCGTCACAGTCGAATGAGCGTGAGCATTTCCTCGTCTCTCAATGCGGGTGAGAAGCCGGCGATTGAGAGCATCGACGCGTTGATGGCTGTGCTCAGCGAGTCCAGGATCGACCGAGAGAAGATTGAGGCGGTGGAGAACTTTCTGGAACATGGAGAAGAGGACTTGAAGCACCTACAACACAAGATGCACGATATCATGGCCATCTTTATATTCCAGGCTTCCAGGAGGGTGTTGCTAACGAAGCTGAACGATGTTTATGACGCGACGCAGAGGGCATTGAAAGAGGAAGACACAGGGAGACTGCAGCGCAGATCTAATAATTTGACGGCAGCCATCAGACACGCAGACGAGGAGTGCGCAAGGCTGGAATATTGGAGTGATCAGAAGAAATTGGTCAAGGAAGGGGATACTGGCACAGCGACGGATGAGTGCAAAGGGTGGGATGGCAGATGGGCGGGTGTGGACAACAGCGGACCTGGCGTGCCTGACACAGGCAAGTGCAATGTTTAATACTTCATTTTTAGCATTCATAGCATACATACCCCGGCATGCAAGCATTTAATCATTCTGTTGATTGCTTCTCCGTATTTGCTTGCAGTGTATGGGAAGAGCTGGGATACAGTGTTGGCGTGCACTGTAGACACTGTGTACGTCTATCGATAATCCAAGATTACAACGGCCTCCCATGTCATTTTCATTTTCACAACCGCGACTCACTCACTCAACGCCCACTCGTCAGTACGGATGAGCCATCTGCGCGATCTGTATACAGTGCTACTTGGAGCCGGCGCATCACACGGATTGCCCAGAGAATGATACCAGCATAGCGAATGTCCTCTGGTCTGACTGCAATATGGAGGGTTCAACCTTTGCGACTGGGCCGCTCCACCCGACCACGACCATACCACGCCGCGCCGCGCTTCCGTGCAGGACGACCGCAAAACCCAGCTTCAGAAGTCTTCACGCCGGCTAGGAAGACCAAGTACAGGGAAAGCGAGCATGTGAAACAGCCAAGCTCCTCTCGAACCCAGAAGGAGCGAGAGGACAAGATCGCTGCGGACATTACGGAGCTCGAGGCAGCGCTGGAACGAAGTAACTTCGCCACATCGGTTCTCGTCCCCCGCCCCAGGATCTTTGGCAATGCGAGGCAGAAGCACCGGCTCCTGCGGGACCACCACAAAGGTGTCACGAGACAGTTGATCCATGAGGGGATGCGGAAATTCAAACATGCCAATCCAGCCGACTGGCGCGAGATTCTGGAGGCCATGGCCCGGGCAACCCCCGAGGAGTCGCTAGAGTACATTGAGGACGGTATCAGGCTTGACGTCGACACGGATGTCCTGGGGCGCATCATGCGTGATGCTGGCGACGGGACCTTTGGCGCCATCAGGAGGAGGACGGGCGCGAGCATCAAGGTCGCTCACCACAAGTCGCAGGTCTTGCTGTCGGGCACGCGAGAAGAGATCAACAGGGCCACCGAGGAGTTCAGGAATATCGCGGGAAAGATCACCGTGACCCGGCAGTATCGGCCTCTGAGTGCCGGCGAAGAAGCTGTCCAGGAGTTCAACCTCGAAGAAACGTTCTTCATACCACCATTATCTAGAGACGAGGGTCTGCGTTTCAAAAAGCGGAGAATCACACAGCATGTCTTTTCACTGCCAGAGCCGACGGAACTGACGCCCGAGACGCTGAGGGACCACGTACTCTCGGTCGTGGACACATACCTTGATCCGTCCTTGCACTCTGTCCTATTCCCGTCTGTCGTGGATGACGAGTATTTGGATCACGAACGGGCCATCGTCAAGCATCTTCTACATCTCTTTGCCAAACTTTCCACCGAAATCTCATGCTCGGTAGTGAAAATGGTGCTGTCGCACATGTCCTCGAAGGGCGACAAATACGCTCCCAACATTAGGTCTCTTTTCCACGCCATGTGGGAACGCTCAATCCCAATGGACATCGATGTCTACAACATCATGCTCAGAGCACACGTCAGGACAAACAATCTGCGCCATTTCAGAAACACCACTGATATGATGGTAAAGCGGGGCTTTGCGCCGAATCTGGAGTCCTGGCTCCTCTTCCTGCGCCTTTTCGAATCGGTTGAGATCAAATCTATTATCCTTCAGGTCATGAATGCCAAGAACATGCTCGGCACAAACGAGGCCATACAACGCATCGGCGAGGAGATGGCTGCCTATGATGCCGAGCACGCGGCTGTGCAGGGCAAGAGCCTGGAGACATTTCTTCAGGAGCAAGAGGAACGCTACGGGTCAGCCTGGCTCACGCGTGATGCGGGAAACAAAGTCCTGCACGTATTCGGCCTTCACCGGCGCTACGAAGACGCTTGCGCACTCCTGGACCTTATGGGCGTGCGCTACAGTAGGATTCCCAAGTCTGACACCCAAGCGCGTCTCATCGCGCGACCCGACAGCAGTAGCTTCACCGCGATCATCAATCGCGCCTGGGTCAATGGCAATCTCTCTCTTGCCGTCAACGTGGTACGAAAGATGAGGACCATCAAGCTTGCCCAGCAACCCAAGGCCCAGCTCCTAGAGTTGCTTTTCAAGCTTGCCTGGAGAGCCCGACTGCGCACTACAATCACCGTCATCTGGCGGTATGCCGCGCTCGCACGGCTCACAACGTACAACATGCGACGACTTGTCGACAAGCTGCTGGCTGGCGAACTTGGTGGCGCCGAGGACTGGAAGATGACCGAAGACATCTACCGCCGGATCGGCGGCGAGACACTTGCGCATGAGCTGGTGGGCGGGCGTGAGGTACTCGAGCAGATGAAGAAGGTGTGCATGTTTCGTGACCATATTCCGCCCGGGGAGCTTGGAGCTACCGCGGCCAAGATGCTGCCGGTCGCGTTCGAGAACCACGGGCCTCCGGTTGCCCTGGGGACTGTGCTTAGCCAGAGTGTGTTGGTGGATTACAAGTGTCTGCGCGCGCGCAAACAAAGCCGGCTCAGGGACTTGCTGGTGACCGCGAAGGTCAAGAGTCTGCCGCTGTGGCCACGGAAGCCGCATCAAGCCCAGTGGGCCGATCTTTCGCGCCCGGACGATGTTGAGCCTGGCACAATCAGGCATGACGATGTCTGGAAGGAGGAGTGGGATAGTGAGGGCTGGGAGGTGGAGGAGGCCCCCCTGATCCGCACGATTCGTCTTGATCCAGCAAGGGGCACAAATGAGGATCTACGGAGGGAGCACACCGTCAATGGGCGACAAGCTGGGAGTGACCAGGCTGATGGCAATCTGGCCTCAGCGAGTCAACTCGAGCAGGAACATGACGCTGAAATGGACACTAAACGTATGATAGCGGAGGCAAGAAGGGTTCTTAGTGACGTCCAGAAGAGGATGGAGCCGGTTGCGGAGAAGCGCATGGTCATGATTAACCCAATGGTGTGGGATGATGAGTCACAATGTGTTTCCTCTCCAGAGATCGACTCCAGAACGCCGCTGCAGAGAGAGAATGAGCAAGCTTGCTTGAAGGCTTTGGAGGAGCTGAGCAGAAACGGCTCTCAAGCACGGCTTGAAACTGGAGAAGCCTCGTTACAAGGTGACGAGCATCAATGGTGAGACGTACTCGGGATCGAGGGCCTGATGGTGCCGTCTTACTATTCTCGGGCAGAAACAAAGACTGCCCTCGACTGTAAGAGGTAGGCGAATGCTAGAGACTAGAGAGCTTGGGCGGACATATTCAGATACCCTGTACGTATGCTACTGCATCATATTATATCTAGACACACTTCAACCTCTCACACCCGTTCGAGAAACACAACAGCACTGTCGTAATCCCCATTGAACGCTCTCTGCAGCCCAACATTCATCAGCGTCGCACCCGAGTACGTCACATTCCCATCCACCAGATACCTCGCCGTGCTCTCCAGCCCCTGCAGCCGCAAATACGGCCTGGCCTCATTCCACTGCGATCTCACTTGGAACCAGAAAAGCACGGCCTCCGCACCGTCCTCCGCCACAAACATCATCGCCGGCCAATTGCTATCCTCCGGCAGCTGCAGCCGCCACATGTCCCCCCTCACCACCAACGGCCCCACCCGCTCAGCCAACGCAACCAACCCCGGCAGCGCCACCAGATCAGACGCGCTCGTCTCAGGCTCGATGGGGTTCAGCTCGAGCCCGAAGCTCCCGCCCATCATCGCCACGTGCCCGCGGAACGCAATCGGAATCTCGCGCCCCGTCTGCGCGTTCGGGATCGCCGACAGGTGCGCGCCCATCGCGGACGGCGGGTAGACGAGGCTCGTGCCGAACTGGATGTACAGGCGCGCGAGCGCGTCGGTGTTGTCGCTCGTCCAGATCTGCGGGAAGTAGGCGAGCACGCCCGGGTCGAAGCGGCCGCCGCCGCTGGCGCAGCCCTCCCAGAGGACGTCCGGGAAGGTCGCGGTTAGGTTGGCGAAGACGTGGTAAAGGCCGAGGATGTAGGCGTGGTCGGTGCCCGGCGCGGGGAGCTCGTGCATGCCGCGGTTATTGTCCCATTTCACGTAGGTGATGTCGGTCGAGCGCAGGATGTTGCTGACGGAGGCGATGATAAAGTCTTGCACTTCGGGGAGGGCGACGTTGAGGACGAGTTGGTCGCGCCGGACGGTGCGTGGGTAAGGGCCGGCGGAGAGGACCCTGTGTTTGCGGTTAGTCCGAACATTTGGGCCGGCTTGTGGAGAAGAGTGGGAGGACATACCAGTCCGGATGTTCACTGTAGAGTGTTGAGTTTTGGTTCACCATCTCTGGCTCGAACCATAGCCCAAAGCGGAGCTTCTCGGTGCTGTTCGCTGCTGTGAGGTTGGTGATCGAGTCGACTACCGTGGCGAGCGAACCGCTGGGGAATTTCGCCGTGTTGACTTCCCTGTTCTCAGTCAGTCAGATGGTCATTGTTGAAGAAGACTTCACGATCGAGAGACTGAGGAGTCGTTTCTCCGAGAGTATGCCCCAGTCTCGTGAGAGACAGAAGTGAGCAACTCACCAGTCACCCAGCCCAGCGGTGTCATCCGAGCGCGGGTACTCCTCGCCAAACCACCCATCGTCGAGCACAAACAACTTGACTCCCAGCCCAGCCGCTTCAGTCGCCAAGTTCTCGATTGTCGATTCGTTGTAGTCGAAATAAAGGCCTTCCCACGAGTTCAGCAGAACTGGGCGCGCCGCATTACGGTACACATCAGACTTTATCAGATGGTTGCGGAATAGGCGGTGGTAGGTCCGTGACAGCCCGCCAATGCCGGTGGACGAGTACACAGCCACGGCCTCGGGGGAAGTGAGGGTCTCGCCAGGTGCAAGTGGCCAGGAGAGGTGGTTGGGGTTGAAGCCGAGCATGGCGCGCGTGAAGCCCTGGGAGCCCTTTTCGACTTCGGCGGCAAAAGAGCCGGTGTAGATGAGGGAGAAGCCCCAGGCCTCTCCTGACGTCTCCGTAGTTTCTGGAGACTGAAGGGCGAGGAAGGGATTGTGGAGGTGAGAGGAGTAGCCGGTCGTGCTCCCAAAACTGTTTATTGTCAGCACCAAAGGTGCTACTTTGAAGTGATAAGTGGGTGATTCTTACCCCTGAGTCCCATACTCGACCTTTCTCTTTGTCCTCATGTTCTCTCTCGCCCAGTCACCCCGCAGCTCAATCATATCTAGATCTTCATACGGCAAATCCACACTGAAACTCGCCAGCTTCTCCACCGTGATATCTCCTTGCCCCATATTCGTGATATTCACACTCCGCACGACAGCATCAAACGCCGGAAAGACCGAGTACGTCAGATCCGCAGCCACAGAGCTGTAGTTGTCATACAGCCTCACTACGAGCGTCGTGACGTCCTGCTCGCTCCCGAACAAGCTCGGCATCCCCGCCAGGCTGGGCTTCCCCTGGACGATCTCATGCGACTGGTACTGCAGGTCGCTCACCGTGTATCCGGCAGACTGGCGAATACGCACAGCAGGAGACCGGAAGTCTCCTCGGCCTAGGTCTGGGAACTCGCGGCGCACTCGCCCCGGAAGTCCCACCCAGCCATTGACCGCAGGCTCCGGGATCGAGACGGTCTCGTAGGCGGCGCCGCCGAAATGGTCACCAAGTAAGTCGCCTGTTGAAGGATCAACGTGGAACCGGTACGAGACTTGGTTGCCGTTCAGGGCGAAGCTGGTTCCGTCTGCCTCGACAGCTATTGTATTGTTAGTATACCAGAACGACTTGTGATGGTATGGTACACTTGCATGGGGAAGTTGCTTGCGATGAAGCATATCTAAGCAAGCTTGCTAACGCAAGAAGGCGCTTTGACATGGCGAGAAAGCTCATGATTTCGCGAGTCTCCAGCTACAGCTCTGAATGCGTGGGGACGGAGCAGCCGAGTCGAATCAACCACTACGAAAGGCAAAGACCGGCTTAGGACTACTTCAAGTATGACTTGCACACTGCCAGCGAGGTGACCCCAAGGTGGACCACCGTAGTACTGCCCGGCGCACTATACCGGCGCCAAGATGTGCCCGCACACAAGTGGATATTTATATTGCCCGCTACTTACACTTAGTTTTGTGCTCCCCGCAGATCGCCAGGTACATGCAGATATCCTCGCCGATTCTTCCCCAGCGAGATTAAAATTACGCGTGGACTGGCAGTAACGAGATCTTGTGGCTAGTACGACACCCTCATGTGCAGCAAGCCTTAAGAAATTAAAATTGTTTGCTACGCCTTGTGGTATGTATGAGGGGTGTGACATGTTCGTCCGCTGCGGAAGTTCCCGTCTGCGATCACCTGTCAGTATGTGGCACCTCGTGCGGATTTCACATGAGCTTCTATCCTCGACAGGGTGGGAGCTTTGACTTGGCAACCTTCAAGGGGAATCATGTGGAATTTCTACGAGAACGGTTATTGAAATTCCTAGGACGAAGAGTTCATTGCCTAGGTATGAGAAAAGTGCTATATCTAAGGATCGAGGAGTTCACACACGACTGTATTCTCACACCGCACCAAGTGCGAGGGTCATAGCCTTTTCCGTGCTACAAAGGTCGTTGCAAAGAAAACCACATCGAAGGACTCGCCCTTCTCACGAATAGCATTCTCAAAGTCTTGCCACGGCTTCTCGTCCCAGGTATGGGTGTCGCCAGGGAAGTATGTCGTCTTGAACATTCGCTTGAGCTGTTCCAACGTGCAATCCGGCATTGCCCAACCTGTCTTATCCTGTACCCATCGAAAAGTCTCCGTCTCGGCGTCCAGCATCGACATGGCCGCAGCTGCATCTCGCACCGACGCTGTGGTATCCGGCGGATTCGTATCACCCTCCTCGACGTTGTACCAAGTCCGAACAACATCCTCCCATAGTTCCCTGTCCAAAGGCACGTAATTAAGTCCCAGCTGCACCGCCTTCGACCTGCGCCATTTCGCGCTGTCCTGTTTCGCATCTTGCTCCCGTACAAGGATTCTCAAGGCCTCAGTGGCCTTCCTATTGTCTTTGATCCGCATCGTCGGCAAAGTGCTGTAGTAGACGGCGGCAAATGTGCCGCCGGGCCGGAGGCTGGCGTGGATGCTGGCAAGTGCTTTCTGGCAGTCCATCCAGTGGAACGATTCGCAAGCAATTGCTATGTCCACTGATCCGGACGGGAGGAAGGAGACTTCACCGGGCCGCTGGTAAAAGACGAACTCTGTGTTGGGAAAGCTCCCTAGATTGCCGCTTGTCAGTATGTCCTTCGTGGTCTGTATGTTGCTGTTTGCTGGGTCGGACAAGATCATGGTTTTGATGGGCTGTTGGCGGGCTTGGGCTGCCGTCATTAGTTTGGCGGCGCCGAGGCCACAACCAGTGCCTAGGTCATGGGCTGTCAAGAGCTGTCCTTGATGGTAATCCAGCCATGTGTTCCATAAAGAGGCGGGGTAGTTCGGCCGGTATTTGATGTAGGAATCCCAAATGCTCGTGGGTAGAGAGAAAGCGCTCGGGGCAGTCTCCGAGTCTATCAATTTTGTGGTAATGTTGTCTGATCGAGCCATGCTTGTTCTCTCACAACAATCTTAAAGAATGCCTGGGGGTGATTATGAATATGAGAGTAGCATACTGAGGCAAATCGGAAGACAATTGTCGAGCGATATCTGCTTGATTTCGCAAGCTCTGGCTGGGCCACAGTACTCATCAAGTGGTGTGATATTTGGGGTTAATCCGTCAAGCCAATTTTCCAGTGCCCCCACATTGTGCAGTTTAAACTTTTATTAGCCATATGCTCAAAGCATGTTTCGGGTCGGGCATTGGGGTAGAGCACCCAATTTCCTCCGTACAATTCATCCTCCAAAGGTTCTTCCTCTTGAATTTCCCCGACTTCCGGCATACATGTGTACTCTTGGCTGACAGCTCACCGGCACTTTTAAGATCAGTACAAGCACGCTCGGGCAATCGTGAGCCGTGACTATCCATGTGGACATAGCTGCGGATTTCCATCCCTTGATTCGATTCCTTGGTAAAGCGCCAGGTAGCCCAGCTATTACTTCCAGCTAACCTTCGTTATCGTCATGGCACGATTTGAGGTTGTCGGCCGCAGTCTCAATACACCAAGCGCTGGCACCTGGGCACGAATCGATTCTGGAATGGGTTCTGAAGTCTTGCTTGTTTCTGGACGCGATGGAACATTTTCAAAAGCATGGTAGATGGCTTGAACCTCTGCGAGGACATGAAACATCTCGGATCACTTATGTCGAAATTCTTCAGCTTTACTTCCAAGGTTGAAGGCCGGGAGCTTGAGGTTCGTGTCGTCGACTTCAAGAACCCAAGCCTCTCTACGACCTTTTGCAATGACCAAGCTTTTCGCATTTGGGTCGATTTTCGAACTGGCTTTGGCACGATAATCAACTCAATGCTCTAAAACGCGGGACTGGATCTTGCTGCAACAGTCACATCCACTACTGCCTTGTAAAACCTGCGAAGAAATAGCGGACACACCCGGAACGCTTTAGCTTGCTTTGGGTTCAGAAACAGTCCATGGATTTTGGACTCTATGAACGAGCGATTGTGCGTGTCACTCCATAGCCTGTGCATTGTCGGTTACAGGCGGGTCAAGATGGCCATCTGGTCTGGATATGTTTGCTTCTCTGAGCTGACTTCTCGCAGATATCCGAAGACTTAGCCAACCTTAAGGGATATGTGAGCTTCGACGCTTCCTGCCCCAGCCTTCCAATCTTCAAGATCCAGGTTTTCAGCGAGCAGCGCAAGCAGCAAGGTACTGGAAAGGTTGCCTTTGGTGTCTTCCAAGATCCATACTTTGTTCTGGAGCGGCTCTACTGTCTGTGAATTGGTGCGGAAGGCACTTTTCCGAGACCCAAGAGCTGAAGTGTGCTTCAGAAGCTGGCTTAGCTGCGAGATGGAGTATTTCACACGATGTTGTGACGAGCAGCGCTGCGTGGGTTGATAATAAGCTGTGCATTACTATGCTCTAAAAGAGAAGAGTATGAAGAGACAAATGGAATACCTAACGGTTCTATATAGTAAGAAAGGGAGCGAGGTATCCACTAAAGTGGATCCCTTTTGTGACAGATGTTCATTGAGTTGTAACATGAGGTTTAGAATAGTATCGAAGGCAACCTCGGAGACTTCGCCTATATTTCAGTCAGTATTGTGCCGTATACAAGCTTCATGTCGCAGAGAAGAGAGAATCTTCACCTGACTAAGGCACATGTTCTAGCTGTCGACCAAGGCATCTTAGAAAAACGTCATCTTTGGTGTCAAGTCCGTCGTTCTTGGCGCACAGAACCTTGATATGCCGAGACTTTGGTGACGGAATCAATGTTGCCGCCACGCGCTTTGCATCGAGGTTCGATCTGGTGGTGGGCGGACTCTTGAAACTAGCCAGGATTTCTGCCAATCTTTCGAGGAAGCATGAATATAGTACGTCTAAGTTAGCTGGTACCCGTGGGTGCTTCAAATCGTCGATAGGGGCCGAGAAATCGTCAATCTGATGGATGTCGATCTCGTCGTCTTCAGTCTCCGAGTCAAGATGGTCAGAAGCTTCTGTCTCGAAAGCGTCATGATCCTGTCTCCTGAGTAAGTATAGATAGAAGGCGAATAGAGTCGCCCAGCTCAGCGTACAAGGCATGGTCTGAGTTGAGATTCTGACTCTGCTGAACATTCGGTCCTCCTCGACCAGCCATATTTGATTACTGTAATGAGACTGGTGATGTCTAAGTCAAAGGGAATTCCACAGCGGGAACAGAATGGCGAGTCTGCTTCTCATCTCGCTCTGAAGATACACGAGGGAGGTCGCCAACCTGCAGGCCAACCTGACCACGTACATGCTACATAAAGGAGGATGGCATACATCAAGCTGACATAAATGCATTGAGACTCAGCAATAGGACAACTAGGTTGCTTGTCCCTACGCCTTTTCAGCCGTCTCCGACATCTTGTCACGTCACCGCGGAGTTCAAATGTCGAAGCTCAAGCCGTCCAGTGATTCGGGACGATGGCTTCTGACTACAAAATAAATACTTAGAGAATTTTGAAATAAAAGCCAAGGAAGAAGGTGGGCTACGTCGGGTGAACAAAGCGACTCCAGCGGGCAGAGAGTCTGTGTCCAATCTTTTTTTTTAAAAAATAATAATAATAATAATAAAATAATAAAAAACAATGAGCGGTATCGTCGGCTCTGTGGCGAGAATAGGAAGTTGGTGCATCTGATTGGCGCCCGGGGGCCAGTGCTTTTAGGCTCAAGGGTAGCCCGTGTCCTTAAGCTTGATCTTACATGCACAGGCACGAACAGTTGCATGTAAATTGCTTGACTCTTCACAAGTCTATGCAGTCTAAATAGGCATTATTCAGTCATTCGTGCGTTCTAGTCAGGTATAGAAAAACATGGCCGAATTTCTAGCATTGTGAACAACGCGAGACCGTTTTATCCCTGTCTTTCTCAAGCTGCCGTGGAAGTTGACCTGCCACATGGGCATGCAGACCGCGCAACATCAATAAGTTCTTTATCAAGCAAAGCATAATTGCTAGGATGATGCCGGGGAGGGGAGATAGAAGCCAGCGGTAAATGGAAGATCAGGCACCTATACTGGTGCACTCTTAATAGTGTTATGCTACGTGTAGTTTAAATCGCACAAATCGCACGAGAATTGAGTTTACCACCAGGCACCAGTTCCTTCGCGCGTATCTAAGTAACATGTGTTCTGGCTCGGCCGTCACATTTACCAATCTTATGAGTATGCCTGGAAACTGCTTGAAGCGTTACATACTGATCTGTCCACATTTGCCGACGAAGCCTCGGAACCGGACAGTGACCTTGCAAGCACTTCGTTCTCGATGCCGGGAATGTATCTCCATATCATCTTGACCTACCAGATTTACTGCTTTCAATGATCACACTATCACCTGGTCAGTACCATTGGATTCAAAATCTGGACATATTGAGTCAACTACTGATGGCCAGGATCCCAGAAGAGAATATCCCAGAGTGTAAATATCATCCCATCTGGACAGAGCCTCAGAGGACCCCAAAAGCGCTTTCGTAACTCTCAATCTGTGGTCTCGGCCACTTATGTCTCGCATAGAAATAAGAATGATTTGAAGCCTGCGAACAGTGCGCACCGATGGCGGCGTTTTCTAGCTGCAGTGCCTCGGCAAATTGCTTCACGAGATGAGGCGAGTTAACGATCCATGCACATTTATAGTGCTGCTGACCTCATTTCTTTTGACCAGGTGACAGCCGGCTCCTTCAGTCCAACAGTCTGTGGCGAACTCAAAAGAGAGAGAACCTTGGACAGGCAATTTCAGCTCACCCTCCAAGCAACATCCAGCGCAAGGGCTGAGCCTTTCCGGTTGGAAAAGTTGATCCTCGAGTACCACTGCCAGCAGTTTTCAAGTGCATAGAGCTTCTAGCGAGGGACCGAAACCTGAGAATGCACAGAAACGAGTTCAGGCGCAATATGCACAACACAACCTCTGAGGTTATAGTCAGTTTTTTTTGATGCTGTGAGATGGTCCTCGGCCTGTACGTCATCTTGAGGTGCAGGGGTCTAACCCCACACGGGAAGGCGGGACTTCAGGAGCTTAGACTAGGGCTCAGGTGGGGGGAGAGTTGAAATATCACTTGCAGCTGCACGCGACATTTGCAGAACAGCTCATGGGCTGCTAGAGGTCTCAGGGAACAACTATACCTCAAAATTCCCCCAAGAACATAAATATAGATGCTGACAACAAACGAGAAAGCTCAGTCTGTGCAGTCTGTTAATGCTGCAAGGCTCCCGGAGGCCAGCAGCACAGGTCCTAGTACATAGTAGGTGCGTCCCTTGCCGGCCCGCCCCTGGTGGCAGATAGACACTGCAACAATGATACCCCGCCCTTTTCGAGGTGAGGTCCCTGGCGGCTACGGCCTCAATTACATTGGGAAGGACACAACCATCAGATCCTTCCTGAGACATTGTATTTGTTCCCAAAAATATCATCTCTTGTACAACAGACCATCAAGATCTCAATCTCCCTCTTAGCCCTTGGCTTCATTCAAGTTGAAATTAGACAAGACTCTGCCGAAGTGAAGCTAGAATAGCTCGACAGCACAAAGTACCTGTCTACTAGATCCAGAGGCAGCCTTGCAGCCGGGTGCAGTGACAGCCGCCTCACCTCTCCCCGGGGCCCTCCCCCTAGCCAAGTACAGACAGATACAGACATCACATCGCAGGTGATCCATTGTTGAAAAAAAGTGCGATCCTTCCAAAGACAAGAGTCTAGACCTACCAGAAGGGCCCAACATCATCCCTACAGACAAACTGCGGTTGCAACGAAGTGGCAGGAAAATCTCTGCCTTGCACCTGGACTCGCACAAACTTGCCTCGCACTCAGGCTCCGGCTCAGGCTCAGGCTCAGGCTCAGGCTCAGGCTCGGGCTCGGGCTCTAGCCCCCATCGTCCGTTGTCTTTTTTCCAAAGTCACCTCACCACTCACAACCTAAGACCAACTCGTCTCGTCACTGTCCTATCCAATCCACTCTGGCCCTCTGCCATCATCCACCCAACTTCCAGCCTCCCAGCTCAGCCACAGCTTGGAACCCACGACCCATTCCACCACTGCACCGCCGATACCAATTCCGACTCCGACGTGACAATCCCATCCATCACATCCCATCCACCAGATCCATCTTCCCTGTACCCCGCCGTCATCTCCCTGCCGCCAATACTCAACCTTTCAAAGCACCGACCGCCTCCTCAACACCACCAATCCGACCTCCTCCCTACCCCCGATCCTTACTATCATGGGTCAAACTCTCTCTGAGCCAGTTGTCGAGAAGGTCAGTCTATACATCTCCTTCCTATCTGCCCAATTCCTGCCACACGTCGGCGCGCTCCTCCACCGCCATCCGTTGCTGCGCATCCCGAGCACACCCTTCCTCGCACCCATTGCCGTCGACTCTTGCGTCATACCATGGTGTACACCTCAGAGACCTCGACTCTGCCTGCACGGATACCTCGACTACGACGGAACTACCTCTCCCAGGCGCTTCGGTCCCTTGTTTCGAAAGCCTTGACTGTGCAATCCCGGCTGTGATAGATGCTGACGCGAATCTCTCTTTCTCCAGACTTCTGAAAATGGCGGCGATTCCCGATTCTTCTATGGCGTCTCTGCCATGCAGGGCTGGCGCATCAGCATGGAGGACGCCCACATCGCTATCCTAGACCTTCTCCAAGGCAAGCCCGAGGCAAAGAAGCACGCCCAGAAGCTGTCCTTCTTCGGCGTCTTCGACGGCCACGGCGGAGACAAGGTCGCCCTCTACACCGGCGAGCACATCCACGACATTATCGCAAATCAGGAGACATTCAAGGCAGGCAAATACGCGCAGGCCCTGAAGGACGGCTTCCTGGCCACTGATCGCGCAATACTCAACGGTACATATCCACGTAGCGCGCGTTATCTACGTCAAATGAAGGAACCGTGTCTGACTAACCTTTCCCACTAGACCCCAAGTACGAGGAGGAGGTGTCTGGCTGCACCGCCTGTGTCGGTCTCCTCACCGACGACAAGATTTACGTTGTGCGTACACGCTCTAGCTGCGCTGCACTGCTCTTAGCTGACCCGACTACCACCAGGCCAACGCTGGTGACTCGAGAAGTGTGCTAGGTGTCAAGGGCCGCGCAAAGCCTCTGTCCTTCGACCACAAACCTCAGAATGAAGGTGCGCAAAGCCTTAGACTGGTCTCAGCACGTGCTACTTACTGATCCTGCTCTCCGCGTAGGCGAGAAAGCGAGAATTACCGCCGCTGGCGGTTTCGTCGACTTCGGTCGCGTCAACGGCAACCTCGCCCTGTCCCGAGCCATCGGCGACTTCGAATTCAAGAAGAGTGCAGACCTCGCTCCCGAGCAACAGATAGTGACAGCCTACCCCGACGTGGTTGTACACGACCTGGCTGACGATGACGAGTTCCTCGTGGTCGCCTGTGACGGTTAGTCCTCCTGTCACTTGGCCTTGCGCATGCAGATTTGCTAATGGGCCACTTCCATTCAGGTATCTGGGATTGCCAGTCTTCCCAGGCCGTGATCGAGTTCGTGCGCCGAGGCATCGCTGCCAAGCAGGAGCTGGCGAAGATCTGCGAGAACATGATGGACAACTGTTTGGCTTCAAACTCGGAGACCGGCGGTGTTGGTTGCGACAACATGACCATGATCGTCATCGGACTCCTTCGTGGTCGTTCCAAGGAGGAGTGGTACGAGGAGATCGCAAAGCGTGTCGCCAACGGTGACGGTCCCTGCGCTCCGCCCGAGTACGGTACGTATCCCAAAGGAAACCTTTCTGGATAGTTCTTGAGCATTTACCACCATGGAGTACCTTTTGGAGGAGGACTAGACCTGGACTCTGTTGATGATTACACTAACATCGTTTCATTACTTATAGCTGAGTTCCGAGGTCCCGGTGTTCACCACAACTTTGATGACAACGGCAGCGGCTATGCCAACGAGGACGAAGGCGATTCCAAGGGTAAGAGCTTTGGCATTGGTGGCTATAAAGGCCGCATCATCTTCCTCGGCGATGGTACCGAGGTTCTGACGGACTCAGATGACACCGAGATGTTCGACAACACCGACGAGGACAAGGATCTCGCAAGCCAAGTCTCCAAGGGCTCCTCTTCCAACACCTCCAACGACGAGCACGAGAACATTGGCAGCCCCATCACTCCCGAGAAGCTCGACCCGAAGATGGACCTCGACGAGAAGACGGTCATTGGTGCCGATTCGACCGACAAGAAGGCTGCGGAGAGCTCCAAGACAGAGGAGAAAAAGGCTTAGGCAGCCGGGTCATCTACGGAGTCCTTGGATGGCACAGCAGATTCCGTGTCAGGCGAGCCTGAGGACTATGTCATGCTGTAAAGACTACGGTTGGAATTCCCTCGAACGAGACAGCAACAGCGCATCCCCCGGTTTGCTGCTCGTCTTTATTTCTCTGGAGCTCGAGTCCCGCATCTTTGCCACGGTTTGGACGACGGACGGTTAGAACGGGTCTATTATTTGATGCCGTTTATGCGAGGAATCTTGCCTGCCTCGTAGCTGCTTTGATTGGCTCGCAGACTTATCACTTCTGTTTTGATTCTGGCTGGTGCATTTGTGATGGGGATGACGAAGGCCTTTGGAGAGCATGCAAGAGGAATGAATCGAGACAGTTCTTTTTTTTTTACTATGATCTGGTTGACTGTTGGGAGTCAGTTGGGTCAGTTGCAGGTTTTTGGAAGTTGAAAGCATGGGTTTGCATCGACTACCTTGGAAGTCTGCGGCAAAGGGGGGTGGGGTGGAAGACCAGCAGAGAAATGAAGGAGAGGAGAGGAGAGAGCCCACGGGAGGAACAGGCCTGTGTCATAATGATTTTTCGGAGACAACGGACAGCACATATATCCCTTGCCAGCCATCAACTTCTGCATGCTTTCGCGGGGCGTTAAATATCATGGATTTGAAAAGAGACCCGCGGCGTTGAGCTGAAGTGATTTGTTTGGTAACAGTGACGAGTTGACCATTGCAGCATGTACCGCTGTTCGTCCTGGTGTGAACTTCTGTACTATGGACTTACATTCATTCTTACAGTGCATGATAACAATATCGTCTCGTTATCAGCATACCCACTAACTATGCCCCTATGTTCATTCTCAGATACACAAGAGAGAAAGGTGGCAGCCAAAAGCACAGGATCACAAAAGCGTAGAATTTGACACAAAGCTAAAGCACAAACCCCACCCCCACATCTTTTACCAACCCAAGCCATCTCACACATGAGCATTAGCCCCAGAACTACCACCCTCACTCTTCCAACTCCAACCCAATATACTCTTCCTCCTACCACCACTCCCATTCCCCTCCTCCCCTTCATCACTACTAATAGCCCGCCCCACACCCCACGTATCCCTTTTACTCCCCGTTGTAGCAGGGCTACTGACCCCCAGAACCTCCCAATTCTCCCCGCCGCCGCTTCCTTCTACAAACGGCGAAGAGCTCCCCCCATACGGCGAACTCTCTGCAATACCCGCGTACGTCGCGTTGAGTATCCCCAGCCCGGACGGCGTAGCCACAGCTTTCTTGTCATGCATCGCCGTGTCGTCGCTTCGCACGGGCGTCAGCGGCGAGGGTAGCATCGGCGAACCGGCCGGGGGCGGGTAGCTGGGCACAGGACGACGCTTGGGGATAGCGTGCTGCTGCAGCGGCGAGATGGCACCCTGCCGCTCCAGCGGCGCGGTAACGTTGCGAGTGGTGGTGACAGGTTGCGGCCACGCGCGCTGGCTATACAGATCCGCCGTGCGCGCGCCACTCTGACTGCCCATCTCACTCCGACTATCCAGCGCACTCACGCTCCGCCCCGCCATCGTGGGGCTGCTCACGCTGCGCGCCGCAGCGGTGCTCTCGTCGTCCTCGAGCACGGGGCCGCGCTTCTTGTTGTTGCGGCGGGCTTTCTTGCTGGTGCGCAGCGCGGCGCGCGTGCGGCGCCCGGGCGATTGGAGGAGCGTGAGTTGCCAGGCGCCGCGGGCTTGGGCGCTGACTTTGCGGCCGAGTTTGCGCGAGAGGGAGAGGGAGGAGGAGGCGGTGGAGGTGAAGGATTTCTGGGAGTGCGTTGGGCGGAGGGGTTTGGGGTCGGTGGGGGCTGCTGGTGGGGAGGGCGGTGTTATGGGGGACGTTGTGGGTTGTAGAAGGGCTGGGTGGGTGTTGCGGAAGTAGTTTGCGTTGGGGTCGTATGCGGATGTGAATGAGATGGGTGTGTTGCTGGCGGCGACGGTGTCTGTGAAAGGGTCCGCGGCGCTGTTCCGCCGCCGCACAACAAATCCCGGCGTCGCGATGCGCCCCTGCACGCTCTTGCCCTTGCTCCGCCGCCAACTACTCATGCGGCGCTCCGCGCGCCGTCGCTGCTCCGCATTGCCCAAATAGGCCGTCTCGGGCGTGATTTGCAGACTCGTTCCGCCGCCGCTCCGCTTCGGCAGACTGCCCTCAAGCGCATCGCGGAACAATGTCTGACTGCTGCTCCCGTGGTGGTGGGCCGGTAGTGGAAGCACGGGGGCGCCGGCCGACGCGGAGGAGGTGAGGCCGAGGTCCGGGAGGAAGTCGCCGTCGTAATGCGAGCGGCCTTCGTCGTCGTGCAGCGAGGAGCCGGTGGAGGCGCGCCGGCTGCTGAGACTGCTGGTGGGGAGGACGTGGATGACGCGCAGGCTGCGGAGGGACGAGTGGAAGTAGTCTTTGACTTTCTTGACGGGGGTGGAGGCCGCTGTGCTGGGCGGGTGTTGATGATGATGATGATGATGATGATGATGATGATGTTGTTGTTGTTGTTGTTGTTGTTGTTGTTGTCCGAGAGCGGTGGTGGTGCTATTGTTGTGGAAGACGCCGAGTGAGAAGCCGGCCGCGGGCGTGGCGCCAGACGCGGGGCTCGGCGGCGGCAACCGGCCGGTACTGTTGTTGGCTTGCCAGATTGTGAGGGCGGGCTTTTTGGCAGCTTTCTCGTTGGGTGAGGTGGAGTTGGGACAGTGGATTGGGTGGCCTTGGGTGTGGATGTAGGTGTCTTCGGGGTCTGTTGAGGAGGTGCCGCGGGCGAAGCGCTTGACGGCCGCCTTCTTCTTCCTTCGCGCGCAGCACCAGGCGCAGAGGCTGGCGATTATGGCGAAGGCTGCGACGACGGAGATCACGATGGCTACGATGGTCCATTTGGTGGAATGAGGCGCGGATGAAGTGTTGTCTGCTGGTGCTGCAGCTGTTGGCGATGATGATTTTGTTGAGCTCGAAGTGGAGCTGGGAGATGGGCTTGTGGCTGATGATGAGGCAGTCTCAAGGGCTGGCTCTATTTCGATGATCAGTTGTTGAGATTGGCTTGTACCGTCTCGCTTGGACTTCGCGCTGCTCTTCTGTGTTACGGTGAATGTGACATCTACAACAGACTTGGGAGCTGAGCTGGGCACGTCTCCAGATAAGGTCAGAGAGGATGTGTCCCAGGAGATCCAGGACGTGGCTGGCTGGACGTCCGTGGTCACGTTTAAGATGGACGGATCCAGCAAGTGCGGCGTCAGGTCAAAGGAGAAGCTTTCTCCGGCCGTCACACTGAGAGCTGGAAAGGTGCTTTGGAACAGGCTATCAGCGCTCGTGAGCTGCACGCTGAAAGTAACGTTCAAGACGTCCGCGTAGGCGTCCTCCATGATAACCATGAACGACGTGGACTCCGCCGTGGCCGGTGGTGTGCCGCTGATATTCCACGAGGCTGAGTCGAACGATAGCCAGGTCGGCAGGTCCTCGGTCGTGGCCTTGACTTGGATTGAGTCTGCCGTCTTTCCGTCCACCTCGATGCTTCCCACCAGCCCAGTATACGCCAACGGCTCCCCGGCTGTGGCATTCAGGATTACGTCCGGCTGGCTGGTAGTCAAAGTGTGGGTTCCGACCACGATCGAGAAGTTGACGGAGGTCGCCGAGAAGCCCGTGACATCGGACGCAACCAGCTTCACAGAGAATGTCTGCGGAGGCTCGATGAGGGAGCTGAACGGAGGCGTTGTCCCGGCAAAGGCGAGACTGCTTGCGTCGAAGGACAGCCATGCGGGCAAAGGGCTGTTGTCCGTCAAGACGGCATAGTAGTTGAGTAGCGAGGAGTCCGGGGCAGCGAACGTGTCTGTTGCGAAGGCGAATTGGAAGTACTCTTCTGGGGAGTAGATGATGGACGAGGGCTCCGAATAGTCCCCGAATGTCTGTATTTGGTCTGAGATGGGTACCTGTACCGAAGGGGCCTCGTCATGGGAGACTACCAGTGTCGCATCGTCTGCTGTAGAGCCTGTCGAGTCCGTCGCCACCAGCGTGAGACTCACGCCCTCTACCGTTCCTGACGCACTATCTCCGTCTTGCGGTGTTCCAGATAATGTTCGCGCGTTGCTGTCGAGAGAAAGCCACGAGGGCGGATTCGTGAGGGAATAGGCGAGGCTGCTGCCACTGGAAGAGGTGAAAGTCCTGCTGGAGAAGACGAAGGAGAATGGCTCTCCTGCTCTGGCGACAGGAGGGACCTGGGAGTTGATTGGAAACGAGAGGATTGGCGTTGTGTGCACCAGCGTTGCTCTGAGCACCATGGAGAGGAGGAAGAGCCTCCCAGCAGACAACATGGTTGGATTATCACAAAGCGTGTTGGCGTCGACTCTTGCGGATCAAACGAAGGAGAGTTTCATGCAACATACACAACAATGGAGAAATGATTGACAAAAAGAGAGGGCATCATTCCCAACCCGAGGGTTCGGCCAGGACGTTGTTCAAAGGCGCATCGTGATCGCCCTCCCTTGAGCATGGCTCACCTGCTACACCCACCAAGACCAGCCCTTCGGTCTCATCCTTGATGATTCTAAGTGACACTTAATAGCGCCATCTTGGACCATCAAACGTGGAGTTGTGCGGTAGATGAGGCTGAGGGAGGGTCGACATTCCAGTCGATGGTTGGCGGGGGTGTAGAGAAGGGACTAGGCATGAATAGGGATGACGACTCCCGCCTCTGCCATCTTGATAGTGCTCCCTGACTATTGGCAAGAGCATGACCTCAATTTCGAGCCAAAAAGCCCACACATGAACATGGAAGAAGACGCATCAGCCAGACTCGAGCGCCCAAATGGAAGTCGTGGAACAAGACTGAAAGGGAAGGTGCGAGGTGCTAGGCAGGAGCGAGGGCACGGGCACGGATAGGAAACGGACATGGGGCATCACGATAGCAGCAACCCGCCTGAAGAAGCCTCACGCCGAGTCAGCCGGGCCCGGCACCGAAAAAAGATTGCCCATGCACCTCTGATGGCAAAGTGCATCGATAGATGAGGCAAAATTGACGACCGTCGATAAGGAAGCCTGCCTTTGTCCTGACTCTGCCTTGACCGCTACACTCACCACCCACCGCAGCAACCACCAGACCTAACCACCAGACCTGGACATTTACCATCCTCACCACTTGCGTCTTGTAGACGCACAACAACAGCACGTCGTGGCACTCCGCCAAATTGCCCCCTCCTCTCCACTACCACGATGGTGCTGATTCCACGATCGCCGTCTCCACTAGAGAAGGACTTCAGCCCGCTCACCTTCGACCTGGATCTGGCGCCGTTACCCAAGTACAAAGCGGCAGCAGAAGCAGCTCTAGACTTCGGCGGCCTGCTTCCCGCGCCTCTCAAAGTCCACGAGGACCCGACGTCAGGCTGCGGTGGCCAGACGTGGATTGCCGGCCTGGCGCTTACCAGGCACATGCTGCGATACCATCGGGACGACCTCAAAGACGCTCGCATGTGAGTCTCTCACATCCAGTCAAGCCAAGCCGAGGGCGCCGCGAGGGCTTCACAGCTGTGGCACTAGTTGCTGATATAGATCGATGCGCGCCTGCAGCTTGGAAATTGGCGCTGGCGGAGGACTCGTCGGACTGGCTGTGGTGAAGGGATGCGCTGTCAGCCAGAGCCAGCCTCTTTACCTCACCGACCAACTGGAAATGCTGAAGTTGATGGAGCACAACATCGCGCTCAATGAGGTGGAAGGACGTGTCAAGCCGCTGGTGCTCAACTGGTGCGTTGTAAAAGGACAGAACACCTTTTCTCCTTTGCTTCTCCTCACATACCACACGGCGTTGCCCCCGTGGCCGGCGGCCCTACGCGGCACGTACCCGAAACCTTGTTTATTGGGTCACGCCGGGATCCAGCCATGGCACGTTTCTCCATCGATCCCACCATCCATCTCCCTCGGCTGGGCCCTGCCGACGACTTGTTGCTGTGCCTTGATTTGTGTGCCTGGAACGTGGTCGCACAGCTTTGCCCAGCCGCACATGCCACACAACCCACAGCCCAACCACGCAAAGGCATGCTCACAACAGTGACAATAAAGTTGAAAAACGAATGGGTGCCTTTTCGCTAACAAGACACATCATCGCTGTATCATTAGGGGCGAGCCACTCCCCGCAGCCATCGTGCAGCTCCAGCCGACAGTGATCCTCGCCGCCGAGTGCGTCTACTACGAGCCTGCCTTCCCACTGCTGCTGCAGACGCTGCGCGACCTCCTCGCGCTCTGTCCCGCCGCCACGGTCTACTTTTGTTTCAAAAAGCGCCGGCGTGCCGATCTGCAGTTTGTGAAGCGCGCGCGGAAGGCCTTCACGGTCGTCGAGGTGCCAGACGACGAGCGGCCCGTCTTTAGCAGGCAGGGGCTGTTTTTGTACACCTTCACCAGCAAAGCAGAGCAAAACACGTCCGCCGAGACCTGCAGCAGCAGTGCCAGCAGCAGTTGCGCTAGCGTGAAGACCGGCGCGGCGGTGTCGTGAGAAGATGGTGGAACGTTGAGGCGCTATGGACCGAGGCTTACTACGGGTACTTGCTTACCTAGCTGAATGGCCGTGAGTCTTGGTCGCGAGGGGTCATCAAGGCCCCGTTGCTATCTTGGGATGTCTTTGGGGCTAACCACTAGCCACTTCCATCCTGTCATGCTAAATCGCAACAGTGAGACACGGGAAGAGGGGCAGCTTCGGCTGACACTGACAAGTTGCAAGACCTACTCAGTAGAGCGCGAGCGACTATCGCACCGACTGCCTTGCCCGCCGGGTATCGGCAGTGCAGCTGGAGCACTGCTGCGAGATGCCGGCCGACTGACAATAGCCAGCCTCACAAGGCTGGCAAACTGCGAAAGCGTTGCAGTCACAGTCTTTGACACCATTCTTAGCAAATTCTTTGACAAATGAATCAACATGGAAAAGTCTATGCAACGTGCCGGCTATGCGCAGGATGTGAGTGGAGGAGTCGACATGCCAAACGCGTGCTAGCTGCTGACAAGCGCTGTACGTAAATACATGCAGTGTGAAAGGGATGTGTGCAACCAGCCAGAAAAACTGGCCCTTGCTCTTCTCAGCTACCACAAAAGACTGACCACTGATCGCGACCACGGCAATTGGTAATTCAACGGCATTGTGGGAAAACCGTTGAGAACAGCAAAGCGCACATACCTCATCAACCCCGCTGATGATGCTCGCGCGCTGTCATGCCAACTCTAACTAAGCACTCTATATCACGCAGATCAGCATAGTGCAGCCTGCAAGCTGCAAGTCCAAGAAGAACGGCCGAAAAGAGATTTCAACGCCTTCTTGTTCTCGCCCTCTCACTGACGTGCCTGTTACACAATCACAAGCACGCAAAGCTTGGATGAAAGTGGCCTTGAACGAGTCAACGGCTCTTCGAGGCCGCCTAGCAGGTGTCTCCACTCGAAAACCCTCCGCGGCCCAGAAAAGGTTGGTTCCTTGAAGTCAAAAAAGATGAAAAAATCTGACCGGTGTCGTCCAAGGCGGGGCGGCCTGCGCATGGTCCAGGGGGGAGGATCATCTGCGGAATCATCTGGAATGCGAGCCCGGCAGCACCTGGAAGAGAGTACTATGGTAGAGCAGCCAGCTTTGTTTGTTTGTGCAGAATGCGTCGCCATCCAGGTTCGATCATTGGCTTGCTTCGTCCGAACGCTTCCGCTGTTGTTGGGTAAAAAGAACCGAGGATGCCGGCCGGACACCACCATCGGCAGCGTTCTAGGGCTTGACGCTTCTTCATTGCCCAGGCCTGCCAGTGCCAGCACTGCCAGTGCCAGCCAGTTGGGTAATTTCGGGCGGCCGTTGTGGCACATCATTCAGCTGCCAGCCAAGCCCACAGGCACATTTGGTCCCCCTGGGAGCGGACACACTAACACGCGGGCGGCATGGATGGAAGGCCCTGTCAGCGATACGACGTCGATCTCATAGCTGTGCCTGATTATCAGCAGGGATCTTGTCGCGTACCTTGCAGGATGTGGGCAGCCCTGTGGCAGCGCACATTGGCAGGATTGGCCGATTGGCGAACGCAGTAGTGACCAAGCCATGAAGTGCAATGTCCGAGTCTTCCACACTGCCTGCAGCTTTGCCTTGCTGAGATACCTGCTTCCATCAGACCACCGAGACCCGCTTGCTCTTCTTCATCACCACCACCAAGTTTGTGAGGAGGCCCAGCAGATGTAACTCTGGTCGGTCCATCGTCTCATTAAGTTACAGCCTGTGCTCTGTTCCCGCCGCGGGCCGTTTCAACAGCTTGTTTGGACTATCCACGCGCCCAATCAATGGCACCGGGGAAGCAATAGGCGACGAAATTACCCCGGGTCAAAGCGTGGGAAAAGTGCACAAAGTCCAAAGCCGCTTTCTTTGCCGTTTTCCCTTGTCCTGTCACTTGTCCTCTTCCATTGGCGCATGCGGGTCTAGATGTCACTGTGCATCCTTTTTTGGGGCGAAATGGGCCTAGTTAGCCTGGTGGGAATTCTGGGCAAAAGCTGCAAGTGCATGCTGGGGTTGGCTGCGGACTGCAAGGTCGTGGGCCCCCCCGTTGGGAATACCCTTCCTCCTTTGACCTTGTCTCCGCCGTTGCTGTGGTTGCCCTGGCACATATTCCCCGAAGGCTGACCATAGTCTGCGTTCTTCCCGTAATAAATGGCCGGCCCCCTGGCCTGCTTTCTCGGTCCTTTCTCTTGTGTCTCGTCTACCCATCCTCCCTTCCTTCGGCCAACACCTCTCGCTTTTGAAGTTTGATAGCCCTTTTGGCGCGCTCTTCATCCACTCATTCTTTCGAAATCAGAACGAGCAGTGCTCAACGTTCACTCGCACGATTTTATCGACAGTCTTCTCTGGTGTTCGATACACAATCTCCAACAACATCCAAGTGGCTTGCCCAAGACAACGATATTACACAAGACTAAAAACGGAAAACACAAATTCCAACCACGCCTCAGCCTCAACATCAGACCTGGCCTAGTAGCCCATCACATTGTTTACATTCGCCTACAAGGACCTTTCTGGGGAAAAATCTTAGACCCAGCTTCCCTTTTCCACCGCACAAAACCAGCATCATGAAGTCAACAAGTGCTATTCTCGCGGCCCTGGCCTCCACCGCCGCCGCGCAGCCCCACCAGCACGGTCACAACCACGCACACCTCCACCCAGCACGCATGGAGCACGAGCACCACCAGCACGACAAGCGCGTGCTCGAGACCGAGGTCGTCGTCGAGTGGGTGACCGAGACCGTCATCAAGATGATCGACAGCACTACCACGGAGTGGATCACGCCCGGCGCCACAGAACAGCCCACCACACTGGCAACCGTGATCGCAACCACAAGCTCCTCCAGCAGCGCCGGCGAGTTCTTCGAGGGCGCCTCCTACTCTGTCGCGCCGCCGCCGGCCGAGACCACCACCAGCACCACGCCACCAGCCGTCGCCGAGCCCGTCGAGCCCACGAGCTCCAGCTCCTCGGTCTACGTCGCGCCCCCAGAGCCCACGACCACCTCCTCGGCCTACATCGCCCCGCCCGTGGTAGAAGAGCCCACGACCACCACCAGCGCCGCGCCCGTGGTGACGCCCACCACCACCACCGAGGCTGCGCCTGCCGCCACGACGACGCAGAGCTCCAGCGCATCCGGCACGACGTTCGAGGGCAAGATCACGTGGATCGGCGACACCACCGGCGCGTACGGCGCGTGCGGCCAGCCGTACCAGGCCGACAAGATGTACGTGGCCGTCAACCCGGCCATCCTGGACTGCGGGCCGGACATGATGGGCACGCCCATCACCATCACAGCCAATGGCCACACGGTCAATGCGATCGCGGCCGACAAGTGCCCGGGCTGCGACCAGAACCACATTGATGTCGACTCGCAGGTCTACCTGGCGCTGGGGTACAGCCTGGATTTGACGACTGATGGTGGCATGCATAATGCGCCTGGCCAGAAGTGGGTCATGTCGACTACGCCGAACAGCTACACCACCTAAACGGCGCTTACGTAGCGTGATTTGCATCGGCGCCCTTTCTTTTCGGCCCGTCTTGGGCTGCAAGAGGGTGCTTGACGAATTTCCTTTCTTGGCTTTGGAGAGACGGCCCCCCCCCCGTGATGAAACCCGACATATTGTCGGGTTGGTTGATACCAAACAAGACTTCGGCATGATACCCCCTTCCAATACACGCGGATGCGGTGTAGACACCCGACAGTTCTCACAAACGGCGCAGTGGAAGGATTGGGCGGCTACCAAAAAAGAAACACATTCTTCGTTTCGAGCGGACATTGCTTTTATTTTCACTTCATCACAGACCCCACAACGCCTAGAGGCAACAGTTCCTCCCAGAGCGCATTCACTCCTTGAAGGTTACCCCCATTTACGAATCCCACGTCCTTGTTCTGTATTTTTGCTTCATTGTTAACGGACGTGGGGCGCTACGACCCGATCATGCCTGCATAGACACACCTTAACTTCTATTGTGTACATAGTATGTAAAAAACTTATTTCTCTCCCGCTGGAGATGAAGAGCATAGAAAATTGAGATTTTGGCGGGCGACGGATAGCCTGTTATGAATTTGGCATCAATTTTCTTGTTCTATTTCTCGAGTGCCACTGTCCATGATACTTACTTGTAAAGGCGGTATGAAGGAACAATTCAGTTGCATTGCTTTGCTTGGACTGGCTCATTGTTCAGGGGGCGCAGCACGATGTCATGCATTGAGAGATGAGTCGCTGCGGCAAAGAGGTTCATCTGAAAATAAACCTTGGCGGCCGCTGCGGACCGTGCTGATCTCTCGTTTTGTTTCGTTTGAACGGCGGAAGCGAGCTGAAAGAATAGCTCGCGGTGGGCCTATTCACAGTCCTCCTAATAAACAATGAGTCGTGAGCATTTTGTCGAGTCCTCAGAAGCCTATACTTCCGATTCCACGATGTGGAAAATAAGCGGGCGTGGCCTCAGCCGCGCTGGAGTACTTGTGGGACTCACTCAGCTTTTGCCAAGTCTCGGACTTGCGGCTTTCTCCAGCTGGAAGAGTAAGAGTAGGTCGGCGAGGGAATGTTGTAGGATGGCTGGGATGGTCACTCTCGTAAACTTCGTTGATGTTGTTGTGCTGAAGTGATGGAATCCGTGGTGAGTCGGGGTGGTGCTTATACTGCTTGATCACAACTCCTTTGGTGTCTTCCTAACTTCCAGGATTGGTTTCTGATAGTCCGACTTGCATGTCAATGTGCATGCTGCTTAGTACGTTACATCGTAGTATATGAATGTTATTAGGCAAAAACAA
This sequence comes from Plenodomus libanotidis, assembly GCA_022609195.1. Lineage (NCBI taxonomy): Eukaryota > Fungi > Ascomycota > Dothideomycetes > Pleosporales > Leptosphaeriaceae > Plenodomus > Plenodomus libanotidis. The sequence continues at coordinate 254,497 of JAGKQA010000004.1, forward strand.
CCGACACCCGCTCCGGGTGGTTCATGGTGACCTTTTAAGGCCTGCGGCCAAGACCAGCTTGGATTTTTCCGTTTAAGCAAATACCCACCGTCAATTGTCTGTCTGTTCAGTGACTGTTTGTTTGGTGCATGACAATGCATTTGGTGGGGTTTGAAGGGGGGGGGGGGTGCTTGAAGCCCCTAACCCTGGCCAGTGAGGACGCCGACCAACTCCACCTTGATCCAAAATGTCGACATTAAGCAACGCCTCTCGCTCGCACATGCGTTTCATTTGCAAGCGCTTCAATCTTCTACCCACTGCACATTCAGATCGACGTACTTCACGATGTCAATTTACCTCCCCAAGGTCCTACGCTGAAAGCTGCCAGCTTCTCCAGAGCTTTGGACATGCGACAGTCCACTTCGCTCGTCCAGAACTTTGAGCAAGTAGACGAGCGGCTCTTATTTGAGCAGCCTGAGGAGTCCAATTCTGGGAGCCCAAATGCGATTTTGATTGTTTCGACGCAGGCTGAAAGCGAGCTTGCGGAGGATTCAGTCAGCTTGGGAGCTGAATGGGCACTTGCTCCAGCAGCTAGAGACTACCCGCCGCGGCAATGGAGGGATCCAAGGAGCGATTGCGCTGAAGGCTGCGGAATTGCGCTGCCGCGTACGAGCTTGTCAAGCCCTCTGAAAGCTTTGCTTCTCCCCCGTCGAGCAGGATCGATTTCCGTTGGTGGAAGAGCGGCGGCGTGGCTGACTGATCTGGTGCCGACTGAGGCACTCCATCCACTTGCTACCGTACCAAGCTGGAGTTGAAACACGCCGAGGTCGTGTTGATCCCAGACCAGGCCGATAAGCAGGAGCGAGTCTTGACTGCGAGCAAGTGCTTGTTTCATGTCTGTCTACACGAATATTGCACTTGGTGCTGATCAACATTCTGGTAGCATCTGCCATCGATGCTTCGTGGTTTCATCATTAGCTAGCTAACTTGAGATGGGCCATTGCCCTCGTCTTTCGTCCAGACCGACATTCTCACACATTTCCTCTTTCACCGCTCCAGCGAGCAATGAAGCAGACCTTGGAGGAGAAACCGAGAGGAGCGGAAGGAACGGAGGCAGCGAACTGGAAAAAGTGCACCATAAAGCAGACCGGGAAAAAGACAAGGAATATGATTGTCGCATAAATCAATGGGTTTTTTTGCACGCCAAAGAAACATCTTGCGCCCATGTTACATTCTCATCCGACCACCAAGTAATCAACTCCAAAACTCCCCATCGCTGCCCCAATCGCTACCTTCTGGTGGGATTTTCAAAGTGGCCTTCCGAAGGCCCCCAGCATCGAGACAAACACAGCGCTACGCAAGGGATCTTCAATAGAGCAGGATGTGGCCTCGTGAACCACGTACTCGGGTTCCCCCAAGTAGTCGACCCACCGACCTTCGACGTACAACGCATTCATGGATGCGAAGGCTCCCTTCCGGCCATTCCAACGTGGTCCTGTGCTCGAGCTCGCCATATTGCCAGTCCACTAAACTCATGGTTCGAAATTCCCACCTGCGCGAGCTAATATCCTGTTGTACAACTCGTTGAAGACGGCCGTCTGTGCCTCTATCATATCGTGGTGCGTTTCTCCTCCCAACCAACAAAGTCCACGCATCCACATCGACATGTGGTCCCGAGGAACCGAGTCCTCTGGCTGCTGCGGCCCCGTCTCCAACTGGTGCTCGATCTTCCTCTGCACGTCCTCCTCAGATTCCGCTGTTTCCGGGACCTCGGTCTTCTCAAGGATGAGCAGATACTCGAATATGCCTGAATCTGACTGGCATTCCTCGACGTTTAGATAGGCGACCGTGTGCTTCCACCTTGTCCCGGGACTAGCGCTGGCGGCGGCCAGTTCGACACGAGAGTCGACCAGCATCTGGATTTTCCTATTCAGCTCGGGGTCGAGCTTGTCGACGCGGCGGTCCAGGATACTCATAAGGCGGCGGCGGTACATGCAAAAGACGATCAGCATCACCATCACCATGAAGGGGCTGTTGTCCACGACCAATACGACCCCCACAACCGAAAATAGGAACACGATGAGCAGGACTACCAAGATGCTTCTCGGTAATACCGCCAGAACCTCGTCGACTGAAGCTTGGATCGCCGTTGCCAGGGCAGCCGTGGCGTCTCTCAGTATTAATCACACGTCGAGCCGCGGCAAAGACTGCGCCGCCTGCTTCTCGGCGGTCTTGACTTTCACATAGAGCTGGACTTGGCTGTACTGCCTGGTCGTGGTGATGACGATGTGGCCGACCGGCGTCTTCGTGTGTGCCCATGTGGACTGGTCGAATACCATGGAGGGCGTGGAGTGGCTGATGTGGCAGGCTTCGTAGATGGCTGTGTAGGGCTCGTCCAGCTCGGTCGGCACTGGCCCACGTGCGACTTTGGTGTCGACGCCGCCAGTCTCCGCTTCATCTGCTTGCGATGGAGGGCTGGTCTTCGAGGTCAGCATGGACATGTAACGGGGTTGGTACCGTCGATGGGTCGTGTGACTCACGCTTGCGGTGCCTCCCTCGCTGTGATGGCTTGCGCAGGGGCCACCGCCCTCTGGACGACGGCGTCTTTCGAGGCGACATTCCTTGGAGAAATATTGTGCATTTCAGGCACTTTCCTGACATCAGCCAGAGTTTCAAGATCAGAAGACATCGTGAGTATACATGTGATCGTTCACATTGCAAATAGGGCTGAAATTTTGGTAACGAGGGTTGTGTCGCGTGTCAAATCAAAGCGTGTCCGAACGTAGGACAGCTAGTACCGCAGCGTGAGGGCCCTGATGATGTGACGGCTCGCTCATTTCCCCGTCAGGTGATTTGCAAGCTTTGGTCGCGCCGTCGACACGCTTCAGTGCCTAAATGTGCTACCTGGGTTGGGCAAGTGAAGTGTAATATGAGCGATGTGCCGCAGACAACAAAATTGGACCACGTGGAGGTTAGTGAGTGGCTGCAGCAGCCCATTTGCATAGACCATTCGTAGGAGGCATGAGGTTTAGTGTACTGGTCTCGGGCTCCCGCCTCCTTTTGAGGCTAGCTAATCGATGCACACAGCGTCGTCGACTCGGTACACGATTGTCTTGTTAGATATCCCTTCATATTGACATTGGGCAGAAAGATATCCTTACAAACCTATGATCTGTTACCTCATCTATCTCTCAGAGTTTGAAGTTGTGCGAGTGGCAGGTGTGTGTGTGCTAGTCGTAGCCCAGTGTTGAATGCAGCCAAGCCTTCACTACTCTATATAACTTTCATAGCATGCCAGATTCAATTGCACGAACGTATCAATTCGCCATTTAGATAGAGATGCTGTTGTGACGGGAGTGATCCTGGACACCGCCATATTCGCCGTCGTCCCATGCCATGCCGCATACGCTCCGTGAAAATTAACCATACTCCTCCCCTTGCAAACATAACGCCGAATAGCGCTCTGATGAACATGAAGACGAAAAAGACCGCCACTTTTGATCATAAGCGCCACTGGTAGGTGAGGACTGAAGCCGAATACCCAAGCCTAGACTGGCAGCTGGAAACATATTGCGCCGGCGCCGGCGCTTGTGGTCCAACTCTATCACCCTAACACACAACGAGAGATTCTTGATCTTCCCATTCAAAGTCGCAGTCGATGCCTTCCTCGACCGCGTTCGCCACACCTGAGCCGCTGATACCGTGGTCTGATGGAATTCCTTCACTTTGCTGTCCTCTGGTTTCCCGATCCTTGCCCTCCTCCGCTTGCATCTGCTTCGTCTGTCGCTGTCTAGGCTTCGGTTGGATTCATGCGACGAATTCTCCCCCTCTCCTCATCTGCCCTAGTCTCCTATAGCTCCATGGGCGGGTGGTTATGAGGCGGTGAGCCGTTCGGGTGGTAGCGCACCTCGAAGATATTCGAGTTCTGCCCCGTCTCGCCCAGGATGAACCCAAATTCACACCCCGTCTTCTTGCTCGTGCGCTTACGGTACGGCTTGCGCAGCTGCCCGCTCTTGGTGCGGATCATGGTCTCGCCGTTTTCGTCCTGGATCTTGTAGCGCGCCTCGCCGCCCAGCGCGCAGCGGATGGCGACGCGCACGCGCTCTCCTTGCTTCTGTGTCGAGCGCAGCGTCGCGCACTTGTAGCCGTGCTCCTTGGCCCACAGGTTGATGTTGTCCAACAGGCCCTCGAGCGCCTTTTTGGCGCCGAAGTTGGGCCGGAATTGCATCCCGAGTGGCGGGTAGGCCATGTCCGGGGGATCGCGCTCCTCGTCCTCTTCCTCTTCGTCCTCCTCGGCGTCACCGCCGCCCTCGATGTCGCCGCCGTTCTGGATGGCGAGTTGCAGCCGTTCCTCGGTGAAGCTGATTTGGTTCTGCAGGTGCTCCTCGCGCTGGAGCTGGCGGTCGTTGAGCTCCTCCTGGCGGTTCATCATGAGCTGGGTCAGCTCGAGGAGCTTGGCGACGTTTTCTTCTAGGCGCATGAAGCGGCGGCCATCGACCATGATTTGGCGGTCGGCGTTGGGTGGTCGGCCGGGGCCCGGGGTGTTGTGCGTGGAGTTTGGGCTTTGCTGCAGGGCGACTTGCTGCATGGCGGCGCTGGCTTGTTGAAGGTTCGCCATGTCCGCATTCATAGTGTCGACAGACACTTCGCTGGGATAGTGGGGAAACTGCAGTACAGATAGCCTTGGGTCGGACACCAGGTTGCCGAAGGTCTGGTGGTATTTCAGGGAGACAGGGCAGTGGTCCGACAGGCTCAGCTCCAGGCTTGCTTGAGTCGACCAAATCGTGACTCGGGCCCGGCGAAGACGATATCTTCTCGATTACGCCAATTCTGGTGATGTTGGGGACGAGAGACGGCTCATGAAGGCGAGGTCTCAGATATCGTGAAGTAGGGACAATGGAGGTGAAAGTAGAGATGACCCTGGTGATGGTTCAGGCTCTGGTGAGAGGTTAAGAGCCGACGAGCTCGAATGAGCGGAGAAGGGCCTGAGAACGCATGTTAGAGGACGATAATGATGGGCTGGCAGTGAATGTGGTGTGTGCAAAGCCAAAGGTATGCATGGCCGAAGATGTTAATCTGGAGATGGAGTCAACTTACGAGAATGACGCGCTTGCACCCGGTGCAAATGTCTCGATGGTAGTGGCCCAGTGCACGTAGTCGGGGACGATGTTGTTTTTCCTGGCTTGAATTGACGCGCGGGGCGAGTGCGCGAAAGGAAAACCCGCCCATCTAGCGCTGTTCATTTAGTGGATGCATCCTTGTAGCCGTCCACCCCCCCCCCCTACGGACTACTAACCAAACATCTCCTACACACTACCTTCGGCATGTTTGAAGCCGGATATAAGTCTATTATTGCTGCTCACTTTTGAATAGTGAGGTGTGTGATATGCTCACACAAGTCACTGACTCCCAAGCTAGACTTCGAAGATCTCTCCTATGCCTTCACCGCCCCCCGTCCGACCCTCAACGAGATCCAGCCTCCAGCCGGCCCATTTCGGAAGGCCCCGTTTGACGTCCTTGATCCTCTCGATCCTCGCCTTAGCAGCCTCTTCCTGGGCTTTCCTGAACGCCTCCTCGTCGAACTCATCATCGTCATCCAGGAACCCATCGTCGTCATGCTCGTGTTGGCCGCCTGCGCCGGTCAGAGCATTCATACCAGTAGTAAAGAAGCCACCCAACCCGCTCTGCTTCCTGAGCGCGCCTGGCGACCTCGGTCTGCCCAAATCCACGTTCTGGAAAGCCTCGTCCATGCCAGGCTGCAGCTCCTTCCTCCTCTCCACCCATATGCCCCTCCGCAGATCCGTATTCTCCGCCTCCAGCTCCCGGATCCTCCCCTCGAGCTTCTGCCGCTCCTCATCCTCAAGCTCGTCCAGGTGATCGTTGTCCGTGCCGCCGCTGTCCTGCGCCTCCTTCTTGCTGAGCTTGAGCACCTCCGCCTCCGACTTCTGCAGCTTGGCCTTGGCGTCGGTCGTCTCGTTCCTCGCTTCTGCGAGGTCCCTCTCCAGCCGGCTGATCTGTGACTCGTCCTCCGTGTGCAGCATCTCCAGCGACGCGACCTTCTTCTCCAGCGCCTCCGACATGAGCTGCGCCTCGTCGCGCGCCGACTTGGCTGCCGCGCATTCCTTCTCGAGCTCGGCGAGCTTCGCCTCGAGGGCCGCGGTCGACTCTGACGGCTGGGGGGCGGCGGCAGCGGGTGCTGGCTCGTCTGATGGCTCAGCCTCGGGTTCCCTGTCTTGGGGCTCGGCCGGCGTTGCAACGCCTTCCTCGGCGGGTGCTTCCTCGTCTACCGCGTCTGTAGATGCGGCGGCGGTGTCGGCGGTGGCCTTGGCTTTCTTTGCCTTCACCTCGGCGGCTTTCTTCTGGGCGGCCTTCTTGCGGGCTGCGGCGAGCTTGTCGGCCTTGTCGGCGCGCGCCTTGTCGTCGGCCATGGTTACTGGGGGCAGTATTCGATGGGAGGTCTAGTGGAGTGGAATTTAAAATCTGCTGGATTAGAGGTTTGAGCACAGTTGGAGAGCAGATGGGCGCGCAATTGGCGTTAGGATCAAAGGAGTGTGTCGACGTTGGCTCTACTGTGAACTTGTGAAGGGAGAGCTGAGACGAGGTGTTCCTAACAGCTGTCAGACAGTCAGCCACAGCAGGTCGGCGACTAGCTCGAGATCCCTGTCCCTGAACCCACGCCTATGCCCCTGTCAACGACCAGACGCCTGTCAGTTCTATCCCACGCCAGGCTTTCACTCCCAGCCTTTATGCTTCGCAAATGACGACCATTGAAAGCTGGGCCTGCTTTCTTATTATCGGTTTCATCCAATACTAGATGATCGACGACAAAACCAAGAGCGCGGCAAGTGCCGACAGGGGGATCAGAGGTCCGCCCAGTCTCTAGCGATCAGTATTTCGACACAGGATAGGGCAGACTACAGTCCGCACAGAGTGGCGCTCCATCACTGCACATTGCTGCTGCTGTTCGCCCTATCGGATGTCTTTGGAAGATGTCTTGAGTCGTCGCTCGGTCGCTCGGGAAGTGCCGGCTTGAGTGCTAGTTCAGCCGGTTGACCAGGTTGGCAGCCAGCTAGGCGAGAGGGCCGACCGCAAGTCGCAGCTTGGTGAGCTGCTGTCTTAGTATGTCTCTGCCACCTGTGCTATGGTAGAGCACACCAGATTATGCGCAGCTCGCTGTGTCTTTGTTTGCGAGCGCGAGCATTCGCCACGTCTTGCTCTCTGCGTACAGCCCCTGCCTGGTTCGCATCAGCAGTTGAGATCCATGTGGACCAAAGGAAAAGCCGCAGCAGAAACAAAAAGGACTTGGTCAATTCGGAATTGTTTAGGAAAAGAGATACAGGGACGAAGCCACGTCGACGGAATTCAGATCTGAGCCGTGGTCGGAAAAGAGCGCACGTTCTCACCCTTGCCCTGACACAAGTCATTGCTTCTGATCAGCGCTCGCTGATCTGCATTCTCACCAATCTCGTTTCCATTTTCTTCTCTGCTTCAAACTCTACACATCCTTGGGCAGCCTGGTCGGCCTGGGCGAAGCTGAGGTTGCCCGGCCATGCATCACCTTGCTTATGGGAAGGATTATAACGTGGGCGGCCCGGGGAGTGCGGGTGGGTATGTTGGGGATAGTTTGGCGTATATAGCGACGGGAGCCTCTGTTTTCTTCGTCCTCACCTGCAACTAGGCGTTCTTCAGTATTTGCGCCATGTCGAACGCTAAATTGGCCCATTGGCTTGCCTTGTGCTTGCTGCTTGTGGTGGGCGTGGTAAGGGCAGAATTGGCAAGCTACACCACCGTGCCTCAATGTGCTGTATGTTGGTATTGCTCCAAACTGGTAAAATACCATATAACCAAGCCAGAAAAAGGCCACTGACCTTGTCCACAGGAAGACTGTGTTATATCCGCCTTTGTGCAAGGTATCTCCTCGTGCCCCAACGCGCTCGACACAGCCTGTACCTGCGACGACGACCCATACAACGATTTCCTCTTCACCTGCGTCACGTCAAATTGCACCATCAAGGAGCAACTGACGTCGAAGTGGATCAGCTCGAGACAATGCGATGTAGAGTACAGGACGAAGCCGCTGGATGTGATGGTAGCCATGGCCGCGCTCTTTGCGCTGGCATCTTTGCTCATGATAGTGCGCGTTGTGGTCAAGCTCATGGGCCATGGTGGTGGTTGGGGCGTGGATGACTGGCTCATGGTGCCGGCATACGTAAGTACTCTTACAAAATACGCAGTACCACTTGCAGTAGTTTGCAGCCGACTAACGAGGTGGGACCTTCAGTTGTGTCTGGTCGCAATGTTTGCCATTACGCAGACAGGTGAGTCTCTAGAGCCGCAAGGCATGCCTAAAGACCATGCGATCAAACACATACTGACCACGCACAACCAGTGAGCGAAATCGCCTTCGGCCACAACGTATGGGACATCACATTCGGCAGCATCTCGCTCGGCCTCGAGCTCTTCTGGATCGCCGACATCGCCTACACGGCGCTGATTTCCATCACCAAGCTCTCGATGTGCTTCTTCTTCCTGCGCATCTTCAGCCACACGCGCTCCTTCCGGCGCAACGTCTACGCCGTCATCGCGGCCAACGTCGTTGTGTGGATCGTCTTCCAGCTCATGGTCACGTTCCAGTGCAAGCCCTACTGGGCGTTCTGGGAGCATTGGGATGGCGAGATGCAGGACGACCAGTGCTTCAACTTGTATGCGTTTGCGCTGGGGCAGGCGGTCGTGTCGATTGTTATGGATATTGTCATGATCAGCTTGCCGATTCATGAGTCGATGAAGGTCAAGCTGTCGCGGAAGAAGAAGATTGGAGTAGTTGTCATGTTCGCGATGGGATTCATGTAAGTCGACCCTGTCCTTCCACTCGAACGCTCGGAGCCCTGACGCTAATAAGGGTGGTTTATCTCAGCTGGACCATCGTCGGTATCGTCCGCGCAGTCGCCATCTGGAACACCCGCGAGCGCCCCGGCGAGCTCTACAACGTAACCGTCGACATGGCGCCCCTCGGCTACTGGACCGACTTCGAAGCGTCCATCGCCGTGATCTGCGCCTGCCTGCCCGACAGCCGCTTCTTCTTCAGCCGCCTGCTGCCCAAGACGCTCGGCTGGAGCAGCGCCAGGGACAAGGACAGCCACACCCCGTATCAGCTCACGGACCTGTCGGCGCGCCAGCGCGCGATGCGCGTCAAGGCCGGCATGATCTCCGTCACGACCGAGTTCGAGGTCAAGAGCGTCAATCGGCCCGCATCCGGCGAGAGCTTCCAGGGCTTGACGGCGGGCGCGGGCGCGGTGCCGGATTGGGGCGGCGGGAAGGAGGGCGGGCCGTCTGTGGATGGGGACTGGCCGTTGCGGCCGGCGCCTTCGAAGGGGAGTCTTGTGTAAGATATCACCAATGGTTGTGCTGTGCGGACGGCCATAGGATTGATCTGGAAAATAAAATGGTTCGCAATGCACTACTCTATTCTCGCACTGCTAGTCTTGTGGTTCCCGTTTCATGCGTGCCTATTCCTGGGCTTTGTGCGGACGTCGTTGTCCGATTTTGTGCATGAAGTCCTGGCCATCCATCCAGGCCCAGCTCGAATGAAGAAGGCCGTCGCCATGGCGTGGTCTGTCCCGCGACCGATGTGGTAAATCGTACACACCCGATCTCCTCTTTGTACACAAGCCCTCGTGGGCCAGACATGTCCCTCCTCTTCCACCATCTCATCGTGTGGCCGGTCCGTCGGACATGTAGCTCCCCTCGAACGTCGTCTCGCGACTCACTGGTGGAAAACAAAGCTATTATTACATGACTTCTTCGGTCGAACATCGTACTTGCGCTAGATCCGAAGTCTCAATCATCGCAGTCGGAATCATCCTTAGGAGGTGGCGGAAGCGAACTCACAGCCGCCGTACCGGCCCACCTGATCACATTCCCCTCGCGGCCATCCCTCATGTCGTAGCTCTCCATGAAGCCCTCGGCCGACGTCGGCTTCTGCGCCAGCACATGGGCGTAGAAGTCGCGTGCGCGGTCGTTGCCGTCCTCCCAGTTGAAGACCAGACTCTCCTTCAGCTCGGCGCCGGGCTCCAGCCCCGGCGCAAGCGCGGGCAGGATCTGGAGACGGCGCCACTCGCGCGGCAGCGCCCACCACGACTCGACAATCGCTCTGAACATCTCGCGGCCGTAGCCCTGGCGCCAGTACTTTGGGTTGACGAGGAACTCGGCCTCGGGCCAGCCCGAGTACGACGTGCTGAGGATCGTGCACTTGGGCATGCCGCCCTCGGCGATCATCTCGCCGGTCGACTTCAGGAATGCGCCCCAGTACCAGTGGTCCTCCCAGTTGGACATGAGGTTGGCGATCCCCTGCTCGGTCTCTTCTTTGCTCCTGTCGGCGCGGCCGCGCTCCTTGGAGTCCTTCTGGAGCTCCTCCATCTTGCGCAGCTCCCACAGCGCGTCCAAGTCGTCGGGCGTGATGGGCCGGATGATGAGGCGCTCGGTCTCCATGGGCTTGCGCTCCTCGAGGCTGGGCAGGGGCTGCTCGGGGAGCGTGGTGGTGAAGCTGAACCAGGGCGTGACGCTGATCTTCTCCCAGTCCTTGAGCTGGATGTCGACTTGGAGCTTGGGCAGTGCGCGGGCGAGCGCGTCGAGCGACATATTGCTATCTCCCATAGTTGCAGCAGAGTGCGAGTCAGGCGCGGAAAAGTGGTAAGTGTGTGGGTGGGTGTGTGTGTGTGAGACAGAGAGAGAGAGAGCGGGTGAGGGGGCGGCAAGGAACGATTGACAAGCTTTCTGGCTTCTGAGGGGCAGGCTGGTGATGGATTGAGGTTTCCAGTTGAGAGTTTGAGGTTCGACTCGCAGCACGATCGAATGGAAGTTGGGAAGGAGTGTTGGAAAAAGGACTTCCTAGCAGCTAGGTTGGCTGACTCGGGGGTGAAGCCTGTCCTCTTGCCCGCGGGCCGTTGTCGTAGAGCTGTTGCGAAGCAGCCCTGCTGGCGGCTTCGTCCACTATGTTTCCCCGGGGGTCCACCAGGCCAGCATTAATAGCAGACCCGCAGAGTCATTTGAGAGTGTTTTGGTGGTCGATGGTGTGCACACAAGCGAAGAGAAGTCACCGACGGATCTGTTGGGGCAAGATCTGTTACCGGCAGTGGAGTCGGACTATCACCACTGTACGGAGCAGCCCGCCGGCCCATGGGGCCCTCTGGGGTTCTTAATGCGCGCTTCAAACCCGGCTAATAATCCTGTCAACCTACCACAGCAGAGGCAACCTACTGACAGCCACTTGTCCCGTAATGTAGCGAACCGGAGGCCCGATTTATAGCGGATGGCACACTGGCCCTTGGCAGTTGAGAAGTGATATTCCGTAACTACCGTCATTTCATTTTGCCGGGCGTACCGCAGGCGACTTGGCGACTTGGATTCTATAGAAAGTCTGGGCACATTCTTCTCGAAGGAGAAGGAATAGGCGCCTACCCGCCTTTTCCTAATCGGTACACTTGCTTGCTTTATCGTTCGTGTCAAAGGCACACTATCCGCCGAATATCTGGAGAAGCCTACTGCAGGCTGCATGATCACTCAATGGCTTAGGCACCCCGCGACCCGCAAGCTGTCAACGGGCGAGAAGGCGGAGATGGGCTTTTTAGGCCGCTCGGACTCTTCCCTATCCCGCCGTCGGCCGAGTTTGGTGAGGGTCTGTTGGGGGCAACCGCGCACAGTTTCTGCTGTGGTTCAATCCACAGCAACAGCGTTGCGAACGAGGCACGTAATAACCCCACGCGGCAAGGGAATTATAGGTATATCGTACGATATCTCCTGTGGGTGCCCCAAATTAACTCGTTTCCCTACCCGTTAGGTGGTCCCTTATTGGGAATGTGAGACCCACGTCAACGATGATCATCTCAACTCCCCTCATCTCAACTCCCCTCATCTCAAGCGACATGTGTCTTTCGTTTCGTTTGGAATTCAGAGGACACCCACCATACACCGCCTTCGCATGGTCCTACCGGTCCGGTAGTATTTCGGACTGACTACGCCAAGAATGGCAGCACCTCCTTGTGCGCAGTCGGCCTCGAGTCAAGGACCTGCAACTCTTGCAAATACAGCAGGTAGCCTCACGCAACACGAGTGTCAGCGCCATGTGAGAGGGCTGAATCTCGATGGCCTCGAATCCTTTTCTCTTGAGAGCGCTTGACGCTTTGATGCATGCGCATAGCAAGTCTGCTATCGATCCACCACTTAGCCCAGTGACCCGAGTGGCTGCTATTGAAATCCCGAGATTCCTTCCCTGCGGATGCCCACATTTTATACTTTTTGTCCCTTTCCGGATCAAGTCTGATGTGTACCGCGGTGTCAGGTGAGGCAGTACTGGAGATCGCCGTTGGAATAACTAACCATAAGTTGAACGCGTTAGCCACTGCTCAACTTGAAAGAAGACTTGTCGCATTTTCAAGTTTTCGACTTGTCGGGAGGTGTTGCTATTGTGTAATATATGGGGATAGTGCCGATAACGGCCTCGTCGAAGAAACTCTATTTGCTGATTTATGGGTGATTGAGCTGCCAAGTTGCAACTCGTGAATACAGCACTCTCTTTCTACCATCCAGGGATTGGAGATAGATGCGCATACCCTTCAAGAACCCTTGCAAGAAAGTAAGAAGGTGGCAATTGCTACATTAGTAGTCGGTATGTTGCTAAACATATACATATACTTCTCTTTCAGCATGCGAGCTAGGTACGACGGATGCACTTCGCACTTTCCGGTCGCCGGGATTCGGCACAGATGTGGAAAGGCGTGGAATGGGGTTAACTCTTGGCTTGCGATATCCGACAATCTCTCTTCTCGACATGCCACACATCTGGGAGCCAGACCAAGATCAGTACTAGTATCGTACAGAAAATGAAACAACGAGAAAGTAACAAGATCGCGCAAAAACGTGTCAAACACCAATCTACATATATTTAACAGCCGACGTTGGAATGCGGCTCAAGGCACCCCCGTCCCTGCAGTGCCTGTCAACGCAAAGCGGCTATCGACGGCCCGCTCCGGCACGCTCCTGCCACATGCAGCACGGATGAGCATTACGATGAGCAACATGCACCACGCTGCAATTGGGAATTGATGATCACCACAGATCGATTACCAGGTTACTAGTATACTCTTTGTCAAGCGAAGCTTGTACTACCAACCTTTCTCGCGCGCCAGCGTTTTTGCACAACCGAAGCTGGTTGAAAGAGGAGTACGCCATCCTCACCATCGCCGCGTCATTGCTCGCTTCGACTCTGCAACCCCGCGCAACTCAACCGGCGCGTTTACACGGAGACGACGACACCAACCAGTCCCCGCCGATCACGACCGTTCAGCGCTCTCAGCGCCGTCCTTCCAACCATCTCCGCCAACCCAGCTCAATCATCACCACCGCGGCACACCCAAAATGGCGACCCTCCCCGCGCACCATCCCCAGCTAGCAATTCACCTGACCGACCGCGCCCTAACCCCCATAATCTCCTCCTCGTCGCAATCCTCACCCTCAACACCCGCCGCGAAAACCAGCAAAAACTTCTCCACCTCGCCGCTCTCCTCCTCGTCCCTTTCCTCCTCTGCCAGCGACGACAGCACCACTGCCGCGCCCCTCGCAACCCTCTCCCACACAGCCCTAACCTCCTACGCAACGGCCAAGCGCCTCGCCCGCGGCGCGCCCCTGCGCACCCTCGTCGAGTACCCACACGCCGGGCCCGTCGTCCTGCACTCGTATCTGTGCCCGATGGCGCTTGCGCTTGGGATGCCAGGCAGCGGCGGCGGCACGCGGCGCGGGAGCTTGACGACCGCCGCTGGAGGGGAGGGCGAAGAGGAGGAAGACGGCGGTGACGAGGGTAATGGTCCGCCAGCGGCGTCAGCAATACCAGGGAAGGACACTATGACCGCAGACGGCGGGCGCGCGCAAGGAGACGGCATTGCTGACGACGACAACGACGAAGAGGACGGTCCAGACGGACCCAACACACCGCCCATGCTGATTGCAACGGTGGTCGCGCCCGCGGCGCGGGATCTGAAGGAGGCGCGGCGCGCGGCGGGGCGGCTGGAGAGGATCGCGCGGTCGGTGCAGACGGAGTGGGTTGCCGAGGGGCCCGGCACTTGAAAAGGAGAACAGCAAAAACCTGTTGGTGGAAAGTTGAGGAGGGTTCATGCAGGCGCTGCGGACTCGGGGCGTGCTTGATGGGAAGATGTAATGGAGATGTTGAGCTGGATATTGGTTCTTTTTGGTGAGGATGGCATTATCGCAAGAGCCTGGTGGCTCAAAGGTAGGAGGAGGCCGGAACACAGCACGGCTTGAATGTTATGGAATAGCAAGAAGGCCAACAGCACCGGCAACGTGTGCGATCAACAGAAGCACTGGCTGGGATATCTTTAAAAATGGTGACTGGCACCGACGTCAGAGGGAGCAAAGGTCTGGATGTAGCAAATGGAAATGCTCAGTGACGGCGAAAAATTGGGGGCAACATAGCACCAGACACCACTCAAACCACAAGAAAATGATTCAGGCAAAACATGCTCTCTCGATTTGTGGAGTATAAAAGCCAGCATAAACTCGCTGACAGTAAGAAGGGTCTATCTAACTCCCAATATTGCTCTTTCCCACTCTAGCTCTTGTCCACTTATCCACAAACATCAATTTCTTTAGATGAGCTGCGTGAATGCCCGGTTGAGAGGCGACCGGATGTTGGGCACATCCTTCCAGAAGTCGACAGTTTGCGCAGCACGCTTGGCGATGCCCTCGGGAGTGAACTCGAACTTCTTGTACACATCGAGGTAAGCACCAGACGCACCGAAGCGGTTGAGACCGAACTGCTCGTGTGTGTAGCGCTCCCAGCCCATGGTGGACATGACCTCCACGGACATCGAGGGAATGCCGTCGGGGAGCACAGACAGGCGGTAGTCCTTGGACTGGGCGTCGAACACCTCGAAGCAGGGAATAGAGACAACACGGGCCTTGATACCCTTCTTCTCGAGCTCCTTGACGGCGTCAATGCAGATGCACACCTCGGAGCCGGTGGAGACCAGGGTGACCTGAGCACCCTCAACCTCGTGTAGCACGTATCCTCCCTTGTTGGCCTTTTCGATTGTGGAGCCCTCGAGCTGGGGAAGGTTCTGTCGGGAGAGAGCGATGATGCTGGGGGTGTGCTTGGAGGTCAGAGCCATGTAGTAGGCAGCGCTGGTCTCGTTGCCGTCGGCGGGGCGCCACACCATACAGTTGGGGAGAGCACGGAAGTGGGCGAGGGTCTCGATAGGCTGGTGAGTGGGACCGTCCTCTCCGAGACCGATGGAGTCGTGAGTGGCGACCCAGATGACACGCTGCTGGGACAGAGCGGAAAGACGGATGGCACCGGCAGCGTAGGAGACGAAGTTCAGGAAGGTACCGCCGTAGGGCAGGATGGTACCGTAAGCGGCGAGACCGTTGAGAATGGCTCCCATACCGTGCTCACGGACACCGTAGCGGACATAGCGTCCAGAGTAGTCACCGAGACCGGTCTGAGGGGGCTGGAAGTCAACAGCCTCCTTCCACCTGGTCAGGTTGGAGCCGGTCAAATCGGCGGAACCACCGAAAAGCTCGGGGAGAACCTCGTGAATCTTCTGCAGAACCGTCTCGGACAGCTTACGGGAAGCAATGGCGGAGTCGGCGGGGGTGTAGAGGGGCAGAGACTTCTCCCAGCCCTCGGGCAGGTCACCCTTCTGGCGGCGGACAAGGTCGGCGGCCTCGGACTTGTACTTCTCAGAGTAGCTGGAGAAGAGCTTGTTCCACTCCTGCTCGGCAGCGGCACCGGCTGAAGAGGCCTTGTGGCAGAGGTCATATGTCTCCTGGGGAACGTCGAAGCTCTTCTCGGGGTTGAAGCCCCACTTCTCCTTGAGCTGCTTGATGTCGTCAGCCTTGAGGGGCGAGCCGTGGACGCCGTGGGTGCCCTGGTTCTTGGAGCCGAAACCAATAATGGTCCTCAGCTTGATCAGCGAGGGCTTGTCAGTAACAGACTTGGCCTCCTTGATGGCAGCCTCAATAGCGGCCAGGTCGTTGTCGCCGTCCTGGACCTCAACAATGTGCCAGCCATATGACTCGTATCGCTTGTGAACATCCTCAGTGAAGGCAATGTTGGTGTTACCGTCAATGGAGATGCGGTTGTCATCCCAGATGGCAATCAGGTTGCCGAGCTGCAAGTGACCGGCCAGGGAGCAAGCCTCGGATGAGACACCCTCCATCAAGCAACCGTCGCCGAGGAAAGCGTATGTGTGGTTGTTGACAATGTCGAAGCCGGGCTTGTTGAAGACAGCGGCGGTGTGAGCCTGAGCCATGGCAAGACCAACGGCATTGCAGATACCCTGACCCAGAGGACCGGTGGTAACCTCGACACCGGGGGTGTCGTGAGCCTCGGGGTGACCGGGCGTCTTGCTGTCGACGCTCTGGAAGCAAACGCGGTCAGCCAACACAAATCACTATCAAGGCAGGGTTTTGAACTCACGCGGAAAGCCTTTAGGTCGTCGATGGTCAGGTCATATCCATAAAGGTGGAGCAGCGCATATTGGAGCATGCATGCGTGGCCGTTGCTGTGATTTTTGGGCGAATTGTTAGAAGACGCACGTCATTTTTGGCATCGGAAGAGGCAAGGGGGCAAATTTGGACTCACGAGAGGACGAAGCGATCACGGTTCAACCACTTGGGGTTCTTGGGGTTGAACTTCATGAACTTATTGAAGAGAACGTGGGCAACCGGTGCCATGCCCCTAATTGTGACGTTCTGTCAGTGACTCTGTTCTCATATTGTGTTGTTGCTGTGCGCGCATTGTCTGGGACCCCGCGTTCAGCATCTGCGAGTGAGGACAGGACGTACATGGGCGCACCGGGGTGACCGGAGTTGGCATGAGCGGTCGCATCGGCCTAGAGAGGATATTCCGGTCAGTCATTGACCAGATTGAGGTGGTTGGGAGTGATTATGGCGGTGATGAGCATCGTGAAACACGTCGAGCAGTGTTGATGGAGGGGCAACTCGACAGCTGGGTGAGGGGCGGGGTATACTCATAGCCATAACAGGGAAACTTACGGCCAACACCCGGATGGTGTTGATGGCGAGCTCGTCGGTCTTGTCGTAACCCATCTTGAATGAAATATGTATGGGTATCTTTGGGAGGAGGTATGCGGTGTGTTGTGGTGTTTGGAGGAGAAGAGAGAAAGGTTGAATTGTTGGCACGGAAGCGCGGGATTATCTTTCTAGCTTGCACGGCTGCAGTAGGTTACACAGCACACCGGGTGCCTGCAAGCTTCTAAAGTGGGCTCTATCTAGCTTCATCCCT
Source organism: Plenodomus libanotidis (assembly GCA_022609195.1). Lineage (NCBI taxonomy): Eukaryota > Fungi > Ascomycota > Dothideomycetes > Pleosporales > Leptosphaeriaceae > Plenodomus > Plenodomus libanotidis. The sequence goes on from JAGKQA010000004.1 coordinate 271,793, forward strand.
GCTGTGACACACCCAAGAAATGGATAGAGCGGCTCTGTGACACGCCCTGGCCCCCGGGCATTCTTGCCTCGCTGTCTCGCAGTCAGAGCCCGTCAGGCCCCGTGTGTGCAGTGGATATTTGCCTCTCGCGCTCGCATTCTCTCGCTCGAATTCCTAACACCTAACACGCTTCCATTGCCGTCAAGCCCGGAAGCTCGCCGGTTCTATCCTGTTTCATGCGTTTTGCAGCTTCTCGCTGTTATCCGAGGTAATGCTCTGGTGTTGACTCGTGCCAGGCTTCGAGCGCGAGATCCACTTTCTCTTGGACAAGACAACGACGACATCGGACCCAAAAGTTTTGTCCATGGCGACGTCATCTTTTTGCAAATCGTTCATTGTCCCTTCGACACCCCGAGGATTACAATCTCCACTGCAGCCTATTCAACTTGCAGAGCTGCTGCTCTGTCAAAATCGTTACCATTTTGCATCGCAACATAGATGTATGTCAAGAGATTGGGTGTGTTGGCGGCCATCAGCTGAGACGTGATCTGCCATGATGAGACTCTCCCACCTTGTGCACATCTCGACGAACATCGCTAGCACCACGCGCTTACTGATGGCAGCCAACATGGTCTTCCAGCACATCGTTAAAACGTGGCTCATGACTTGGGAACAGCATGTCGATGTTTGGCGTCGGCAAGCCTGACAGGGCGAGTCTCGACCCAACGACCCGAGAGCGCGGTGCTCCCGCACCAATGGACATCAAGACCACTGCCGGCTAAATCCGCTACTCTTTAGCCCGATACTGTTCAGGGTCCTCGACATCAGGGTCCTTGATAACCACAAAAAAAAAAAAAAAAAAAAAAAAAAACCATTAACCAGAAATGTACACTAAGAGCCTCATCCTTGGTCACGCTAGCGCATTCTGAGGCAAGGCTTGAGCTCGTTGACGACATCCCAGCACGCCAGCACCACGGGTTGAGAGGACGGACAGCGTCTACGGGTGTGTCTGCCGATACACTAACTGACCACGGCTTCCAAAGGAAGCCTGGCAGTGCCAGTCGTCCTCACTTCACTACATAACACTTTCTGGAAGTCAGAGTGCGGATGACCATTGTAACATTCTCCATAAAGCACCATTGTCTTGAGGCCCTGAGGTTCTAGGCTCACTTGTCTCTCTATAGCCATGCAATCCAGACACCAGGCTCAAGTCGCCCGCACTCTAATATCCACGTCAACCAGCCTGGAAAATTGCGGCTCTCTCCGCCCATGAGCGCTGCATAGCCTCGATATTAGCGTCGACCTCTTTCTGGTCAGCATTGGCCTGCCGCTGGGTTCTGCGCAGGCGCTTCTTGGCCGCTTTTCCGGAGAAACTGCCCTCAGGAGGGAGATCCCAAATGACATATCCATAATGTCTTAGGCGGGAATTCTCCGGTTGAAAAACAAATTTATCCACGAAATTGTACTTGTGGGATTATCAGATGTTGAACGGATCCGAAAAAAGCCCATCGATAGCGTCGCTTGGGTTGCCAACGAGGTACACCTCAAAGGCACTGTCATTCCACTGGGCTTGATTTTCAAGTGTGTAGTTCCCTGGGTGACAACAGTGACGGACAGCTAGGCCGATACACGCATTGGACAGATGATAAGCCAGGCCGTGAGTGACAGCAGGCAGAGCTTTGGACTGGAGAAGCAGTTGCTTTCGCTGTAAATCCTTGGCTTGGTCGAGCTTGAGAAGGAAAGGCAGGCCGTATGTGAGCTAATGACCAGTATTTTTGTTAGGGTTGGAAATGAGGAGCGCAGAACAGACGGCCGCAGGCTACGTACATAGGCTTGTTTGTGGATAATCTCTTCCCCGCGATGGATCCAGCTCACAGACTGTGCGGCCCATTCCACATCATGGGCAGCTATCTGATCGAAAGCTACACTCCAACAGAATTTGGCGTCGGCAAGCATTTCATCACATACTGGCAATAAATATGAAAGTGTGTGTACATACCCTGGGATAACAGGCGCTGTAGGTAGTCACGAATACAGGCGAGCTGCTAATTGACCCACGGCGAGAAAGCGGAAAGTACATCTCTGTCGTTCTTGAACACGTTGTCACCAACTGAACCAGAGTCCAAATCACTCTCCTCCCGGACTCGCAGGTCGCAGTAGGTTTGGTAACGGTACAAGGCCTTTTGTAGGCGCCAGATCTCTCTCTCGGAAGCTTCTGTGGGAGAGGAACGCCCGGGTCGAGCGCCTATGGACTCTGTGGCAAGACTAGGTGTAAAGTCCTGACGTTCAAAGTATCTTTCTTGGAAGTGTACTTCAAAATGTCGAAACCGAGTGGCCCACATTGTTGGATCCCTAAGCCCCTTTCTCGTCACGGCGATCAAGATGTCGCGCCTCGTAGGACATGACGGCGTAGTGTATGATAACGGCGGGGATCTGCTTTCGAAGGATACATTTGCAGAGTCTGTTGGCACCATAGTCATTGTATGCGGTGTGAAGATGGGCGTGGGTTAGGATCGCCGAGTGCAGTGTCTGCATGCTGTCGAGTTGAGCGAGGATCGCGCCCAGCAATTGCACTGGTAACTGGAGAATGGTGGTTTGGCAAATAATGGTGGTCGAATTGTGAGTCTGGAGAATGTGATCAAGAATGTGCGCCGCACGTTCACGAGCCTAAGTTTTAAAGCTGGAAGAACAGTACCTAAGTAAGTAGCTTGCTGCGCCCCAATGAGACCTTGGTGTCGTTCCTAGGTGGCTAGGTAGGCAGCTCAGCAAATGTTGATTCATAATCCCATACGAACCAGGCGCAACTCTAGCTGTTTGACTGTACAACGGGTTTGGGTACTATATTTTTCAGGACGCATCCATCTGTCTGATTACTCTGATGCCCGACTTTTCCGAGGACCTCGGCACCCAAATATTCGTACCACCTGCAGTAATGATTGGACAGGCCGGCCTCTGAATAATAAATTGTAGTGAATAAGGAACTTGAGAACATTCCCAGTCAAACTAGGCAAGTGGCATAATGTAAGTCGATAAGGACGTCTTTGTGCAAAGTGGTTGAGATGTCGGCACTGATGATATGCTCAGAGCTTTTAGGTTACTTGAAGCAGTGCTTCAAAATGGCAACAACTTCAAATGGCCCTGTGCTTGACAGAAAACAGATGTGAGCTTGGGTATTGCAGCCCGATAATTCTCGAATTGAGTACTGAGGCACAATAGCAATATGTATTAGATGGTCTGCTAATATGAAGTAGGTATTATTCCAAATGCACTCATTAATAAGGTCGCACCACGCACCAATACACCTGTAGGCACCATGTTGCGTGTATTTTGTTCAGAGATCTATGCGCTAAGTTGAGATACCTAGTAGTGGGCCACCCCCCGAAGTGGGCCACCCTTAAATAGAAACCGCTTTTCTAACCACTTTATTTCAACAATATATAACTGATTGAATTAACTAACTACAATACAGTCCTCTTCAACAACTATACTTTCAGTTTCGCTCTCTTCAACAAGACTATCTGAAGCCTCCGAACCCTCTTGTTGAGTCCGGATTATACCATTAATAGTAGCGAATTTGGAATTTGGACTCAACTCAACCTTCCTTCTCTTTTGTGGCCTCTTAGTCGCAACTTTGGCTTCTAGTACCTCAATTCTCTTTAAGGCTTGTGATAATAGCAGGTCCTTCTCATTAAAGCCCTTTGTAATCTTTCTGAAGAGATTTCGTGAAGTCTGATTGGCTGAACCATCTTTATGGAATAAGTCGATTTGAGCCCTTAGGTCTTGAGACTTCCGTGGAGTTGACCAAGTTGTTGGTTGCATATTTGAGAGCTTCAATGGTGTAAACTCAGCCCTTTTCAACTCTCCTGGAGTCTTTTAAGTCCTTTCTTGAGTCCTTTTGATACTATTTTCCAATAATAAAGGACTTAAGAGTGCCTTACTTGGTGCCACAGGCCAAAGACCGCTTGTTTTCCACCCAGATTTGATAATTTGAGTAGAAAGACTGTCTAGTCGAGAAAGGCGATAGTTCTCGAGGAAATCCCTCTTTCCAGCAGTTGTTAAGTCTTCCCATTAATGTAATTGGTTAAGTCTCTTTCGATAAGACCGCTTAAGTAATGAAAAGATCCCTAGATCAAGAGGTTAAAGGATATAAGATGTATGAGGGGGCAAATATAATAATAGGATATTGTTTTGATAGCATTCCTATATAAACTCCGTAGTAATATGGCTGCCGTAACCAACCAAGATAAGTAGTCGCTTCTCTATTGAGTCTATTGGTTAAGTCCCTGGAATAAACACCTTTTAAAGCCATTTAAGTGCCATTGCGTTATTAGTCTACGTATTTTCAGTTGCTGTAAATAGCCAGCCCTTATATAACTCGAGTTGTAGAGGAAACCATTGCTATTATACTGATTTGCCCTTGAAAATAATGAGTGGAGGAAGAGAGTTGCTAATAGCTGAAATGCACTCAATTAAAGAAGTCCAAAGGCAAGATCCAGAGTCTTTTCTTTTAACTGAATTAGATTCAGTACTCCCAAGGACTAGTCCATTATCCCCTTAGCCTTCAATAAGACCAGCTTCATCCATATTCCACCTATTTAAAGGCTTAATCTGCTGGATCTCCGGAAGTGCGAGGAAGGAGAACTAAGACTTAATTACTTAAGTAGTAGCCCTATTGACTCTCTTTGAATCCATCCGGAAGCTTCTTTGGGTCTTTAGCTTTGGATTTCTCTTTAGAAAAGAGGTAACCCAACGCTTTCCGAGTTGTGTTGAGTCCCCTTTATCCCGGAGGACTCTTTCCGCAAAGATTCGCAACTCTTGATGGGTTGGTGGAAGGCCTAAGTTGGCTTGAGAAAGAGCCCAACTAGCTAGTTCGTCTTCTTGATAAATCGGAAGTCTTTGCTCTGATTGGTGGGCTATTTCTCGTGGCAGTCTTCCAGAAATTCGGTTCTGAAGTGTGGTCTTTGGAATAGCCCACTCTTTTGAGGCCTGTCCTATTGAGGTGCCATTTTGAATAGCCACAAGTGCCGTAGCAAGCTAATCTTCTGTATATGACTCCATAAGGTTATAATGAAGAAGTGTTGAAGATTTGAAGTTAATCGGATTAAAATGAAGCGAGTTGTCCTCTTTCTTATTTGGGTGGTTGAAACGGCGGTGTATATTTAAGGGTGGCCCACTTCGGGGGGTGGCCCACTACTAGGTATCTCAACTTATCTCCCGACTTCTTTCCCAACGCCAAGCTGAGCAGGCTCCATATGTACACATCCTCATGCAAACAGGCCTATTGACTCTCACCTCTCAAGTTTCTTCCTGCCCGGTTTATCCCGTATCTGACAAGTTGCCAAAGTCTAGCCGCCTTCAAGGGTTAGACCATTGCCCTGAGCTTATCCTCCCCGTTTACTTGAGTAGCCGAATTATGCGCCAAAGATCCACAATCATTCCTCCGTTACGCAGCTTAGATGATCTGAACATCCACCTCCACAACGATCTCATAGTCAGGCTTAATGTCCAACAGCTTCTTCTGGGCTGGATTGTTGTAATCGAGTGCTGGGAGCGAATCCGAGAGGGCGGTCTCCAGGTCGGCCACAGCCAAGCCTTCACCAGGCACACCGAGCTGGCCGCCCTCGTCTTCCATGGCAGGAACATAGCCAAAGTCGTGCCCGTTCATCCAGAGAAATATTACAGTATTAGCACATCTCATCGAAAGCAGGGAGGGCAGATTGGTGAACGCACAAAGGACTGGAAGTAGATCATGGTAATCTTCCGCCATGACGAACCCGAGAATGCCCTCGAAGGCGTCCTCTTCGTGATACTGGCATCTGTATTCTCTAGTCCTCCCTCAGAAACGCATGGGAGAACTACGAATCGCCAGCATGCCCGCAACATTGCTGCGGCCGATCCATTCATCAGCGCCGAAGGACGGGATAAGCACTCTGTACTTGCCGTTGCTGAGCAGGCCGAGAAGCACTATAGACGTCTCCACGTCGTCCTCTCGCAGCAGGATAGACCATTCCTCGCCGAAGAGGCCGAAGAGGCCGCTTGCGAGGACCTCTTGCTTGGTTAGGGACAACGTGATCTTGCCGACCGAGACGATCTGCGACGCGACCTTGGTGATGGCGAGGTGTGCGTCTCCGCACTCTGTGCTCCATCCCCAGGTCGAGAAGTCCCAGCTGGAACGGGGCAGGCGGAGCACAGCTTCCTGGGCGGGCGAGTCGTCGGGGGCGGCGTCGTCGGGCGACATGGTGTCGTAGTAGTTGTTGTGGCATCTGTCGTACTTAGTGTTGATCCAGACGGTGCCATTTGTGTGACTATATACGTTTTAGCTAGGACTATTGACATAAACAGTCTTTTCCATGCGGTGCTCCATGGCGAGGCCCCTGGCTTCCCTGTTGACTTGAGAGATCAGAGGCGGAGCAGGGGGAGGCATGAGCGAGAAGTTTGTCTGGACCTCCAGGCAGGCACTGGTGCTATATCGGGCCTTGATGATGCGGCACGGCATGCAGAGGCTCCAAACCATATCTCGCAGCTCTCTTGGTAGCTTGGGGAATTTGTGGAACTCAGTGAGTGCGGTTGATAACATTCTTGCTGTGGGTGGAGAAGTTTTTGATTGGGAGGCTATCTCCTTTGTGCAACAGCACGGCAATTGCATCAGGATGGCACTGTTGCTTGTGAAGGGAGAATAGTTGGGTCGGTCGGTCGAAAGTGGAGCATTAGGTAGCTTGGTTGGTGGTGGTTGTGGCAAGATGGTGGTTTTGACAACGAGGGGGTTGTGGCAAAGCCTGTAACAAGAGTTTGAAGAAGGTATCTATCTATTTACCTACCCACCTGCAGGCATAGGAAATTGCGGTGGGGAGAGCATCTGCACCAGATGTTCTAGAACCAGGTGTGAAGTGAAGTTGCGGCTGTTCATGATGTGGTGTTAGGATTGATGCCCAGGTGAAGAACATGCAGAGGGCAGCTAGCAATCTCCATTGAGGTTGGACAGGGAAACATGTAGCAATTTAAGCTGGCCGGCAGCACTATATAAGGAAGGTGCTGTACCTGAAGTAGTTAGCATGTGCAGGTGTGAAGAAGGCTACCAGATTCCAATATACAACGTCAATTCTGGCCTTGCGGGCCTTCTGAACTTGAGCTGAATCAACATCAATATCAGCCATCATTGGCAACAGTACAGAGTGGGTGAACTAGATATACAATATCTAGATATACAATATTGCAGAGACATACGGTATGGATTGGGCGCCCGAGCTATATTGTATATCTGGTCTACCCACTGCAGTCTAAGAGCAAGTGGAAAGCCAGTGCGCATGTATATAGGTGCATAGAGAGCCTTTGGATCATGATTGAGAACAAAAAGGTCGTATAGTTGAGATGATTTACAATTTGAGCAAGAAGACAGTTTTCTGAATACCAAACCAAGGCCATGAGCTTAGTGTTCGTATAGTAATAAAAGCAATAATTCTTTGGGTATATAGCCAAACGCCAATAATGCTTGCCACACCAGCATGACCCGAGATCCTGTAGACCATCCAAAACTCCAAGCTTATGAAGAATGAAGACAAAAGAGAAAGCAAACCTGTATAAGAGTAACCCGTGGAGAATGGCCCAGCAACATCACACCTCACACGAGATAGTCCCACAGACAATCCCACCACACGCCATCGAAGAGATCCGCATCCTCATCTGCGACTCACATCCCAGGCGGCGCAGGCATCGCCAACCCACTAATCGCAGCCTGCACAGCATCCACCTGCGCCTGATAAGAATCCAGCTGCGCGCGCAAGTCCTGCACCTGTCGCTTCAACTCCTCATTCTCCTGGCGCAACGTGACATTCTCATCCAACGCGGCCCTAATCCCATCCTCCCGCCCCTCATCATCCAAGCACCGCTTCCGCTTATACCCACTCACCGCCGCCGGTCCCTCGCCGTACTCGCCGCCGCCACCGCCGCCACCGCCCGGGCTATCCACCCCCGGACTCGCGCGGCCTATCCCGGACATGACGGCAAACGCCGCACTCGCGACGTCGCTGGCGGTATCTGACACAGGCGACCGGGCCGTCGCGGCCGCGGCAGTCGTGGTGTGCACGCGCCGCAGGTGCTCCTGCAGATTCTCGAGCCGCGAGAAGCCTTTCCCGCTGTGGCGCTTGCAGTTGGCGTGCGGGCAGTTGAGGGCTTTCTTGGGCCCGCCGTGCTTGCCGTGGACTTCGCGCTCGTGGCGCAGGAGCCCGCCGCTGTAGGTGAAGCCTTGGATCTTTTCGCAGCCTTTGACGGTGCAGACGTAGGGGCGCTCGTGTTTGTCCATGTGTTTGCTGGTGCACAAAGTTATGTTAGTATCGAGGAGCTGGCAAAGGGGTGTGGGGCAGGGGCGTGGGGCAGAGGTTTGGCTTACCTCCATTCGCACTTCCTCGTGAATAGTCTGAGATCTTCCTTGCACTCCGGCCATTGGCACTCGTACATCCCCGCTCTGTTCTTCGTCACCACGCGCGTCGGCTTCTCGACGGGCTTGCTGCGCGGCGTGGGTGAGTCCACTAGCGGCGACGGCGAGGGTTGGTGCTCGCGTATCGGCACGGTCGAGGGATCCACGTTCGGCGGGCCGAGGTCGAGGGTGGCGATAGGCGGCGAGTCGGACATTTTGAAGGGTGACGGCGCGTCGTGATGTTGGTGGTGCGGCTCGTAGGTCGCGGCGGCGAGGTCGGCCATGTCGTCGACGTTGGCCTCGGTGTTGATGTATTTGTTCATGTCCTGATCGGCATCGTCGGGCTCGTGCGGGTCGACGGGCGCGTAGGGGCTCTCGACGGAGAAGGACCGGTGTTGGTAGGCGACACTCATCTTGAAGAAGGCGTTGGTGGTGGCGACTGGGGTGTTCGGGTTTCGTTGGGTGGGCGGGGATGTTGTGCCCAGAGGGATTCGGAGGACTGATTAGTATGCGAGGTGGAGCTCGAGGATGTCGAGTCTTTATATACTCGAGTTCGAGGCAATATGCGCGTAGAAGAGTAGGTGACGTTGAACAGTGTCGTTGGTGTTCGCTATAGGTAGAGACGCGATGCCGTTTGACAGGATGACGCAGCCAATCGGAGATGAAGGCAGTAGCCCGGAGACCCACTTTTAAGTAGAAGACTACAGATCTTCTGGAACATATTGGTTAAATGTTGTCAGCATTTTATTTTTCAGCCTCCAACAAAGTAGCAATTGCTACTCGATGGGGAGTGGACGACAGTAATATAGGGCATGAGATAGACAAGACAGAAGAGGCATCCTAGGCAGCTCGATGACTCCATCAAGTCTTCGGGGGTGCAAGGAGGAAGGGGGCAACCTTCGCCAGTGAGTCACATGGGACGGTAACCCCCCCCCCCCCACGTCCGGATTTGGTGCTCATCAGCCTTATTTTAGGCACACGAAGTCTGCAGCCATGCCAGGTGAGGAAAATCAAGACTCGTCAACTGCCAACTCACTAGAGGGTGGCAGGGCGCGGAAGCGCTGTGGAAACGTTGTACCAACCATACAGTACCTGCAGCCTTACAACACAGCCACAGAGCATGGTTCAGAGATGTTGGACGACCAGCGTCAAAGTGTTGGTGGCTTCAATCTGAGGGCGGCCTGCAAGAGCTGGCCTCTCCTCACACCGAGCTATCACCCGCTGAGACTCGTCTGGCAAAAAGCCGCAGAGAGCGGCCCGTTGCCACGGCCCTGACTGAAAGCTTGGGCCTATGCATAGGCATAGTCGGGCCGGGTGCTGTCCTGTCGGGCTCGGTTGGGCCAGCCAGTGGGCCGCACAGGCGACAAGGAAATGCGCCCACCCTGTAGGGCTGGAATACAGCATGTGAAGGCTGGGAGGCGACCGCTTGGCCTGGGGAAGACTTCACTCAGCCCGAGCTGAACGTGCGAATCCATCGCCAATGAGTGGGTGGATTGAAGGAGGCCTTCCGTGATGTTTGCTGGAAGCCTGGCGCAGTCCTGGACGTTGTGGGCGTACATGCGGATGCATTCCCACAGGGCGGGTCATCTGCCCGAGGTATGAAAGCTTGCCGCCTGAAGCCTGTGAGCAGCGACTGCTCGTGAAGCTGACGTTTGTTCACCGGCGTGAAAAGCACTTGCGGCGCGAGGCTCGTGACACCGGCTGTTCGGATGAATGGCAGCGGCATAAGCTATTCGTTATTGAGTATCCGAGCAGCTGGGAATGTGCTAGTTGGACTGTTGGCCAAGGCAGCAGCAAAAAGCCGGATATCGAGTGTAGTTGCGCATGCCGAGGTGACTCAGGGTCGCCGTATTGAGTGAGCCACTTGTCCACACGTGGCCGACGCGTGTAGTCGACTATGATCGTGATGCATAGCGTCGATGAGATGTGCTGTGCTGAGTAAGTCGTAATGACGCGATCGCTCGTACGATTCTCTGGTCAATACCAGCTGAGGCTAATGCATGGGCATTGTTGAGCTTGTCTTTGAGAATTGCGGTGGCAGTTGCGGGGGTGTTATCTTGAAGTTGATGCCTTCAAACGCAGCCTGACAGCCTCAGGCTCAACTTGCCAACTCACCAGGTGGCGCCTGGATTTTCTGGTATCACTGCACCTCCTCCTCATCTAAACTATGTAACCCACCCACATGGCATCTGCAATGCATGCTATTTTGCAAGTCATGTCTCTTTGTGATAACCCACATTCAGGTCGACTATTCGCAGCATATGCGATGAGGCTTCCCACGAAGACGCCCAGGTGTGTTGGGTAACGCGCTCTTGGCTGGAGACATGGCGGAAGTGCGTGCGATGCCACACGCCCTCGCGTATCGCCCTCCGCAATTCACACCACGAAGTCTCAATTCTCTAGCACCTACAAGCTCGCACATTGGCCTCTTGTTTTCCAAAAACCCCGTCCAATTTCTTGCAGTGAACAGTTTGGCAAATGCCAGAGATGACGTCGATGGAGGTTCGAGTCGTCACTAGAGGCTAAACCTCAACAGGAACGGCTTCTTCGCACGCGCAAGGCGATGATCGAGCCAGATAAATGCCCATCGAGGCCATGTTGGATTTTCAAATGATGGCGTGGCTGCATCTAAGGCGTCCCAAACGAGGACGGCAGACGTGTACTGGCACAAACCGCCCAAGATGAATGGCCATCGTCGAGATGGGAAGCCAGGAAAGCATGCATCGCGACGAGCAAAATCGTCCAATGTAACGCGTACCAGCATGCAGAAGAGCTATTCGAGACTTCCTACGTGCGCCCAAACTTACCCTTCGAAGACCTCATCGAGCCCATGCTAATCTGCCTACGCAGACTCATGGTTCACCCTCCCCATGAACACCGGCCTCCTCTCCCTCCTCTTCCGCCAACAACCCCGGCAATTCAACGGCCTCCACGTCCTCGGCGACATCCTCTTCGTCTTCGAGCTCGTCGTCTTCGTCGTCTTCACGCTCTGCATGCTCCTCCGCTACACCCTCTACCCCCAGCGCACCCTCACCACCATGACGCGCAACGCCGAGCCGACGAGCTCGCCATGGTCGGCGCCATGCCCATCGCCTGGAACATCTGCGCCGCGCTGACCGCCATCATCGCCTTCAACGCGCCCTGGGACGGCTCCCACTTCGCCCTCCTCGCCTGCGGCCTCTGGTGGATCGGCACGGCCTGGATGCTGACCACCGCCGCCGTCGTCTTCGTCGCACTGACGCAGAACCACGAGCACTCCGTCAAGAAGCACAGCCAGCTGCCGGTGACCATCTTCCTGCCCATCGTCGGCCTCGCCACCGACCGCCGTGTCCGGTGCGTCGATTTGCTCGTACGGCCTCGAGATGACCGCGCGGCTCGCTGTGCCGATTACAATCGCGGGACGCTACTCACAGGAATGTCTGCGTCCGGCGTTGCGGCTGCTACTCAGGTGTTGGGCTTGCTGTGCTTGGGCGGCGACTTTTCCTGGGGTTTCATTGCCATTGCTGGGTTGCTTGAGGCTGCATATCGCAAAAAGTTGTCGTACAGCTTGTTCTGCTGGAGCACTGTCTTCCCAGTCGGCACGGTAAATATTGCTTTTATTTCGCTGGCGGTGAGCACGCAGGGTGATACTTCCAGGGCGCTGAGCGCGATCTTTACCATCTTTTTGGTGATAGACTATATCCTCAACTGGGCCTTCACGATATAGCACGCTGTTGTGGGGGATTTGTTGGTCAAAGGCACTGAGTGGGAACCGTTGGAAGAGCCACATGGAGGCAACAATGGTGAGATGACTGAAAAGGACTAATAGAACTAGATACTCCTGCACTCACATTTTGGAACTATAGACTTATTGGCGCATCTAGAGCGCAAAATTAGTGTACATATAAGCATTTGTAGATATTATATAACAAATACTGTGTAGTGGCATGTTCACCGACGACCGGCGTCAGTAGCGCGGAGCCATGTCCACACCATCAAAATCTTTGCTCCACTCCGGCTGGGCACATGTGGGCTTCATAAAACCCGCGACCGGCTCTCTTCGGCTCTCACCACTATGTTCTCTTGAGCTTCATAATTCACATCACAAACGAACGACCCCCTAAATCCTATCTCAACCGTCCGGCTGCGCGGACTGACATCCGAGACAGCCTCTCCGGTCCAGCTCCGGCCTGAACAGACTGATAGCACGCATTCCCATTGCTCTCCAGTCCAAGTATGGCTGAACGAGTACCAGCGTCGCCCATTCCGGGCGACCACAAATATCTCTCAGAAGAAACCGGTCACGATGTAGAACACCCTGAGGTGTCTGGCATCGCCAGCCAAAGCAAGGACTATACCGTGGAGCGTGTCGAAGCCGTCTACCGGAAACTCGACCTGCGCATCATCCCAGGTCCGCCCCCCCTCCATCCAACACCCACTCATAGAGCAGCCTCACTGACCACTTCCCAAAGCCTTCTGGATCCTCTACTTCCTCTGCTCCGCGATCCGCTCCAACATCGGCCTCGCGCAGACCATGAACACGGTCCAAGGCCACAACCTCATGCAAGTCCTCAACCTCTCCGCGCGCGACACGTCCACCGCGCTCGCGCTCTTCTACGTCTCGTACGTCATCTTCGACTGCCCGTCCAACCTGCTCATGTCGCGCCTCTCGCCGCGCGTGTGGATGGCGCGCATTGTCGCCGCCGTCGGCGTCATCGGCATGTGCTTCGCCGCCGTGCGCGCCGCCTGGAGCGTCAAGCTGCTGCGGTTTCTCTTGGGCGTCGTCATCGCCGGCATGTGGCCCGGCATGTCCTACTACCTGACGCTGTTCTACCCGCCCAGCCGCACGGGCAAGCGCATCGGGTACTACTTCTCGGCGGCACAGATCTCCGCGGCCGTGGTGGGCTTGGTCAGCGCCGGGTTCCAGCGCATGGACGGGCTGGGCGGGTTGGTGGGGTTTCAGTGGATGTTTATTGTGTATGGCGCGCTGGCGGTGATTCTGGGTGTGGGGTTGTTGTGGTGGTTGCCGGATCGGCCGCTGCCGCCGGGCGAGAAGCGTGTGACGGGGAGCGTAATGCGGTTTTTCCCGGCGCCGCCGGAGGCGTTGAAGGGCGAGGATGCGTTGGTGCATTATCAGGAGATGAGGAGGGTGTACCACCCGCGGCCGTGGGCGTGGAAGGATCTCGGCTATGTGCTCATTGACTGGCGGCTGTGGCCGCTGGTGATGATGTATTTTGGCGTGGTCGGCGTGGGCATTGGCACGCAGTTGTATGGCAGTGTGATCATTGCGGCCATCAATCCGGAGTACAGCGGCGTCACAGTCAGCTTGCTCTTTGCGCCTATCTGGATTGTAAGTTCCCCCCTAACCTTAATCTTTCACTAAACGTCGCACATGCTCACCCCTCACAGATGGATTTCATCGCCATCCTCCTCGTAACGCCCATCTCCGACCGCTTCCACCACCTGCGCCCGGTCTTCTTCTCCGCCGCCGCGCTCGTGCAAATCGCCGGCCTCCTCACCGTGACCTTCGCCCTCTCCAACTCGTGGGCGCGCTACGGCGGCCTGCTCATGGTCGGCTTCGGGCTCGGGCCGACGGTGCCGATCTGCATGACGTGGACCAACGAGATCTTCCAGCGGCGCCACGGCGAGGTTGGCGTCGCGGCGGCCGCGGCGCTCGTCAGCGGGCTGGGGAACCTCGGGTCCATCACGACGACGTACGCGCTGTACACGGGCTGGCCGGCCGATGCCGCCAAGGGCGTGCTGCAGTACCGTAAGAGTAATCTGGTCATGATTGCGATCTTGTGTGTTAGTATCCTGAGCAGTTTCGCGATGACGGTGCTGCTGAGCGTGTTTGGGAACCCGCCGAGTCGCAAGATTGGGAGCGCGGCTGGGGGCGAGGATGTGCTGGATGGCGCGGCGAGGAGGGAATTGCAGCAGCGCGGGTTTGGAAAGATGCGCTGGGGCCGGAAGTAAGGCTTTGGTCCTGCGAGGAGCCCTCGGACGCCGGTAGGCTCAACAGTGACAAGATGGTTCTCTCGACGCCTGGGGATGATACGACGACGACGACGACGACGACCCTGAACCGACAACGACAATTACCCTTCGACGCGCCGCCTCGACCCTGAGTCAATCTTGACAGACAAGCATGACTGGCGTTCCACACCTAGAGGACACCGAACGACTCCTCTCCATGTCGAGCCATTCGAAGCGGCCGCACATTTCACTTTGCTTTTTTTTGTCTTTTTTTGCATTTTGCATTTCCAATGATACCCATCCGTGCTCGGATAAACGCTGTCTCCGCGAAACCAAGGTTCACCTTTTACCTTATCCTCGACAACGCTCTGTCTGTGTCTCTCTCCGGCATAAACATCGTTCGTCCATTCGCCCACTTTCGACAGCGACAGTGCTTCTACGCCATTGCTGGGACGGCGTTCATCGTCTAGCACGGGAAATCGGCCCGCGACAATGCTGCTGCGCTATCGCACATGGCCGTTTTTCTCGTGGGCGTTGCGTTCGTTTTTGTTTGGTGGCTTACAGTACCTCGGGGGTTCGACTGGCCGCTCATTTTTGTCTTTATAGGTACTATATAGATGTTGTCCTTGGGCTGATGTGCCTGGGGACGGAATTGAGTTGATTGCTCCCCCCTACCATGAAGGCTCTGCTGCCGTCCCGGGCCTCAATGTCGAGGTGCCTTCTTTCTTGAAGCACGGATAGTGCCGCCGGCGATGGCGACAGACCCTTGATGCCTTACGGGCGACCTGATGAGCCCACCGCGTATACCTTTGCTCAGGGGCCTATCACATCTCACCATAGATGTTTCGTACCCGTCCGCGGGTCCACTCACATCTCCATGGGGCTCGAGATGCCTTGGACTCACTCAAGACTTCCGCTTTGGACTCACCTGGCACCCGCGTCACCGCAATGAGAGCTGACACGGTGTATTCCCCACACAGCCAGATCTTCTAGAGACTACGTGTTGGGCGACTATTCCGCAGACGCCCATCCCAGAGGCTATTATGAAGCGACTAATCAGAGAAGGTAGATCGCGGCTACCAGATGGTTGTCTTAGAGAAGGACTGCGCAGTATACCGGAGTTGTGTCCTGTTGCGCCATGTAGCCTAACCTGCAGCTGTAGGTCATCATGGACCTAGTGCGAGGTGTCGTGGCTTCGAGGCTGACATGGCTTTGCGGACGCGCCGGCTAAACCTCGTTGACCACCTGCCGGGCAACAGCGGCCTCATCATGGCGAAGTGAGAAGGAAGCCGGGGGGGGGGGGGCTCGAATCGCCTTTCTCGCCTCCGGCGGGCGGTCTTGCAGCATGATGTGGGAGGCAAGTCAAGTCGAGAATACCTTTGTGCACACAGGTGCATGGCATACGTCCGTGTCGTCGCTGAAAGTAAGCAAACGCACAGGTTCTTCATCGGCCCAACTCCCTGTCTCCCGGGTACGCTGTCATGTGGTTGTCTGGGATAGCTATCAACATCATCTTCTGATATAGCTAGCCGCATGGGCAGTCGAGGATCAGGGAAAACCAAACGCTCATTACGCTTCCTCCGTGCCGACTTGTACAGGCCTGCCTACCACTCGGCCCCCCCTCCCCCAAACCCGAGTGCCATGGAAGGTCCTCACGAGTATTAAGACTACCTTGTCAGCCATTCTTCGTGGACGAAGAATTCTGGACAACCTCAAGCTCATCCTTAGTTTCCAGCGCAAAATGCTAGCTCACTTTGCATCTTTTTGAGCCGAAGCAGTCGAATTCCACATACCTCGTTATCGCCATGGGAGACTTCCAGACATACTACAGCTCGGCTGCGCCCGGTTGCGCCTCTCGCGATGAGGCGAGTCCGTCAACATCTACAGCGACCCTCGAAACTCTGGCCCGCGCGGATGTAATTGAAGCAGTCCACACACGTCGTGAAGAGAGATGCCACGCCGGCAGTACCTGTGGCGATACCGAACTCTTCGACCATATTTGACGAGCAAAGAAGTCGGCATGACGAGTGCACAAGGCATTGAGCCAGTGGTGACGGACTAATTTTGTGCTCAAACACTTGCTTTGGCACGGCTCTGTGCCCTGGGCGAGGAAAAGGGGTTCTGACCACGCCCTGTCACCCTATATTGTAAGTAGTGCACCCAGTTGTGAGCACTTCAGGTATTAGACATACCACGTCGCTCTTCAGGATTTCACACAATGTCGTTCGCGGTTGCGTCCTTAAGCGTACCACAGAAGACGGGCCAGCTCCTGATAGCCTGGATCACGCATCCAGCCTCTTCAAAGCATTCAGAGCGCTGCTGGTCATAATTTGCGGATATATTGCAGGCCTCGAAGCTACCTGGGGGCCTGAAGTGAGTCTCACAGTGCAGCGTCAGATCCACCAGGAACGCCTCATTGCCTCGCTGCATCGTGGCCATGGGTCCACAAATTGATGCGGCCTGGCTGCTGTTGCCTGACAGGACCACGGATTTGGGACTGAGACAAACCTTGGAAGATACTTGAAAATGCTATAAATCAGTACAACTGATGACGCAATTCACTCTCCTGCCCTCTCCAGGGCTGTCTCTGCGACTCATCGAGTACTAGGTACATAGTTGAGACTTTTCCGCCTTCTGCTAGGTATGCTCCTCAAATAATGCTTTGATTCCTTTGCATTCTGATCAGTCTTCTGGATTTCAGCACAACGTCCTCGATATTTCCAACCCGCTCCTCAAAATTCCACAACTCCGTTCGTACGACTATCAGAATCTTGACACGCGTGGCCGTGACAATACGAAGTAAACCTCGGACGATGTCCCAAGTGCAGTCTTCGGTCGAAAGTTCCGGCCGGTCAATGACAATGTAGACGGCTTGGTTATCTTCGATCTGCGTGTCGCATATTTCGATGATCCGGCGAGTCGCCGCCAAGTACCCTTCCAATGCTGGCGTTGATGGATTTAACTCGGCTGTTTCCCGCCGGCTAGATTTCTTTCGCTGCCGCAGAAGTGATTCGATCTCATTCTTGTCATCTCCTCGCCGCAAGACTTGAGGCCTTTGGTCCAAAATCTGAGAGATGATATCTTGGAATACTGCCTCGGGACGCATATCTTGCTCAACACTGCAATGGGCAACGATCGAGGGACTCGTGGCCCTGATGTGGTAAATTAGATCCAGCACGGCCAGAGAAAGCCATGACTGTCCTACCAGGCGAATTGCCTCGTGATTACGTCCGTCTAGAAGGAGCAACGAGGATGGCTCAGCCTCCCAAGCGCGAAATTCTTCAGCATGTTGAAGATCGCCCAAGGTCATCCAGGTGACATGACGCTTGTCATGGCTGATCGTGGTCAAGAATCTCCGGTAACTATTGAACCTTGCCTGGATCGAGCTGTTGTTGTTGGCTCCAGGGTCGTCTGGGTAGAGAACCTCCCGCAAAGCATGGACCCTCTGCTCATCGTGACTGATGTGTAGTCCTGTGCTGATATCAATGGGCTGCGCCGTATCATGATGCTTCAAGTTGACTAACCATCTACTTGGTCTTGCAAGATTTCCACTGTCGTGCACAAGTCTGAAGACAATGTGTTATTTCAACGGCGAGAACACAGTCAAGACGAAACTGCGCGCACTCACCCTTGACCCGCTCCGCCAGTAATGCTTCGCACTTGGTTCGCACTTCGTTGAAGTGCTGACACATGGTATCATCCATGGCCTTGAATCTTCTTGGCTGAATCATGCTTTTCAAGGCTCTTTCTGTTAGGTACTGTTTAGTACAGATTTCGCTTACTCGATGGAGTTCCGCACGAGACCTACCAAATCCGTGGCCCTGGAAATATGCGATTGCCTCCCTGGTGAAGAATACGACATCTTTGTATGCCTGAGCAAGCATTTCAGCAAGCTCTTTGGTCGCATATATTCGTTGATAGATCGTGAGATCTGGAAGTCTGGTGGATATGAAGCGCATAGAAGACCGAATCGAGTCGTCATTGGCAGCTTTCGTCTTGACGGTCTTGCAGATAATGGATGGTTGAGTAAAGCTTGCGAACGCCATAACCATGCACTCTGGGACTGGAATTCTCACCGAGAAGAAGATAGCCAACGCCAATGTTGCAGCGCCTCCATAGACGTTGTCTGCTGCTTTCACGATCTCGACTACGCCAGAGAATCCGGAGAGGAACGAGTCGAAATCAACAACGAAGTCCTGTAATCCTGTGCTGGCGCGCCTCCATCCCTTGGATCGTTTCGCATGCCAAACTTGCTCATTGGTTTCCAAGGCTCTCTTCTGCGCCTCGACATGAGCCCTGAGATTGCTCAGTGGCATGGAAGTCAGGCCTTGACGGACGTCGCTTTGGTTGGGCGAGTATCCCAGATCCAAAACACTGGAGAACTCTCCGAGCGCATATTTGGGAATACTGTCGATTCCATCGTTGCCAAGAACACTGTCTAGTATGGTCTTTGCTGTTGATGATTCAGAACTCGAGAACAGCTGCTCCCATGAAGCTTGAGTTCCCAGCCTGTCCATTTTCAATCCCTAGCTGATGAAGGCTCTTCTCAGCAAACAAGACAAGCACTCTCAAATTGCTGTTCACCTAGAAGATAGCAACTGCCCAGATGTATCGATCGACGTATTTGACCAACAAGAAATGCTTGTTCCGAGGTGCGTATTGTCCTCACTGGAACTACCTGGGTAGGATGACCTGATCAGGGTTTATGCATTCCTATCTATATGCTGGCCCAAACTCACTCTTTTCTTGGTCAATGTATGGGGCCACGTCTTCTTCTGTGCAGACGGCCTTATCCGGGCTCCGACGTAGTATGAGGCAGAAAAGAGTGTGGACGGCACGCACAGCTTCTTGGTGGCTTGAAATAGGCGTCGATGCTCAAGACGCTCAGGCCGGTGGTGGCACCGAATTTGAGGACTGTCAGCACAGCTTCGTGAATCGTGACGCCCTCAGACAATAGTTCAGCGGGGCCGGATGCACGAGACGCCAATCACTGAGTACACTATGTAAGATTTGTGGCCGAGGTGGTCGTAGAACATCCGGCAGGGGGAGGTGAGGCGCTTGAAATAGAAGGTGACAATTGGTCATGAAAAGTGACGGGTATAACGATGGGGGCCAGCCCAAAATAAACTCATCCTTCAACAGCTTCAGCGGGCGGCACGAGAAAGGGATAAGCACTGGCAAAATGATTGGACATATTGTCACAGCCTGCCTTATGCAATCAATGCACACACCTTTAGCTGTCAAATTTCTGTGATTCCCCAGGAGCGAAACAATTGGCTTCATGGATGACCACGCGACGCAACGTGCAGCGCTGACACCTGACCTCAGTCTCTAGATTGTTTCGCTACCCACTATGAAGGCAACCACAACAAGGTGTTCGGCGAGGCTCTGCGTGATTTCGAAACTTGTCGGTCCTGTGCTAACTCAATAAGTAGCTGGACACGTACAGTACAAAGCACATTAATTGCACAAAGTGGATCAATTTGTAACCCCCGTCACTCTGCACCCTTTTTCAGAGAAAAGAGTTTGAACTTGTCTACTAGCGAATTGGTCCCGTTGGCATACAGTTTTTTCTTCTTTTTTCCCCAAAGAACTCTTCACCTCAATCCAGAAACAATCACTACCAGTAGCCTTACACATACCATCATGGGCAAGACTTCAGATCTTGAGCAGAAGTACATTCAGCTTTTGGAAAGCAGAGTCCGCGACCTGGAGAGCCGTTTAGACCGGACTGCTTCTGAAAATGATGGCAAGGTATGCGCAGCAAATCTTCGGTTCCATTACGTTTCATTACGCATATTCAAGGTGCTTTCCAAAAGTGGTGTAATTTGAGGCTCTGACACTTGCTCCAGGTCGTTGTGGCGGCGTCGAGGCCGCCTGCGAGCGAAGTTGTTGTAAGTGACCTGGACTACCAAACATGTCAGAAGCCCACACTGAATACAGCTCAGGCTCCTGTCGATACTGAAATCAAACACACATCCAAGACCTCGAAGGAAAAAGACAAGTCCGAGGACATCGAAGATGTAGAAGAGGAGCCAGAAACAGTCAAGCGCTACAGGATTGTTCTCAATTCTCTCGATCCAAAAACGGGAGATTTCATCGATAGGTCGCCTGCTGCACCGAAGAAGCCCAAGAAATCCGAGGCCGACTTGAAAGGCGAACGAGCCTTCACTTTCCGGAAGTTTATGCATAACACCAACAGCAGCAACAGCGTAGAATCGTCTGAGATTGAGATTGATTCTGAAGAACTGCAGAAGCTCCTCGCAAAGTGCACAAGAAGAGTCAGCGGAATAACACAGTCCAAAATAGCCCAAATGGACTCACCCTACTCGCCGCTTGTCTGGTGTTGGAAAGAAGCAGAGAAAGAGGCAGCCATCGACATTCCCACAGACACCGACGAGAAAAAGCAAGCCCGGGAGGACTTGAAGAACCTGCTCCGTATCATTTCGACCTCTTCTGGAGACGAGATCCTGGACCAATATTTCAAGACCAAACAGATCATGGAAGACAGCGGACAAATTACTTTCGACGCGCTATGGACACTGTTTCCAATCGGCTGCTATGTTGTTGCTCGTCCCTTGTTCAACACTGAGCAAGTATTCTTCATTCAACATTGTCCCATTGCAGACGCAGCTACAGGTGACCGGGACTTCACAGTTAGAGCTTACTGCATTGACTGGGATGGCAGGACTTTCAATCGGGCGCTATACGAGTTGTCCATCGAGTCTTTTCCGGACAAGAAGACCATCACGGAGCTTGCATTCTTTCCCCTTTCCGTATATAAAGGCTCCGGGCCGAAAGATGACGAACAAAATAGCGTCGAGGAACTGAAGAGGAAGCTGATCGATCGTGGGAAGAAATTCGTCAAGTACTGCATCGCGCCACGAGGCCAGCAGACTTTCCGGTACCATGGTCAGTCTTACCATCAGCTTCGGTCTGGATTATTTCGGAACGCTGCAACGCTCGACGATGGCAGCTCAGATGTCAACTCAGAAGGCCCAGGTCAGCTCGCTGCAGGAGCAGATTCCGCATCGACTTCGCTTGTGAGTACAATCTAGATGTCTGGCAAGATCGGGACCTACCAGACGACAACGCTAACTTCTCACAGCTCAAAGGTCACGTCGTCGTGGACTTCAAGTCCTACATCGACTACCAATCTTCTGCACCTCTTGGAAATCTTTCCCAATGTCCCAGTCGGCACCGCGAATGCACTTGCACCGCATGCTGCATGGATTGGGAGGAAATTATGAAATCGAAGTGGGATCACATCCAGCCACGTGATCATGAGGATTGGAGTCTTCGAGACGACCAGTACATGCTGCTTCCCCCAAGGCTACTGGGCTATGCACTGAAGGAGAAACGTTGGGTACAACTAGAAGTCACCTCGCTCTCTCAGCCGGGTGGAGCTGACAAAAGTAACTTCGAGTCCAAGCTGAAGATGAGTGATGAGAACAAAGACCTTATTCGAAAGTCAGTGGTGGCGCACGGTAACGCGAACATCATGGACTACATCCCTGACAAGGGCAGAGGTCTGGTGATACTGCTATGGGGTCAGAAATCCAACCTCGAAACGCTTTTTGATTTCATCTGCTGACAAGTCACAGGAGTACCCGGCGTGGGCAAAACACTTACCGCAGAAAGCGTGGCCGCGTTAGCAGGAAAGCCACTGTTCACTATCGGAGCCTCTGATATTGGGACCAACAGTTCCGAGGTCGAGGCTAACCTGGCACGGGTTTTCAATCTCGCGGGCCTGTGGCAAGCCGTGCTCCTGTTGTCAGTCGCTCCGAGCTAGGTCACTGGCGACAACGCTGAATCACGGTTTTGCTAATGCGAATACGCACAGTGATGAAGCGGATGTCTTCCTCGAGGCTCGAGCGCAGTCCTCTGATATGCAGCGAAATACCATGGTATCAGGTTCGTGTTGACTTCATGTACCCCCTCCTCCAACTCGCCGCATACCGTTGGACTTGCCTGAACGGGACACTATTGATAAAACTCTGGACAGTCTTGCTGCGAATTCTTGAGTACTACGAGGGGATCCTGATACTTACTACCAATCGTCTGAAAAGCTTCGATATCGCTGTGCAAAGTCGGATCCGTAAGTGATTCTCGAACTACCCAAGACCTCTCCGTCGCCGGATTGCTTGAAGCTAATGAGTATGACCTTGTTATGAAGACATCGCTCTGCAGTATGATGAGCTAGATCTGAAGCAGCGTCTGGAGATCTTCAACGAGTTCATCATGCAGCTAAAAGACAAGCAGTTGGTAGGTTCTGCCGAGTATGATTCCTGTATCCGCTGGGTGAAAGATGAGGGGTGTAAGAAGTCCCTCAATGGTCGACAGATTCGCAACATTGTCTCTACTGCCATGGTCATCGCCCACGCCGACGGTAGAAGCCTTATTGTCGATGACTTGCGAAATGTTGCGCAGAACACCACGGAGTTCAAGAAGGCTCTTTCTGATCAGGAGGCCATCTTTCGAAACGAGCAAATTGGTGCGCGATATGGCAGGTAATGAGTAAAAGGCTAAGTGGAATGGTCCGAAATTCCATAATCTTTCGCTTTCAATTCCAAGTTCAATGATATTGATCACGAAGTAACCTTGGGAATATTCCTGCTGTACGGGCCGGCGACATCTATTGCCCGGGATTGAGGCTTTTTGCGCAATGCAGAATGATTTCAACCCACTTTCTTCGAGCTCGCAGTAGACTACTAAAGCGAGCCAATTTCGGACGCGGCACATGATTCTCTCAGAAAAAAACACCCTCTTACTATGCCGAGTACTGTGGATCATGCCAACAATTATGCGAGGATATACCGCCCGTGCTTATTGCCTGTAACGGTACTTCGTACGTAGTTCGTAGCCTCACGAAACGATGGTTAAGGATGAAAAGTATGTTTATGGGGCGAGCGAAATTGATATTGCATTGCGGTATGCCAAAGTGTACAAATGTCAAGGCATGTGTTTATCCTCTGTGTTCTCGAAGAAGCCCACAATTAGAAGCACAACCCTGCAAGAACTGCAGTTAGTTATACAACGATACGAAGCAGTGTGTTCTCCTTTGGTTTGAGGCTCGCGGCGCAGCGGCAAGCCTGGGTTGCTTAATAGATTATACGTTGGAAGCCACGGCACGCTCTTTAGTAGTGGAAGCGAGACAGTTTTCTACCATTCATAGATCCTTGCGCATCAATTAGATATATTGACATGAAATTGTCCAAACCGGTGTTCGTTCTGCTTCGTGGTGCGTGGCATACCCCTCGCTGTTGGGACCGACTCGCTGCTCAGTTGGATGCCGCTGGGTACACTTCAGTTGCCCCGGACTTGCCATCCTCGGGCTCCAATCCACCAACGAAAGACTGGTCTCGAGACGTGGAGGTCATCCGTAACACCGTCCCAGGCCTCATCCAGGACCGCGATGCCGTTGTGGTTACTCAAAGCTTCAGCGGTATGACTGGGTAACGGCTTTGGAAGGTCTGGATAAGGAAACGACGATGGACAAGGGGCTCAAGGGAGGCATTGTCAGGGTGGTATATATTGCAGCTTTCCTGGTTCCGGAGGGGTTTCAGCACTCACCCTCTGGCACCCGGGATCACATGGTCACCGAGATGAAGACGAATTTCGAGGTAAGCATTCGGGCTCCCCAGCTACTAACCACTGGGGCGAATTTTTGATTAATTTTGTATGCTAGACTGGTGTCATCACTGTGCTGCCAGAGGACGCGAAGTCCATGTTCTACCAAGACGTAGACGATTCGACTGTTACTGAGCTTGTGAAGGACCTGCGACCTTAGAGCTTTGCATCATTCTGGAGCATGACTACCTACGCTGCTTGGCGCCATATACCAACGACTTACATTCTATGTACGGGCGACAAGCCGACCACCGTAGCCGTCGCTCAATACCTCA
Organism: Plenodomus libanotidis; assembly: GCA_022609195.1. NCBI lineage: Eukaryota > Fungi > Ascomycota > Dothideomycetes > Pleosporales > Leptosphaeriaceae > Plenodomus > Plenodomus libanotidis. The sequence goes on from JAGKQA010000004.1 coordinate 296,042, forward strand.
TCGACGCGGCCAAGATCGGTGGACACCATAAGATTGGCAAGGTTATCAAGCACGATGCTGGGCACTCTCCATTCATAAGCCAGCCTGAATGGCTTGCCATAACATTGATTGCGGAGGTGTCAGGCGAGCCCAATTCTTAACGTTAATCAGCTGCCCAGGGTGCTCAAATGTTGAAGTGGAAAAGGACACGAGAAATTTCTCAGGTCCACAATCAGATATTTTCAACGTTGGAACAGTCATATCACCCACAAGAAATGCTCAAGAGTCGCGTAGGTAGGTTGCCAGGCTAGCACAGATCTTTGATACCCGTTCGCCGTGAAGTTGAAGGACGCTGGCGCCAAAGCGCCCTGGATTCATCTGCTGTGATTGTTGGATCATTCTAGATACTGTGCCGTCTCACTTTACACCACACCCTTTACAACACACATTGCGCCTTTAGCGCCCATAGCGCCCACGTCATTTGCAACAGTGAGCCCAATATAATAAGCCAAATGAGCGGGATGCATGAGCCTTACAGGGCGAGCGAGCGCGAATTAGCTTGAAAGCTCATAAAGTCCACTTTCGCTTGGTTATATGCTATTACAAGGAGTTAGAGAGCGGGAGGAGGGGACGGATTTGGTGGACTTGGTGGCGCTGGGTTTGGAACCTGAGGATCAATAATGGCCCCACTTATTACCGCATTTGAACAGCGTGGGCCTCATGAGCCTCAATGAGCCGAGCCGGGCTGAGCTAAGCCAGAGGGTAGGGCTCACTCGGCTCATTCCATTGAGCACACTGACCTCCAGCTCCTACAACACTTACAGGTAGCACTTATAATTTGTATCCATAGCGTTTGTAAGGCCAGTTGTTGGTGTTGTGGGTGTTGTGGTGCTGTTGGTGTTGTAGACGTTTGGGGCGCTAACATGTTTGAGTGCGATCACCAATACATTACAATAGTGTGGTAGCGGCATAACAAGTGCATCCGATGAACACTCTAGGTTGTTGGCTCACATCTCCAAAAAGAAAAAATCTGACGGCTTTCTGGTAAATAATTGAGGCTGTAGTCGTCCTTATGACAAGCCTGCCTCCCCAAAAAAACGTAGCCTCTCCTCACTGTTTTCTTCTCTCTTACGAAGGAAGCAAATAGAGCAACGTTCATCTAAATTTCTGAGCCCAAGCATGTATTTCAGGCTTCAACACAGCGTCACATCTCCTCTGCCGACGCGAGCACTTATCGCAACCCGGAACATGTCACGCTTTATCCAGGATGTGTTCGAATGGGATGAGACATCTGTCCATCTCTTTCCACGATAGATAAAAGAACCTTCGGCCCAGGCGTTCGAAAGCGTTTGCCGCCAGCGTCTCGGCATCTCGTCAGGTGATCGCTGCAATGCCTCATTTTACGCCGATGATTCCATGTACAAGCTCTACTCGGTCGTCTGCGCCGGTCAGTCCCTGTTGATGAAGGTGTTGCTACCAGTCTGTCCTCACTTCAAGACACGCGGTGAGGTAGCCACTCTGCAGTGGGTGCGCGATCACACCAACATCCCCGTCCCAAAAGTTGTCGCCTATGAGGACAGCGATAACAACGACATTGGCTTCGAATGGGTTTTGATGAACACTATGCCCGGCGTTTCAGCCCACCGACGCTAGCGCACACTGGCGATGGAGCAGAAAACCGCCATCGTACAGCGCCTTGCCGAATTCCAGGCGGAGCTGTTCCGCTGCGGCAAACCTGATGATGAGGTCAAAAACATTGGGACCCTTGATTTCGAAGGTGGAAAAAGGGAGTTCGGGACCCCAACAACAGTCGTCCCTGGCTGGCTGGTTTCCCACGTATCTTTCATACGTGATCGCCTCAACTACGACGTTCCACGAGGTCCCTTCCGCTCCAGTCATGACTGGCTGCACGCAGGATCACGTCTCATCGTACTGGAGACGACAGCTACAATCTACCAAGCGCGCGATGCAGACGATAGGGAGGATGCTGAGCAACACCAGGCGACAGCCCGTCTTGCCCCTCCTTCCCAAGGTGTTTCTTCCCACCCAGGAAGATGCAGCAGTGACGGCTCTCTGCCACAACGGCCTGACTTTACACAACATTCTCTTGAACGATCAAGGCGAGATCACGGCTCTTATTGACTGGGAGTGTGTCTCAGCTATGCCAATCTGGGTGGCTACTATTCCACCAGGGTTTCTGTTTGGTCAAGTACGAGAAGAGGAGCCGAGAAAAGATGAGTACTCGAACGAAAAGGCGGGTTCTGTAGATCCTGAGGAGCATTGTGACTTGGACGAGTTAGAAAATGAGGGCAAGGACGAACTGTATTGGATCCATGCTACGGAGTATGACAAAATGCAGCTGCGAAAAGTATACCGAATGAGGATGAGGCAGCTTTGGCCTGACTGGCCATCGGAGGAGAGCTACAAAAAGGTGGACTTTTTCGCAGCATTCATGTCATGCAATGGGGAGTTTTTCATCAAACAGGTGATTGAGCGGGTTGATCGTCTAGACAAAGGGGATTCTATTCGATGGGCAGAGGCCTTTGGATTATAGTATGGTATGTAGACTAAGGTCATGGTAACGGCGAGGCTTCTGGGCATCGGAGTGGCCTGAACACGACGGGCGCGGCTATGTTGACCGTCTCCGCAATTGACAGCCAAAATAGGAATACTTAGTTTGCAACAAAAGTCCTTTTTCTACCAACGCAAATATTTCTTCGCCTTACTCTTCGTCTTCGTCTTCGTCCTCATCTTCGTTGTCATCCACATCAAAATCCCAAGTCGCCTCGTCGATATACAGCGGCTTCAACGTCTCAACTTGGAGGCTCCACGCATTCGTCGCCTCGACGTCTTTCTTCACCGCATTGTGAACGGCGATCTTATCCTCCCGGCTCCAGAAAGCCTGGTTCCAAGTCTGCACCAGCACCCCTTTCTTGACCAAGCTACGGCTCGACCATCCACGAACGACAATTCTGGTGTATCAACCCCAAAGGATAGTCACTGATACCGGGCGAAAGATGAAGAAGCTTGACGCCGTCGATGGTCGGTGTATCCGGAGGAATCGGGTGCGCAAAACCCACCGTAAAAATGGTAGCTACACCTTGTAGCAATGAGAGAAGCCTACACTGACTATCAAGAACAACAAGTGCGGGATCATCATCAGTGTTCGGATGCCCATCATCGAGACCAAAGGTCTTGAGATAGTCTGCGTAGCCCGGAGAGCGCATGAATGCCTGAATCGAGGCTTCACCACGCCATACTGTGAAGATTGTTAAATGCCTTCTTGCACGCAGCCCTGGCACCACACGGAGAACTGGGCCATGGCTAGATGGGACTTGCATGTGATGAAAATGATTTCATCGGGGTGATCAACTCCTCGCTCGCCATAGTGAAATTTGTAGACCGGCGCAGCTCCGAGAGATCGTAGTGTTTCAATATCCTAGTAAAAGCTAGGCATTTTCTGGTCTGTAGGGAACGTGCATCTCGTCCAGGCTAGGACCCCAGTGCTTCGAGGTGGTTGTTTCGGCCTAGCCATATTGGTCTTGAAGTTGCGACTCAGAATTCGTTGTAAGATAAAGTGAGTCAATGGAGAAAAAGATTCACAGAGAAAGGTATATGCTGACGTATTTATGCAATACTTATGGTTGCGCAAGGAAAATGTTAGCCCACCTTGATGCGGGCCTGCAGGTGTGTGTTACCAACATAATTATTTGAAAATGATACCACTTGGAAAGCACGAGTATATTATTTACACGGGTCAAATGCACGGGTTTACCAATAATAGCTCCGGACCTTACATCCCAAATGCACATAATCCTACCAAGTTAGTATAGCAAGCTTTTGAGAGGTAAGGATTGCGAGTTGCGAAGTCTAAGACTCTTGTATGTCTGGTCGTGGATCGTTATGGGTCTAACGGTCCGCGCTCTCGGCGCTAGCCCGCGCTGATGGCCGTATAGACTGTATCCGTGGAGCATGTTCTCACAGTCGGTCCCTACCCAAATCTTGCCTCGGTCCCGAATTTAGGCTCTTCGACTGTCACGACGTACTGCGTGGCTAGCTTGCTGCACGTGTCTTCGTGGATGATCAGGCGCGTCGCACACATTCAGTCGGCGCCAAGCGCTGGTACTGTGAACATGGACCCCGAGTATAGATGGCTTTCTGAGCGAAAGAGTTAGGCTCGTACCTTCGGGTCTGAGCAGAGGGTTGAATCGTTGAAGCATTGAAAATTGGCGGTAGAGATCCCACATCTGAATATGAGAGATTCGTAGCCGTCCTCGGACACAGAACCGATATATCGACAGAGGATCTGTCTGCCAAAGTCAGGCCTCACGTATTTGAGCCTACGCTCGATCGCAGTGGAAGTCATTCTGGTGGTTATTTCGGTCATTTGGGTTGATAGTGGTGTTGTTGGCCAAGACTGACTTGGCAATGACAAACATCTCTAAGGGCAAGCGTTCCATAGATAGAAGCGCTCTTGCTCGACACAACTCGCTGCGGTCCGCCGCCATGCGCTAGGTTGCCGTCTGATTACCCGTGGGATTAATAGCAACGCCTAGCAACTGCTCCGGCTGAGTATCACTCCCACAAAGCTGGGCAATGGTACGGTTCACAGCTGCACCCACAACACCCTCCTGACGATGGAAAAAATGCTGGAACTGCTGAGTGCCTGGCACATAGGTGGGTCTACAGAGGCCGGCGCCAATATACGCGCCTGCTACGGTCTGTGTATGATAGGCAAACAGGAAGCTCTCGTCGCTATTGTCCTGTGCCTCCCAAATTCGGCCGAAATCACTCGCAACATCACCAAATGTTGAAATACGTACTAGTCATCCCTTGCTGTCATCCCTTGCTGTCATCCCTTGTTAAAATCTTTTCAGAGGATTTCATCTAGCTATAAATAGTGGGTGTTCCCTTGAGGGACCTGTAGCTAGAACCTCTGAATCTACCGCTTTTTCCCACATTTTCTACACCAAAAACAAGATCCTCCAATAGTATTCTAAGCGAAATCTTGTACTTGACTACGATATAAGGTTTCCGCGTGCTACAAGGAATTTACTCTGCTTTATAGTCCAAACTCAGCGGTAGAAATAGATAGCTATCTAGGCAGCTATACACAACTAGGTGCCTGCCCATCAGGAAACAGCTCTTTCACCACAGTAGATACAGCCTCCAAACACTCGCGCTTACGATAGTTGGTGTCTTGCTGGACTTTTGGGACTTCCTCCCAATCATGCTCGTGGAAGATAGTCCGCAGCTTAGAAATAATACGTGTATCAGTCTCACTATTAAAAAGATTGATAGTCATAACTATTCGTGGGCTATGCAGATCAGTGGATCATCTGTTAGTTATTATTCGATTCAAACTTCAAGCCATCAATATTCACTGAGAAATACCTCAAAGGAATCCAACTCAGTTTGCGATACTGCTGTTTAAGAATTTCGAAAAAGTCGGCTATAGCCCAAGCGTACCCTGTCGAGTGAATCTCAGCATCCTAAGGCGGTATGTAAAGAATAATATGCCTCCACTCATCGTCAATCCGCCAGTCCAACTCATCCTCTGCGGCGTAGTCAAAGAGGTTATCCAGTACTGGCTCAATCCACGATGGGTCGTTATCGACACTGGTTTCTATATTATGCCCAGGCCCAAGCGCTCACTCAGGCCAGTGAATAATGCCAAGCTGAGTATCCAGAAGGAACCGCGCATGCTCACGGCCGCCGTACGTAAGACCAATAACATGAGAAGGCACAGTTTCCGTGGTAATCGCGCCCTTTGAACAAACCCGCAGGCCCTCGCCTTCTTGAGAGGGGTCGTCGGCGGCGAGGTCCTGCCAGTCCGTCATGTAGGTGTAGGGGGTGCTCAGGATGTCAGGGCCATCATCCTTAGGCTGGCGTGTATAGGGGAGGTAGCGCAGCAGCTCTATTACTTCATCTGTCTTGTCCATGCTGCGAAGGCTGTCGGGAGTGATGCTTGGCCAACCACCCTCGGGAGGCTCCGTCACGGAGGACTCGTCCATATACAATTTGACCAGAAAGGTGTAAAATTCGCGGACCGCGTGCACTGTCGCATTGCGTGAATATGAGACGGATGTCCTCGAGCCTCGGCGTATTCAGTCTTTGAGGTTGGCTTGCGAGGAGGACTCACCAGTCGTCCGCGCTTATCAGTGGGAGTTGTGTGAGAAGGATAGAGAACTGACACGGGGTCCACTTGAAGGCGAGATGTTGGACCAAATTCTACGAATAGCATTGCGCAAACACAAATGTATTGACTTCGATTCTGCATAGTGAGCCAAGTAACACTAGTTGAACATCAATTTTGGGACTTCAAACATCAATCTCGGTACCGTTCCGTTCGGGCGGATGAAGTCTGCTAGTTGAGCCAAGTGTCAGCATTAATTATAGAACGTCAAATACTAGCTTTAAATTTCAACGTTGTTGAAAACTAGTGAAATTGCTAAGGCGTCAGGGGAGGTGCGCCCATTGGGTATTCGTCAACCTCAGCCCCGTGAAAGACTCTTACTGTACAATCTGGTCCTTTCCTGAATCACCAAATGTGTTGAAAATCCTCATCGTCATCCTACTTATGTGGTGGGTCTTGTAGCGAGGGTCGCCGCCCACCTGCCTAGTTCGCCGAAATGACCATCACGCCAGTCAAAGCTTGCGAACGTCCCAGCTGCCGAAACAGGCGCCTGATTGAGCATTTTCGCGAAAAACTTCTGTGCTGCGATGTTATTCTCTTCCCACACAAACTCAACGCACTCATCCACTTCGTCGCCGGGCTCAGCATCCCTCGCAACGACAGGGAGCAGTTGATGGCGTCTCCATTCACGCGGCAAACCCCACCATGAGTCCATGACTGCTTTGAAAAACTCCGTGCCATATCCTTGTCGCTGGAATTTCTTTTTGATCAGGAATTCACATCTCGTCCAGCCTGAGGTGGGCTGGTATTCGCTGTCGAGTATCCCACCCTCTCCAACTAGCTCGCCAGTGGTATTCAAAAATGCCCCGAAGTACCAGTGACGCTCGTCATACGGAGTTTGAAGCTGGGCGAGGGAAGTCTTGCTTGTGTCGAGATCTTTGTGGATTCCACCACGAAACGTTGATTGGGCCTGAATGTCTTCATCCTGACGAAGCTCGTGGAAAGCTTGAAGGTCAGAAGCCTCAAAGGATCGAACGACCAATCTGCGGGTTTGAAGAGATGGTCTTGCTGAAGTTGGAGGCAGAGGACGTTCGGGCAAGTTCGCTCGGTAACTGAACCAGCTGCAAAGTAGTGTCAGCTTGTGCTGGAGGCTAACTTGTCAACAGTGATTGAAGATGCCTGCTGTGCTGGAACATAGTGGCACTTACGGCTGGATGCCCATGCCTTCGAATTCATCTTGCCCCAGATGCAAACTAATTGCAGGAATAGTGCGCACTTCAGTGGGCGTCATTGTCTGATACATGTTCAACGTCTCAAAAAGGAAACGTGATACTGTGTAATGGACTGAAGAAGTGCTGGAGAGCTTGAAAGTGTCGGTACCGGTAATTGGATTTGTATTCACGGCAAGTAGGTATTCAAGTATTAGCCAATGTATTTACGAATGCCATCAGAATCAATGAGACTTAGGTCTGGAAATCGCTTGGAGGTTATACGATAACCTTTTCATCATCAGATCCTATTGAGGACCAAATACAGTATGAAGTTTCAGCTACTTAGGTTCAAGCGAACTTCTAAGTTGGAAGGTGGGTTTGGTGCTTGCTTTTCTGTGGGCCGAGGAACCAACGCACACAGATACATCAGTCCGGACGTAACTCACTCTCAGATTACACACTTTGGTCCATAATGCTCAGAAGCAAATTCATCTGCGTGACAGGGGCAGTACACATGCATGCGTACGCTATCGTTGCGCCAGCTTTACCGCCACTTAGATTGGTGAAGGCCAGCATGCAGTGCACCTTTGCACTCCAATAATCAAGATTATGCCTCTCGATATCTCAAGGTCTTAGCACCCTCTTTCAAGCTCGACCCGGTTTTATTCGACAGGTAGTGATATATGTGAACTGAGGACCTAATCTCGCACGACAGACCGTTGTCAATGCCGTAAAAGCGCCTGCCCTCACTGGAGAAATACGTACCAATTACGATGTGAAGACATCTATACTCTTGTCAGAATCTTGCTAGCCAACAATATTTCCTGAAAAGCGAGGGCAGTGACCGACATTCCCACTATCCTATGTGACCTGATATTCCAGGATCGTCTCGAGCTGGCATGTAGTCGTGCTGGACGGAGCCACGCAATGCACAACCAACGGCATGAAACCCATGTTTGCCTCGCGGATATGTCGCATTTCCTGGGTAAATTCTCGGCGCCCCTATGTCGGCCCGCTTTACTGTGGGCCGTTGATGATGCGAATAACCAAATTAGGCTCTGAATAGCCCAGAATGCTAGACAGACAGAACAGAGAGGGTGGGCGTAAAATCTAACCAGGGCACGCGGTAACGACTTTAGGACGTAGGCCTCAACCAGCATAGATTCCAGGATATGACTAGGCACCCTCCCAGTAACGATTACGGGCCAAGTACTCGAACTCATTTTCAGCAGTATGATGAGTACTGTCAAAGCCTTTGCCCATCAATACGTGTTGGAGCTTGGATAACAATAATGATAAGACCAAATGGCTCTCTACTTCCAGGTTGTTTTCATTGCATCGGTCAGGTCATAAAACAAGTAGATGATTTGGAATCCACAAAAAAGAAACCATGTATCGGCATATGCATAACAGTGGAGCGAGGAGTGACGAGTCAGACCAACGCTATCTCCAAAAACCCATAGAGGAACGCGGAATCTAGGGGCGGTCCCAGTGTGTCGGTACCTACGCCGGAGCTGAGCTCGCCCATCAGCAGTTCAGAGTCACCCATGTAATAAGCAGATCCAACGGATCCCCTGGCGTCCCAAAAGTACCCTGCTTGAACTCCATGATAACGCGCACATAATTGAATGAGAAGGCGGATCCGGCACTTTGCGAGCAGGCCGTAATTACGCGCACGGCTGGGTATGTGTAGCATACTCACACGATGTCCACCGAGCACTGAAACGAGCCAGCTGCCATTGTATCTATAAGTATCACATTTGCCCGGTCTGCACGTGGAAACGTAATCTGATGGAAAGTAGCTCTGCTTACACCATTCACATATTCTGTTGAAAGACAGGCTTCATCCACTTTACGTCGCCATGCTTTCGCAGCGGATAATTTCATCAAAGGATGGATTCCAATTGAGCTTTGATAAGCAGGCACGGGCTTTCTCGCAACTAGGAGACCAGATACGCCCTCTGATCACGGGCTTCTTGCACGACTTGGGATATGTGGCCCCTCTCAACCTTTTGAGAACATCAAAAGACTCTGCGCTTTGGTCCGGCATGTGCGAGTACGCCAATCAGAGTGGGATATCATACGATGAAGGTTCATTCTCCTGGCAATGCTTCCTTTTTGGTGCTACATATGCAGCGGTATGTCTTGTTTCACGAGCAGCTCCTTCCCTGCCGAGCGCAGACTCACCTGGGCAGACCGTCAACCGAGTACTCTATTCTCACTGACTGACTGTGGCCCATGTTAGTGGTGCTTCCCCGACCATCCTCATGGCGCAAAGGTGTATGTTGGCGTATATACCTGGTTGGCAATTGTACTTGACGACGAAGTCTCCCACCCCAAAAACATCGTCGACGCTCAACGCTTCGTTGAACGATACACCAAGCGCGAGTCGCAGCCAACACCAGTACTTGAGGCATGGGCCGATGTGTGTCGCCTGGCTTACAAACACTACGACCCTGTGATTGCAGGCATAATCACTATAGACTCATTGAAGTTCGTCAACGCCAATGTCCTTGAAGGCCGGGAAGAATTCAAAAAAATCGTTCCCAGTGATTCTGGAATGGGTGTGAACTGGCCATGGTATCTTCGTGACATGGACGGAGTGGCGGAGGCATACGCTTACTTCACCTGGCCAAAGGAGAAATACCCAGATATGTCATGTTTCATGGAGAGTAAGTCGTTTCCTGCCCAAAGTGCTTCTGTATTTCCCTGTCATCATCTGAAAGACCTCTGACATACCACCGTAGTGATGTGCGACTTAAAAAAATTCATATGTTTCACGAATGACATACTTTCGTAAGTTTTGACACTCCATCCTGGTACATGATTGTTGCAAGTACTTTGGAATCTAATAATATCCCCAGGTTTTACAAAGAAGAAAAGGACGGTGATCTGACGAATTACATCAACAACCGTGCCAGACACGAAGGCAAGGGCAAGACCTCGGTTGTAGTCCTGAAGGAGGTCATTGACGAGGCCATAGAGACAGTTCATCGGATGGAGGCAATCCTCAGAGTTAAAGGCAGAGAGACGCATGCAGAGGCGTTGAAGAAATTCATATCGGGCTACATTGGTTTCCACATAAAGAATGGCCGGTATAAACTGTGGGAAATCGGCCTGACGGAGCCAGACGAGACTATTTAGTACAAATTTTGGCCTTCAGATCCTAGTCAAGAAGTCAAGCAGATCTAGAATTTGGACACCGCAGTCGTCGTTACTACTCGCCATGCCTGTCATCCTTATCCAACCCGTTGTCCTTAATTCCTCGCTCGACATGACCTCTTCTAAAGTTCCACAGGTGAGATCCAGCCAGCTGTCAGAGTGCTCAGATTCTCTGCAGGCTGTGAAGATTTGTGAAAACATGCATCTTGTGAGATTGTGCGGTCATGGTAATGTTGGACTACGACGATTGCTTGCGCAAGGTTGAAAAAATTGCTGTGTGGAGAAATTGGTGTGCCACGTCCTTCTGGTGGTGCCCGTCAAACAAACACTGTGCGCCCGGATAACAGGTTCTAGATAAACACTATTGTAAGCCCACAGCTCCTTCCACACATGATCCCAGACCTTGAAGGCGTTTATTCTACAGGCAATGCCTAAGGTTGCTACAAAAGCAGCTCAACCTTGAAACTGGTCAAGACTTTCGGCGGCGACGTCTACAGGTCCGTACCCGTCGAACACTCCGGGAACAAGGGTTTCATCATGGGTCAAACAGAAAAATTGCCAGAGCTTCTCCGAGTCCGGAAACGGAGTATCTCTATAGGCGAAGTCTGAACTTGATCTATCGCAGTGCCGGTCAATGAGATCACCGGGCAATGAGATGCCACGCGTACCAAATAACACTGACTGGAATAACAGCATTGTCTCCGGCCCCAGTTTTCTTCATAATGGGGTACATATACCACGGTACTGTCCAAGTCATCCACAGCCCGACCCAGAGGACTCCCACGCAACTCGTTGAATCCTTCAGAAGTGGGTAACAATTGAGCACTAGGGTGAAGGCACGTTGAGCCAGATCCTCCACAACAATTCCTAAGGGCTGGACCAGGAAAAATTGCAAACCCCCGGCCTCTGCAATTGGTACACCTGGAATGTTAAACTGAGATTAGCAGGTTCCAGTCATAGCTTAGCACTGGTGTAGAGACAGTCTCGTGCCAGACCATTCAGGTTCACTCACCAGGGGAAATGTCGATCCCAAGATGCATCAGCCCGGAAAAAAAAGAATATCAGCCAAACACGGAGGTACCGGGTACATGGTTCGCGTTTGTATGCTTGAGGAATCTGTAGAAAGTCATGAAGTACAGAATCTGTCATCGCCTGAAGTTTGTGTGTGTTGGTTTGGTGCCAAAAATTAACTACGCACGTGCATGATGCTGAATTAGTCGACCGGACTGTCCGGCGGGCGTGAACTTTACATACCTCCAGAACTGTCTTAAAGAGAAGACCTTCGATATGGGGCCGTTGAACGGAGGCCATTGCTCCGGCTCCGTGAGTCCCAGACTCACGCCAACAAAGGCCAAGATGCCGTATATGCCACTCACGACGGACACAAGGCCAACACCAAGTCCGAGAACCGCGAAGAACCGCATGAAGAGCTCCTCTAGTTTCACTTCGTGGAAGCGGGTGAATATTGACGCCTTGTCCGGAGAACAGAACTTCTTCGAGATTCGCGGATCTTGGAGGGCCATCATGCCGTCCAGAAGGAGGAAGAATACCACGATAGTGATACCAGTGTGCTTGAGAAAAGCAGCGCGGCTGTGACGCAGAGGTTCCCGCAATGGCGGAATGTTTCTGACTTGGTAGGGCGTACCCACGAAACGCCAAGAGCAGAAAACCACGATACCGAACTTGAGGCGTGTCCAACCATCGCTGTGGGCGGGAGAAGGGTCGTCTTTGTTGTTCGGCCGCTGATCTAAGGAACGAGACTGCATGGGGCCCCTCGTAGGACCCTGGACTTCAAAATTCCACAAGCCCAAGACGCCAACGTCCAGGTAGTGTAGGAGTGCTGCCAAGGTGTAGCCTCCGACTGATGATGCCCAGGCACCTCGGTGGATTTATGTTGAACAAGTGCTGATGCAATGCCATGTCAGCAGCCTCACAACCACAAGAAAAGCTGACACGCAGGGGACGGGATGCCTTCGTGTATCCAAGGCTGGATATTGAAATAGAGGCCACTGCCAACGATTCAAACAAAAGGTGGTACGACATTATGAGCAGACTTGAAAGACGAATTCGTCGATTTCAGTGGTAGTACCGGTATGGGGCAGTGGTGCTTGGAAGAATTTCTCTGAAATGGACGTGGCGTCACAGTGCCGACTATAGGAAAGCGTATTTGAGAAGTCTCCAACAATTTTCAGCACTTTTGTAATGGTGCATCAATTTTGCTCCTTCGAATGCATATCGTTGGTCGAAGCCAACATACGTGATTGGCGCAGGGTTAAATTTAGTAAGCGAGGACTTTTGTGCCTCATCAATTGTGACAAGTCACCATCGTAGGCAATGTTCTGGTGGAGATTGGTGGTATCCAAGACGGATCTCCATTCTCGTCCGTCAGCCGCATAGATGTCCCTCTGAAGGTAGGAAAGATCACCTCTGATCTTCCTAAACCCGGCTTGTTCTGACTTCCGAGAGATTAGTATAGCTCGCGAGAACAGACGAAAGGCAGATGTCAGGATTCCAAGACTTCAGACAAAGTGAGAAGATTGTTTGTAACGCGGTGTTCGTCGTCACAGCACCGCAGACTGCATGGTATGTAATCCCATGGAGCCGCCATGCTTTGATGGCCCCGCGGCTGTCATCATGGTCGTAGGAAGATGGGAGACAGAAAATTGAGGACTCCTTACCTATATCTCGCCGCACCGGCAGCAAAGGCAAATGCTATGGTATGAAGACCCCTTGCGGCCATCATTCCTTGAGCCCTGGTTATCATGGACTCGTAACCCAAGCTCAGGTCTCGGGCCTGAACTTGCCTCGCTGCTGCCTCATGGCCTGCACCTTCTTCCGATCCTCATCGAACTGCTTGATCAATTCCGCCTGCTCGACCTTCTTCCGCTCACGCAGCTGGAAGCGGTAGAAGTTGCCCATCTCGTCCTTCTTCTTCTGCTCCCTCTCCAGCATCCTCCTCTTGGCCTCCTCGGCCTCGTCCTTGCGCGCAGGCGCGGCGCGGCCGCCCCTGGTGACCGTGACGAAGCCGTCCTCGTCGGGTTCGTGGCGCATCCGCTTGGCGAGCTCGTTGGCCTCCTTCTCCTTGCGGTTGTACACGCTGAAGAAGGCATCCACAGACTGTTGTAGGAGCTCGGCGGGTGGGTAGGCCAGCTTGTTGTGTGTTTTGAGCCAGTGCAAGCCCAGCGGCGGGACTTGCTCGGTCACACCGTCGCCCCAGACGGGGAATTTCTTGGTCTTGTGTGCCTTGGTGATGGCCTTGAGCACGAGGTCGACGCTCTTCTCGTCGGCGAGCAGCAGGACGGCCGTGCTTCCACTTCGATGTACTTTGCGCGTCCATGTTGTCGGTAGTCGTGCTATTTGCTCTTCAAGGTCTTCGTCGCCGTCCGAGTTCGCATCGCCGCGCTTTCGCTTCTTGGATGCAACCGCGGACAGACGTGCAGCTTGTGCCGGCTCGAGGGAGGCAGGCGTTGTCTTCTTGTCTGCTTCAAGCTGGATCGACTCGAATCTGCCGGGCCCTATGAGAGTAGCGATGATGGAGCGAAAATGCGGCTCTGTGCTGTCGGCCGGGACGTTGGTGATGAAAAGACTGCGGTCGTCATCAGGCGATGGGTTCTTGGGATCGTGTCGGCGCACGTATAGATGGTGTGTGGCTGCGTGCGGATATGATGGCAATGGCGGTATGGTCAGTGGCAGGACCGAGAAGTCGCCGATGGCTTTGGGTATCGGCGCCATGGTTGATGTGGTGGTAGGTGCTTGTGATGTTGACGTTTGGAAGTGTTCCGTCGCAGCTCAAGCAGGAAATTTGAAAGAGGCTCCACTCTTTGGTTTGGCCGAGACGGCACCGAAGACCTATCTCTGCCCGATGCAGGGACTCCCCCTCCCACCTGCACGACCGTTTCCGCCCACCAACATTCCAGGGTTGAGATTTTATCGATGCGTGACAGACTCACGTTGCGCAGTAAGTACATATTGCGGTGACTCTGTAATTTCAACTGTATCATTCAACAACCTTGCTCTCGCCGCCGTTCCCTCAGCGGGTCAAGCTTGCTCTGTTGCAGCGGATGAATGCCAAGCCACAATCTAGCTCGGCAGACGCCGATCTAGATCGGCGCTATGTGTGGTGATAGCGTCAACCAAACTCAAACATCGACATGCCCATTTCTTGCTTTTCCAAGGTGGCGCAGTGATGGCTCTGGCTCTGTCCTTGGGTTGAGTTGAGTTGAGTTGAGTTGAGTTGAATCGAGTCAAAGCAACTTCTCTCGTCTTGTCAACTTCGCGATCTTCAAGTCGGATCGCCACGAGCAAGGCACGCCGCTGGCAATATGACTCCCTCATTCTCAAGTCGCTTCGCCCGCTTCATGTCGGGCGAGAAGCAGAGCGCCAACTCTCCGCCTCCTCGCTTCCTCGCCTTCCGCTCCTCCAAGAACTTCATAGCCTCTGCCGTCTGCATTGCCATCTTCACCGACATCCTTCTCTATGGCATCATCGTCCCCGTCATGCCCTTCGCCCTGACCACCCGCGTTGGAATTCCGCCGAGCGACTTGCAAACATGGAACGCCCTGCTCCTAGCATGCTACACCATCGCCCTCTGTGTGGGAAGCCCCCTGGTGGGCATCTACGCAGACCACACCTCCTCCAGACGATGGCCACTGCTCATCGGCCTCTTCGCGCTTGCCGCATCTACCCTGCTGCTGTGTCTGGGCCAGACAATAGCGCTCCTTGTCGTGGGGAGGATCTTGCAAGGCCTCAGCGCCGCCATAGTCTGGAGCGTTGGCCTGGCGTTGCTGGCCGATACCTACGGCGAGAAGATCGGCATGGTCATGGGGTGGTCCGCCATCTCCATGTCGCTGGGCTTGCTCGTCTCACCTGCGATAGGCGGTGCTGTGTTTGACAACGCCGGGTACTATGCCGTCTACTATGTCGCCTTCGGGTGCATCGTGCTAGACGTCATTCTACGGCTGGTTCTTATAGAGAGGAAGATCGCGAGGCAATGGATTGTGGTGGATGAAGAGCACTCGGGTGGTGAAGGGGAAGCCGCTCGTGTTGAGCACCGCTCAGAGAAGTCCTTGGCTGACCAACCTGTAGACGGGACCGGGCGACACGGCACAGCAGACATAGTGGCACCAATAGCACCCACTACTGCACAACCTGCTCGAGGCCTCATCGCAAGGTACCCCAAACTCCGACTTCTCACGTCGCGCCGCATTCTGGCTGCCAACTGGGGCATCATCATCCAGGCCGCGGTCATGTAAGTCAACCCACTTCAAGCTCTCGGACCGATCGTATGCTGACCAGATCCCAGGTTCTCATGGGACACCGTCTTGCCTCTGTTCGTCAAAGAGACCTTCCAATGGGACTCAACAGCGGCAGGCCTCATCTTCTTCGCCATCTTCATCCCAGGCTTCGTCTCGCCCATCGTCGGCTGGCTCTCCGACCGCTACGGCGCCAAGTGGCCCTCCTTCGCCGGCTTCGCCACCTCCATCCCGCTGCTCGTGTGCATGCGCTTCGTGACCGACAACACCATCGGCCACAAAGTCCTCCTCGGCGCCCTCCTCGCCATGATGGGCGTCACCCTCACATTCTCCAACACCCCGCTGATGGCCGAGATCACCTACGCCATCGAGGCCGAGGAGGCCAAGACGCCCGGGGTCTTTGGCAAGAAGGGCGTGTATGGACTTGGCTACGGACTGTTCTGCACGTCTTTTGCGCTGGGTGGGTCTGTTGGGGCGTTGATGTCGGGGTATGTGATGGCGAGCAGGGGATGGGGAACGCTAACGTGGGCACTGGCGGTCTGGATGTCGGGCGGGGCGGTTGTGGTTGGCTTGTTCGCTGGTGGTGCGCCTGTGGTGAAGAGAGAGGAGGACAGCGAGGCGGAGCTGGCTTCGGATACTCGACGTGCAGACCAGCAGGACACGGAAGCCTCAGTGATACATCGCGGTAAGAACGACAATCTTGGCGATGGTGTATAAGACGCATGTCAGGTTGGAGCCTCATCTCTTCTCATTCAACAAATGTGCAAAATCAAAGACATCAATTCCATCGTGTCACGAAATTCGAGTTGAAGGTATTTTCTGCTCATTTGTGGGCCTCCGCCGCATCAGAACTCAGTTCATTACCTCACTCATCCCAATCCCCCTCAGCAACACCCCGAGCACGTCACAAAGTCATTTCCACTCGCCCCCGTATGCGTCACCACGCCCGCCAACACGCCCTTCGTATTAAACACGACGCGATCCGGGCCCGGGCTGCCGCCCGTGTACACCTTGTACGTCTTAAGGATGGGAAACTCCTCGTAAGGCCCCGAGACGTAGAAGTCAAAGCCCTCGTAGTTGGTCTCGGTGTGCGGGTAGTCGTTGGTGCCGACCTGCTGGCCCTTGGTGTAGTAGCCGTAGCCCTGCGCAACGGCCTCGTCGACGTCGGACTGGTAGTAGCACACGCTGCCGCAGGTGTAGCGGCACGTGTCGCGTGGAGCGACCAGCGCGAGGGCTGCTGCGGGAAACAGGGCGAGGAGGACGAGCTGTGGGTGGGTGTTAGGGCGCTGGGGTTTGTGCGAGGAATGAAGAGGGGGTGGGATGTCATACCTTGAACATCTTGACTGTGCGCTCGGGAACTTGCTGACTTGATGGCTTTCCGAAGATGAACGAGTGAGGCTACGGCTACAAGAGAGTGGTTCTGTTGTCTGTCTAGGTAGATGCTTTGTTTAAATATTCATAAGCCCACACTCGAGCACGCGCCCGACCCTCGAGCCCATCGTATCGTGAACTGTGTACCTCATTGTGGGTTCTAACTCGTTATCTCCTTGCCCATACGGCATGCCGTTCTGGGAAACGTGCACTGGAACAACCGATGCAGATTAATGAACCACATCAGCAACGCATGCCAATCAGCGCTCCACTAGCTAGCATCTGCCCCTTCTTCACCGCCGCCAAGACACGGCCAGGGGCCCTTAGTTCAAGGGACCAACAGTCCTCAATTTGACCTCTCACCTTCTCCATTGGGAATATGCTTAGATTTAAGGTTCCAAGCGCCGGGCCTGTCATGTGTGTCTCCAATAAGCTTAAGACAGCTGACACGAGGCTTAGCTCTCTTGAGTCTTTTGAGGAGCATCCTAGCTAGATCACGGACCTTTCAATTTCTATCAAGATAGGCACCACCAGTGCCAGCCGAGGATATCTGCTTCCCCACAACAATCTTACCTTCCATATATGTCGTGGTCTGCGGCAGTCCGACAATGGCATCGATTGTTGTTTCTCGCAGTCTGATTAACAATTCAAATCGTTCCGTTCGAGGGCCCTGGGAAGATTTGCTCGGATCGACAGGAGGGAACAGTTTTAGAAGGAAATGCTACAAAAGCTCCACATGTAACGATTTTGTGGAATTAACAAATAACGGGGGAAGGGGGGTAGAGCTAATCTTCCCTCCTCCAAACCCAAGAAAAGGCATCTACACACTTATTTCCTGGACTTACTTGAACCTCCGTTCCAATTTCCAGAACGGGAATATTTTGCCCCCGAACTGAATTGAACGGATCTGAATTTAGATTGATCGAATTGAACTAACGGAATTGCTTATCAGACTGGTTTCTCGTGCATATGCTAGACTTTCACTGCTCTAGCTGCGTGCCAATACAGCAACTGGGTTGCGCATGGGGTCGACCGGGCCCTATTCAGCTTCCTAAAGTTGACCACACCGAAGCCCTCAGGTGTTCAGCGCCATATGCACACATATCCACCTAGCATCAGATCTTTCCGTGAATCTGATGCTCGGTGGGACTCTAACATAACTCTTGGCGCCTTCAATTCGCCCATGGATGTCGATGGCACGGGGCATCGGACTATGGGATTACTTGCATCTTTGACTGTTCAGATCTCTAGAGTAGGCTGCTTCGTCAAGAACTCGGATCCTCAACATTTATCTCGCTCGACGTAACAGTCCAGCAAGGACACTTGGTGGAAGATCCGGAAGATCCTTCTCTTCCATCTCTCGGCTTCTTGTCTTTCTCTTCCGCGCAGCCCAGATCGTCAAGCCGCTGATGACAACCAGAGTGAAACCCACTCCCAAAGCAAGGCCTATGCTCAACTTTGCAGCAGAAGAGAGCTCTCCGATGCCAGAAGAACTCTGTCCAGAAGTTGGAGTGGCCGTGCTGTGACCAGAGACTGTCGTACTTGGACTCGAGCCTGTGCTGGTGCCATCCGCTGAAGAAGAGGTCGGAGAAGCCATCGTAGCACTAGCGGTGGCTGTTGCATCATCTGTGCTGGAAGCGGCGCTTGTAGGAGTTGGAATGTTACCGAAGAAAGATGATGCGATTTCGGATAATGTCGCGCTTGCGGCGATTTGCACGCCGTTGCAGAGGCCTGCTATACCTGAACTCTGGCCCGCGCCGTTATCAGCACTTGAGCACATCACAGAAAAATCCAGTATTCCAACTCACATCAAAGTCCGACCCAAGTTGAGCACAAAGTGCCACCAAAGCGACGAGATTCGCCGTGTTGGACTGGGTGTTGGCCAGGTCGGACTTGGTATTTGCTTGTTCAGACATCTGCCAGGACAGAATGCCAAATGTGCCGAATAGGATGGCAGTCACTGCACCAAGTACCTGCAGAAACCAAAGGAGGATCGTCTCGGGGACACTGCGTTGATCCGCCGAGGCAGCCATCGATGTAATTCCGTTAGGATGACGATTCACGATGAGATGAAGAATGAATGTGCCCCGGTGGTCTTGCCTCCCAGGACTTCTTTCAAGAGACGTAGGCTGAGATTATAATAACGAAAAAGCCGTGTCGCAGACGTTGCTTTCGATAGTAGCGCGACCAGCGTCCGAAAGACCTTAGCCGGTCAGCCACGCTGACATCCAGCCTGGCAGACGACTTTTGGAAGTGCTGAATCTGACATGCAGTAGTGAAGCTGAACTTCTAAAGTTGTGTGAGTGTGACGCCGGGTTCACGGGTGAAGACTAGCCAAATTTGGGGCAGACGAGACCGACCAAATACCGGTGTAGGAATTTTTGGTTTGCTGGTGAAGCATAGGGTCGGCAAGGCTGTTGGTTCTCCTTCAATCGCAGTATGGGTACACCGCACATGTACAGGTTCCATGTGTCTAATTTATGCCGCACGGCATCCAACAAGCCGTCGCTATGGTCATCCAAGCTGGAGGGTCATGTCCTACGAAATGCTGCAGATATCTAAGTTCAAATGAACAGATGGAGGTGTCTTTCTAGCAACTTCGGCGAACATCTCCCGCAATGCTGCAATCGGGATGCCACCGACTGGTGTTTGACTTTGAACTTCAAGACAGCGGCGCTCCAATTTTTGCAACAAGGCCAAAAGTATCCCGAGTAACTCGAAGGCCATTAGCGCAAGACCAAGCTCTTGAAGTTTTGTCTCAAGCGGTCCAAAATATCTTGCCACTCTAGATAGGTCCAGAATGTGCGTTATATTGCCAAGAACCGAACGAGCCTTGTCCAGAGTGACAGGAAGGCATAGATATGGATGCGCCCTACCGGTGCAGCTAGATGACGGTGTCCAAGCATGGGTTTCAGAAACGCGGCGGGTCGCAGAGTCCATGAGAAGGCCGTGGAGCGCCAGGCGTCGCTGTGAACCAGCATGAAAATTCCGTCTTGTGCAGAAGCTTTGAGCTGTCGGTACGAAGGTTCAAGAAACGAGGCACATCGAATGAAGGTTTTGACGGTGGTAGTGAGAGTGCCGAGAAGGGAGGAGTTGGGCTTCAGACCATTTAGGCTTGTACTGCAGCGCAGCAACTCAGTAGACCAGTTTACCGGCATACATGAATGTCTGCGTAAATCTATGCAGATTGATGGCTCTGTGGAGAGACACACCGAGCTGACGCTGGCTCGAAAGATCTACAGAGAGGTGGCGAGCCTACTATGTACTCGAGCTCCACGAGTACCACTGGGAAATCTCTCAGGCTCCCTTTGAGGCGTTTATGGCACAGACAGTGAGATTGTAAGTCAACAACCCTCGTGCCCGAGTGAACAGTAACAGATTTCCTCGTTAAGTGGCCAATATAGAGAGTAGGCTTGGTGCTCTCTCCGGATTGGTGGCCAAGGCGGACGGGTGTCTTGATAAAGGTCGGTCCGAGACTCGATCTTCAACCCCGATGTAGAAGTCGAGTACGGCCCTCTACAGGTGTCAACGGGCCTCGATAGCGCATAGTCGTACTTACTTACTAGCAACAGCATCTTATCCTGCGGCAAATTGCATCGAGTGGGTGTCGTGGTGTTCGCCTCAAGCCTAGAAAGAAACCCAAATAGTCCCGCCACCTGGGCCAGAATGTCTTCGCTTAAAGACGCACAGCATTCAAATGGATAGAAGGACTTTGCAGAACCCTTAAGCGGACATTGTTCATAATAAGATTGAGCAAAAGAAGCGACATGATGGACATCGGAGGAACAGCGACATACTCCTGCAGTAAAGGACAATGCGGACCGATGATTTCCCATAAGACACGACGCCACGCAATGCCCGACGCCCGCTAAACAGTATTCACGTGCCAACAATAACGTTACCTTCACGAGCTCAAACTTGCCGAGCTCCTAAACAAGAGCATGGCCACCCGCGCAAGCTAGTTACGGCCCACGAATGCCTGCCTCGCCACAGACCCGCCACACCCAATCGCGAAACCTCTCTGGATGAAAACAGATATCATCAGTCTGCTCTACGAGCTCGTTCAAATTTGCGGTTTCGAAATCGAACCGCCCATCTGCTGACGCTCGAAGCTGCTGGAAATAGCACCACCGAGGAACATTGCCAGCCGCGTATGCCCAATCTAGCTGAGCCTGAATCCCGCTGTACTCGTGATTGATGAACTGGAACGGGACTGCGGCATGTGGTCAGTCCATAGAAAATAAACAAACATCGTCCAGAATGGCTGACCTCGTCTCGCAGTGCTGCAGTGGCTCACGATATCCCCAATCGTCAATTGGTCCCCACGCATCCTAAACTCGATCGGCCAAGTCTCCAGCCCGATTTCGACAGCCGCGGCGATGAAGCGTGCCACGTCGTGCACTGAAGTCATCGACACGACGACTGGCCTGCCCTCGGCGGTATCTTTGACGACCTCGGCGACCGCCGTCTGGATGTTGAGCAGGTAGTCTCCGGCATGCAAGATATTCGCGCTGCGGCCGATGTTAAGTGTTCCCAGACCGCCTGGAAGGAAGCGCTCGTAGAAAACGCCGCAGGAAAAAACTGTATGGCGCATAGGATGGCTGCTGGCTGCGAGATGATGCCGGACGATACTGGATGCTTGATCAAAGGGCTCCTCCAACGTCGTGGTGGGACGACGGGCGACGGCTGCTTCGAATTCGCACGGCACGAAGGTGCGCACACGTGCATAGCGGGCTGCGTTTATCAGGTTGATTTGGACGGTGGCGTCACGGATAGTGGAGATGAGGATGTCGGCTCCTTTCAGCGCGTATTGTAGTTCTTGGGCACTGCTGTAGTTGACCGTTGCTACTTGTATACCCACTTCCTCAAATTCTGGGCGTTGCTGATAATGGAGATTAGCTTGCTGCGGAAGAATATGACGTGTATCAGTATGAAGTGCTTGACATCGCTTACTCGCGTGGATAGCACCAACACGGCGTTGGAAGTCTGTGCTAGTTCCCGTGCCAGAATGTAGGCGAACCCCCCTCCACCTGCGATCGCAATGCGCATGGACATGGTTGCTTGCGTTAGTGAGACTTTCCACATCCATTTTGCCCGAAGCTGGCGAGCTCAAGGTTGGGAGACCATGAAAGGTCCTTGAGCCTCGCTAGACTTCTGTGTTGGTATTTGTCTGCCTTGTGAAATGCCACACCTGGGCGTGCAAGGGTTTTGTGTTACCTCAAGGAACGTGCCAGAACGAACGACTTGCCAGCACAAGGCGAGATAGTTAGCTATATGGGCGACTGTTACTCATCAGAGATAGCCTCGTTGAGCACCGATGGATGCGGGACGATCCGCAGAGCAAAGGGGCTGGAATGCCATGACTGGCTGGAGTGGGCGACCATCGACCCATAACCGGTAAAATGTGCTGCCACACCAAGCCATTCAAATTCCAGAGCAGGTGTGGGTGCACACGACAGGCTGGTCTTCGCATTGGCAAGCTTCAAGTTGGGAAGAACTCCGTGGTGGCCGATGCCGAACCGAGCAGATACCGAGAGATTTGAGTTACAATGATGCGGGCTTGTGCAAGGGACAGCCATTGCGCAACCAATCCGAGTGTCTAGCCGCATTGGCATAATCCATCTGCGGTGGAGCTGTGGGGGCCAAAGAAGTGAGATGGTCTCAATCCTGCCGCAGCCTCATAGGGCTGACAGGGCACTTCTACACATTGCCCGCACCCCACACACGACACCCGCTGGGGATAATCTCGTCATATCTGCAGGCAAAAGGCCCCCGAACGTCAAGCGAAACAGGTCCGAAAAGACCAACTGACCGGCTGCGAAAGAGGCCCTTGTAATAGTGTCCCTGGATACGGGACAACCGCTTCGCCCCGACCCGCTCGACTTGCCGGCCGGAGGAAGCGGCCTTGCTTGAATGGAGGCCTACTCGTGGGACCCGGGAACGCATAGGGAAGCCAGCCCTGTGGCAAAACGAAGATATAGCAGAACTCGCGGCTAGAGTGTAGACTTTAGATGTTCTCGCCGTACGCACGGTTCAGGGGAGATGGCCAGCCACATAGATTCAATCCAGGAGAGAAGCCAAGAAACGATAGCCATCGTAGCTGAAGCATACTACCATTATCAAGGCACGAGATCGGACCGATCCGAGTGGTAGACAGGGTGGCACCGACAGGAAGCGAGGTTCGCTGCCTTGTGCCGCATGGGGAACTCAGGGCCGTCTGTAGTTGCGTCGGGTCGAATTTTGCCGCTGGCCGTGGAGGCGTCGGATCGTATCTGCTGTGCGGATACGTATGCAAATGCAGGCCGGTAAAAGGAGTCAAGTAGCTGAAAGAATGCCGCTTCTTCTCACGAACTGGTGGATCTCTGAGGGTGGGATGGAAGGATGACTGATTACGCCGGGTTGCAGACGTGTGGCAGGCTCTCTGACCACCTGTGCAGGCGCTGCTCAGCCCTACCCAACTGACCCGTGCAATTCCTGAGCCCGATGGATCGGCGCTTGGTGCATTTCGTGACGCTATTGAGGGCCGACTGTGCAAGTCAAAAGGGGCTGGTGAGCGTGATTAGTAGATGCAAAGCTGTGAACTGTCGCCAAAAGAAGAGGTGCGGTCACAAAGGGAGCAGTGTGGCTGAATGACAGGCTATGTGGCGCTCATGTGGCGCAGTCACGAGACCACTTGAAACCTGTGAGCACATCTTTCTCACATTTGGCACCACCACCGCGGACTCGCCGCTCTGACACCTACCAACTTTCAGATATCCTACTTTATACTTGAGTCAAACAGCCTCGCAGTCTACGTATTTTGCCCACTGTCATGGTTAACACCTCGATTGTCATCCTGGAAGCTTTCTAGGTGAAAAGTCAGCATCAGGCACAAGGCGGCATCCTCGCGACCCTCTCGCTGGAGTCAAGGGCTTGGCGAGCACTCTATTACTAAATACGAAAGCGAGTTGATAAGCCGGAAAAGGTTTTCGGAGGTCGCCTCACAGTCTGGCGTCTTGAGATCAGCTTCAAATAAGCCTGCTCGACTGCCACTTGACCAGCTTGACGTAGTCAACGACGCAGTCAACGACGTCGATTTGATGGGAACATTAGGCTGAAATCCCTACCAGTTAAAGCACTCCACGTTCACTTCACTATTAAGGTCCCTGTGGATGAACTCGGCGAGATGTTTGCAAAGTATTTGTATGAACAGGTGCCTGAGGCTTCTATCTTTATATCGTGTCGAGTCTATGCACAAAGCCAATATTCACGCCACCTAACCACTAATTTTCAACTCCCTCTAGATGTCCTGGCCAGTGAGCGGGTCCACCTCCTCGTTAAGTCCACCCAAGCTGTGCGTCTCCACAGCCGTGGTGTCGACACCGATGGTTATGTAGCCAATCATGCCGTTCTCGACGTTCTCGCCATCAGCAGCAACGATGCTTACAACTGGGTTGTAGCCACCATCGAACGGGACAGCAAAGAGGGTGTCGTCAGCGTTAGCAAGACGCTCGATCTCAGTGTGCTGCGCGTAAGGCTCCATCGCCATGATCTGCTGCTCCAGCGCCTCGTCGAAGTACAGCTGACCCGCCGAGACGATATCGCCAGTCGAGATGGTGCCGTTCGGGCGGAGCACCCAGTTGTGGTACACTTGCACGTGGATGTGGATCGCGCGATCGACGTAGAAGCCCGGGAACACCGTCTTCATCTCCATCATGCCGTTGGCGTCGGTCGGCCACATGCCGCGCAGGAACGTGGTGTCGTCCGTGTGCAGGTCCGTCACGCCGATGTTGTACGCGTCGGCTGAGATGTTGAGCTGCGTCAGCAGCTCGAGGAACGGCGTGTTGGGGCTCAGCGCCGTGAAGGAAGAGTACGAGCCCGTGGCGTTGCAGTGCCAGAAGTTGACCATGACGTCCTCGAGCGGCTCGCACGTCGCCATGTCGAGCACGCCAACGTCGAGCGTCAGCGGCACACCGAGCTGGTCCTCGGACATGTCCTGGCGGAGGGTCTGCGAGTTGGGCCAGACGTAGGGGCCCCAGGTGACCTCCGGCGCGAGCACGCAGGTGTCGTTCTGGATGGTGTCGTAGTACGGCGCCTCAGTGGTGATGGTGTAGGTGGCGTTCTCCGCGCGCTTGGCGTGAAACTCGGCCTCTTCGAGGGCGCGCTTCTCGTTCATGCGCTTGGCGTAGCGCTTCTTGTTGAAGGCGGCGGCCGCGGGCTCGCAGCGCTTCGACATCATGCCGCGGCGGGCGACCTCTTCGCGGGGGAGGACCTCCGGGTGGGCGACGACGGCGCTGGCAAGCAGGCCTGCGGCGGCGGCGAGGGCGGTGACTCTCATCTTTGCGTGTTTTGGGAAAAGACTGACTGTCGGGTTCTTGGAAACGAGAGCTTGGCTTGCAAAGTGAGCGAGCAAACCTGTGAAAGAACGTCTGGAGGACCGGCAAAGAAGGACTGGCTGGTGAAGCGTAAAGGTGAAGGATCAAGGTGCCCGGTTGATCAGCGTGTGCGTTTCATCCTTATATACATCTATCCATCCTCTGTGGCTTGTTCCGTGAGTCGCATCCGCCATCAACAACTGACCCTAGTTTCTTGCTGAGCATTCGCTATCTTCTGCTTGGCCCGAGTGACGACGGGATGTGGTGGTGGGCCGCGACTACGTTCCTTAAGGGGAAGACTTACCAGCATCTTTGCATCTTCAATGAATCGTGCCAATGCTAGATGCATCTAGATGTGGATCTGGGAGATCGCGACCGCCGGGCCGTCTTGAGGAAATCCACCGCCTAGTCCTTAGCTCCCCTGCATATCTATGGCGCCGCCATGCCGCCACGCTAGACTCGGGAGATTCCCGGGTGGACCTCGATAGCCTTCGGAGTACTAAAGTATGTAAAAATGTGCCATGGGCGTTCCGTGGTTGAGCGCTCCTGTTCTCTACCGCTAAGTAAGAGGCGTCGGTGTAGAAATAAACATTTCCGGCATATTTATTGTTGTGTTAGTAGTAACCAGACTATCGTCCTGCATGGCACAAATGATGACCCACACGCACCCTGCCGTGGTTCATGCACAAGAATAGATAGGAACACTGTCAGGTTCGTCCAAAGTGTGTATGACGATTCGCCAAGTAGATTGACTCACGATTCAGAGGCTTTTTGGTGTAGACGCTTGTCTTGAGACACTCGCAGGCATCTGCACTCGTAGCAGTGTCACCAACTTCCAGCAAGTGTCGCACGCCGATTGTGGTTGATTGAAGGCTCGACGGTGGGCCCATCCACGAATATCTTCAGCGGAATGTGGGAGACTGGGAGATTTTGGACCTGCTTTTGAACATTTTCGCCTGTTGGTGGGGCACTTGCACAATGATTGACCCGCTTCCACGTCGGCGGCGCGAGGCCACAGATAGACTCGATGCTAAGAAAAAGCTTTCTACCCATGTTCGTGAAGAAGGGGCGGATGCTTGACATGTTTATTCCTGACGCTCCCGAAAGCTTGAACCGGTCAAGTTTCTCTAAGCATTCTATGCCTGTGCAGCTGTCGAGGCGACACACTCCTCCGCAAGTCGCCCAATCAAAGACATTCAAGGTGCTTACTACGCAACGTCTTTTTATTTTTGGTATTCCAGTTGTTGACATTGAGTCGTGCATGGTTTGCCGATCCGGGCTCCAGGCTCAGGGGAAGCTGGTATCGGACGACTCGGTGTATTGTGGGCGTCGCGACGTTCATTGCCAAGAACTCATGGACTAGTTTTGATCCCCCATGATTGAAGCTCAAGAGCGATATCACTTCAACGTGCTTGGGCAGCGATATTTGATCCGAGGCCACATGAAATGCTCCAGACGGGGCTGGCCATGCTCCCTTGGTCCCTTGTCTTGATAAGCACGGGACGACTTCGTGATCGCATCGGAAGCACCAGGTCTTGTCATTGCCAGCAGATACTCTTATCAGCGACTGCTTTGCTAGACGAGGAATTGGGTTTCCACGGAACGATCTCGGGAACCGGTGCCAGTGTTTGTGGCCCCGCCAAAGACCAGAGGTGGCGGGTTGTCCCACAATTGATCCAGTGGGATTGCAACTTGAAGGTTGAGCCAATCGCAACCACAAGGAACACGAGATCATTCGATGAAATCTGTATTATCCGATCTACCTAGACTGATTGTTCATAGTGTCCACAAAAATAACGTCTCATACTGCTCATTCCTCCCATGCGGTGCGCATTACGCCTGCTCAACTACTCCGGGGTATCAAAATCATGCTCGCCTCCAGTCCACCTGTATGAGGTACGGTGCTTCGTGCTGCCACTTTACTTCTTGGCCTCAGCCTCAGCCTGCTTCTGGATGTCGGCCTCGGCGCCGCGCTGTTGCGTCTTGCCGGTGTCGTGCTGCTTCTGATACTCAGCCTCGGCAGCCTTATTGCCGGTCAGGCCAGCAACAGCTCCGCCAACAGTACCTGTGACACGATCGCCGATGCCAGAGCCCAAGTCTGACAGTTGTCCCTTAGCCTCCTGCTCCTGGCCTTGGAGGTTCTGCTCGCGGCCGGCAGTCTTCAGGTCCTGTGGAAGAGACGCAAGTCAGGATCTCTGTGTAGAAGGTGGCCTGTGCGAGGTAATAGAGGGAAGACGAAGAAACGTACCTGAGAGCCAATAACTCCACCAACGGCCTCCTTCGCGGAGCCGACAGTCTGGTTCCACGAGCCGGTAGCGCGGTTGGGGTCGTCCTTGGCAACGCCAGAGGTAGAGATGGTGGCACCGGGCAGCTTGACGGTGGCCTTGGAGGCGTCGTGCTCAGCAGAGGCCTTGTCCTGCTTGGTCTCGCCCTCGACCTTGTCGCCGGTGTTACCGGTAATGGAGCCAATGGCACTCTGGACGGTGCCAGTGACCGAGTCGGCGACAGCCTTGAGAGTGGAGGTGTTGTCGTTGGAAGACATGTTGAGATTGGTTTTGAGGTTTGACTGGTGTTGGTTGAGTGTTTCAAGGTATGTGTGATTGAAGAAGTGAGTTGGTTTGTTTGAGGGGAAGATGCGTTGGACAAGTTGTTGCGTTGATGCGGAAGAGTTGTAAAGAAGGGCAAACAGGTTTAAGTAGGTAGCCTGCTCTAAGACGCCAGCGCCTGCCACTCTCCACTTCTAAAACCCATCGTGTGTCACTGCCTGATCTGGACAGCTGACGCCTTCTTTGCGTCGTAGCCTTCCTGCCTACGAGGCCTGGCGCAAGTTGTGGAAGGCACCGGACAAGCTAATGACATCACTGACGTCACTCGCGCCTTCCCGTGGCGGCAACGCCACCTCACGGCGGCAAAGTGTCACATCTTTGTTGCGGTTCTTAATCGGGTTTGGCTGGAGATCTGACTTAGATGCTTGAATGCTTGCGTGTTTCATTGATTCGGATATTTGTGACTGGTCCGTTAGTAAGGGATCTTGATGATTCCGAATGTGGAAATCGGCAGAGTGACTGTCTCAAATGCAGACATCCTCAAGGCTGTTCCGGTCAAGAATCGGCACGTTGGCAGGTGTGCAACGTGTCAGCAATGGAGAGCGATGCAACTGGCCCACAACGATGGGAGCTGAAATATAGAATCAAGATGCCTACTTGGCGGCATTCATCTCAAGGCTGCTGTTGGGGGTCATAATCCTCGTAACACGTAGACGCGGGTTGCATGATGGCCAGCACTTCAGCGTGAATCAAGCCCTATGTCAAAGGTGTCATTCTCTCCTTTCGGCCGTGTGCGTATCGTACGTGACTCCTGAACAAACTAGTCTTAAGCCCAGAGTGACGATGGTGCCATACCCAACCCAAATGCATAACCCTAGAGCGCCGGAAAAGCAAGCTCGTCAGGCTGCTCACACAGCCATTTCCATCCGAGCCAATGGTATCTTGCCGAGAATAATTAGTACAAAGAATATGGTCCATCCGTTCCTGAAGCGTGAGGCAGGCGGGCATTCCCAGTTGTTAGCCAAGGAGTGGCCACTTTAGCGACTCGATCCACCAACTAGTGCTGGCTCCACTGGATGGTATTAAGGTCGACTCCCTCCTGCACCAACTCCCACAAAGGACTGAGCTCCCGCAGGAAGGTAACACGTTCCTGCACAGCTTTCAAGACATAATCGATCTCAAGGTCGGTGGTAAACCGACCGATGCCGAAGCGGATACTGGAGTGGGCGCTCTCGTCGCTGTTGCCAAGGGCGCGCAAGACGTAGCTGGGCTCGAGCGACGCAGATGTGCAAGCACTGCCAGATGACAGGGCAATGTCCTTGAGTGCCATCAGGAGAGACTCGCCCTCGACGTATGCGAAAGAGACATTCACGCAACCAGGGTAGAATGCCTCTGGTGCGCCGTTTTGGCTGGTGTGCTCGAGAGCGAGCAAACCTCCGAGAAGCCGGTCAGATAGGGCCTTGATGCGTTTCGAGTCATACTGGTTATCAGGTCAGCCACATGCGCACGTAAGTCCCCACGTAAAGTTGCTTGTACATACCGACATCTCCTCCTTGGCAATACGACACGCCTCGCCAAAGCCAACGGCCAAAGGCGGGGCAAGCGTGCCACTTCGCAGACCTCTCTCCTGTCCACCTCCACTGATGATAGGGTCAATTCTGACACGCGGTCTTCTGCGGACGTAGCATGCGCCGATACCCTTGGGTCCGTAGATCTTGTGCGATGATATCGACATCAGATCGATGTTCATCTCGTTGACGTCCAAGGGGATTTTGCCGACGGCCTGCGCAGCATCTGTGTGGAAGAAGACCTTGTTCTGACGGCAGATCTTGCCGATCTCCGCGACAGGCTGAATGACACCGATCTCGTTGTTGACAGTCATGATGCTGACCAAGGCCGTCTCAGGCTTGATGGCCGCCTTGAGTGCCTCCAAGTCGACCAATCCATCATTCTGCACCGGCAGGTAGGTAACCTCGAAGCCTTCGTCCTGGAGATGCCTGCAGCTATCTAGTACGCACTTGTGCTCGGTCTGGGTGGTGATGATATGCCTCTTCTTGCCACCGCGACCAAAGAACCTCGCCACGCCCTTGATGCTCATATTGTTGCTCTCGGTAGCGCCGCTGGTGAAGATGATCTCCTTTGGGTCCGCGCCTATCAACGCGGCAATGTGCCCTCGGGCCTCCTCGACGGCCTTCTCGCTCTCCCAGCCGTAGGCGTGGGTCTTGGAGTGTGGGTTTCCGTATACGCCGACGTAGTAGGGGATCATGGCATCGAGGACTCGTGGATCGACGGGTGTGGTGGCCTGCATATCGAGATAGATCGGCCGCTGCCCTTCTTCCATCAAGGTCGCCTCTTTCAATACATCGGCCATTGGGCTGACGAGCATGCTGTTCTCTTGTTGTCCACCCATCGCCATCCCTGACTTTTGCAGCATTGCCTTGTCCAGATGTATAGCTGTCTTCAGCTCAGGCTCGGCCACTTGGGCGTTGTCTCTCTTCGTTTCGGTGACATAGCTCCGTCGTGGCAAGCTCTGGAACTGGGGAGTGGTCGCCACTCGCGCAGCGTGCGATGCCCTGCGCAGCGATGTTGATAAAGGTGGTTGCTTGGAGGCCAGGCGCGAAGCCTGTCTCAATGCTGATGATCCTAAGCCTGTCATGTTGTGACCTGGCGAGGTTCGTCTGTGGGTTGGGGGACGTTGTAGGTTGTAGGTGGATTGTCGTTAGGATGCGATTCACTGGGAACGCGCGCCTGGACAGGAAACTTTTCTGGGCATCGCAGCGGTCGTTGATTTCAAACCATGTCGATCGGGGCGGCGACTCGTTGTCTCGTTGATCAGGCCTTCTTGGTCTGGAATTGAACCTGAGAGACTCCATTTTGGCGGCAGATGGTCTGAGTCGAGCTAAATAGCCTCCTCGGTCTCGGCAAATCTGACCGAGATCGGGATGCAGGGGCGTGTGGCGCCGGCTTCGTTGACACCTCCATAAATGAACATTCGTCTTTGTTCGTCCACTCAAACGCAATTTCTTTAGTGACAATGGTGAAGTATTGTGGTAATTCTAAATTGAGTGCCTGTCACCTGTTCGTGTCATCCAGCGCACAAGATGAGGCACAAGCGGGCAGGTATCGCCAAAGATACCTGGATACTTGGAATCAAGTGCACAGCCACGCAAGGTCGGGACTAAAACGTCATCGCATGCGGGCAGCGGGTCAATGGTTGTGAGCTCGCGGGCTCGGAAGGGCCCGGCCAAGACAGCAGCTCGTCACTTCTTTTTTGACATCCGGATCAAGCAGAGTGCTCATTTCGACTGACGAACCCCACATCCTTCAAGACTCCTCTCCACAATCACATACTCGCCAGTATCGACAGCGAGTAGACACAGTCCCAAGAATCCTACTGCACAAAGCACGCAAGAAGAGCTTCCTCCACTTTCCTCGACCCTCAACCTCAAGCCAACAACCTACCGACACCTTCCGGCGACTCCGCGATCTCGGGTCCGATTGTGCCTCTTTGTCGTCACCCTGTTCTGCCGACCTCATCTTACGTCCGCCTGTGACCCAACCTTACTTGCGCAAAACCAACAGGTTCCGAAGAAGCAACATCGACCTGGACTCGAGCTTGACCTCGACCTGGTATGCGCCCGCACTTTGCACAGATCTAACAACAAGCAAGCTGACCTCGCGCTTTCACAGCCACACTGTCGTGACCCACAGCATCCGTTCTGACTGAGAAAAAGTCACCACCTCGACCGAGTGTTTAATTTTCGCCAGAAGGTACTCTTCGTCCTTTCTCAATCGTGTACTACCGAGAGTATCGATCGCGACTGAAATACCGAACCCCGCGCCCCTCTCCATTGGCACCCAACGGCTCACTTTGACTGCCTCGCGATTGCGACTCCTACGAACCACTACACCACGCAACATTCCCTCGTGTTCAGACTGCACGGGGGAGCTACTCAGTCAAGATGAGTTTTCGGGGCTTTTCCAAGAGTTTGAACCGGGTGCGTCTGATCTTGATGTGGCTGCCCAACCTGCCGCGCTCCCATGTCGCACAGCGATAACTAATCTCGCCAGCAGGCACCGCAACAATTCAAGGCCAAGTTCAATCTTGGCGAACAAACCAAGGATGCCGTCTTCACCGATTCAGAACGTCGTTTTCAGGAACTCGAGAGCGAAACCAAAAAGCTCAGCGATGAGTCCAAAAAGTACTTCGAAGCTATCAACATGATGCTCAACCACCAAATCGAGTTCTCAAAGGCCGTAGCCGAGATCTACAAGCCCATTAGCGGCCGCATGTCGGATCCAGACTCTTTGGTCGTGAGAGCCAACCCGGAAGGTGTGGAGGCTTGCGAGGAGTATGAGGCTGTAGTGAAGGATCTGCAGGAGACGCTGGCACCCGAATTGGAAATGATTGAGAGTAGGGTTATTCGACCAGCCACCGAGCTGTTGGACGTCATCAAGATCATTCGCAAACAACTTGTCAAGCGCGAGCACAAACAACTGGACTACGACAGGCACCGGGGCACCCTCAAGAAATTGCAGGACAAGAAGGATCGCTCAGCCAAGGATGAAAAGGCTATGTGGAAGGCCGAAAACGATTGCGAAGCGGCCACCCACGACTTCAATTACTTCAACGACCTACTCAAGGACGAGCTGCCCAAGCTGTTTGTTCTGGAGAGCGAGTTTATTAAGCCACTGTTCCAGAGTTTCTACTATATGCAGTTAAACATCTTCTACACGCTTCACGAGAAAATGCAACAATGCGACATCGGCTACTTTGACCTGACCCGGGACATCGAGGAGGCGTTCCATGCAAAACGCGGAGACATTCAGGAGCAGACCGAGAAGCTCTCCATCGTCAAGTTCAAGAGCACTGGCATGAAACGGCCACCAAAGTACGCGCCCAAGCCAACTCTGGGCAGCTCGACGCAACCCGCCGGTCTCCTCACGCAGGGTACTGGCTCGACTGACGATACCCCCACTCCGAGTTACCCCACTCCAGGTCCATCGTCAGCGCCAGCGCCAGCGCCACTGGGCTCTCCCTTGGCTCCTAGAGAAAAGCCGTTGGCGCTTAGGGAAAAGCCATCTGGCTTGAAGACCGGCGGTCACTCGCATACCAACAGTGTTGAGCACCCACCACCACCTTACTCGGCTGGTGTATCATCGCCGCCTCTGACGAGTCCGAAGCCCTCATCTCTCGCCCTCGCTGCGGCTGCTAAGGCCAAGCCGCCACCACCGAAGCCGAAGCCTAGCAGGCTAAGTGGTGCTCCATCTGCTGAGACAGTCACCGCCCTGTATGATTATTCGGCGCAGGCGGAGGGAGATCTGAGCTTCCGAGCGGGTGAAGTGATTGAGATTGTGAGCAGGACACAGAATGAAAATGAGTGGTGGACAGGCAAGCTGCAAGGCAGACAAGGCCAGTTTCCAGGTGAGTGCTAGGTTTTAGGCTTCAACTCTCTCAGTGCTGAAGCTACGAATACGAAACTAACCATGCTACGCAGGCAACTACGTCAAGCTTGGCTGAGCAGCTGATTTGGATGAGCCAGTTCTTGCGAGGACATGCAAGGCTGCATTTGGGAAGTTGGTTGAAGTGTTCGATCGGATCATCCGTGGCAAATAGAAGGATACAGCATACGGGGTCTCGCGATTACCCACATCGGAGGTGCTTTCATTTCCTTCTGGAGCCGGCGTTGACAAATTTGGGGACAAGTCTCGTCGAGTCCTGTCACAACCTTGTAATGCATCATCAGCGCTGGAGTAGGGAGATGACGTCGGGCGAAAGGGATTGTGTGCGACCAGAAGACTTCTTCATCAAAATTTGATGTAAATTTTCCCTCCTTCATACTCCGTTTTGCTCGGACCCTGTCGTGTTTCTTTCAGTCAGGCCGCAGGCCGATTGTGATAGCTCTTCGTTTCCTGTCCCACGCACCTGACGGCATCTTCGGCCTGATCTGGCTATGGGGTTGTAAGTGTTCCCCGCTTTGTATCTCGTGGTATAGAAATGTTCGTGAGGCTGTGGGCAGATCACGGGAGTAGCACACGCAATATGTTCATTTGTCTCAAGGACGAGGCTCGTGCGCGGTGCATTGGTTAAGAGGCATTGTTTTGCTGAGAAACTGGTCCACCCAGAGCCTCGTAATGAGAAACAGTGGCGCGCATCTATGCTCATGTGGGTGTGCTTTTTTTGGTCTTTGCGACAGCCGGGGTTCAAAAATTTCGTCCGGTAGCCTCAATTTGTACAAATCGGCCGACAGGAGTGGTGGGTGATGTGCGTGGTAATAGCCCCTACATATGCATACTGTAGCGGACCCAATACTACAATCAGCGGACCACACAAAGAGGCACCCACAAACTCTGAAGCTCGGCAGTATGCTTTTCGAGAAAAAAAGTCTGACATGCATAAACGACTTCTCCACTTGAGGCAGGTGGCCTGTAGGAAGATCAGGAGATACATAAGTGCACTTTTGAAAGGGGCTGTGCAAAGCACGCTGACATCCTCGTGAGAAACACGTTCTCTCTGGCCACGATGGTGTCAACAACGTGTGTTTCACGTGTTCTACCAAGAATGGCGATATATGCTAGCAAATAAGCTGAGGCGAATCAACATATCAGTCGGGCGAACAGTCCCGGGAGCATCGGAACTAGTCAGGGAGGACAAAATAATTGAAAACAAGGCATCCAACGAGGCAATCAGATCTACCGACGTTCCATCAACCCCCGCAGAAATCTGCCTCGTCTACGCAGAATGCCTCGCGCTTGCTGGGTTGTCTGCCGGTGTGTGAGATGTCATTAAAGGCTCTTTGCAGAACACTCATTCAATGAGGCTCTCTGGATGGGAGGGTGCAGATCCCGAGTATCACAACACCATGTGCTGTGGCACTCAATTTTTCCTCAAACTCGCGACCTGCATATCCAGGGCCTCAGACGGGTGGTTGCGTCGGAGCTGTGTTGATATTGCAGAATGATACTACAGGAGGTCGTTATTATTTGGCCCTCAAATTTGGGCCGAGCAGCTTACAATGACACATTGAAGAGAATGCATGATTGGTTGACTGTCGTATTGGAAACCCCTTGTGGATGTGATCACAGTCCTATCATCGTCTTGTCCAAATGAGGCTTCCGAAGCTTAGACGTTGAAAGTGCAGGACAAATATTGTTATTGTGCGTCACTAGCAGTTACAGCTGCAGCTACTCTGGATTTATCCTGGGTAAAGTCCGGTAGCCTGTTGAAGCCGAAGTTCACCTCCTTGTACATTGCCGGCTGTTGACTCCACGCCCAGGCGCCGCTCTCATATTGTTGTGACGACCGTTGCTGCTGAATGTTGCTGCTGTCATCCGGAGACGACATTGAGCCCAGAACGGCAGCTTCCAATGGTTCGTCCTCGCCTGACGAATACCCAATCGTACTCTGCGGAGATTCCGCGTCCGTAGACGAGGCGGTCGCCCAAGTGGCGCCGAAATCGTCTTCGGGCGTCGAGACTATCTCCTTCCCCTTGTCAGTGCTGTCAAGCTCGAAGGTCTCTTCTTCCCCAACAGTAGGAAGAAGTAGCCCACCGTAGCAGGATTTCTGCAAAAGCTCCCCTTCTGCGTTCGATAGTGGTGCTGCAGTTGATGCGAAATACTCCTCTACAGGCTGCTGCTGCTCGCCCCACGTCTGTAGCCCCGGGAGCTCTATGGCCGGATCAAATCCAACAAACACAACAGCCTGCATGCCTTCTGCGTTGCTACCCACGCTGTAAACGAACGACCGCTCATCCCATGCTCCTATCACGTTTCCCGCGTGCGAAGGCGGGTTGATCGTGCGTCCTAATTGCTCTAGCTGCAGATTGTCTGCGCCCTCGCAAGGCTCTGGCGGCCAGAACGTGATCTGATTGTCACCTTTGTTTTTGTACAGGCGCTGTATGCGCTCTGTGTGTGGGAGCTCACTGCTGTCCTCTGCTTCGAGAGCGGACGTGGGCATGAGCTGTCGGGAGCCGGCGCGGAGGCGTAGCCGGGCATTGATGGTGGTATCGGAGGACGCCGGATCGTCGACAAGGTCGAGAAAGGTCTGTGATGGCCCGTGGTAGGATCGAATGGGGCACTTGCTGAATGTAAAGAGCAGTGCTGTCGAGGCGTCATCGCCAATGTGTGTTTTGTGCGGGTCTCTGAGCCGAGGAGTGGTTGTCGTGGGGAGCATATAGTTTGAGCGCTCGCGTGGAATGTGCGTGGCGTGGCCGGAGTCTGGACCGTGGCTGTTGCCAGTACTGCTGCCGTATCCGCTGTCGTTGCTGGTGAAGCCGGCGTTGGCGGTCGGCGTCATCGCTCCACCGCCAATGTCCTCCTTTTCCTCCTTGACCTTGGGCGTTTGGAAATACACGTCTGTTGTATAATAAGTTCTTTGGCCCGAGCTGCTGCCGTTCAGCCATTCTTTCCGAGACTCCAATATTTGTAGTTGCCCGGTCTCTTCATTTTTAGCGAGCTTTAAGAACGACCACCTGTCGTCAATGGGCCCTTCAGCGTGCTGGCGCCGCCACATACGCTCTCTGTCCGAACGCTCGGTGTCTTTTGGCCGTGGGTTGTTGACAGGAAATCGAAAACAGTGGTAGTAACTCGTCCAGTCCGCTTCGTCGACCTCGAAGCTGGTCTGATTCGATAGCCCGTAGAACTTGCCGTCTATAATCTCGAAGCAGATGGACTGCCCAATATCGCTGCCCACCAAATCCATGAGATGAACCTTTTGGTCCAGCCACATATCGCTTTCGATATCGTAGCTCATAAGAACCCATCGTCGAAAGCCATCATCGCCGAACTCAGAATGAGTGCCAAAGTATAGAAACTTGTCATCGTTCCGCACGAATATTTTATAAGTCGACTCCAACGCCGGACTCCTCGTCACCCACTCACCACTGTGGGCATTCACGACCAGCAACCAGCTCTCCCGAGCCCGTGTATACAAGCACGTCACCAGGCCTGCGGCGTAGTGCAGCAGCTGCAACTTATACCGCTGGCGCTGACGGACCTCACCGCTCATGGCCTGACAAAGCAAGCCACGCACATCCACGACGGTCTCGGTGCTCGCCGACCTATGTAGGTCGAGGACGCGTAAGATACGCTCCTGTATGTAGCAGAGCACACCGGCGTTGTACAGCCA
Source organism: Plenodomus libanotidis (assembly GCA_022609195.1). Lineage (NCBI taxonomy): Eukaryota > Fungi > Ascomycota > Dothideomycetes > Pleosporales > Leptosphaeriaceae > Plenodomus > Plenodomus libanotidis. The sequence continues at coordinate 333,180 of JAGKQA010000004.1, forward strand.
TGACTCAGCCACTGCGACAATGGCGGCGGTGAAGGGCGCGGCTGACCGGATGGCTTGACGGCGCTTGACCAGGCGGCGGAAGGCCCGCGCGTGGTTATTTGTGGTGAGGGCTTCTTGCGCCTCGGTGCTTGCGGGTGCGAGAGTCTGAGCTGTGTCAGCTGATGCGTGAATAAGCAAGAGCGTGCGATCGGTCTGGTTGGAGCCGGGACCGAGGTGGTGTCCAAAAAGAGGAGATCATCAAACCGTACACATTTATCGAAGGATATATGACACTTACATCTAGGAAGACTTTGCAGCGCCTGTTATCGTGTATCAGATAGTGAAGGTGTTGACATGATAGAGCCAGATGAAAGATGTCTTCTAGGTCGAGCGATCCTGTGATGATTGAGACGACCTCGTAGGGAAGACGATTTAGAGACATGACCTGAGTTGTCCGATGTGATGATCACCTGCTCCACGAAGAAGCAGGTGTTACGTGAGAACACACATGTCTCCAGTTGAATAGACATACAAACAGCGGCAGTAAGGCGATGGTCGAGGTGGGAGGAAGAGATGATGATCTGAATTTGAATATATCAAGTAGTGCACACCAGCGGCAAAGATGAGGAGATAGATATATACTTGGGAACTGTGTAATAGGAAGGATTCCAGTATGACTTCCGAGTGCTGCCAAGCAAGCCGGGGCATAGTAAGGCTGTACCATGTACAGTACCCCTCTTCGAGAACAAGACATGGTCGCAACGAGGATCAGTATTCCGTGTTGCAGAGCCTTACCATTCATTCATTTCCTTAACTGAATCAGGCTCGCCATTATATAGTCAACTGACCAGGGTCCTGTGTCATGATGTGGTAGCTAGCTGTGTCTGGGTAGACCTGGGTCTGTGCCCAAGTGAACACCCGGCTGAGACAAAAGACCGAAGACGTCTGATCACGCGGCACGGCATTTGTATGGCATCGAGATCACGAACAAATTTGCGCTGCGTTTGATAATGTGGTGATCTCTGAGGGAGCAGATGAACGTTTCGGTGGTGGAAACTTGGTGTTCGAGGAGGCTCTGCGGATCAGAGAGCCAGCTTTAGGCCATGGCCCCGAGGGCATAATATCAGCAGGGATAACCCTGACTGCTGCGATATATCACAGTACGGACTGTACGCATCGTCCTTGTAGCAGCAAGCCTTGTCCGAATGATTGGAGGCACTGTATATTCAAAGGAACAAGCACCACGACGATAAGTAGCCTTGTCAGAGTAATCAGGAATCCCAGTGTCCAGGTGGGATGCACCACGCTATGCGTGCCAGAGTGTGTCAGCACCCTGCATGCGGCTCTGCGAGGATCCACCTACTCAATCCCATGGGCGGGGACGTCGGACTCGTCTCAATTTTATCAGCCGCCTAGTTGGAAATGTCACCATAGCAGGATTTGCGCCGTTCTGGTGCACGCCACTTTGTGATTTTGAGCCTCAATTTCGCCTTCTGGGTCCAATTTGTTCCTGAACTAAGCTGCCACGCGGCCGCAGGATTGCAAGTCAGAGCCGCACTAGGGGTTATTGACGGTCAACTATTCCCAGACTCCAATGTGACGTTGGTCAGACGGAGATGACTTCCACGATACGAATCCAGTCAAATATCACTCGAAGGGCCTCGGTGTGACAGAAACAACAAATGACAAAGATGGCTGCCATCCACTAGCAATGTAAGTTTGAGCGCAGCTGGGATGCGGCATGCCCTCAGCTATCCTTTCTGAGTTGAATGGGTCCAGCTGAGAGCACTGGCTTTTGCACATGACTTACTCCACTGGTCAAGTCGACTGTTGAGATATGAGCCCTTGACCGCTGGCTTGCGACGGGTTGCATCCTCCTGCGAGATGAACCAGTCGAAACCTAGAGCCTCGTCTCGGGCCTCCGGCTCACAGCCCCGGCCTTGTGGTGGCGTGCGACGAGGCTCAACAAAGAACCTCACTTTGCTCCAGCGCTGTTTAGCCGCATCTACCAACATGTGCACATATCTCTCCGCATTTATGCCACAACCAACATGAACGACAGATCATGTGTCAGCTCTCGGGTCCAGCACTAAGACCGTGGGCCACGCCAAGCCATTCGGAGCCTCAATAGCGAACCAGAATAGAGTCCCCCGCATCCATCTGTACTATCACCAGGCTGCAGCCTGCTCGCTGCCTATATGATGGACCGGATACGAAGGCGGCATGTCCAAGTTTCCAAGGTTGCTGTGCCGCCGAGTTACAGCCAACAAGCAAAGTCCGTTACCCTAAGCCGAATGGAAGATCCACAGAACTTTGTACCTCTCATGGAGCGATCGTAAAGATTGGCGGTCGAAAACCGGCAGAACATGTGCCACATACTTGACAATGCCAGGCTTCCAGGGTTTCTCACATGAGCACATACGAATAATGCAGGGCAAACCAATAATACCGTTCATTTTGGCTACATAAATGAACGCGGAGCTCACCAAAACAGGTGAGAGCGATAGGAGCGAAGCAAGAAAAGAAAAGAAGAAAAAAGTTCGAGACAGCTCGAGATCTTGCTGGCATATTTTACTCGTGTTCGCATGGATATCGCGATTTTGCTGAGTTTGTGGAGACAAAATACTGAGGCGTTGAGGAGTTCTAGTGCACAATTGGCTCACAAATCTGAGGCTGCGTGCTGATGGAAGTGACATTGATTCGCATTGAATTGTGGCCGACCATTCATGTGCGACCATGGATTGAAACTCTGGATGAGAGGGTTGTAGGCAGTAGATCCACCAGAACTCGGGCAATATTGGCTAGCGGTACAGAGCAATGGAGTCCTAGGTTTCGCCTATATCAAACACGTTTGTTTGTTTGTTTACGTTTATAGGCTGCAAACGGGCAAACGGGCTGGTCCAAACAAACGGCTTTTCCTCATACTATCAAACAGCTACTCACCACTTCTCTTTTTGCGCTTTCTGGCCGCTTTGGGACTGGAGATAGCCTCAATTTCCTCCTCGTCTACCTCCTCCTTCGCCTCCACTGCCTTTTCGTCCTCAGGTATCTCTGTGCCTAGCGCAAGTAGGTCACCTGTAGCCTGAAGTATACCGTACCACCTACCCTCTAGGGCCATATAAGACTGTTTGCCGTGTGCGTTTTTGAACATCTCTAGATACGAGTCTTCCAGCTCAGTCCAGTCTTTTTCCTCCAGGTCTGCCCACCGCTTTTGGTGGATGATGCTGGGGTCTTCTAGATGCTCGAGAATACGGTCATTTATATAGCAGAACACCTGCAAATCAGCATGCTCTGTGGAAAGACGGTTCCGGCTTTGCTGTGGATGTGGGTGGTAGCGGAGAAAGAGCACTCGGATGGTACTGAATTTGCCAGCGTGTCTAGAATCTTGATGGCTACTCCTGCGAGGACAGAACCCTGAAGGAGGAGAGCCCTCCATGCTAAGCCTGGCTTGAAACTATCGTTGTAAACCATAGATCCGGGCGCAAAGAGATTGTCTGGGCCGCCGGATTTGAGCCGGAAGTGTGTAAATTCGCAGGTAGCGCGCTTCAGATCTGGACCAGATAAATACCGTCTAAGATAGCGGCGAACTGTGTTGAAGATAGTTGGGGGCAACTTAGAGCCTGCGCCGCAGCGATCTGACCGCAAAGCGTCAGCTACCCAGTGTATTTCATACGTCTGTATATCGAAACGCGCTGTAAAAGTCTTCTGCAGCTCTGCGCATTTAGCTTGAATTTCCAGCCAGCGATCGATTCCGTATCTGATCCCGGCGCCGTCTGCTTCCGAAGCGATTTGGTGGCTGTGAACAGGCTTGATCAGTGCGATTGCAGTCTCTAATTTGTCCTAAAAGCTGTGTGAACGAAGGATTCGGATAACTTCAGGCAAAAGCACTGGGCAGTCCCTCTCTTTTGCCTGTTGCTGGACTTCTAATAGAGTGGTCCAGTCGCGTAGAGGCTCGCGGGATCGAGGGAGGGAAGAAAAGCTGTTGAACTGGGAACCCCAGCGGGTAATTATACTGGGCAAAAGAGTATTAGTAAATGTGCAAAACATTAAATAGATGGGGGGGAGAACGTACCTACGGATAAAAGTACAAATAGTGCCCCCCCCCCCATTTTGCCCGTTGACAAGTCCGTAGACGGCTTAACTGCAGCTTTGACCTTGAAAAGAAGGTTGAGGACTTTGGCCACGTCTTCTATCAATTTCTCGAAAAATGGCAGGCCCAGAGTGTCTTTGATAAGGAGTTGCTGGCCATGAGAGTCATACAAACTGAAATTGACGTGCTAGAGGGCAGGCAGTGGTTGAAGAAGCGTGTGGGTAGCCCTCATCGTAGCCTCTGTATCTGTATAGATAGAGTTGATGCGGGAGAGGCAATTATCAGTAACCTCTAGCAGCTCTGGCGTTAATAGTTCCACCCAGTTTTCCGCTGTGTATTGTTCATCACCAGTTTCGAAAGTCTTCCACTAAAAGGAAGGTCCATCGCCGGGTAATTCGATAGAGATATTAACGATCCGATCACTAGAGACGTTGTCAGAAGCGTCAAATATCACATTGATATGATCAGCACTGCGGATCCAGGCCATAACCTCCTCTAGCAGTAGACTTTGAACCCCTGGGAGGTGCGCAGCTACTTGTTTGCCCGTGACGGGCTTCTAGCCAGGGCGTAACTTGTGGAATAAGCGCTTGAAAGCGCGGCTCTCAAAGAGCTTGAAGGCTCGTCCATTGATGATAATAGCGCTAGCAGCGGCTAGATCCAGAGACTCTTTCTCAGTCTTCGAGATTGTGTCAATACCGGCTTCTTCTAGCGACTTTTGAATCAGCGGCCGCGGTGGTGGAGGAAGCTGAAGAGAAGGCTGGATATAAGGATTGTGTTGCAGTCTGATTGTCGTCAAATAAGCCGCATAGCCGTCTAGGTGTTATTGTAGTCTAGAGGGCGCGCTTGCGGCCAGTTCGTGTGCGCAGTGACGGCAGCGGTAGCGGTGGCAGCCCTTCTTCTTGGTCTTTAAATCGAGAGGAAGAGGAGGCTGGCCCAGAGAAACAAACTGCCTCTTGATAGTAGCCGTGCTAGGCTTAGTGGGCGCCATAACAGCGTTGTGGTGGCAATAGAGGTGGTGGGGTGGATGCGAAGACAAAAGCAGTAGTAGAGGCGCATTGAAGATGTGGGATAAAAGCGTGGGCAGAATCGGCAAAGTCCCGGCTAACCCTATTTTTGGTAGGCGGTGTGGATCCATCCAAACACCAAACGTTTGTTTGTTTGATTATCGTGTAAACAAACCGTTTGTTTATAGCGTTCAAACGTTGTTTGAGCTCACCCTTGAATGGACCAGGACGGCCACCAAAGGTTGTTAGCTTCGTTGGTCTGTAATCTTATAGCTCGCGAAAGTGAGTTGCACTAGCGAAGGTGTTGATCAGGACGAGGACCCAGAATTCCGAAAACAAGGTTATGTGGAATCAAAATGATGAGTATCAAATCCTAGATGAGTCGCCGCGAACGTTTTGAACAACAGTGCCATATTAAATCATGATTCCACAAGTGCTCAGATAACATCACTTATGCTTTGCTTTTTTCGAGTCTGCATCTTGCATGCAGAAAGATACGACTGAAAATATTAAATCACTGCAGGGTGCCCTCCAGGTATCGACTGCCAAGCTCGAGGCTTCTGTAACCTGACAACATTCCCCGCTTTGTCTGCTATCATCACGAGCATTTACTGCAGTATAACTCACAGGCCAAAATTCATCTAATGCCTCCACTGGATAGCGCTTCGTCTCAGCTAGCCAGCGAAACCTGCCATCGTGTATCCATAACTCCACATATACCCTCGAGGTTTCGCCGTACCGCTGATCAGCATCATCGTTTCTGGAAACGAAAAAAAAAAAACCCAGCTCCGGCTCCAGAAATTTGTGAAGATGGAGACGTCACCTTTCTTGCTGGAGAAGAGAAACGTCCACTCCGAGCATCGTCTGCAATCATGAAGAATTCATCCAAAGTCTTCAAAGCCATGCTCAGCTCGGGCTTTACTGAAGGTGAAACACTCTTTCGGTCGGATCAATTCACTATTCCGCTTCCCGAAGACGATGTTGACGCAATGTTCACCATCCTGTGCGTCTTGCACAGCAAGAATGAAATGGTCCCGCAGAGTCTCGGCTCAGCAAGCGTCTATCGCATAGCTGTATTGGCGGACAAATACGACCTCATCGTACCGTTAAAGTTTGCTGCACAGTATTGGCTTGACTTTCCCGCAAACACAGGTGACGGGGGATTGTGGCTGCTCACGAGCGCTACATGACTGCTTCAGAATAGCAAGTCGTTTGCTGAGACTACGCATCGTTTGCTGATTCACCACACAGGAAGCTATGGCTTGTTCGCGACTAGGACGGAAACTGATCACGAATTCGCGTCCAGACTGTGTCGTAAGTGCACATTCCAATTCACCGGCATCTTTGGGATGGCACCCCGAGGCACTTGCGCAGAGGCTGAATACTCAAATACCTGAATAGTGTTACTGGAAGAGAAGAGGAACCAAGTTTGAGGGCAGGTGCTGAACGCGTTGTATCGGCCATCCGATATTTTGGACCTTTCCTGCGACTGTGCCTGGAACACACGTCATCTTCAAGGCACCCTCTCGGCCTATCATAGTTATCTGCACTCAGGTTCAATTCACATGCAGAGCATTGTCTTCGCAGTGAGTCTGGCGAAGAAGACAGAGTTTTCTACTTTGAAGACCTCTTGGGACGTCCCTCAGGGGTGCTCTGCCCGATGGGCGCAGCATCGAACTAGTGCTGATCACATGGCCGAACTCATCTGAAGTTTGGATAATTGCCTGCTTTTCGAGGGTTTGTGTCTACTGTGTGTTCGTACTGGGGAGTCTCACGAGGCGCACGGTAACACCATCAATTATAATGATGCTTTTGTCCAAGGAGGCTTCTAGCCCACTTACCAAGACTTCGAGTTTCTCGACATATACAATGTCAATTTTCATTCATCATTACGAGTGAGCAGATACAACAGGGAGTTCGCAAACGACAGCCAAATTGGTTGAATTGTGAATTATAATATATACATCCCGTTCTTCAAACCCGGGAGCCTCCCTTGACACGCCCACGTAAAGAAGGAACTTGCTCAGTAGACAAATTTATGGATAGCACGTAAGTTGCGCCCACAAGAAAAAAGTTGGCGCTTGACCATGTTGTCGGCCTAGATGTGCGTAAGCCTCCGCATGGCGGACGCCGGGCCGAGCCGGAGCAAAAGTTGCAAGTCTCGGGGAAGCGAGCCCCCGGTCATGACGGACATAAGTAGCTTTCACTCAACCTTCTCAGCAACGCCTTTCCCGACCAATGCGCGATATACGAGATGCATTACATTCGTCTCTTGAGCCCGCCAAGCCTTGACAAAAGAGACAAATTGAAGATCGTTCTCACCATCACGACTGATCTGGGCGACTCCTTCCTCTGCCCCGAGCAGCCGATACCCATCTCCGTATGCGCGCACCTCGTTCAATCACACGTGTCAGCCCAGGCTGAGACGCAACTCAAAATAGACGATGGCTCCATCATATGGAGGTCTGGATTGCGCGTGCTGAAACTCGAGCTTCAGCTCCCGCTTCAGCTTCTGCGCAAGATTCGGACAGCCGACCCCGCCAGCGGCTCACCCCAGATCAAAATTATCGCTTCGCGCAAGATTGCAGGACCGCCACATGTCGCGGATATTCCGTTCGACCCCGAGGGACGGATACTAGGACTCTCTGTTCCATTCCCAGTGCCTGCACAAGAGATCTGCTACACTGCGACGAGGGAATTCAGGACATGTGTCGATGGGAACGCCGGACAGCTGAGCATTGATGAGGAGATGGGCGAGAGCATAGATCGCCACGTCTGGGATGCCGGTGTCGTAACTACGGGCTTGTTCTTCGACATGTGTGGCGACGAGACCAACACCAAGTGGCGGAAGACTCCGCTGCTGCAAAGCATCCTGACCTCAGCTGCTCCGGTTAGCCCTGTCAATGCCATTGAACTAGGCTGTGGTGTTGGCATTCTGGGTATTGGCCTGGCTACGGCTCTCTCTGCGCGAGCTCCTCGTCATACGTACAGAGCGGTCATTGAGCAAGAAGCGGACGCGCTCGAGGACAGCGAGTCCGTGGATGGATCAGCAAATAGTGTACCAACATCGCTGGACATTGGCAGCATTCTTCTGACTGATTTGCCAGACGCCGAAGAACTAACTAGAGGCAACATCATCAGGTACCAAGAGGCCCAATCTGCTTCTGGGTCTCGATGCATGGAGTTAGAGTTCGAAAGTCTTGACTGGGAAGATGGCAAGAACGGCTTGTTCGGCTCCAAAGCCAGCGCCACGGCATGGGATCTCATCATCGTCTCGGACTGCACATACAATGTGGACATGCTGTCTGCACTAGTCGATACTCTGTCCGCACTACACATATCCTCCGCCGGCTCAGGCAACGCAGGTCCCAAGGTCATGTTGGCCACGAAGCCTCGCCATTCGTCCGAAAAGGCCCTGTTCGACCTCATGGAGGCCAGTCGTTGGGAGATCCTGGAAAGCGCTACTCAAACTCTGCCTCTCCTAGGACTAGACGACGAGAGCGTAGAGATCTACCTGTTCGGAAAGATGTCGGTGTGAGCATATACGCAAGCTTGGTAGATCTATGCTGAATTCGAGACGGTCCTCCGATGGACAAATCTACCTCCGGTGTCAGATCGCTCGTGGGCAGGAAGGCTTCGCGGCGTTGGACCCAAAGATAACCACTCGGTCCTCAAGCCCAGATTACAGCAGCGCTTTTGAGCTGGAGCTCACTACATGCTCCGCATAGCAACTGAACTCTTTTCAGGGAGAGTGATAATATGCGAGGACGACACTGGGAGCTCGCCACGTACGGTTGTTAAATGCTGCCCACAGTCTCCTCACTTGCAGCAGAGGAGACCATCCTTCTGGTGCCAGTCATCATTACCAAATGTGTGTTGGCTCGGTAGCCCGTGGTGACCCAGCACCGATAGGCTGTATATCAACGACCTTGCTTAAGCAAGGGATATTCGATGCCCCTCAAGATGGCCTTTGACCTTTGTAGAGACAACAAGGAGCACATGGCAAGTGGCAGGTGGCGCTTCACAGCAACGGCAACGAAATGGTCGTATTTCAGCAGCAGCTTTCTCATATGAAGTCGTCAAGAGACACCTCGAAGCCAAACAGCAACGTAGCTGTTCTTCCACTACTGCGATGGGTCTGTCATGGCCAGCTCACTGTGTAAAGCCAACTGATATCGCACTATACGAATACGGAGGTGTAGCCAGGGTGCTTGGGATAATCCTTGTCGAAGCCGATTGCCCGGTCCTTGTCCCACACGGCTGCTTACTCATCAAAGGCGTGAATTATAACGACAAGTCTCAATAAGCATCTTATTCTTTTGATTCCCCCGTCTTTACATTGCAGTGAATAATGAAGACGTCCAAATTCGATAACCTAGACTCATTGAACATAACTCATGGCTGTCGGCGAAAATATCGACCTTTGGGCGCCCTGTACAAGCGATATCATCCTCCAGGTTCGCTCGGGGAAACTGAAGAAGTACAAGGGCCTCAATATCGAGTCAGGAATCGATAAGTCACTCCTCAATGGACCGGTACACATCGGCGCTCTTGGCATCGACGGCGACGAGCACGACTTAACATTCCACGGTGGACCTGATAAAGCCGTGCATGGATGTAAGTCCTGTATTTCGTCATGGGCGCCTATCATTGTTTTCTTGGGCTGAGCATGTCGCATTTCAGACTGCTGCACGCATTACCCATCATGGCAAGATGAGTTTCCCACAGCCGCCTCCCGTTTTCAGCCCGGCGGCTTTGGCGAGAACCTCGTCACAGAGTGGATGAACGAGAGAAACGTCTGTATCGGCGACACGATGGCCATCGGTAACCCGGAAACCGGCCCCCTGCTGCAGGTCTCCTTGCCGCGCCAGCCCTGCTTCAAACTCAACCATCGCTTCGAGTTGAAGAATTTCGCGCCCAATACATGGCGACTTAGCAGGACAGGCTGGTATTATCGCGTGTTGCGAGAGGGCTGGGTGCAAGCTGGTGACGAGATCCGCATTGTTGAGCGGCCTAACCCAGAGTGGACGATTGAGAGGATACAGGAGTATCTGCATCGCAATACGGGGGACCTCGAGATGAACGAGAAGTTGGCGGCCATTGCAGAGTTCGGCAAGGAAAGCCATGATGCGTTTGCGAATAGAGTGGCGAAACAGAAGGCGAAGGCGAAGAAGGAGCAAGAAAAAGCGGCCGAGGCAAAGCAGTGGAGAGACTTCAAGATCGTGGAGAAGACGAGACAGACGCCCCGGATCACGTCTTGTGTTCTGGAGGCGGTTGAGGCGGTTGAGGATGCACATATGAGTGAGGGCGCCCATGCTAAAATCAAAATACCGGTGGCTGGCGGAGGAGAGCCGCTAGTGCGAGCGTACTCTGTTGTGTCTGGCGACAAGAACAAGCTTGAGTTCGGAATATCTCTCGAGGACAACAGCCGCGGTGCCTCGAAGTATCTCCACGAGGCCGCTCAAGTCGGAGATACACTGCAAGTGGGCAGAATAACGTCGATGGAACTCGTCACATCCGCCAGCTGCCATGTCTTTATTGCAGGTGGAGTAGGCATCACTGCGTTCCTGCAGCTGCTCGAGGGATTACGAAAGTTCAACTTCGCTGCTCAGCTGCACTACGCCGTCCGGTCTGCGGATGAGATTCCCTTCACGGAGCGGATCGATAAGCTGGGCGAGGAAGTCGTCACGATCTACGACAAGTCACAGGGCCAGCGACTGAGCATCTCTCGTGTACTCAAGACAATGCCATGGAATTCGCGAGTCTACTTCTGTGGGCCGCAGCGCATGATGGACGAGGCTCTCATAGAGACTCGAGCGGCCGGACTTGCTCCGGACGAAGTGCACTTTGAGGCTTTTGCGGCGAATACCAGCGGAGACCCATTTGAGGCTGTTGTGGCCAACCGTGGGGAGGCTGTTGTCCAGGTCGGCGGGGAAGAGACACTGCTTGAGGTCCTGCAGAAACAATTTGGCGTCGACGACATCTCATCTTCGTGCGAGGTTGGAAACTGTGGAACTTGCAAGATCACGTTGAAGAGTGGGAGGGTGGATCATAGAGGCACGGCTCTTACTGATGAGGAGAAGGCGGAGACGATGCTCAGCTGTGTCAGCAGGGGGGTGGGACGAATCGCCATTGAGATATGAGAGACTGGGATTTGGACTGAGAGCTAACTGCGTTTATTTGCGATAGTCTGAGTACTGAAACGTCTCGGTCTCCCAATTTGTGGCGATGTTGGATTATTGGCGCTCCGCATGCTATCACTCACACAGTAGGCTTTAGCTTTCCCAAGTCCTCGAGAGTTGGGATGGGCTCTAAGCTTTTCGCGTTTTGTTGTCTCTTCTTCTCAATGAGCCGGTCCATACTCTGCGATCAGCCCACAGATGATGCTCTCGCCGTGCTCGAGGTTCATTTCTGCGTGTCATTGATGTCCAATTATGTTCAGCTTCCTACCGTTCCTCAGAACATAGCGGTACTACTTTGATACTTTCCGCGGCGCATTGTGTCCAAGTGCGTTTGCTCAATCTGTCCGCTCGCCGCGCCGATGTCTTGGAAACCCTCGTCGATCTGTTTTTAGTGCAGTTGGATCCGTGATGTATTCATCCCAGACTTTCCATGCTTGCTGGCTGCACAATTTTTATCCAGTTCCGCTGTCCTTGCTGTTGGCGGATTTGCTTTGAAATAAATATGTATCAGGTGAAGCGCACCAGGCACAGGGCAGTATTAATGGACAATCGCATTCGTTCGCCATCTATTGTACCAATTGTATGACTCAGGATGTTTCTCCACTGCTCTCCTTCACTTTCATTCCCTTCATCAACTTCACCTCCATTTGCGAGTGGGTCCGTGAGCCGGTCAATTCTTGCTACAAAGGCCAGTGTTTTGTGAGGCATCTTGCTTAATGTATCTATCTTCCTTTCCCTTCCGAACGGATCAACAAACAGACAACTCTCCAGCAACAGACCACTGCCACACTCAACAAGATCCGCATCAAGCACTACTTGACTGAATCTTCGGCACCCGATAGTCGTCTTCCATCTACACTGTCAAGCTCGCAACTTCAACACTGTATCAAACAAGATGAACACCATCACCAAGATCATCTATCCTCTGGCCGTCCTGATGCTCGCTGGCCTCTCGGCTGGTGGAACTCTGCCACCGGTCGAGCGCAACGCCTGCGATGGCATCAATGCCAAGCCTCTGCTGTACACCCCGTACTACTCGACCGACTGTTTGTCCATCACCGCCTCCAACCAGACCTATCCCAAAAGCATTCCTCGGACGCTTTGAAGACAGAATTTACTAACAAACAACTCCCAGGCCCACCTGTGCACACCGTCTACTCGAACGGCCAGTGCGCCGGGTGGAAGGACACCGACGTCGAGTGCACCTCCTTCTGCCAGAACGGCAAGTCCATCTCTTCCCAAGCTCGTTCTTACCCAGTTTGTGACCAGAGCCTAACATCCCATTCCAGACACCACCTTCTCCTACGGCCAGGAGTCACCCTTCGCCCGCTCCGACTGCCACTACCCCCTCGAGTGCTCCATCAGCGAGTCGTCATCGACCTCGTACAGCTACGGCATGTCGATCAGCCCCAAAGTCGGCAAGGCCCTCAAGATCGGTGTCTCTGGTAGCTTCTCCTACGGCACCTCGACCGCCTACGGCCGCTCGTGGAGCTTCTCGCCCCAGTCCGGTGACTGTGGTTATTTTACCTGGGTGCCCATCCAGAAGACTGTGTGGTAAGCCACCCACAACACCATGTCTCCTCTGTGTGCACACAATTTCTGATCATACTCATATGTACAGCGGCACTCTCACCCTCGGCTCGGTCATCACCCTCGACCCAACCGACCCCAACCCCATCAATATCTGCGACCCCAACCCCGTGACCACCAGCTCGTCCTGTTACTCAGAAGCCTGGAAAGTCAGCGCCTCGCCCGACGGCGTCGTCGTCTTCGTCTACACCGACTGCGCCACCCGCGCGCCCCTCGGCCCCGAGCACCAGGACCCCGCCTACAACCAGCCAGGCGTCGCGCTGCCGCCGAGTATCGTTGTCAACACGCAGGAGTCGTGGGCAAACAGCACATGCAGCATCGTCTCGCGCATGGGGCCTCCCGGCGGCGGCGGCGGCGACTTCATTGACTTTGTGATGCAGGGCGCGGGCATGGACTGGGCGAGCATTGGGGATGCGGGCGAGGGGCTGTTGGGTCGGCTTACGGGCGGCTGTGGAAATGGCACGATGTTGAATGGGACGCAGGCGACGCCGTGGAACTTCACTTGGACGCCTGAGGATCCTGTCTTTGACTTTACGGCCGAGGGCACGATGTTTGGGCTGGATCATGGCGATGATAGCGTGCCGAATTGCATTGGTGATGTGTTGGTGAGCTTGGGTGGGCCGTTTAGGGATGGGTGCCAGGGCTGGAACTGAGAGTCGCGAGATCCAACGCAGAGGAGTGGAGCTGGAGAAAGCAAACGGTTGCTTTCAACGGATACGCTATTATCAGCCAAGCAAATACCCACAATGAGACACTGAGCAGGTGGTATCAGGGCAACAATTGTGTGGGTGATGTTCTTGAGCTTCTGAACGATTGTATCATGCGATTTGTGTACCGCATTCGGTGTGAGTATAGGGCAGCCTAAGCACTATGTTGAATATGGTTCGTGACACGGCTTGCTGCATCGAGAGCGGCTGTAGCGCATCTCACAAGCTGGGTGCAAGGTCCGCATTTGGTCTCACCGTGACAGTTCGAACAAGTGTCAGGGCACTATTACAGCAGGCCTCAAAGCAATGCGGAGGACGGACTTGTGGAGGGCTGGAACTGCCTGCGTAAGGGTGGTGAGCTCGGAGGGACAATGGTGGACAGGTGCCGCGCTGTGCCACAAAGTGTAACGAAGCCAAAATAGGGGGAAAGCATTACTTTGAAGGTAAGCCTCCTCCGAAAGGTGCTGGTGACAAGTTGTGGGATTTGTGTGTGGGAGAAATGATCAAAGGCACATCGTCAACACTGCGTCACAAACATCTAACAGCTCATCATCCTGTCGCCGCCGAACGCACGGCCTGACAGAATGTTACTTATTTCCCTTGTATGGCTTCCTGACATGAACTTGATACATTTCGCCCAAACGTGTCCGATCCGATTTATCGCACGAATCAGTCCCAAACCGACCGGGTGCTGAGAACCTTGCTGCCTTTCCCGATGTGGCCCATCAGAGATATTCACACAGTCCTACTCTTCCACGGCGCCATCTAGACAGACAGACGGATCAAAGACCACCTCGCGTCGCGTTGCCAACACCTTCAGGACTTTCTCTTCCTCGTATCTACCTGCTCCAGAATTGTGGCACTTGATGCCGCACGCTCCAGGCAATCCACGATGAACCGGAATTCCCCTGGGGCATAGGTAGGTCTTCTTTATGGCCCAGATTGGGTGGAACTCAAGTGCGGCGTTTCCCTGGACAGCACCGAAGCGGTCGGAGATTTCTTCGAGGACGTTGGCACCAGAAACCATGATGGACGTATACTTGGTCTTGATGGCATCAAGATATCGCTTGTCCTCAATCCAGTCCTCCAGCTTAGCAATGCCGAAGTAGCGGGCCTGGCCAAGAAGCGCCACATATCTCTCGTAGTCGAAGGCATTCGCGGCCGCATTGTAGAACAAGGGCGGGGTGCCGCTGCGAAGGTAGGCGAGGACATCCTGGAACACGCTTGGGTCTGCGTCGATGAAGTAGCTGCCGTCGATGGCATCGGTGTTGCTCCAGCGGCCAGAGAGACGTGCTGCGAAATAGGTGCTCTCGCTTGTCAGAGTGGCGCAGAGTGTTTCGAAGCGCCTCTCGCCGACTTGAAGGACGATTCGGCCCTCGGGAATGAAGTGGTGGTGGTGGTGGTGGTAAGCATCTCCAGGGTGTCCGACGGCGTTTTGCTGCCCTTGGTCATCCTCGGATGTGGTCGCTGAGTTGTGCATGGGTAGGAACTCCATGATATGCAACGAGTTGTGCAGGGAAAGAAACAGTATATTGGAAGATGATAGTCCAGTGTATACTTACTATAAATATGCGAAGCGTCAGGTTCCCAAGCTGGATAGACTCCTTTGACCCAAACCCGTAAACAAAGACGTCTTGGTGACCACGTTTGTTCCAGGGACAACGACTCAAGTAGAGTGTCAAGACAGTGTCAAGGCAGCAACTTCTTGCCATTCACATTCCTTTTTCCATCTCTACAGAACCATCGCCCGTCCCCCTGTATGTTCTACTTGTTCGCCCTACGGTGGTGTCACCTCGGGTATCCTGCCATCTGCTGCCCCACGGAGCAAGAGTCCCAGGATCTATCGACCTTCCTCCGCTTCTGTGACTATGGCGATATCCATCAGCAAGGTGCGATGTTTGGGCTGGATCATGGGGACGATGGTGTTCCGAGCTGCATTGGCGAGGGTTGGTGCCAGGGTTGGAGCAGGGAGCAGCGAGGCTCAGCGCAGAGGAGTGGATCTGGAAATTGCTGGTGGCTGAGTTCAGAAGATGGGCCATGACCGACCAAGTAATTACTTACAGTGGAACACTGAGCAGGTACTGCACTGCGCAGTATGTGGACGACGAGTGCACACATGCGATGTTCTTCCGGCGAGGTTGAATGGAGACAGGGTTAGGGTTAGACTTAGTCATCGCGTGGACTCTCGACCAACCGCACTCCTAAATCAGGCAGGAGCGTTCGTACCGTCAAAGCCACTTTGTTTGCTTTGCGATACTGAATCATCTCATGTTTCGGAACTTCAGTCCTTTCTGACCAAGACTGTCACTTCCAAACATCTCTTACAACATCTCCAGGCTTGTGTGAATAGCACCCAGCACAATAGCAACATCCGCGGGCACCAAATCAAAGACACCTGGCGGTTGCGCCCCTCGCTCTCTCATCAGTCACGCGCCCCACGCTTCACATCGCAACACCTCAACTCACTTGCTCCACACAGTTTCTCACCGCCAGGCATACCGCCACATCGATTTGTTTCAAGCAACACATCTTGGACCCAATACGACAGCTCCAGCATCGACAGCCTAGCCGCTAGCCGCGCACCGCCACCACCATGGCCTCCGCACCGCCCCAAACAGGCGGTGCCCCCAGCGAGCCCATCATCACCCTCCTCCGCCACGGCCACGCCTGGAACAACATGATCTCGGGCTTCCCCTGCCGCGACCCGATCCTCACCGAGCGCGGCCAGCGCCAAGCCAGCGCCGTAGCTCTCTCCCACCCACCGGACCTCATCGTCGTCTCGCCCCTCACCCGCACGCTCCAAACCGCCATCACAGCCTTCGCGCCCAACGACCGCGGCATCCCCGTGCAAGTCTGGCCCGACCTGCGCGAGTGCGGCGACCGGCCCTTCAACATGTGCCGGCCGCGCGCCCAGCTCGCGCAGCGCTACCCGTTCTTGGACTTTAACGAGTGCAAGCACAGCGGCGTGTACGATCAGAGCCATAGCGGGCGGTCGCGGGCGAAGCGCGTGCGCAAGCGGCTGGTGCAGCTGAGTCGCGAGGGCGGGTATCGCCATATCGTCGTCGTGAGTCACCAGGGGTTTATCAGGCGGCTGAATGGCGGGCTCAGGAGCTATCGCAACTGTGAGTGCTGGACGTATCGGGTGGGGGTGGACTTTAGTGTGACGGCGGATGGGGATCTGGCGCCGCCGAGTGAGGGGTCTACGGGGCCGACGCAGGTTGCCGAGGGCGAGATGCCCGAGGTGGATGAGGCTGTGGATGAGGGGGCGTGAGGGTGGGGATTCTGGGTAGTGTGTTTGGTACTTTGGGTGGTGTGCTTGGTGCACAGTTCTTCATCAGCGGAAAGACTGGCCCGAGCCCTACTAACGGGGAGATCGACGATTACGGGCTAGGCTGCGCACATATAACGGTAGTAGGAGGCCGGTGGCCTGGCCCACAGTTCGAGGAAGCTGACGGCTGGCTCTTCGATGACAGGAGATCCAAGCTCAGCGAATTATATCTACATCGACAGCGATGACTCCAGGGTCAAATGCAACAGGATAGAAGTCTAGAACGGCAGAGACTCGTAAACAAATAAAGCGGCCTTGGACTGGCCACTTCACAGGCGCACCGCTCCGAACAGCGAATGGTGCCTCGCATATCGTCAAACATTGCAATCGCCAACTCTCCATTTGAAAGCTGCAATATCTGCTTCTCGAAACCCTCGGCATGAGGGGACCGAGACTCACGAGCTACATGTTGACGAATGACCCACAGTTGAGCATTGGTTTGTAGTCTGCCGTAGTCTTGCGGTTGTTGAAGTATATATGCAACCCCTGATAGTTGAGTGCCGCCCCAGTCATGTGGTTCAAATGCGTCAGTTTCCCACCCACGCGCCCCCCCCCCAGCCCCTTCCGGCCTGATCCGATACCAAAATGCATAGACCGACCGACCGACCCCGTCCAAGAACGCCTGCTTTGTGCAAATATCCACCCCTCCTCCCAACCATGCCATTACTCTTTCCTCGGCGACTTTGTTCTCGTATGCGGGGAAGTTCAAGTACCCGTCACGCGCCGCGGTGGGGTCTCTGCTCTTTTCGACACGCATTTCACAGGCACGGCCGACCCCAGCGGGCCACCTCACGCCTTCTGCTCCTCGTCTTCGCCCCCACCGTACTCCTCGCCGTATTCGTCGCATATCCATAGACAGAACTTCTCCCACAGCACCTCCCACTCCTTCAGCCTCTGCGCCTTGATGCCATCGCCGAGACTCGCCTCCTTGATCCCCTTGACCCACTCATCGTTGGACTGGTCCTCGAAGCAGCTCCAGCGAATGCTGTTCTCAGCGAGGGAGCCCAGGCCTGCGAGCCCGAGGTTCTCCCACCCTTGCAGGGCTTGCCAGAAGTCGTGGCTCATTCCCGCCGTGTCCTGAACTGAGGGTCAGTGTGGGCTGCCTTTGCCAAAGGTGGCGGAGAAGAGAGCTTACCTGTCCCAACATGGCAGGATCATCATTACTCAACGAACACGGCACGCCCCTCGCAATCAGCGCCGGCAGCGGATGACTCGTGATGCTCCCACACAGCCGCAGCACCTCGTTCGAAATCGGACAGCTCTCGACCAATATCCTCTTGTCCCTGACCATATCAATCAACAACGGGTGCTTGAACAGGCTAAACCCATGCCCGATCCGCCGCGTGCCCAGCAACACCGCATCGAACAAGTTCTCATCCGTGCTCGTGCCGTCGCCCAGCGTCTCGCCCGCGTGGAAGAAAAACGGCATCCCGTCGCCCAGCCCCTCGTCCGCGACCTGCTTGCGGAACCAAAACAGCTCGGGGAGCACGTCGCGCAGCGGCCGGCCGAGGTCCTCCTGCCCGACGAGGTCGTAGCCCGCGAGCAGCGTGGGGAACTCCATCTTGGTGGTGATGGCGTGGTCCATGTTCTGGATGAGCGTCTTTTGGTCCCAGATGCGGAGGGACGTCCAGATCATGCGCAGGCCCCAGAAGCCGGCGCCGGCGGGCGAGGACTGGAAGGCGGCCAGTTCTTGCTGGATGACGGTGAACATGTGCGAGTAGTCGGACTCGGGCGTTTCCGAGTTGAGGCGGTAGTAGTTGAGGGGCCATGTGAATCTGCGCTGTGGTGTGAGTAGGCCGATTGCATGAGCCGGGTTTGGGCGAGAAGGGCACTCTTACCTCAGCTCCCCCCAATACACCCCGTCCTCGTGGTACTGCTCCATCAAGCGCCTCAAAAACTTCCTAAACACCGGCTCGTAATGCAGCACCGTGCCCATAATCAGGAAGCACATGCTGAACTTCTTCCATATGTGATCCACCCCATGGTGCTGCTCCACACTGTCCGTCTCGGAGATCGTCGTCTTGCTCTTCATCCACCGCACCCAGCCCTCCCTCCCGCCATCCGGAAACGTCTCGGCCGCCCGCACCAACGGCACAAACTCGCCCAGCCGGTAGCTTTTGTCGTCCCAAATCGACATGCCCGCATTCCGCTGCTTGCTGAAGAACCGAAAGCTCACCAACGCCTCCCGCCGGCCCTCGGCGGTCGCCAAGTGCGTCTCGGGCGCCGCAACATGCATCCCCGGCTCGTCCAGCAACACGCGGAACACCCAGTCCAGATCGACAATCGCGTCCAGATGCGCGTGCAGGATGCTGCCCTTGGGCATCCTGCGCACAATGCGCCACAGCTTGGTCGTCTCCATGCGGCGCTTGGCGAGCGTGAACATCATGCCGCTGTGCATGGTGACGTCCTCGCGCACCGCGAGCGCGTCCTCGTACTGCGGTGTCCAGAGCGTGCGCTGCTCCTCGGCGCGGATGGCGGCGACGATGCGGTGCGCGCGGCGCGCGATGGGCGAGAGCGAGGCGCGGAACGAGGCGTCGGCGCGCTGGCGCTTCTCGGTCGCGATCAGCGCGCTGCGGCCGGTGAGGAATTTGGCGATGGGCGTCGAGGTCGGCGCGGGGATGCTGGCGGCGAGGGCGTCGTAGTCGCCGTTGGACATGGCCATGGTGGGCGGTAGTGGTGGTGGTGGTGGTGGTGCTGAGCGTCTTGGCCTTGCTGGTGCGGTGGGGTGTGAGCTGGTCGCTGCTGTGGATGGCGTGCTGTACTGATCCGGCAAACTTGAAGCCTGACACTGACAGGAATACTATTTTGGGACCCTGACTCAAGAGACGATGATGAGCGTTGCCTGGAGGGGTCAGGAGGAGCCGGCTGATGGGTAATGTGCCTCGTGGGGAGTGGGACTCCAGCCGGCTGCTATAAGCGAGGAAAACGCAGCAGGCGGGCGGGCCTGTGAAGAGGCGTCGATATCCAATCTCACTCTCGTGCAGTCGTCAACGCGCCGAAGCAGAAAGAAGCCAGACGTGACCGGAGAAAAGGGGGCGCCGGACGTTGGAGTCGTCGCTGAGGGTGGTTGGTTGGTGGCATGACTTGACACTTCGCCAGTCTTCCTCCAAATCCTCTGGGAATTGCGAAAAAGGGCGAAATGAGAGCTGATCGTCAAGGTCAGGGGTGCGTCCAGGGGTATCCCCGTCCGCAGCGTGAAAGGCAGGGGTGACCTTGCCCCGAGCGTGCCGACGGCGGGCGCCCCGGCAGCAGACCGGCCCATGTCCGAACAGCCCACCCGGCCGAGACGGAGGGCAACACCGGGGTCTGGCATCCGAGACACGAAAACATCCACTTTGGCGCTGGCTGAGAGCTTGGTACGTGGTGCTGTGAAACGACTGCGTTGGGGGTCGAGAGGCCACCAGTGAATACGGCGATACTCGGACACACTCCTGGCCAGGTCAACGTCGGAGTTCCTGGGAAGGATGGCTCGCCCCTGGCATCGGAACGGCCGAAATGTGCCAGGGCTGATCGCCTTGAAAGCATTCTTGTGCGTGACATGGTGCAGAATCTTTGGGGAGTGCAAAACAGGTCTTGGTTCGTCTGCAGATCTTCAAGGCGGCACTCGTGGCAGCTTCGTAGGAGCCATATCGCGGACCCTGAGCAAGTCCCCGTACTTCGCCCCATACATTTTCAGCAGTCCTAGCGTGTACTGGCAGCTGAACAACGCCCCGTATTGAACGGCGCCTCATACGGCCCCCAAACCGCCGTGATAAACGGACCAGGCCGACGCTCATGGCGTCAAGCGGCAAGACGTGCATTGGGCGCCTATTGGTGATACACCACATTCCATGCTCCAGGCACGCACGGCACACACGCCGTTACCACCAAAGCACTGCTTGAACGGCCACTACTAAAAGAACATTGGACGAAGTTTCAGGCACGGGTGCGACTATGGGAAGATCCAACACGTCGCGGCCTTGTTGCTGGACCGCTGCTGGCAACGAGGCGTGGTGGAGAGGCGTGTCCTGGAGCAAAGGGCCCATGCCAACATCCATACAGCCTGCTCTCTGGCTCCTTTACCTGATGATCCTTAAATCTTCATTTTAGTGGCTTCAAGCTGAATGAATGCTGTCGCTGCTGCTGTCCAGATGCATCACTGCTACAAACGGCATGACGGCAATTCTCAGGTGCAACACCACGACCAGTAGGCAGGAACACGATGTTGACTGTGGACGCAAAGGCTTCCCAGTCCTGGTACGCCTTATCATGGCCTCCACACGCGCATCTCACCGCGCCTACGCAGCAAGCACACTCTCCATCTCATGCCGCCCACAGCCCTTCCAAACCCCCTCCTCCTCCTCGTGTCCCGGCATAACCACCCAAGCCCGCGCGCCAACCGGCACCGTAACCCAAACAACCACCCGCGCCCCCTCCACAAAGTCCCCACCCACAACCTCCCACGTACACCCAACCAGCCCCAACGGCCCCTCGAACCCAACCTCCCCCCTCACCAGCCCACCCCCAGGCCTCGGCCTCACCCTGAAAGTCCTCCACCCCGCCGCCATCATCTCAACACCGCCCACAACCTCATGCAACCACTCCGCGACGCTGCCAAGCGCATAATGGTTGAAACTCGTCATGTCCCCCGGATTCACCCGCCCATCCGGCAGCATGCTGTCCCACCGCTCCCATATCGTGCTCGACCCCATCGTCACCGGGTACACCCAGCTAGGACACCCCTCGCACAAGATCATGTCGTACGCAAGCGCTACGCTCCCCGTCGCCGTGAGCGCGCGCAGGATGAGCGGCGTGCCCGCGAAGCCGGTCGCGACGCGGAAATCCGCTGCGCGCACCTGCCTGGCGAGTCGTTCGCCCGCGACGCGCACCTGCTCGCGAGTAGACAGGAGGCCAAAGACGATGGCCAGCGCCAGCGCGGTCTGCGAGTCGCCGACGACGAGCCCGCTCGGCGCGACGTATTTCGCTTGGAACGCCCGCTTGAGCGCGTCCGCGTCAGCCTGGTAGCTGCGCGCCGCGGCTGCGTTTCCGATCACGACTGCGACTTGCGCGGTGATGGCCGTGACGTGGCACAGGTAGGCGTCGGCGACGAGCGTGCCGTCGGTGCGCGCCAGCGCCGCGTTGTCGGCGGGCGCGCTGGGGTCGAGCCAGTCGCCGTATTGGAAGAGGGAGGGGTCCCAGAGGTTGGTGGCTGGGTCGCGCTTGATGGATTTGTCGAGGTGCGCTTCCATGGAGGGGAATTGATTGAGCAGAATGGCGGCGTCGCCTGAGGCGCGGTAGGTCGCCCAGGGCACGAGGATGGCGGCGTCGTCCCACACGGCGACGGGGTTGTCGTTCTGGCTTAGGCGCCCGTGGAGGACGTCGGGGATGACGACGGGGACGGTGCCGTTTAGCGCTGCTTGGTCGATCGACAGATCGCGCAGCCAGTTCGTCAGGAACCCCGCGGAGGCGTACAGGAAGAGCGCGGTGGGCGCAAAGACTTGCAGGTCGCCCGTCCAGCCGAGGCGCTCGTCGCGCTGGGGGCAGTCGGTGGGGACCGCGAGGAAGTTGCCGCGCATGGACCAGACGACGTTTTGGTGGAGCTTGTTGAGGAGTGGGTGCGAGGTGGTGAAGGTGCCTGTGCGGTGGAGGTCGGTGCCGAGGACGAGCGCGGACAGTGTGTCGGCGGACGGTGGGATGGGGTCGGAGGCGGACCAGCCGGTGAGCTCGACGTAGCGGAAGCCGTGGAAGGTGAACTGCGGCGCCCACGCGAAGTCTGTGGGCTCGGCGCCCGAGAAGATGTATGTGTCGGTGGCTTTGGCGCTGCGCAGGGGCCGCGTGCAGAGTTTGCCGTTCTCGAGGACTTCGGCGTGGCGGACGGTGAGGGTGTGGCCGGCGGGTTTGGCGAGTCCGCGGATGCGGATGTGGCCGACGAGGTTCTGGCCGAAGTCGACGAGGGTGGCGCCGCTGGGGGAGGTGGAGATCTCGATGGGCTTGACGACCTCTGTGATGCGCACGGGCGGCGCGTCGGTGGAGACCAGGGCGGTGTTGTTGAAGTCGAAGGGAAATATGCCGGCCTTCTGCCAGGCGGTGCTTTCTCGATACTGTGGCTTGTGGATGTTGGCGAGTTCCTCGCGCGCGTCGTAGACCTCGCCGTCGTAGAGGGAGGCGCTTTGTCTTGGTGAGGGGTGACACGTCCATGTGTCGTCTGAGACGACCTGGGTGGTGCCTGCGTGGTGGATCTCGAGCTGGGCGATAAAGGCTGGTTTGTCGCCGTAGAGGTTGCGGAGACCAGGTATCCACAGCAGGCGGCCGGCGTACCAGCCTTCGGCGACCTCGACGGTGATTACATTCTCACCGGACTTGAGCAGGTCGCTGACGTCGTGCGTCTGGCACGGAACGCGGTGGTGGTAGCTCGTCCAGCCTGGGGCCATGTAATGGTCGCCCACGCGCTTGCCGTTGATGTACGCTTCGTAGAGACCGAGGGCGGACATGTAAAGCCTGGCGTATGAACCTCTCGCCTTGTCGGCGTACTTTTCGTCTGGCACGGTGAAGACTTTCCGGTATATGGTGGGCCGGTGCGGCACACCCTCCGGGGAGGGGGGCTCCGGCGACGTGATGAACTTGGCCCTCCAGTCCGACGCTTCCAGGAGGCCAGCTTCCACCGGTGCCCAGTCGCGGACTCGATGCGGCATAGGCTGTGAAGGCGTGAAGGCAGCCTTGACCTCTGCGGCTGTCATGCCATCACCAAGGTACTTGGTGTCGAGGTCGGCCCAGGGCGTCTGGGTCGAGTTGGAGGCCGTGACGAGCACCAGCGCCCTCGCCCGCGAGCGTAGCTTCTTTGCAGGCCATGGCTCAAATAGAGAGCTGCTAGAGGCGACCTCTGTCTGGCACTCGCCTTGGTTCTCAGGGTCGGTACCTGGCTGGAAGATGCGGACACGTGCCAAGTAGCCTTTCTGGGTCCATCGCGGGCCTGGAGCTGCTGTTGAAGTGCTCTGCTCCTCGCCGTCTTCAGTGCTGGCACCAGAGCTGTAGCGCCATGAAAGGCGAGGCCTGCCGGTGCCAACACCGAAGCCGTCGGGATGGTGCTCGAAGCGAATGTGCCTGGCCTTGTACGTCTCCAAGAGAGTCATGGTCACGAATGTCTAGGGCAGTTGAGAAAGCAAGACTTGAAGACTGATGATGGTGGTGGAACTGGACTATATTGGCTAGGATGCTGGAGGTGGACCAAGAATCGCAAGCAGCGAGCCTGCGCTGCCCCGCACCTTGGGAGGACGCGCGGGGTTTGCTTGGATGTCTCGCAATCCCTGAAACCACAAGCTGAACTCAAAAGCTCGGTTTCTCGGCGACAAGGCTCGTCACCGATGCCGTGAGAGCAAGTCTCCACGCCATGGACGGAAAGCGGGCCTCCTGCCAGAAGCTCGGATCCGGACAGTGCGCGCGAACTGCGTGCCGCAGCACATCGGCCCCAGCCTTCTCGCGGCTGTGACGCCTGTGTCCTGTTCCCACGTCGTCAGCGCCGGCCACAACCAAGTGTCAAGATCTCGGGTGGGAGTGAAGGGTAGTCAGAGAAAGAACAATGTAGTTGGTTGATAAAAGAAAACATGCTTGTTGTGAAACAAATTCATAAACAGCCTCTCTGAAAAGAATCATCATATTGGTGGGAGGTGGTGGCGTGGAGAGATAGATGTCCTCGACTTACGCTGCTGTCTGGTGAGGGTGATGGATGCTCCGCGCTGCGCGCCGGTCAAGGTCAGTAAGCAGTAAGATGGACAGGTCTAAAAGCAGCCATGGTCAGCGTGTTGTCTGCGTCGTGGTGGACGGTGGACGGCGCATGTCCGCAAGATTGCACTGGCTGGTGAAGGTCAGAGATGCACAGAGTGCTTGGGTTTGTCCTCTTATGACAGGTCTTGAGTCTGCTCAGAAACACGGACCAATCTCTCATCATGTAGAAGGGAATGGGTAGCAAGTCGAGGGCGAAGGAGCATGCAAACGTACCATCAATAAGCTGACCTGGGAGAGGACATGGCGAAAGCAAAGGCTTCGTCCAAGCGCGCGTGTGCTAATGTCCGTCTCCCAAGTCGCGCCCACGAATCATGCAAAGCTCATCAGCTTGGCCGTCATCGCATGACGATCAGCATCAAGGGTGCAATGACAGACTGCCACCGAGAGGGTTGTGATGTGGCGGTGGCGGTGGTTGCAGTGGGAGGAAGAAGAAGAAGGAGGAGGAAGCAAGCGCAGGACGGCAGAAATTGAAAATTCATGCAAAGTCGACTTTTGGCGCGCCGTTGCCGTGGAAACGGAAGCGAGCCGCCGAGGCCCCCACGCGAACGGGCTCGCCTCGAAACATCGACCTCTGACTTTTGATAAAGCACCCGCCAATGTTGTCGACACCATTATTGTGGCACTCCTCGTCCTGCAACGGTGACATTGACTCGAATCCGACTTCCATGCGCCGCACATTGCGACAAGACGTCCCATACCATCCGGTCGTAATGCCCGCCGCGTGCACGCCTCCTTCTTCAACATGAACTCCGAGAGCCTGCGCACAGCCTCGCTGTACATCAACAATCAGTTACTGTCTCGAGGCCTCCTGCGCGATGGCCGCCCCATCGACTTTGATCGTCCTGGCGACGACGACTGCGAGCTGGCCGACACCATGGGCCGCGTCATGAGCGTGGTCAACGACCTGATCCTCCGCCGAGATGTACGCCTGTCGATCTCCTTTTTCGCAGCAGCAACACCCCGACTCGCTTCAGACCAACAGCTAACATGCATCCTCAGCGCGACGCCGAACACCGCGAATCTCTCTCCACAACGCTGCGCACCCTCCGCGCCGACTCTCTCCGCCAGACAGACCACCTCTCCCGGCTCCAAGACAACCTCACCTCCGCCAACCGCCAGCTCGCACTCGCCTCTGCCCACGACGCCGCCGTCCAATCTCAACTCAAAGCTGCCGAGTCCACCATCCACAGACTTCAAGCCGACGCCGCGCGCACCAAGAAGTTGGTCGCCGAAACCCGCGCCGCCTGCGCTACCGATGTGCGCCGCCGCGACCGCCAGATCGACGGGCTTAAGAAAGCCGTCGCCGAGGCAGGCCGCGCGCGTGGAGAGCGCAAGAGTGCAGGGATCACAACGATCCATGTCACGGGCGAGGTGGGCGGCGATGAGGCTGGCGGTGTGAATGGAGCGGATGTCATGGACGAGGGCTATGATTTGCGCCAGGAGACAAATGCCTTCCTTGCGCAGCTGGCGAAGGGCTTGAGTGAGGAGAACGAGACGGTGCTGGCGGTGATCCGCAAGACTTTTGCCAGCTTGAAGGACATGAGCGGGTGGGGCAAGGACGACGACGGCGGCGACGACGCTGCTGCTTCTGGCAAGGCATTCGGTCAGAGTGTGACCCTTTCTACGAACCCCGAGGATATGCTCCCCGATCTGGAAGGCGTGCTGAGCCATCTGCGCACCATGCTCAGCAACCCGGCCTTCGTGCCCATCGAGGACCTCCAAGAACGCGACGACGAGATCGCCCGTCTGCGCGACGGCTGGGTGCACATGGAGGTCCGCTGGCAGGAGGCCGTGCAGCTCATTGACACCTGGCGGCGGAGGATGGCGGCGGATGGACGGCCGGTTGATATGGAAGAGCTCAAGATGAGTTTGCACTTGAGTCCGGTGCGCCTCAAGAAGGTTGGTGGGACGGTAGTGGCGGAAAGCGAACAGTTTGGGCTGTCTACGTTGCAAGAAGAAGAGGAGGAGGAGGAGGAGGAGGAGGAGGAGGAGCACAGCAGCTTCGCCCAGCACCAGGGCTCGCCGAGTCCACCCGAGTCACTGCATCTTGTCCCGGCGGATGACTACCAGAGCATGATGCCCGAGGACGAGGAGGGCCAAGGAGTCATCGATGACAGCGATTCAGAATCTAGCATCTTCCAGGACGACGTCGACGGCGACATTGATATGGAGGGTCTGGAAGTGCTCGAGCCCAACGTCGAGATCCTGCAGCACTCTGCGACTTCCAACATGGACGACTCGCCATCGACATCACTGCCACCGCCTCCGAAAATCACGCCCCTCGAAGAGACCAACCGAGCTGGCAATCGCAAACCTGCCCACGAGACCGCCGAGAAGTCTAGGAAGCGATCGGGACACCTTCTTGAGGACACAGCAAGCCAAGCCGCAAAAGCCTCCCCACCACCAGTCCAAGCCGCGCACGGTGGGCAATCGCCACAGAAGAAGTTGAAGACATCCAAAGACGCACCCAGCGACCCGCCCTCATCGCGGCCCGATTCAGGCATCTACACCAACTCCAACTCCTCCCTAGACGACGTCCTCCTCCTCGAGCCCTCCTCCGAGTCCGCCGCCTCTCAAGCCTCAAGCAAGACCACAGCACGAGCAACGCGATCCGCAACATCAGCCAAGAAGCCCTCGCCAGCACCCGCCGCCAAACCCGCCGCCAAACCCGCCACGCGACCAGCACGAGCAGCATTGCAAGACAAGAAAGAAACGCTCGCAAAACCCCCCACACGACCACGCTCAACACGCGCCACCGCACCCACAGCATCCTCATCCTCACGCACTGCGCGCGCCAAACTCGAGCCTCCCAAACCCCGTGCCGCAGCCGCCGCGATGCCACCGCCACCGCGGCCGGTTCGATCAAGCAGCAACACCACCTCGCCCGCGACGCAGCCGCAAGCTACTCCCAAGGCAGCGAAGAAGCCCTCCTCCACCGACAAGAACGCAGCACCCTCTGATACCACCGTCCCTACAGCGTCCACGGCAGCCTCCCCTCCGAAAACAGCATCCCGCCTCCCTCGCTCCAGACTCAATGCAAGCCTCCTCCCCACCGTTCCACAGTCCCCCATCACCGTCGCCGGCATCGCCGCGAAGCTAGCCGCTTCTGAGCGCGAAGCCAACGCGGCGCGTGTGCGGGCGAAGCTGAAGGCAGCGAGGCTGGGGAAGAACAGCACCCACCCCACTCCTCCGACAGCTGCTTCAAGCGGCGACAGTACGGGAGCTCGAGGTGACCCAGTCAAAACGCGCGTGGTGCGCGATGCTTCGGGCGCGTCCTCCGCCAGCAGCGGACGGGACGAGAACGGCGCCACAGGCAGCGTGAGCATCGCGGCTGAGCGAGACGAAGCTGTTGGGTCGGCTGGCTCATCGGTGGGTGATGCAAATGCGCAGGAGGCCCGGACGGAGGAGGCAGAGCACGTCGTTTCTGAAGCAACGGCTCCGACGCCTGGGAAGCGAAAGCGCGAGGTGCGCACGCGGGCCGCGAGGGTTGCTTCGCGGCGGCGGAGCACGTTGAGTCCGTGGGAGTTGCAGAGCTTGATTGCGGGGGAGGTCGCGCCTGGGACGGCGGAGGGGGAGGGTTGAGCGAGTGTGATTGAGTGTTGCGATGGAGTATGGAGTCCTGATTCACCAAGGGTGTGTGTAATATGTGGTACGAGCATTTGTTCGTGGATGATGCGTGTTGGATATATTGCATGAGATAGAGAGGAGCGCTTGGTTGCATATGCATTGCTGAGCATTTTCTGATTTGTCGCGAGATGATTCGACCACTTCGCCACGGCCCATTTCCATCTCCATTATGCCTCTGGTCTTGTCCATGTCGAGATGATGCGACCACTTGGCCGCCAAATACAGTCTCGTGTCTCATCCTTTGCGCAAGTTCTGTACGACGCCAATCCCTCTGTGGTCAAGACTTCTGCAAGTGCAGACGCCCAGGAAAAGCTCCGCAATGCGTGGCAAGACGCCGTGGTGCCATCTACCTACTAGCAGACGCCAATGTGCTTCCCAGAAAGTCAAATTCATTTCCATCCATCAGAGCACCGTCTGATGAACCTGACCGCCAACGCCGTGCTGTGCAAACAAAGGTCAAGATCACCAAAGCCACGGAAGAAGCAAATTCGAAAGCCACGCCGTAGTGACGCTTCGCGAGAGATCAAGGTCGTGAGAAAATTGGAACCCAAGAGTCTTCAATGGAGGAGCTGGCTGTTAGAGAGGGGGCAGACCAATGTCCTTCAGCTCTCTGTCGATGCAATCCAGCTTGCTATCCTCCGATTCGTACTCCTCCCGATCAACCTCCCCCTCCTCCTCTCTCTCGACGGGAGGAGACAAATTCACCCACGGCGCCGGCGGCGGGAACACAAGCACAGGCTCCGGGACGCGATCAGCCTCAATAATCGTCACGCCGTTCTCTCGTGCCATGCGCATTACCGCGTCGCGAATGGCGCCCTTGAGGTTGCCCACGCTCGTGTAGATGGTCTTGACGTCGGGGCGCCGCTTGATGAACCGCGAAACGACCAGGTAGCCCAGCTCATGTGGCTTGTCCTGCGAGTCGACATCTGGGTACAGACCGACGACCTTGAGGTTCGGGAATGTCGAGGCCATCCATTCGATGCAGTCGCCATAGTTGCCCGCGTTCATGGAGTCCGATATGCCCGGCATCATTAGCATTTCGCAGCTTAACGTGTGCAGAACACCCTCGTAACCAGCAAAGACTTGACTCACTGCGTCGGCCATCTGGTATAGATAGCCGATCGACAGGGAGCGGAGGTTCCCGGCGGTGATGCTCGGGCGGAGGAATTGCAAGGGGTTGTCGGGCTCTATTTGCTCGAAGACATCGTTGGACCATTCGCAGAAGCGGCTGAAGCGACAGACGAAATGCTCCAGGCTTTCTGGCGCGGGGTCCGGGCAATGCGTGCTCTGGAAGTACTTTGACATCTTCAGCGAATGGCAGAGTCCGCTATCTCCGTATTCAAGACTGCGGATTGAAGTGCACAGTGGAACAATGGGCCACATGTACGGGCCATTGTGAAGGTCTTCGAAAGAGAGCCTCAGACGGCGGAGCTCAGCCCAAGGCTGGTTGGGAAGGCAGTTCTCGGACGTGTAGTCATCGACCTGCTCGAGGAAATTTGGCCTCGTGTCTTTGTTATAGAACCGGAATGTCGCATCCAGAGTCAAGTCCTTCAAGCTAGGTGCACACTCTCTTAGTGCAAATAAGGAGATGCGGGGGGGTGGGCATTGATTGCTTGCGGCGAATCCTGGGCCGATCAGCGACAGAGCCCCCAGCTTTGAGAAATCGTTGCGGCACAGAGTCCCCACAAGAACAAGCTCCAGGTCTTGAGGCACCATCTGTGCAAGACTGAGGCTCTGCAAAGATCTGGCCAGCTTGGTTCCGATCAGCCAGTCGGGCGCAAAGGCAGCAAAGACGCCGCTGTCTGGGAGCTTGTAGTGACCAATGTTGAAACCAGAGAGGGAGATGTTGGCCAGTTGGTCTGGAGCATGACTGCAAATGACTTGCCAGAATTTGAGGAAGGGAGTCACACCAGTGGGATGGGTTGGCGCAATGTTCTTGACATCTAGCGACCGGATTTCGCGGCTGCCAGCAAGGGTGAGAGTCTTGAGATTCGGCAAGACCTTCAGCATGGCCTCAAGTTTAGCACTATCGAAGCCAAAGTCCCACAAGCCGTTGATTATCACATTGGTGGCGAAGCCAGCAGATCGTCTGAGTATGATGTTGTTCAGGACACCAGGGCGCAAGGTAGTCTGAGACTTGGGCTGGTTGAAGTTCTTGACGAATCTCAGGTGCCGCCAAAGTCCTGGGTCAAGGCAGATGGCCTTCCAAGCGTGGGACACTCGCATAGCGCGGCAGCATAGGTTTCCGAGAGACAGATGTTGGAGGATCATGATGGCAATTTCCCGTGGCACATCTCTAATGATGTCCTTGCGTACTGACTTGCTCAGGGCCTGTGACTTTGTATCAGTATGAATGCAGGCTTGGATGTAGGATCCGACAGACGGGACGTACCTTGCTCAAGTCTGTGCTTGGGTACCCATTGGCGCGAACATTGTGAGTGCCTTGGCTGTACAGCCACTGGCACAAGTCCATGGTCTTGGGTGATTTCGCAGTGTCGCGCAGGCGAAGGATCTTGGCCATCTTCACGTAGCCCTCTGGGGCGTGAGGAGCCATGGTGATCAAGAGCGATGCAAACTGCTGAGCCTTCTTGTAGGACTTCTGGTTTTCCAACACGGTGATAGTGTGGCTCAGGGCCTTGAGGTGAGAAGTGTTCTTGCAAGGCTTTATACCGCTGCCACAGGAGCAGGGAGTGGTGGCCAAGTTGTAGATAGCCTTGTTTCTGCGAGACTTGATGGCTGCGGCTTCAACGGTGGCATTTTGAAAGGCCCCATTCTGGCTGTTGCTGGCCAGGTCTTGGACGGAGGGCAAGGACAGGTAATCTTTGCAGTGGCAGAGGGGTAGAGGAATGTCTTTGGATGAGATGCCGTGTTTTCTTGCCGAGTCACGGGTGCTCCTGTTGCAGTCGCACATGAGTATGCACTAGAGTCAGTCAGCCATGAAAGCAGCATCCTTGAGGTGGTCAAAGGGAGCCAAGGAAGAGGTGAAAAGAGGCAGTTTCTCTGAAGTGTTGGTAATGTGAGACTTTGTTCCCATTGTTCCAAGACCTGGAACTTCCAGCCAGGTAGAAAGGTGCAACTGAATGGCCAAGATGGCACAGTCTGGGCGATGGGAGGCCATCCTCAAGGTGCTTTCACATGAATCTCCACGAAAGGAAGAAACTCAAAGCCTGAAGGGTTGATGATCGCCTAGGCAGATGCAATGAAGGGGGTTTCAAATTGATTGCGCAGTTGTGAGCCAGATGCAACATACCTTCCTGAAGTGCTCGAGAGCAGCATCGATGTTTCCGTCGGCATGGCTTCGCTCACCAGAACCGAGGAACTGCTCCTGAAATTTATTGGGCGCCATCTTGGTGATATTGCCGGCGATGCGACAATGTACCCAAGGATGGTGTGGTTGTCTGCGGCAGTAGTGACGATCTCGAGGAATCTCGAGACGCGACTGTCAATTAACGAAGCGCGTTGCGGGCCGCATGTTGATCAGGGGCAGGGGTCCCCAGCGGAAGCCGGCGATAGGCGGGGTTATCCCAGCTCTGTGCAGATGGTCTGTGCATCATCAATCCCTCCTTCCTTCAAGAGCACCATGTGCCTGTGTTTAGTCCATTCACAATGCTATAGATGCAGAATGTTTTTTTTTAAAGATGGTCTTCGATTTACATTTAATGAAACAAATGGACTTTCAGTCTAAACTTTACTTCGTTTCAAGCAAAGCTCAGCTATGCCTCCCATCCACTGCGAATTAAAACACACAAAACAGAGGCTGGCACTATGTTATACCTTCTTCACTTCCCACTATCCACAAGCGCATCTTTTAATTTCAACTTGAACTCCAGGTATTATTGGAATTTGTATGTGACTCACGAATTGGCACGGTTAGTCAATTGGCATGGTTTGTCCAAATGAACTCTGCTTGTTGAGCTTTGTCTCCGGCATAAAGACCAGTCTCCGGCATAAAGACCAGTATCCGGCTACTAGGCTCAGTGCTTCGTCAGCAGGCTTCAAATTCACTCTCATACTCTAATTATCAGTCTCGTAACACCATCGTTTCCACATCCAGAATGTTCAGGCCAAACCAAATTCGAGGTCACGCCCATCAAAGCTTTGCAGCAGTGGCGGTCATTGCGTCCTCATACCGCCCCCGCACCTATGAAAATCCCCGTAATGGCCACGTCTCCAGCGACAGATATGGCCCCAAGAATTTTGCGTGCAAGTCCTCAAGACTCCAGATATGTTTACTTTCCGGCTGGTTCAAAGAAGATGGAACTGGCCCCCAACGTTCAACAGCGTGGGATGCTGCACAAGCCACCGCGAGACAGTGTGAGTCGCCGCAAACTCGAGCCCGGTGCCACTTGAGCGCCTCAGACACAGCCACAAAATCTTTGGGTGGCTCTGGCTGCGCCAGTTTAGTCATCCGAGCGACCGGACCACGTGCGTGACGACTTGGCACGTACGGCGTCAGCACGAGTGAACTACGGATGAATAGCCACCGTCCGTGTCGCACGCACACGTGAGAGTTGGACGACCCTGGCCGTCTTTGTCTAGATGATGGTAGCGTAGCTAAGACGGGGAGGATGAACTATCCTTGCGTAACAGAAGTGGGCGTCTTATGTGGACAGCTCGGGACGACGGGCAGGGCCGTTGGCCAGCTTCAATGTAGACGTTGATGGTGGGACATGACGCTACTGAGGTTGATAGACTGCCGTAGACTGTGTTCTGAAGCCGGCCAGCGCGTTGCATGTATCTTTACAAGGATGCTCAAGCAGGCTATCGATCTCTAACCCTACGAAGTTTGACTTGAGCAGCAAGGCATGAAGAGCCACACGGACTCGAGTAGCACGAAGCACCTTGAATGTGAGGCTTCGGCTTGGACTCGGGGTCGGCGAGTCCTCGGTACCATACATTTCGAAATCCACAGCTACGGGGCCGAGTCAGTTGCTTTCAGTACTTTGTGTACCTAGAAAACTTGGATGCCCTGTCATGCACCACACCGATCCCAAAACCCTCCCGGCATCACCAGTATCCAAGTTTGGCGGCGGCGTAGGTTTCCAGATCGAGTCACAGTAGTTCCCATCGTTTGCTCTGCTTACTCCGGGGAAGTCGAAGTCTAGATTTTAAGGAACAGAGATCCTACTGGATACGTCTTAGCAGGAAGCCCGTTAGCACTTACGAGGATTGACCATTGACGGTTCACGATGCGGTCTTTCTGTCTTAGGTTGCGTCGGGAAATGTAAATTTAGGACCCAACCTCGCGGGGACCCGGCCTTCCGTGTGGACAACAGCCGAGTACCACACTAGATTCTGTGAGACATCGCACGATCATCCATATCGCGTTCCGATTACCAAAGACAAGGAAAGTCGGAGGTGGATGCTGCAGCAGCAGCAGCAGCGCGGAGGAGATCCCCTGTCACTGTCCATAGTGCTCTGCACCTGCAGAGATCTGCAGCAGGGATCTTATGGGGCTATTTTTAGATGCTAGCGTCACATCCCTGTCTTTTCGTCCCATGTCGCGAGCCGCGACCGACGACATCTCTCCAAAGTTCCCTGTCACTGGCTGACCACCCCATCGTAGCTTGGGCCCGAACAGAATAGACGCCAATCGAGCTGAAGCAGAAACCAGCGTCCTCCTGTCATTGTCATCGCTTCACAAAGGAAAACAGAGATCTCACTCTGCAGGTACTGCGGCAGCACCGTTGGGCATTGCTAGCACTCCTTCCTACCGGCCCGCGCCTTGCGGCTCTGGCGCGGCTAGCTGGGCCCATTGTTGGGCCCTTTCGCCGTTTGTGGATCGGCACTTGGGCTGACTGAGATTGCTAATTCTATTATCCCCTGCTTTGTCATACGGCAACGCGAAAGAGCACATGCCAGATGACGCCGTGAGCGTGGTGATCTTGCTGCTGGAGAGCCGGCGTATGCACAAATTAGCAAAAGCAACTTTGACACTCATCGTTGTGGAGTCTTTGGGACGGAAATAAAATCACGGATGATAGCAACTTTGATCCCCGATTCGTCCAGCTAGCCGCGCATAGAACTTGGCCGTCTCACACCACTGCCGTTCCTCATGGGCGAGAATATCTACCTTGCAAGTTCGAGGCGCAGATTTCGCGAATCTGGCATGGTCCGTAAGGCTGCAGCATCGATGACCTGCTGCAGTATTCCCAGATCCGTGGGATCTCCTGCGGGTAGCCAAGAATGTGATGCAGCTTTGCGGCTGAAAGATGCAAGCACACAACCACAAACGCGCAAGCGCCATAAGCGATATCCGAGACAGGCACAGGGGAACGCACACCGGTACGCTACCCGAAGCACAGTGGGTCGCACAGCATATGCTGACACCCGAGCAGCAGCAGTCCTCGTGCTCACTCTCCTTTTTCCTCACTCCCGCATATCTCCACTACATCTCACTTCTCCACTACATCTCACTCTACCCATTGTTCCTGCGTTGCTTACGCATCTCCGTGTATTTGACATCCATCTGCATGCACAGCACACAAACACCAGCGCTTGCGCGTCTACTCGCCTCATCTTATACGCTCAAATTCCGCGAAGAGCCGCAAATGCAGGCTGCGCATTTTCCAAAAGGGGCATGTTTCCAGAATACACTTTGCGTGCCGCACCTGCATGATATGGTCATCTTCGTCTGATGTCTGCTAGACGATCCATGCATGCATGCGTACGTCTTCGGATGACCTTACCTAGTTTGCAGCTTCACACCTTCATTCATCGTTCACTTGAGCGTGACAGCTGCGAGCTGTCGCTCCTTTTGACGGACACTGCCGTTCTCTCAGGTGCAACGAGCAGTACATGGATCGATTAATTGACTGTTTGACTTTATCGTTGTGTATCCCAAATTAGCAACGTGTATTCTACGGTCACATATCCACACCACCCACTTCAACCACCATCGGATGCTTGGATCACAGGAGGGGTGCCATGTGCCGCCCGCTCCATCCCGCGCTCCGGACCCTGGCCACGCAGCACCCATTCTACGACTACCGCCTGTCGTCTGAACTTTAGCCGCGACGTAACATCGTGCCGTACCAATTTCGCGGTTTCCCAATAGTTTGACCTTATTTTATAGAAAGACGACACATCCTAGCAGGGAGCTTTGGGTAGGTGGCATTACTAGCA
This sequence comes from Plenodomus libanotidis, assembly GCA_022609195.1. Taxonomy (NCBI): domain Eukaryota; kingdom Fungi; phylum Ascomycota; class Dothideomycetes; order Pleosporales; family Leptosphaeriaceae; genus Plenodomus; species Plenodomus libanotidis. The sequence goes on from JAGKQA010000004.1 coordinate 368,573, forward strand.
AAGAGGTGGGACACCAGAAGAGCCTGGTTGATTTCCCCCCGGTCCCAAATCCAAGGCTATATATCAAGCATGCTTTTGAAAGTGGGTCGTGTGCAACGCCTGTAAATTGCAAAGGGCCCCTTGTGCGATTGGATGCATGCTTCGAGCTTCACTCATGCAACGAGACACACGTTGTGACAACATGATTACTTTGTATTGCGACTGAGCAAGCTGTCTAGCAGCTGCTCATCTCAATACGCACCTAGATCAATAGCCAGCTAATTTTAGACGTTGTGTCCAGTCCAGCTGATAGCGCCTCCACAAATCCACGCACCAACGTGCTCCACAGCCGAAGCTGAACCAGCTACCTCCACAAAACTCCATCACCACCGACGCGGCGCGGCGCGGTGCGGTGCGGTGTTGGCATACAAGCATCGAGCCCGTGGGCGCAAATGTTGGTTGGTGTTTAGCAAAGGCCGCCAAATGGCTCCCTTCGGTCGTGGAACCAAATTCCTTCCGCCCCGCTCGCTACGCCACTCCCTCCCACCAGCGGCAGGAATGCGGAGCCCCATTCCGTACAGCCATGATGACTTGATCATAGCCACCGCTGGTGCCCCCACGTCTGCGACAAGTCCCTCTTCGTATAGACTCACAGAGCCATAGGTGAAAAGCTATCTAGTGCTGGCGCGATGGGCGAAAGGCTACGAAGCGAAAAGATTGACCCCATGTAGCCAACAAGAGGATGGACCCGTGGAAGCCATACGTTCGGAGAGCGCAGCTCAACGCTCATGTGACCTCTAGCCATCTCTCGTCGAACCACAGGAATGGCTAGGTACAAGACCGCTGCTCACGGAGCAGGGACTAACGTAGCAGAAAGAAAAGATTACAGTGATAACACACACAGAGATTGAAATAGAAATCAAGAAAGGGAAACAGGGTGACATGCTCGAGAAGAAATGGACGTGAGATGATTGGGTAAAGACAGAAAAATCTCAAAAGACAAAAACCAAGACAAAAGCAGCCAACTTCCCAAAAGTGTCAAACCCGCCATCCCGTATAAGTTGCACCTGGCAGTCGATGCAATGTGTGTCACCCTGTAACCCAAACCCGAACCCAACCACCCCGAAATTTCCCAAGACGCCTGGTATTTTCCTCCCATGCCCCAAGTCCCTAAAGCCACAAACAATCCAGCCGTACATGTCGCACAAGAAGTAGAAACCACAGAAGAAGTACATGAGGCCGGCTCCACATGAGCCTGCCCACAAGAAGAGAGGAGGATAGGAAACACGGACACCCCCAAAAAGCTGCCGCGAGGCAGATGAAACACTGTAGCCCAAACAAGCCCGGAAATCCACCATGCAGATGCCCACACAAGCCCACAAGAACTTCGCTATGCCCGCTCAACCGATGCAATGAACAAGATCAGACGAAAGAAGAAAGCAGAGAAGGAAGCTGGAGTCGCGACGAAGAAGTAGGGTAAGTCCCAAAGATGTCCACATTGGCAAGTCGATGTCAAGCAAAGTTGCGGAACCGTGTCAGCCGGATGGTGATTAACGAGGTTGTCTTTGGCGGTTGTCGATGAGTTTGTTCGATTGTTGTTGGATCTATTGACGACTTGGCCGATCAGCAGGTGCAGATCGGTCAATGGGATATCTGATTCGTGTCTCCGAGAAGAGGCTCGCTGTGAATGACAGTGGTTGGAGGTTGGACCGAGCTGAAGATGCCGTCACCGCAAGTCCGGCGGCGCAGAAGACGACATCAGACGGTCGTGGCCGATAAACAAGTACGAGAGCTGCGAAGGACGCTGGGTGGTTGCCAAGGGCCTCTGACGGAACGAATAGAGGTAGTCAACCCAGTTCCCAAAGTCGAATTTGCTCAAGGCCGGTTCATGCCATGCGCAGCGCCCTGTTGTCGAAGACAGGACTTTTCATCGTGAGCGGTGGCTCCTCGTGTGCGACCTCCCGCTCCCGTAGCCCGAGTCTGAATAACTGGGCTGTTGTTGCTGCTGTTGGTCGTATGCTGATGAGTGGTTGCCATAGCTGTAGGCGACCTCGTGGTTGGCGCAGGCGTAGCCAACTAATATAGTCCTCTGAGTGATGCTGTGGTTCGGGTACAGCGAGCAGCGGTCGACGGCGTGCTTGTAGTAGAGGCACTGGCATGCCGAGTAGACCTCGACGACTTGGTAGCACATGTTGGCGGTGGCGACTGCGGACTGTGCTTGCTCTTGTGTCTGTGTATATCGAGATGGAAATTGTAGCGACGGTTTGTGCAAATTGGTAGCGAGTGGTGATGTATCGTGAAGACAAGGTCGCGTGGTCTCAAGCTGGTGACGGAGAAATCAGGCAGCGTATGTCGAATTGGTAATCCACGCCTTATATGAGAATGTCGAAAACCAGGCAGGACGGCAGTAGTATTATAGGATGAGTCAAAACGGAAGCAGGCGACGACGAAAGGAAACTCAGACTAGGAAAGGCAGCGAGTGAAGGCAGCGCATTTGACCTGGTCAGAGAACGAAGGTGAAGAAGTGGTAGGGATAAGGAAACTAAGCATCCATGAAGGGGGAAGGCATCGCAGCCTTAAGTATAGGAGGCCTTGCGACCTGAGGAAGTAGAGGATGTGGAGGGGAGGGGGCGGAGGGGAGGGAGGTATGTGAAAGAGAGAGGGAAAAAACAACTGTCTACTACCATGGTCGATGTTCAACTACTGTGGTAAGGCAGCAGCCGCGAGCAGTAGGTACCGGCAGGGCATGCAGTATGGTCACAGAAGACAAGTGACGCGGTACCGGTCTGACTTGGATGACTGATCCGCTTAAAAAAAGAGTGCGCAGCAGCAGACGGCAGCGCAGAAAGTGACTGTATCGGTGTTCCTGAGTATGTAGGTACGAAATGTTGCAAGAAGCTGCAGGTGATGGCTGATGATGTAGCTGAGGCGCAGGGCTAAGGTGCCCATAAAGGAAAGGTATGGGCAGGGTGACAAGAGACCCTGAAGGAGGACGATGCAGATGTACGGGAATGGTACGTGGGGAATGTGGGAAGGTCAGGATGAGGAGAGGTACTAAGGTACGAGCAGACGCTATCCTAGCTTTGAGTAGTGCCTGCACACTGCAAGTGTACATGCTGGTGCTGCAATTGTTGCCGGCACTGATGCTGCGGCGGATGTACTTGACGTCTAATGTCGACGTCGTAGAGATATCTACGTGCCTAGACATACAATGCAGCGCCCGCCGTTCACGAGCGAGTATCTGGCCTGGAACGGTGCGGGATTGCTGTACACATCTGGCGAGCTTCAAGGTTGAGACTTCGACCCCTTCTGGCTATGCCGGTGCCTATCTCCTGAATATGGCATCTCTATCCTCCAGATGACATCGCACTCTGGAGAAAGTCGAAGCGCCTTCAAGAAGGATTGCACAGACACCCCCAAAGTCTGGCCCCGCCAACAACCAGTTCGGAGTGAAAAAGTCGCTCGGAAAAATGCCGCGGGCGCAGTCGTGCTCGGAGGACCTGGTAGCAGTTTGGGGGTAGGATAGTCATCCTTGGGTCTGTACAATCAGCTGAGTCGTCACGATTGACATGGCTGCTCATCGCGAGTGTTTCGTTTGGTGAGGTGTTTTGCGCTGAGAAGTCGCAGAGCCGCGAGACATGGAAGAGCGGGGTGCCACAGTCGACTCGAGGCCCCGACCGTCTGGACAGCTGCAGCAGCCCACACAAAAAGACAGATTTGGTTGCATTGCCTGGAAGAGGAGACTAGCCTAAACAGGCAGTATACCAAGTACCAGGCTTGTACGGGGTACGGTGGTATTCTGGTCAGCCAACGCTCCCTGCACCGCTCGCTACGGGGGAGATCCATGAAACCAAACCGGCGTTCTCGTTCGTAGACACACGACACACACCAGGATAGGCGCGCAAGCGCCGACACACGATGTGAAGTCTGCCTTGGTCCGTTGTAACGTAATCAAGGCTCATGATGGCTTCACAAGGAAAGAGGTTTCGGGCGTCGTTTTTGGGGGGAGCATGTCGGACGTCGTGTTCAGCCCTGCTCTGTGTTCCCTAGTATCTTGTGCACTCTGCCCTCGCAAACCGTTCAGGTCGTGCCTCGGTCATCACAGCAGTTCGCGGTTAGCGCTGATGACGACGAGTCGATTGACATGTTGCGGGTGAGGAGTAAGGGTCTCTTGCTCCCGCCTAGGCTCGTTCTTGAGGCCAGCAACAGTTCTCATCTCATCGTAGCCTTGGCCATGTACCAATTGGCAGGTCTTTCAATTCCACTCCGCGTTGCGCGAAGTGCGGGACGGTAGACGGAGGTCTCAGTCGGACAGAGAAGCCGGCTCCGAATTGGAGGTACTGTGCGATCCCCGGACGGTCCGCGGAGCTCTACCGAGAAGTCGGAGTCGAGTGCCAGTGTGACCACACCAATCAGATCTGGCGTGGCTGGGTGCCGCCACGAGCAGATCCAGATGCATTTGTCTGTCGAAGTCAAGCATCTATGCAGCCGGCGATAGTCCTAGATTGGCTGTCCGTATCAAGGTTGGAGATGCCTTGTCTCTCGCAGCCTGGAAGAGCTGGCCAAGGCGCTGCTGCAGGTAAATCCTACGCGGTGTACCACGTTCGTACGACGATGGTTGCCGCCGTAAGAGGAATATTTCCTCATCGAGCTGAGTTCTGCCCTCTCCCACAAGGCATACTCAGTCCTACCATGGTAGGAAAGGATGTCTCATACTCTGAGAATTGCGCTGCCTGGATGCGATCACAGAAATGTGTCCCTATACGAAAGGTACTATTGCCGGATGTGTCTGGGGATTCCCTTTCGGCCCGTCCTGACATCAGACGCATGCGGATGTGGCTTGTAGCTGGGCTTGAAAGTGGCCGCAAGCGCGTCCTTGTTAGAAGAGCTGTGGCTGCGCCTACAGTGGTCGAGGAACGCGCTTACGGCCCTGCAGTGATGTGGCTAATAGAAACGGGCGCCGTAGTACACATAGAACTTTGACCCTGTGCTCGGTGCTTCTGCTTGTTCACCAGCTGCATGCATACTCGTTTGTTTCAAGCCTGTGGAGCTGCTGAAAGATGTGCCATGTGCGGAGCTCTTCGCGTCTGTTGTCATGAGCTGTTGATCGCGGGCGACTAAATAGGGATCGGATAGCGAGGACGCAAACCCCATGACATGTCTGTGATCACCTGGCCTCATCGCTTGCCACCGAATCGGCAGCAAGAGTGGAGATGGCGGGCACCCGCGGGCGTGAGCGTCAGTATCACAGGCATCCCGAGTAGATCGCATCTATCGCATCGCATCGCATCGCATCGCATCGCTTGCGGCGCCGGCAAGCTTGACGAGGCAGCGAAATAGAGTCGCCGACGAGCCATCAAGATTGGTCACAGTACTCGGCAAAGGTGATGCCACGAATGTTGCAACCGTTCGTGCGAGGCCTCTTCCCCATACCAAGAAGCCGGATGTTGGCGCTAGTGTACAAGTCTCCTTTGTTCGACAAGCTGACTGCATAGGGCTGAGACCGACCAACTGACACTGCTGAAGCGAGGGAGAAAAAAATGATGCACTGCTGCAGTGATAGTGCAACTACTGCAAGCAAGTGCTGCAAGGGCAGCATCCGCGGGCTCCACCGACGATCTTGCCCGTGAATAGACACAAGAAGGGTCGGCCTGCCACGATATTGGTTGCCTTACGCCACAGCCTACCTCACTTCCCTGAGTGGATGGATACTCAAGTCCTCGGTTACAAGCGCGGCTGTTTCATATGACTGCAGACATAGAAGTTTGTTGTTGCCTTCTGCTGTCGTGTAAGCTTCGGGAAATCGATATCCCAAGAGGACTCCACGGCCTTGGTATACTCGTTGGTGAAGTGCCGCTGGTGGCACTCTCAAGACGGGATCGGTCTCTGTATCTGTGATATCCAATGGACGGTCAAGCGACGGAAGAGTCGCTTGAATTGCGGATGATGGCTAAGATCACACGCTTGGATGAGGTTAGTCCAATGACGGGAGCCTAGCTGTCAAGTTGTAGAGACGGTGGACGGTAGAGCACCGTGCACGAGGGGTCCGGTAGCAAAACACGGAGCGGCTGGCCGGGCCGGAAACGGTGCACGCCACTCGGCGAAAAACCTCGGCCGTCTTCAACGACAAAGCCCCCATTTGCACCACAAATAGTCCAGGCATCATTGAACTTGTGGAAGTAGCGACTACATCGAGCTCGAAGGCTTCGCACCCCTCGGTACGCGAGCCTGATTTCACAACGAAAGACCAAATATCGATCATTACTCAGCTCCGGCGCATTCCGGAGTGACAGACCGGCCGGTGCAAGGCCCCCCCACACATGCCTCCACCGAGCAGTCGGAGTGGCGACTATTTGTCAAACGAGAAGGCTGACTGTTTTCCACTGGAGACCTCAGTCATATGAAGCCATATCCTGGTCACGCCGTCGCATAGTTCGTGGGCGCCATCCGAATGACTCAAAATCAAGGACAGCGTGCATATTGTTGCCTGGAATCTGCGGACTCACTTCTTCTTGGTCCAGGTCCCGGCCGGGTTCCGGGTCGAGACGACGGTTCTGCAGCCCCTCTATGCCTCAGCCTTGCGCGTTGCACATGTGTCCGAGAACACGGGACTTCTTTGTGAGAACTGCGTCGTCATGTCACCCTCAAGAAGGGTTATGTTGATTACCCTGCGTCGGCGACGTCCAGAACCCTCGCGACCCTTTGGAGGGACTATCTGTCAGCAGTGAGCATGGCGATGCGGGTCGGTACATCGTATCCGCCGAGGTTGCACGGAGGGTGAGACATGCAGCACCACTGCCGGCACATCTGCAGCAAGAAGTATCCACAGAATACTTTCTCTTCACTAGCAGCTTGTCGAAATCGCCATTCCAAAGCCAGACCTGAAACAAGCTGAAGTTGATGCTACAAACGACAGAGGCCTCTTTCAAGCAGCTTTTCCCGCAGATTTTACACCTTGCTGCCGTTGCAGACCGGAAGATGCATCCGCATGCAGGTTTGGACGTATGCATGCTGTCCACTTTCTCGGGTCAGCCCTAAATCGCCACCGCTCTTTCACAAATGTCGCACCCACACCGGTACCAGTAATTCGCGCATGTTTCAGTCTTAGATTCAGTTATTGGAAGGCTTTCTGCGAGGGACTGATGGACCTGCAGCCAATGTGAGAGAGCTGTTGTATTCGTTTCTCGAGCAATTCACGGAGCAGCCTCCGGCGGAGACATGCTTGGCACCGGTGCCTTCAAGCCGATGCCGGCTGGCCTCTTCGTCTGCGGCCGCCAGTTCTGCCGATATGCTTTCTCCTCTGTCCGCACATCCCTCTCAGCCTCTGCGGCCCAAATCGCGACCTGGCCCAGTAACCAGTTTTAGACTTCGAAAATCCACAAATTACTCACCGTCCTCGAGCTTGTGGATATCTCGTCGTCTTCCTCAGACTTTCTAGTCGCCGATGCGACGTTGCGGGGAATATGCACGCATATGTTCGCTCATTGCCCAATCGCTGCGCCTACCATGAATCTTGCCGATTGCCGTTGTCTGAGACAAACCGGCCCTAGGAGCGAGCTTAGGCGCAGTGGCCTGAGTGGTGATATGATACGTCCCTAGGTACCCTGAAGCGTGATGCATGTCTGCATCGGATTAGTGGCTGTGCAAAGAGCGGCTAACAACCAACGTCCAGAGTTGCATCATCTCACGTCCGCCGACACCTCTTCCTCGACGCAACGACAGTGATGCTTTGCTGCCAGGCTGCACGCTCGGCCATAGCCGGTGTCGCCGGCCGCCAAATTCCACGCACTCCTTGTCCGGGACGGCATGCTCCCGTATGATGCCATCAATTTTCTACTTTTCTGCCTCACCAACATTCTCAAGGCCAGATGACCCGGCTGCCTGGACGGAACGGGGCTTCTCGTCCGCTCACGATCGAATCGTGCATTAGACTCTCGCACATCACCCATTCAAGATCTGAAGAGCGATTTAACTTGAGCTCTGAACCCCGACTTCGATCCCTGTGCCCGGCCGGGTTTCTCAGGCTTCAGGATGGGGACCCGAAAGACGTGGGTCACGATCGCAGCCCTGCCATGTACCTGTCTGCGAAATCAGTACAAGCCCACGCTTTCCCGAAAAAGGAAATACTGTGGCTGACCAACGAAGTCTCTTGACGACGAGTCTCATCCTCCGACGTCCACCTGTACGTACCTTACCCAGTGATCGATCATGACACTGTGGATCTTCTTGTGCTTCTCGAACATCAGTCCACAGAAACGCTGCCATGTTTGTCTCTCCATTCTTGGAAACCGGACAGTTGAAACAGCGGCCCCCAAAGTCCCTCGGGCTCGAAGATCTCGTCGTCGATTCCAGCCTGCGCATAGTGTTTCTGTTTCTGGCCATCTGGCCCCCAAACCTGTTTTGCGCCATCACATCCTCGCAACGTCTTGTCATCAGCTCGCGAATCGGATTGCTCACTTTTCGACAGTCACATCTGCTTGCTAAACTGCTATGCATGGCCACGTTCAACTATACCTGTCATCTAGCACAGATTCTCTGGTACTGCAGTCATAGCCCGGATCGTGGCCCCCCAGGGCGAAAGGTTCAGCCTTGAAATCGACGACACGAGTCCCCCTTCTTCCAAGAATGTGACAGCGATGCCTGATGATCAAGCTGCAAGATTGCCGCCTGTTCGAGAGCCACCTCGTGCACGTCGACGCTTTCGTCTCTCACAATGGCAGGTTCTCGAACTCCCCTTGGCAAGTGCCTGCAAATCTGCCCCCAAAGTCTGGGGTCTTGGGTCGAAATCGTCATCCGGCGTCCTGTTCCCTCGCGCGTACCTAGGTACGGCCAGAATCAGACGCCACGTTTCCATACTGTCGGCTGTTGGATGCTGTTCACGAGAGTCCCGCAAGTCACCAAACCCCTCCAACGTCGACGTCGACCTGTGGCCCATCATCCTCATGATCTTGCTGCACTCGCGCGTGGCCAATCACCGGCCTATACGGACCAGCTCCAGGAGCTGGCAATCCAGCTCCGCCCTAGCCGACGGATTTCCGATTGCTACCCCAGACATCAGCGGCCGCCTCGCCTTGCATAGCCGGGTCAAGTTCCTGGTTCGTGGCACAGCTTCTCATTCCCAGATAAGTCTTGCCCCAGAGGCGTTCTAGACGTTCACGCCTGGAGCAAAATGAGTCTCGTCCATGCAACGTTGGTCCTCTTGGTCACCTAGGTTCAGGGCGGATAGTCGCCGCCCCGGTAGCTCAAAGTCGACTATCCCACGCTGCCACTCTCAAGAAATTTGGAACCGTCCCCCCACGCTGACTGTGTTGCCGTCGCCACCGCCGCGAGAAACCCAAATGTGTGGCTTGGGCCAGTGGCTCTGTCTGGCCGCGGTCAGCAGGTGAGATCCTTATTGTACGTGTTTCTTCGTTTGCTTCCTTCCCATCGGCAAGCTACATTTCCGCGCTACGGAAGTCCCGGCAGCTCGTCGCCGAGGTATGGGAGGAATCACAAATCTCATTGTTCCAAATTGCCCGGCGCTGGTTGCAGGAGACGTTGCTGGCAGAAGAGAAGCTCGAGTGGCACAACGCAGATTAGTGGGCACTCGGTGCTGATGTCTGGACTTCTCTTTGCTCGGTAGCATCGTTCTCCGGTTGCCTCGGTTGTGCGACGTGTTTGTTGACCGGTCTTCTGGGCATGAAAGGCTGGATCTGCTTGTTTTCGGATCTGCTATCTCGCTGCCTGCCAGGATTGCAGCAGAGGTACAAAGCTCTGATGACCCGAGAAGTCCGACCCGAAAGTCCATCCAACGAGTCTACCACCCGGCCGGCAATGTACAGAAACTTGGCATGCCTTATTGCCATGTGTCCATGCAGATGGCCGGCCGTCTTTCCGCTAAGGATGATAAGCGCAGATTCGCCCCCAACGCGATCCATGCCTCCATCCGAGCCTGAGATCCAGACTTACCGCGGCCGGCCGGTCGGTCGCACAGATGGCTTGCAGCCGCGGACAAGTATGCCTTGCCAATCGGGGAAGCCTGGTTGGCTTGCGGCGCAAGGTTAGGCCGCGACTTATGGATGTGTAGGGGTAAGTTCGTGTTGAGATGCGTTCTGCTGTGATGATTCTCATTCCAGTCAGTGACACATTCCGCTGTATTTATTTTTGGACTTTGAGGATGTTGTGACCTGCTGTGCTTGTGTTGTATCTGATGTGCTCCTGGGGCCAGCTGTCTGAGCTGGTATGAGGCTAGATTGCGGGCAGACAGGATCTTTGGGATCAACCAGGGACAGTGTTTGTAAGCATGGACAAATCTTGGTGTTACTAGTATGCTATGCTGGAACTTTTGTATCTTCTGTTATTTTGTCTTGTTCACAAGAGCTCGGTGTCCTGAGTGCTTTGGCTAGAATGGGTCAAATTGATGCCCTAGTAGAGTCTCTGAATCTGTTCCCTCGACATTCGTACAGCGCTACTGGAATGGCATTGCTGTTCAACTACTCATGGTCCATTCTACAACCTCCTTTCCCCTGCTAATGTGCAACCAGGTAGCGAGTAGTGGGTAGTGAGCAGAAGCGGCTTCAAGAGAGTCTTGCAGAGGCTCTAGAAACCCATTGAATCTGGAAGCTAGCTGTGTCCTACCACCCCTCCAGCAAAAACATGCCACCACTTCACCATTCACTCCTCCTCAATTATATCCAACAAAGACAAACAGATCCAGTGGCGCAGTTGGAACCACGTCGACTTCCAATATGCTAACAAGTTCTATAGTTCCGCGGTTCAATCCCCAGTTTCAATCTTTTTCAGACATGGCCTATCACCTATAGATGGAGACCAATTATAATTCTCGGGGAGGGACTTGTCAGTCCCGGAGCCCCTTCAGCGCATTGCCCGTCACCTATACATGGAGATCACACTCAGTCAAGCACCAGCGTCCTTCCAAATTAACAAAAACGATAAAAACATGTCCGCATTAGAATATAGTGATCCAGCTTCATCAAACTCTTTCAGTATCAAGCACACTTGCATATTTCGGAGTTGTAAGTACCAATCCCCTCCCTCATCTGCTCACCTGGTTCACTGGATTCTTTCTTTTGAAAAGCTTGTTGAGTGATAGCCAGGCCTACTACTACAGTTTCACGCCAGCCAATGTAGCAATAGCCCAAGCATCCCAGAGGATTGAGCTGGAGATCTTGTTCTAAGAATCACTCATTTTTGCCACGAAGAAGCAGATAGTATATTACAATGAGTGAGCTCTCAAGGGACCCAGCTCCGAGACCGTCAAACAATCGTCTGATCATTCAAAGGGAAATGTTCGTTGGATGTGTGGATGCTTCGTTCTTCTGTCTAACGACCATTTCTCTTGTAAGCCCGGTGGCTCGGCCATACTGCCTGCCACGATTCCCGGCATCATTCTACTTGGTCTCAACTATTTACAATAAACTCGCACCTTCTATCTCTTTGACTCTTCTGGCTTCCATCGTGTAAAGAATAGCATGATAGCCTTAGCAGGGAATTTGTGGAAAAGATACCAATTTTCTCAAAGGCTCACTTCTCTGATCACCATCCGCCATTGCTGGAGAGACACCATAGTGGCATGACTGTTCCACGTGCTGCGGTATTTGCAACAGTGAGAACTGTTGTTCAGCTACATCTCCATCTGCTTGAGCTGTGGCAATACTGACCCTTGGCGAGACAGGGCCTTGGTCATCGTGAGCAGCATCTGCTGGCTCAATCGAGCGCATGGGAGACCGATTGTCTGCGGCCAGCGGCTCTAAAGTCATGAGTTCTACCGCAGGCGTTAGAACTTCAAGGCCAGCAGTGCTTCGCTGCTCCAGGACTGACCCCCCAAGGGAAAGTTGTCTCTTAGAGGAAGGTAGTACTACCTCTTCAAATGGCTCGTATGCCTCGCTATCCTCATCATTGCAAAGGCTTTGAATTGTTATTGTGGTGGGTCTCGCTCGTTTGGCCGGATTGTGCGGAAGACTTGAGTCAGAATTGTGCTCTGTTGAGTCCGCACTACCTCCGAACGTGTGGTTTTTCCTCCTCTTTCCAGTCGCTGAAGATTTGACAGCTGTGGAAGCATGGCCTTGAGCGCAAGAGAACAATGAAGAGCCTGCGAGAATCCGGGCCTCCCCTGTTGGTCTCACCACGGGAAATAGACTGGTCTGTGGATCGATTTGAGTCGAAGGACTCGGTTCGGATGCCAAAGGCTCGTTGATGGCCACTTCTATGGCTGGGATCCCACTGGAGGTTGTATTGGGCGGCAAGAAAGAATCTTTGAGGCTTTGAACCTCTGTTAGTCCCACCACAGAGGATGTACCGGTCTGTTGGTTGATTCGGGCTGAAGGAACCGCCTCCAATGTTACAGCCTCGTCATTCCTGCTCCTGACATCATCCAGTCTCTCGTCTGATTCCATTTAAGGAGCATAATCTCCCTCTCCATCATCACTTTCAAAGGTACGACGCAGCTGCGCCTCTGGCGTGGCAGGCTGCACTGTGCTCGAACCGTCAGCGCTCGACTCTCCGCCGGAATCAGGGTCTACTTCGGTGCCAGAGCGAAGTTGACTCCCCTTTGAGGCGACAGCTGGAGACAGACCGTCTTCTGATCTCTCCAGCGCGTCGTCTTCTGGGTCCGACGTGATGTCAACAACTACTAGTTTGCAAGGTCGACCGCGAGGCCTTTTCGGTCGTGCGGCCAAAGTCGCGTGAAGGAGCAACTCTTCAGGATCGGCCATTTTCTGAGGACGACCTCGAGGACGCTTAGGCTCAGCGGCCAGAGCCGCGGCCTCCTTGGGACTAAGCTCAGCAGGAATAGGGTGTATTCGAGGAGGACCTACGCCTCTCTTCCTCTCAACTTGCTCGGCTGCTGGCAGCGGCCTGTCCTCGTCAGATTCATCGGGAACACTTTTGCGTGGACGCCCTGCCTTCTTGCCTTGCGTTGGCGCCCTGCGGCTTCGACGCGGCGCCGCGGTAGTTGGCCCGCGTTCTCCATCGTGTGTTGGCGACTGTGGACCCAGTGGTCTCGCACCAAGAGCGATTAGGTCGTCGATCGGTTGTTCGTGAGCGTCAGCCTGATCTTTGGTGCGGAAAGGAAATCCAACGATGTGATTCTGATACAAGTCCTCCACATCTTGAAACTACGCAGCAATTTGACGCTGTCGCATCTCGTGTTCCGCGCAATTGACAACGTGCGCATCCAGATCTGCCGCAAGAGGCAAATCTTTGTTATCAGATGCATCTTTTCAGCCACATATGTACGTGTGGGCGGGCTCGAATACGAAGTTGTTGCCATCTGCCAGGTTGTTCAGTGCATCGATGACAGCGCCGACATCTCTAGCTGTGCAACTGTACGGCCGCTCCCACACCGAGTGCGCTTCTGGGGTCCAGGAGCTGACCTTGGAGGGCCTTCTCGATCTCGTGTAGAAATCTGGACCAGATCGGGTGCTGCCTCTCCTTTGGCCGTTTTGTCTCGTGCGCCTCCAATGTTTCTTTCCTCGGCTGCGAGACTAGCTGGCCCGTGGCCGCGATTCTTGGGAGACTCTCTAGAAAGGTGTCGCTGTGTATGCCTGAAATCACCCACCTCTTCTTGTCGCTTGTGCGGTACATGGACGCGTATTGTAGCGAAATCCCTATCTTGGCTCGGATTTGCTCGAAGAGCGGATGAGCGATTATTTCGCACAGTCGTAGGCAGAACGGGTTGGACCGTGGGGTGAAGATGTGGTTAGGCTCCTCGTCGAATCTGGTATCAAGCTCAAAGGCAAGGTGGTGTGCGATGCCCACAATGTCGCGAGGCAAGCAGCCGAGGAATCGCGTGCACAACTTCCAGAGGGTATGTTCAGATCCGGTTATTTTGTAGCTTCGCCCACGCTGGCGCCACCGGGCAGCCGTTCGCGTCGTATACCCGGATGTAGTCTTCGGCCTCGTCCGCGTTGCGGAAGCGCACAATCGCCATGAGAGAGAGCGAGAGCTCTTTGAGAACGGTGCCGCAGCGCATGCCTCAGGTGAGTACCTCCCGCCGCACCTTGACCCGCCAGAACGCCTCGATGCTGACGTTTTGTGGCTTGTGCTCAGAGGGCTCTAGAAATGACGCGGAAGACGCGGGGATGGTGGTTTCGACTAGCGGGTGCTCGTGATCTTGTCTGCCTTCCAGACGAAGCACGGAGGGTATGTGCACAACTTCCACCGCTGCCTGTAGGGAGGTGTGCTTGCCCGTGTCCCAGCGAATGAAGCCTTGTTTCCCGCAAAATTCATCTATCTCAGCTTGAGGAACGAGTTGCTGACTTGTTGGCACGGCAACGAAGGCTCGCAGTTGCTCTTCTCACCACAAATGCGTAACGAACTTGGACTAGAGCAAATCACGGAAGCAGAGACGTGTAGAATCTGGCTGCACCAGATCAGCGGCTTTGGCCAATAGAGTGGCTCTCTTTTCGAACAATGTGGCAACTTCTTTACCCGAAGATGGGCAAAGGTTTCACTTGTCGCTCCAGTAAGCAAGATGCTGCCCGCGTGCTTCTCCAAATGGCCGACGCATCGTCCTCGCCCAGCAGGAGGAAGACTTGTCGCAGAAGAGTGACCATACAGTCAAGACCAGAGTACTCTCCGGGGACTGAAGACCCTGCTACCGTCGCCGAGCGTACCATCAGCCAAATATGACGGAACATGTATACACTGTCTTTCCATTCTCGTTGCGCTGAAGCTTGTGGTAGACTGAGTTGCTGAGGCGGTGCCTGGCTGTCCGGCGCCGGGTGGTGGACCATAATGCGTGCGTGTGTGCTCTGAGGAGCAGCACAGTCATTCTGTATTCCGGAGTGCGTCCACTGGCTGCTGCGCAATATCTCGCGCGGAACGGATTCCATATTGAATGATTGAGCTTCTCTCTTACGAATGAAAGAAAGACATGATTTGTTTGTGCGTTGTTTGCTGCGAAATTCTGGTTCAAAGATCGAGGGCTGTGGGATGAACGGGAGGAGGCCAGCTTACCCAAGGTTTTCAACGTGCTCGCCCACGCTCCCTGTTTGCAGTTGCACTGTCACCAGGCCCACCACCGATCTCCTGGCCATCTCGTCCCTCCTGTCACCCTTCTGCTAACCAAAGCCAAGCCAGCCACAATTCCCTACACACAATCAGTCACCAAAACACCTATCTCACTCACATTCCCACGCGTACACACACCAACCCCATGCCATGGTATTCATTATTGTGTTTAATATACGTCGTTACCAAGTTATATAAATTGCCACCTGCTCGCTTCGCCTTCCTTCCTTCTTCTACCACCCAACTTGAGAGAGAGGGAGAACAAAAACAACCACCCATCCACCCATCCTTGCCTTGCCTTCCCAAGTATAGCCAGCCCCCTCTCCAACCCACCTGCCAGCCAAAACTCCATCCATGCAGCAATATCAATGACAAAGAGACAAGAGGATATGTGGTTTTGGTGGATCGCAACAGTGGTATCATTTTTTTCTTCAAAGTTTGCATGCTAGTAAAAGTCTTAATGCTTGCCTGGGCCTACTCATGCATGCTGAATCATAACGAAAGTTGAGAATAGGAATGAACTAGACTTGGCGCCTGCTGTGGTTGGCCTGACCCCACAGAGAATGCAGAGACCTTGAATAGTCTCTCCATTGCTCACCAGTAAAGGCATGGCTCATCAACACATTGCCTCCCAAAGCAGACATGCAAACCATGCTACTCCTAGAGCACATAGGTACCCTGCTCCGCTCTCTATTCGTTCCACAAATCACCAAAACGTAGATAGTGATGGTGTAGCGAAGGTGGCGGTCGTATCCTGCCTGGAAGATATATGCTACCCACCCAAGGAGTGCCGCAAGCCACTAGGATTCAAGACTGTCGCCCCCTAGGCACGCCGGCTTGCCATAGCAGCCGTAGCTCCCGCCGACGCAAGGTCCTGCTTGGCACTAGCAACGCGATTCGCTGCGCGCGGGAGGTTGCTATTGATGCTGCCCGACATGCCTTGGGTCCCGGTGCTGGTGCGCTTTGGCGGAATGGTGTACACTCCAGAGGGTCGTCTCGAGTGCGGAGCCGTACTAGGGGCAGTGCTGGGCTTGAGAGGGCTTGAGGCTGCACCACCAAAGCTGGTCGTGTCTTTGTTGGGTCGGATGTTCGAGCTGACCCTCATGCTCGGGGCAGCTGCTGGTGGCTCGGGAAGTGGTCGCGGAGTGGAAATGGTGTTGTGGCGCTTGATCGGTGATTGCTCGCGAATGGTCGCTACACGGGGCGCAGCGGACATCTTCTGGCCGGTGATGTACTCGTGACGGATGGCCTCCTCTGGCTTCAAGCGCCGGTCGGGATCCCACCTCAAACACTTGGTAATGAAATCCAAGAACGCCTCATCATCGCACTTGAGTGCCTGCTGCAAGGTCTTCGAAGATGGTCTTCTCCTACGACCTTTGGATGAAACGGTCAAACGCGGTTTGCCCATCGAGTCGAAGAAGAGCTTCTTCCTGGTGCTCTTCTCGATCAGGTGCTTCTCTGGAGGCCCAAAGACCTCCATAATACAGGCCAGCTGCTCCTGTTCGTTCTCTCCTGGGAAGATCGGGACACCAGTGTACAGTTCGGCCAAAATGCAGCCGAGACTCCACATGTCGATGGGTAGTCCGTAAGACATGCCGAGGATAACCTCTGGCGATCGGTAAAATCGAGATTGGATATACGTGTAGACCTTCTCATGCTCGAAACAACTGGAGCCGAAGTCGATGACCTTGATCTCGGTGTGCATGGGATGCCTGATCAGAATGTTCTCTGGCTTGAGATCGCAGTGTATGACCTTCTTCTGCTTCAGCAGGTTCAGAGAGCTGAGCATCTGCTTGGTAAAGCGTCGAATCATCTTGAGAGAGAAGCCACGGAAGGCATTGGCCTTGATGAACTCGTAAAGGTTCATGTCCAATAACTCGGTTGAGATGCAGAGATGTTCCCGGAAGTAGAAGCTGTGGGTGAAATTCACCATGCTGTGTCGGTTTTTGGGGTCCTGCAGCGAGTTAGCCTAAGCTCCAGACCCGTCATTAAAGTCCACTTACCCATTCACGAAGCTTCTGCAAAATGTTAACCTCAACCAGAGCCTGCTGATGGAACCGCTTCTTGTTCCTAATAATTTTGACCGCAACGAGAACACCCGTCTTGTGATCAATGCACCGCACAACCTGGCCAAAGCTTCCTTTCCCGAGAATGTCCACAATCTCGTACCGGTACGAGAGATGGTCCCCAACGATGATACTGTAATCGCCGCGATCATCATCATAGCCAAAGTTGGGTTGTTTGGAGTGCACATCGCCAACAACCTTCTGTGCGTTCTGCGTGCCACAGAAGTAAATGTCCTTGTAATCGACGATCTCGCCCCTCTCGTAGATGTTCAGCATTGCTATCCGGATGGCATCGTGAGGGCTGACGCGCTCCTTTGGTGTGGCTCGTTTCCGGAGCGTGTCGAGTGTCTTGGCGGCTAGCTCAGTCTCCTTCCGCCGACTGCCCAGCTTCCTCATCTCGTCCTCCGCAATCAAGTCGTCCTTGTCCAGATCAGCCGTGAAGATCTCATTCTGCTGCATTTTCGCCGTGGATGCCTTAGATCTCAAGAACTTTTGCATTACCGAAGACGAGCTCGCATTCGAACGGCTGCTAGGCTCAGTGCTGTCGACCTTGGTGCGGCTGAGTGAACTGGCAACCGTGGTGCCCTGGGATACGTCACTCCGATTCCTACTATGGTGAGACATGTTGCCGTTCAAGCCCGTTCCAGACGCCTTTCGTCGCGTGGCATCAAGCTGCGCACTAGACTTCGACGCGATGCTTGGACTAGATGTCTTGGTCGCGATCGAATTGCCTGTCGTGGCGGAGATCGGCAGACGAGGGGGCGGCATAGCGTCATGTTTCGTGTTGGTGTTGTTCTCGGGATGCTTCTCTGTTTTGGAGCTGCTCCGCTTCCACGATAAGCTCAGCTTTCTCCTTAAAGAGCTCATGGACGAGGGTGTTTGAGGTTCATCAGGACTGGGCTGTGTTGGTGACTTCGTGGTCGATTTTGTCGACAATTTGGACACGCTCTCCTTGGACATCGTCTTCGAAGGCTGCCGCTGCGCACGCGGACCTGATGGCTTTGTTTGTGCCACCGCCGCGTTCGCAGCTTCTTCTGGATCACGTATCTCGTTGCCAGTCTGTGACCTTTTGAAATACCGTGCCTCAAATCCATCTTCCTTCGGAACGGAGGAGGAAAGGAACGGTGACACAGATACTTGTTTGATGCTACCGCTTACGGATTCAACGCTACTTGTCTCGGCAATTAGTGGACTTTCATTCCGGGGTTGATGAATTGAGCTGCTGCTTCGATAATGTGCCACTTCTTTCCTTTTCGGGAAGAAAGTGCTGCGAGACGCGGTCATCGGAGTCGAAGGGGTTTTGGTGACTTGACGCGCCGGTGGAGAGCTAGGTTTCCGCGCTGCCTGGCCTTGGTCGTACTGCAACTTCGCGATCTTGTTGACCGTTGGCGTACTCAAAGGTCCGACCGTGAGCGGTGGAAGGTTCATGGACTTGAAATTCCTGCGAGGTGTCGGCTGTGCTTGTGTCGTGTCTGGTTGGGCCCTCTTCACCGGACTGCTAGTCGCGGCCGGCACAGGCTTGCGTGCACTGTTCTTGCGTTGTAATTTGACCCTCTCTTGCGCGGTTTGCACAGGCCCGCCAGATAGACTTCCGGTTGAGGTGCTGCGCAAGCTGCTAGAGTCGAAACCCAAGTTCGATTTCCTCTTATCCATGAATTGCATCTCTGCGGGTGATTCCTTCGGAGATTCGTATACCTTCGGAATTGCGGGCACCGGTGGCACGTCCTCGTCCTCCTCGTTCGGAGCTGGAGCATTGTTCATTGATTTCGGCGCAGGCAGTCGAGAACCAGCATTCTGGGCTAGTCGGGGCTGTAGAGAACCTGTTGATGTTCTGACAGTATTGTTGCTTGCCAATGACCCCACTGAGAACCCAGAGTTGTAAGACTTTCTGTTGGGATCCGGCGTGGTCCTCTGAGATGACGGGGTCGAGGTTTTGCGCGGCAACATCGAAGGCGATCGTGAAGCCGGTCGGTCGGTGGCGGGAGGAGGCGGAGGCTGCAACGCAATCGAGTTATTCAGCAACTCCTGGACGGACTGGGGGTCAGGCATATAAGATCGTCTCTTCGCTCTCTGGACCTCGGTGGGGCTCACGGTCCTTGCGCCCAAGCCCGACACGTGGTGGGAAGGGTGGCCTGGTACAATTGACATGCGTCTTGCCGACCCAGGGGTAGTGGCGCCAGATTTGCCAGCCCGTGGTGAACGGGCGCCAGAGGCAGAAGCCCTGGTCTGCTCCACAGAGAGAGTACTGTTGTCTGCGGACGCAGGCGCAGTGTTGCTTCGCGACGGCGGGGGCTGTGACAGCGTCTTGAGCTTCGCCGCACGAGAGGCTGTCATGTTCCGTGAAGTATCTGCGTACTGGCCTGCTGCATCAATTGAAGCGCGCGCAACATGGGCGGTGGGCCGGTCCGCGGAGCCCACACTAGGACGCCGTCGCACCGTCGAGCTGTTGCCAAGTTCCGCCGTAGGCTCGGGCGCAGTTGGACCCGTTGGCTTTTTCGGTTGTTGTTTTCCAATGAAAGTGCTGTTCGAGATGGGCGGATGGGCAGTCTGTCGCTTCGGACGCAGCGTTGACTGGTTCTGAGCGGGTTCGCCGACACGAGACGTATTGACTGCCGGGGTCGAGATGCTGGGTTGTCTATTAGACACACTAAGCCTCCTGAACACAGCACCAGCGCGCGTCTGCGCAGATTGTGATTGCTGCTCCTGTTGTTGTGGCGGTTGCACAGGAGCGCGCGCCGCGGCTCCAGTGCGGTATATGGCGGTCCTGTCAACCATGTTTTGATTGCCCAGCCCCTGAGGAGCCAAAATGCTGCCTTCACCGGGCGGAGAGGGAAACTGCGTCAACTTCAGAGCGTCGGATGCTTCTATGCTGGTCTGAAAATCATCGAAGCTGACTTCGGGCAGAAAACCGTATTGAGTGGGGGCGTCAGCTTCTACCGCGTCGGGGCCTGAAAAGTCGTCCGCGTCGGGGGCATGCCGGCCAAAGTTGAATAACGAGTGGTTGTTCGAGGACGAGGCGGAGAGCATGGGATTTCCAACAGTGGAGGAACGTTTCCTGTGGAGGTGTTTGGTGGGACTTTGGATTTCTCTGCTCCTATTCCTGAAACAAGAAAGCCCAAGCTTGTCAGTGACAGGTGCCATGAGAAGAGGTCACGCAGTACGGGGTACAGGCGGCGGTGGTGACCTGAAAAGAGCGGCAGGGCTGCTGGTATGGGGCTGGCATGGTTTGGTGGGTTGGTGATGCGCTGGCAGGGATCGATCTGGCGGAGCTGGTGAGGTGAAGAGGAGAAGGGTATACAGTAGGCGTGGAAACGTGCAGTGGACGTGATGTATCAACATACCGCGTAGGGGAGTAGTTGGCTGGTCGCGGGCCAGCAGGAACCTTTTGGTCCCTGATCATGGGGAAAAGAATGAGTGGTCGAAGCGAGTCCGACTCGAGAGTTTTGGGGGCGTGTCTCGTCTCGTCTGAGCCGTCGGGCGGTTCTCAGATGCGGGCCTTTGTCCCAGCCAACGAACCCACACCTGGACAGGGAGTCCAAGGAGGAGATTCACAGGCTCGCAGCGGTCAATTGAAGCGTGTCGCGGCTGCAGCAGTCGACGGTCGCACCGTGTCTGCGGGATAGAGGCTCCGCTTCCTCGACTTTGCAGAGTGGGTCAGGACTGTTCGTGTGTGTGTCCTGCAAGGAAGAAGTGGATGCTTGTGGCCTGGTCGGCTGTCCTTGGTTGTTGGAAGTCTAGTAGGCTTGCTATGTGAAAGACTCTGGAGGAAGGGAATGAGTTGGAGTTGTTTTCCCCGAGTCACCAGTCGCAGAAAGCAGATTGCAACTCTCCAGATCAGATGCACAGGGCACAAGCGGACTCAGTCCGGCGAGGATCTGAGCAGAGGCGCAGAGCTACCACATCCCGGTGATGAACAAGCCAGGGCCTCTTTGATGAGTAGCTGATTGGCAACGCCTGGGAACAAGGAGAGAATCCGTGTGCCAAGTTGTTGATGGTGAAGAGAAAGACTGAGGTTGGTGGTCTGAGGTTGTCATGCAAGTGCGTTGGTGAAGTTGAATTACTGGGAAAGGCAGGCACGGGATGTTGGAGCATGCGCTAAACCGGGAGGAGGTAGAAGGGTGACTGGTGTGCCCAGGTGTGGGAGAGGGCAGGCACGAGGCAAGCAGCAAGGTGCTTCACAGGGCTGGAGCTGTTAATGCTTTGGTGGGAGGGTGGTGTAGTTGCTAGCAAATGACCGTTTCTGCTGCAAGTCAGGGCGCATTCACTTCCCGGGCAAGGCTGGGGACTGGGGGAGTGTGTTGACATTGCAGCACTGCACATCCCGACATGATGATGGGACGAATCTCACTGGGCAACCTGCACAGGCCACTCTTCACCTGCCAATCAATGCAGAATCACACCTGCAACCTCTGCTGCAATTCTACTGCAGTTGGACACTCTTTGTCCTTGTTCCTGCATTCCCCCTATTCACTGTTTGTTTCTTGTTCTTACTGCTCAGTTGGGAGCGCATATGTTCTCTGTGAGCACTATGCTATTTGATAGCGGTGGATGCTGCCTCATCAGAATCTTCAAGACAACTTCAATGTCTCCATGGATCTCATAAGCAGGAGGCAAATTGGTGCCTTTGGGACCCTTGGGCTGGAGGGCTACAGTCATATCCCATCTCCCATCTCTGGCAACAGGGTGTCAATGGCCCCCACTCTCATCTCGCGGCGTTCAATGCCAGCATCCATTCGCAGATGCCCAAATGTGCAAATCTCCACTCAAGGGACTTCATTTTCGAGATCGCCACCTGGTACTTTGCCCAGAGGATCACGGCCCGAAGAAACCATTCGCCTCTGATGAAAAGGGCATGACGGCGATAAGCGCATTCCCATAACAGAGCCCAATATATTCGCAATCAAACAAGCAACTCGACGCGCACCCTGGGCAGGCTCGGCCACATGATTCCGAGCACCTGGGCGCGACAACACAGTGCCCACCTGTTAAGCACGCATGAACGAGATCCATCTCCGCTTTTTTTTTGGTATTTGACAAGGAGGCTCGGGCATTTTTCCAGCCCAACCAAATCTTCTCAGGCCCGCGCAGATCGTCCCGCGACAAATGCAACGCCCCCGCCTCCAATCAATTCTGACGGCAATCGAAAGAAGCATCTGCGACCGCAATCTTGCGCTGCGCTAAGTCGCACGACTGAGACTGGTCCGGCATATGTCGATAACGTTTGCGAGTAGCAACGAGGATCGCCCGCTGCCACATGGAGATCATGACGACCCTTTGACGGTGTAGAAAAACTATATGCTCTGTCTTCTGTTCCAAGTCACTCTCACTACCTCGGTTCGTCGAACTATGGTCGTTTGGGAGACGTAGTTCACAAACAGCGATGTTGAAGGGCAGTGCTGCTGTGCAGATGATTTCGCGATGCCAGTTGGAACATGCATCTTCGTCCCGCCCGTCCAAGTTTTATGTCTCGAGCCCATCATTGTTTATGCTCCCCAGGTGTGCTACTGGAAGCTTTATTAGAGTGCAAGACCGTAGCGGCCTTTTTACGACTCCATCATGAGATGCGTTGACTGTGCGGGCATTCAAAAACACGACGACAGCGCACATGTACCCAAAGCGCAGCGCCCATTCATCGTCTATGCAGTGCATGTCAAGTGACCACTCGACATACTCTACGTTGCAGAATTCGCACCACCCGGCCCTCCGAGTACCCGAGCACTCTTCAGATGCCCATACAATATGCATCAAGTCTGTGCACCTGTAACGCACGTTGTAGACAGTGCGAATCTGGCTCTGCCTATCACATGCCCGATGCTCATATCCGTCGGTGCGCCGTCACCTTGTGACGATGCACTTTAGTTGAATTTGAACTACCATTGACTGTGCGCAAGAGCGAGAACAGCGGCAGAGCCGTTTAACGCCGAGTGATCACTGAAAAGCGTGGACTGTTGGCATGTATCGTAGCTGAACAGGTCTTGAGCACTTGAAGTAGTATTGTCGCTTCACTTAGCAGCATCCTACGACATGATAGCCCGCACAACCCTCCTCTTCACCAACCTAACCCATCTCCGCCGCCTCCACTCCCCCCTCCTCCCCTCCCCCTCCTCGCCCTCCTCCCAACTAAGCGTATGCCTCCTCCTCCCCGCCCCCATAGCAAGACCCTCAGCCACTGCCTCCCGCATCCCCGACGCGCCCTCATTCTCATTAAACATATCATACACCCACCGCTCGCCCTCCGTCTCGACCTCGACCCCCGTGATGATCCGCTCCTCCACCCACTCGCGACTCCACAAATCCAGCGCCCACTTCTTCTCGCTCCACTCCCAGCCCTCGGGCGCCCGCACGTCCTCAAAAAACCGCGTCCCCTTGGGCCGCTCGCCCGTGATGCGCGCCTGCGAGAGCGGGTCGTACGGCGATGGACTGAACACCCACGGCTCCCACTCGCCGCTGGCGCCGGCACGGTGCTGCAGCTCGAAGATCTCGACCTCGCGCGTCTCGGGCGCCGAGTCGAGGATGATGTCCTTCGCGATCCACTCGTCGAGCAGGCCCCTGGCTTTCTCTTCTGGTTTTGGCGCATTGTCCTTGCCCATGCCCGCAACAGGGAGGGGGAAGTAGGCCCGCTGCGTCTCAGCCAGCATCTTGCTCACTTTCGGGTGCCCGCTGACTGTCGCTGCCCAGCCGCCACATAACGTGATTATCCGCCATGGCAACAGGTGTGCGGCAATGGACATGACCAGCGTTACCGCAAGCAACCCCACAAACAAGCCTGAGCTTAACGCCTCGTCGCTGAAATTGGTGAGCGGTACTAGCCCTTCCACCACTTGATCATGTGCGCGACTGAAGTCCTCCATCATATTCTGCAAGTCGCCCATGTTGCGTAGAAAATGGTAGCTCATCTGCCGCACCGGGCGCGGGCCTGTCCGCGGCGGCGCACGTGGTGGTCCGGACGGGGTGTAGGCGTAGTTATCGTCGGTGGGCGGGTGTCGCGCGATGAAGGCTGGAATGAAAATGCCAACTAGTGCGATGGCAAGCGGCAGGACAGTGAGAAGGTATGGATCGAGGCAGACGAGAGTGTAGACGGCGAGGAAGGAGAGG
Source organism: Plenodomus libanotidis (assembly GCA_022609195.1). Lineage (NCBI taxonomy): Eukaryota > Fungi > Ascomycota > Dothideomycetes > Pleosporales > Leptosphaeriaceae > Plenodomus > Plenodomus libanotidis. Next base: position 392,725 of record JAGKQA010000004.1, read on the forward strand.
GTGTGCGAGGGTTGGCGCCAAAGAAGCACGCGAACGGCGCGCTTCTGGAATTTGAAGACGATGCCGATTCGGGCGTTGAAGCGAGTGAAGTTGGTCGTCATCGTGGGTAGGCTGAAGGGCGGGCGCGAGGATTCGTAGGTGGTCGAGGGGGAAGCCATTGTCGGTGAAGGATGGTTGGGATCTTCAGCGGTGGCAGGCATTACTTGTTGGACGAGTCTTGATGGAAGTGTGTTAGACGTTGATATTCAGAGGTTGTCGGGAAGCTAGGACTCACTTCTCAAGTAGCTTGTCTTGCATGCTCGCTTGGGCCTTGAGCACAGATAGCCCGGTCCATCTGCGCTTAACCTTTTCGGTGCCATCATTACTGGACGTTCTCGGGGGCGACTGAGGAACGTCCGAGCCAGAGACGGACACATCGTCGAGACTATTGATGATGTCGGCTGCTGCGGGATCGGGCATTATAGCAAGGTACCCAGGAGGCGGTTGCCTGGTCTGGGTGGTGTTGTGTTCGCCTCTCAAGAGCCGGGTTTTTGCTACTGCTGAAAGTAGGTCGTGCTAGAAGCTGCCGCAGTACCTGAATGGTCTCCCTGGCCAAGAGCAGAGGCAAATGTCAAGATGCAATGGTTGATGCAAGGTGGTGTCGCGTGAAGAGTGACGTTGTGGAGACAGTTCGTAGTTGACATGTGAAGAGGTGGGTGTGACAGCCAGAAACGGACAAGTCCGCCCACACCACTACTATGCCCCTGTCCCTGTCAACTCCACCATCAACGTCCTCCTTCTGCGGAGTATTTCCATGCTTGAACAGCTTTCATATAGCACTGTGTGATTCATGCCATTAGGCTCTCTTTGCCTGCATATCTAGCCTCTTCTAGTAATCGAATGCGTACAGCTCCAGTTGTGCCGTCTGCTAGCGACGAGATGTCGGCAAGGCAACGCTTGGTGACTATGCGTGCTAGTCTTGACTTCTAAACTTCTCTCGGTCGACAATGCTTCGCATCAATCACTGCAACGTCTTTCTTCCTCCCCCACAGACGTGAGACACTCTCAACATAATCTCGGCCAAGAGGCTCACATCACCACCACTCCTGACTAAGTAGTTTCCTCTGCGCTCTGCAACATTTATCGGCCTATCCCATCATATCAATGCCATGCAGGGAAGGTCAGACCAAATGAAACCATCGCAGCACTCTATACGAGTTTTTCGTAGTCCTGTCCTTCACCACACGTGGCATGCTTGACGGCCATTTCGAGATCTCTGTAGTCTCCTCGCAAGATCTCACAGCTCCGCCAGCTCGCACGTCCCACCATCCAGACGAGCTCCCTACCCCAGCACAGCCCATTCCACCCCATCCCCAACGCATACCTCACGCCTTCCTCAACGAATTATAATGCTCCCCCAATCCATACCCATGCCGATAATACGCCAACCACACCCTCCGTTTCCCCTCTGTCTCCCCCTCTGCAGGCTTCACAACCTCCAAACCTCCATCCCTCACAACCCACACCTCAACCCCATAAACCTCCGCCAACGCCGCCAGCTCAATCTGGCCCCCCCACTCCGCCGAATCCCTCATCTTGCGCACATAACTCTCGACCCCCTCCTCCAAAAACCCCGCATACCGATCCCCATGCGCGCCCACATACTCCGCCGCCCGCCGCCGCACCGTCTTATACCCAGCCTCACCTTCAGCGCCGCCGAGGGGTATATCCGGCAGCTGCGTGGTAATCTGGTCTGCGACCGCCGAGAACAGACAGTGCCCGTCGGGCCGGATCTCGTGCTCGACGAGCCCGTGCTGTGCGAAGGCCGCCTGCATCGCCGTGCGCTCGAGGCCGCGGTGGTCCGTCTGCGTCGAGGCCTCGGCTTCGGCCGCGAGGGCGCTAGCTTCGAGGTCGGCCGCGCGGCGGGCGAGGCGCTCTTTTTGGCGGTTGCGTTTCTTGCCTGGTGCGCCGCCCCCTCCTTCTTCTTGCGCTGTGTTGTTTCCATTTGGCTTCGCTTGTGTTGGCTGCTGCGGCACCTTCGCGCCCAGCTCGGAGACGTTCATGGCGCCCAGCGCCTCCGCTGCATCGTCGACCTCATCCTCGCTGTCCGCTATGGACTCTTCGTCCGCGGCAGCAGTGCCGTCGAGCGCAGCGATCTCCTGCGCCTGCCGCGCCTTGATCTCCTTCTCCAACTCGTCACACTCAGAATTCACGCCGCGGCGCGTCTTCTTGGTCGCGTTCTTCTTCTTGCTCGTGATGACGCTTTGTAAGTCGCGCGCTTCTTTGCGGTGGCGCGCTTGGAGGGTCTCAAGGGTTTCGGATGCCGCAGGGGAGGTTGGGCTGTTTTCTGCCATCGTTCGGGCTGGTGGTTGCCGTGTTTGTGGGTGTGTGTGCGTCAGGCAGGAGGTGAGTTTGTGAGAGTTCGCGCCGAGGGACGTCACTTTTGTCCCCTAGAGCTCGATTGGCCGAGGCCGGCCCGTTCGTCTCGTTTGGTGGGGGGCCGAGGGCTGAGAATGGGACGTTTGCGCGGCACGTCCCGAGCGCTACTCCGTTTGATGACACAGCTGGCTTCGACATGTATGTCGGGCTGATTTCCGAGCTTCCGTTGAATATCTTGAGATCACGCCGATTTCTAAATGCTCACAGTAGTCAGGTCTTTCATTTCTAAACAACCCTTCCTTCATATGCCCACCCTGCCGACCTTCATGAGCAACATGTAGCCCATCGCTATTCACAAAGTAGTAAGCCTCTCTCACCCAAACGACATCCCCTTCCCCGCCTCGCATCGACTTGACTCGGCCTCAAACTCAAAATGGTCCTATTCACACTAGTCACCACCCAAGTCCATATCGATCAGCACATCAAAGTTCGGCAGCAAAATCAGCACAGCTTGTCCCGGCCGTCTAGCTTTTCAGCCCACCAACTCAATAAAATGAGGCAAACTCGAAATCATCACAGTAGCGCACATCTTTGGACACACGAGTTCCGAATTCAATAGACTAGGTAGGTAATATCAAGTCTCGAATAAGTACGTGCGCTCACACAAGTATAATGTACACATGCCAGAACAAAGTTCACGCCCGTCCAGTGCCCTAGGTATATCCAAGCCAAGAATCGAGGATGTTGACAAGCAAACCACAAACGAAGTAAAATCGCAAAGTAGGGGTATCCCGCAAGCCTTATACGCAACCACGCGTAACCCGTTCGATGAAACAACGCTAAACAAACCATCACTTCCGGCCTCAAAGCCAGGCACTTTCTCTGCCGGGAACTATCCGGGCGGGCGTTGACTCCCGCTCTCAGAATCCTTCAAATGGATCCCTCCGCCCCCTGCTGTCCTCTTCCCCAGCAGTGCGATACCCATCAACCCTCCCTCCTCCATACCGACTGTCCCTCCTGCTCCGCCCCGTTGCGGCACCGCCCCCGTAGCTCGTCAGATATTCCTCCCTCCACCCCCCAGCGCCACCTCTCGCAGGCCCTTCATTGCGCGTCCTGCTTCGCGACCGACTGCGGCTCTTCTTCCGCCGGGCCTGCTTGTTGCGCTGCCTCGCCACCTCGGGGTAATTCATCCCGCCTTCGACCTCGAACCGGCTGAACGCCAGCGGGCTGATGAACGCCTCCATGCGCATCGTACCGATCGCCTCGAACATGTTGACCCCCGACGCCATGGACACGCGCGACTCGCTGCCTGCGTCTACCTCACTGCCCCATGGCGACTCGGCTAAGCCAACCGTCCTGGGCCCGTTGCCGCCGCCAAAGTGGAAGTCGCTCATTCCCGTGCTTTGACTGTCCATGACTGCGTGGCCATATTCCGGCGTCGGCCCGCCGAAGCCACGGAATGACAGAGGAGGTGGCACGCGTCCACCGGTGTTGCTCCTCTTGCGGTTATGAAACGGCATTATGGGTACTTGCTCACGGCCGAAACGCGAAATGATGGGAGGCACGGCCGAGTCATTATCTTCGCTCTCTCGGGGACACTCGAGGGGGACGTCGGGAATGCTGGCCATCGGCGAGATGGTGCGCTCGGACACTTCGCGGCGTTGCGTCGACATGGTCGCACCGATGCCACCCGCAGGTCGTGGAGGCGACAGAACAGGGTGCTGCCCTTTGGCGAGGCGAATCGAGTCGCGTATGCGTGGCCGAGGCCGGCTTTGTTTGGGGGAGGTTGGAGGATAGTCCGGCATTTGCCGTACTTGGTGCTGTTTTGGAGCGGGTATTGATGTGGGCATCTCTGGCACGTCTTGCTGCGAGTGTGCGAGGAAGGACAGAGCTGTCAGCCACAGGTAGTGCCTGTCGGCGTTCACGGCCGTGAACTTGAGAGCACGCTGCGGCGTGAGGATGAGGATGGAGCGATTGAATACGGCAAGTTGACCCTTGGGTGCTGGGTTGTCATCTTTCACGTCAAGGACGGATTGGATGGTGACTGTAATGTCATTAGCCAGTGTGGACGCAAGCCCCAGGTAGAACAACTCACGTTTGCGGCCGGACTTGCCACCAAGCAGCGCACTTCCGCTAGAAGGCTGCTTGCTGCTCCAGAGAATCGCCCGCTCATACGGCGCCAGCCACACCCACCGCTTGTGTCGGTCATTGCTCGAGTCATCCCGGCTACTGTTGTCACCGCCTAGGCCGAAAGACTTCCTCCGTCGCACGTACTTGAACATCCACTCGCCCACCATGGTCTGTGCAATGGCATCGACCACACCATTCGCAGTCTGCGACGAGCCGGCGTTGGACTGGAAGCCAGTTGTCGCCTCGGTAGTCGCCGTGGCTCCTGAGTTCTGGTGGCGATGGCCTCTGCCGCGTGCGCGGTCGTTATTTGGTGTGACAAGCTCGTTTACATTGCTTGGCAAGGGAGGCACGCTGGGGATGGAAGGCCCATTTGGTGACGGCGACCTCCTGCCCTTCCTACTGTTTCTTTTCGAGAACGATCCCGCCGACTTGCCCTTGCGGATGCTGCTAGTGCGGTACATGTTCGTGCGAGTCCCTCTCCTGTGGAAGGGCTCGTTGCGTGTTGGGCTGCGGTTCTCAGCGCCACTGCGCATGCCAGCGCTGGAATTGGGCTGCTTCGAACTCGCCCTTGTGGGAATGGGAAACGGCGGGTCTGCGGCGTCTTCTTGGTGCGTATTGATGCCGTTTTGAATCAAAGAAGCCTTGCGCATGCTGCTGGTCTTGCTATAAATGCTCATCGCAGATGGTCGCAGGCCCGATTTCATTGACGAGTTCCGATCCGGCATGGCTACACCCTGGTTACCAGACAGTTTATAAGCATTGTAAATGTTCCTGTTTCCAAGCGGACTTGCTGGAACCTCTTCAGAGTCTTTGCGAGCGATGACAGTCTCAGGAGATGATGGTGTCGATGCAGATCCCGACCGATTGGTCTCGGGAGACTTGACGGCACGAGGCACCGACAGAGCAGTCCTGAACTCGGAATCACTCTGCTCAGCATCTCCAAAGTCGTCCATCTCATCTCCGGAGCTGATGTCATGGAATGCAGTGAAGAGGTTACTCATGCGCGCTGAAGGCTTTCGCGAGCCAGCAGAAATCGTGCGCTCTGTGTCCTCCAGCTCAACGGATCCGCGAGGGGTCGCGGAGATGATGCTGCTTTGGCTAGTGAGTCGCCTGGGATTGCGAGCGGGAATGTTGCCAGGAATAGGCGTGAAGTGATCGTCGGCAAGAGTCAACTTCTTGATGGTCTCAGCAGGAGATGCTGGCCGGGAGGTCACAGCTGAGGGGTGAAGGTGGGCCGGCAGCCTATCGAGCCTCTGATCGATCCGAATCTCTTCCGTCTGGACCCAAGAGGAGACCATAGGTACCGCAGGTATGGAAACCTGACATCCAAAGTCCCTTTGCAACTGCGGCAGCAGAGGCTTCTTCGGGCTCGAGGGTTGGGTAGTGGGAGGATGTATGGCGATACTTGGGATGGCGAGGGCATCATCATCATCATCATCATCATCATCATCATGGCTGACAGGCCTTGATGTAGTTGTTTGGGTCTGGGTCCCAGAAGAGACCATGGTAGGTAGTTCCTTTGTCTCTTTCGCAATGGGCTGCTCCTGAATTGGAGTCCTTGGTGGGCTGAGAGGCACATCTGCAGTTTGCGCTCCAGTGGAGACCATGAGCTTTGGAGCAGTCACAGGAGCCACCGGAGTCACAGGAGCTTGAACAGGCAGTGGTTTGACAACACTGACCCGCTTCCGCCTTGAATTGGCCTCGGTGCTGAGGTCCTCATGTTGTTGCTTCTCCCACTTTGCCGCCAGCGCAGAAACTCCCCGCAGTTCGGCGGCGGACGCCTTGACAGCGCTCAGTCTAGGTGAGGAAAGTGGTGAGTACTGAATGCCTGTGTCAGTGTAGGTTGCCTCAGGCAGTGCTGGTGATGTTGGTTCCTCAGCCTCCTGAATGATTCCGTTAGACAGCATGCCTTCTCTTTGCATCTGCTGAAAGCGGCCGCGCGTGACACTACCCGCTCTGGTCAGACTGTCTCCGCTGTTGTGACGGCGGTGAAACTTGCTTCTGATGCTAGCACGGCTGTCGGTTCGCATGTGCATGTAGTTTGACATGACGCTGTCTCGACCGTTGGTCTCGGTGCCGTCGGATTCGTCGTCGAAGTCAAGTTCGTCTGCAAGACTGTGTCCCATGGGCTTTTGCAGGACGGAGAAGCGGCGGCTCAAGGTTCGGATACTCCCAGTATCGCTTTCTCTCGCGGCCTCCTCGGCCTCCTCATCCACGGTAGGATCGCCAGACCGGTTGGCCATTTCCTCATGAAAGGCTGCCACTTCCTCCAAGACTGTTCTAAGTCTGGACTCGAGGATATGAATCTTTCTGTCCGTCTTCCTACGCTCTTCTTCCCATTCATTCTTGTCATTAGCCCATGACCCACGCACACTGTCCGCAGCGTCTTCCTGGGCCTTTAGCTTTTTCTGGGCGGTCTCGAGTCTTCTCTTACTCTCAGCTGCCACTTCAACAGCCTCATCTCGTTCACGAGCCAATTCGCCAAGTGCCGACGAGGTCCCGCCTTCCAGCAACGCCAGCTGGCGCTTTAAGGACCTGTTTTCCTTAGCCGTGTTTTGCAGTGTCGAGTGAATACCTTCATCCTCGTCCCTAGTGGTTTGCAGCTGAGACTCTAGCCCCTCAATAACCCTCCGTTTATCTTCCTGGTCCCGCTTCAATGACAGAATCTCGCCTACGAGGTTTGCGTGCAGAGTGGGTGTGAATCGTCGTGGGTCCAGGATGCTGATCTTCTCATCGGTAGCAAGGTCTCTCGAGACCCTATCGCTCTTGTCTGTCTTGTCGCTGCCCGGCATGGGAGGTGGTGATTTGGAAATTCGCTCAGGGGGTGTGACCGAGCGCCTCGATCTTCTCGAACCCCGCGAGGGCGTTCTCGAGTTCCTTCCTGATGTTCTGGATTCCATGGGCGGCCTTAATGGGGGGAAAGTTGGTTGGTTCATCTCGTCATCCGTTTCCCAGGCTCTCGTATTTGGACACCCGACAGCGAGACTCATCGTGTAGGGTTGGACTGTATACAAAAAGAAAAATCGCTCTGCTTCAGGAGTCTGGTCCTTTCCCGGACGTTGGGCAGCTCGGGTTAAAGAGAGCCAGCCCCCTACTCACTCAGTCGCGCGGGATGGCCGTCACACGGCTACCCTGACAACAATCTTGTGCTCCGAGTTTAGTACAAAATGCAACCTGCGGAGGCAGTTCCTACGCACACTCCTGAAGTGCGAAATTGGGTCAGCCGATTTGCGAAACCCGAGTGGCACTGTTGCCCAAAAACTTGTGCTCATTTGACCACAAATCAATGGCAGACGGAAATAACGTTCAAGGAAGTGAGGGTAGACGTACAGGATGGTTTTGAGAAGTGCCGGGACAAGTCTCTCTGCTATTGGTCGTTACAGGAGGTTAATCAGGGCAAAGTTTGGGACCGTAAGCCTATTAGGTTGCATTCCGGGACGACTGCAATGTCGAGGATGTCTGAAATTTGTTGACGGGACCGTCAGTATGCGCGTCCTTCGGTTGCCCAGAGATTTGTCCCTGCTGATACGACGATCCTCGCTAGGAAATAATTGATCGCATACCACAAGCTTACCCTTGGTGACCTGGAACTGTGACTCGCAAGACGGGTGGCAGAAGTGTCGGTTGGCCGAAGTTTCAATTCGAGTCATGAATCCACCTCGATTCGAGCCTTCCCAGGCTGATATCGAAGGGCAGGCCGTGTTGAAATATTGAAGAAGGTGGGGAGCTCGATCTCTATCTGATGTGCGCGACCCTTCCAAGAGTTGTAGACTGTCCGTGGCGAAAGTCAAAGGCCAGGGAGTGGGGTGACATTGGCAGATGGTCGGCTTTTGGTATTCACGAGGGAGCCCTTGTTGCGATGTCCGTGCCACAACAATTCGATCAAGAAGCACCTGCTGCAAAAAGAATGACCAGCCGTGAGGGCAAGCTAAAGACGCGTGGTATCAGGACACACAGACGGCGAGCAGGGCGCAGATGTGCAATCGAGGACCGGTTACTGAGCGCGTTCGTACACGCTGTGGCAGCTGATAGAGGCACACGATGAGACGTTCAGACTCTCTGCGTAGTAGACCAGGCCGAGGGTTGAAAAGCAGTGAAGCGAGTGGAGGCCCTGGAAGGTTGTGATATGTGAGACAGTGATGGAAACACTGCAGGCTGTGCTGTTGTACTGTGGCTTGGTCTCGGTCGAGTCGGGGTGGACCGGGACCATCAATGTCTGGTAGTACCCGCCAAGAATGTCACGAGAATCGGGTATAGTTCAGACGAAGGTTGCCGCCGACGTTGTTGAGCGGTTGCGATTGGGGGTTCATGCGTGGTGTGGAACAAGCGTATCGTGAGGATAGGGCCCACTTGCACAGAACAGTTAAAGGCTCGGCTGCCGGCGTTGTTTCTGTGGACGATGATACACAGGTATCGGAGGAAGAAGATGAAGCTTGAGGCAAGAGTCTCGAGAGCAGTGAGTGAGTGGATGAAGTGCAAGGGCAGAGGCCACTGAAGAAGAGCACGTAGAGACTGGCGATGCACGAGCAACGAAGCTCGATAGGGTGTGGTGTGGCATGGCCTTGACCATCCAGATGAGTAGCAAGGGTAACTTTGAAATTAGATGAGCTGAGTGGGTTTGTGGGGCGCGCTATGCAGGCCACGAAAGCACAAGCCGCGGGGAGACGTTGCCGACACGGAAGTCATTATGAAAGCAAGGGTCGAGCCTCGACCGAGCCTTGACGTCGTGGACCCATTGCAATGGATTGCGTGGGGCTCAGATGAACCGCTGTCGTTTATCGGTGATTTTGGTCATCTCGACTGACTCCCGCAAGCAAAGCTGCTGACAGCCGTATAGGACCAGAGGCACTGCCGCACTGCCCTGCCGAAGAAGACTCTGAACCTTGAAAGTGTCCCGATCCATGGCCGTGCCCGGTTGAAGCCGTCGAGGTTGTCCATGTCTCTGCATGCATGTGCATGCGCGTGCCGTGGCAGCGGACAAGACAAAGGAAGGGGTATGGATCGCCAGAAGTCGCCCAGGCTCGATCCAATGAAGAAGGTCGGTTTGAGAAGCCGAGCCGGCTGTCCCTGCATGGCGCTGCATTGAGCATACGCGGCACACTGGAGAAGAATCCAATTCAGTCAGTTCAGCAGCTGAATGTGACGATCTGCAGGGTCGACGTGCATGGGGATGTGAGCCGACAGGTCGAGTCGTCGAAGGCGATGTTGGTAAAGACTCAGGAGGCGTTGCAATCGGCCGTGGATGACCATGGCGAAGACGAGGTCGTCGCGGACGGCCGAGGGAAAAGGAACAAGTTCATCGTCCACGGGTCGGACAGCGGAGATGAGGAAGTCATGCCGTGTAATATCGAGACCAGAGATGCTGTACCTGAGCGGCGGGAGTGGTAGACAAGTTACTTCTGTTCGTGTTCCCAAACGAGCAGGCGCTATCTGAAGTCAAAACCAGCACTAACAATACGGCCCGTTCCTGCTTGGACCGTCCGGAGTCGTTCATGCAAAAATCCCCTGAATGGTTCAACCAGACTTGCATTGGCTGTCAAACGCGCACGACGGCTGGGATTAAATCTAAGCATAGTCACATATATGCCGGATTGATTCAATTGTCTGTACACCTTGAATAGGACCTCCAACGAGGGAAAGTGCAGGTGCAGAACCGGTGCCTCTCGCTTGCCGCCTGCTATGCCTTCCTCGTCATTCTGGAAGGGCCATTCGTGACTTCCCAAGACACACAGTACCCTACCTTCAGATAGTGCCAAGTGCCACGCGGCAAGACCGTGCGGTCAAAGAACTGAACCAGAGACGGGATCGGACCGCCATGGCCTCGAGGTCTCACTGTCTCACAACCCTCCACGGCTTCGGCTTCTTCTTCCACATTCATCATCATCATCCATCACCAAACCAATATTCCTGCAATACTGCCCAGCTGTGCCGTCCCGCTGCACCTCGAGTGTGATATCGACTCCGCTTTGCGACGCAGTGGCACATCACATTGACACTTGGACTTGGACTGCCCCAACGAGCTGCACCCGAGATTGTCATCGGCCTCGCTTGCCGGCCGTCACACGATGGACGCCACAAGCCACACCCGCCGACTCGTCCCTCAATCGCAAGAGGCAAAGAGAGTCAACACGAATTGTCCACTGGAAGACCGCTCTCGGGCCCCCGTACGCCCCGTGTCGCCAAGCTGCCAACTCAATTGACATTTCGCCAGCGAGCAAGACATTTCGACACGACCACGACGGCCTGTCCAACGGCTTCCAAGTCGCCGCAAGCATGTCTTGTCCCTTGTGGCTTCAATGCTGTGCCCCACCACAGCACGCTCGATTCGTTACTGGCTGAAGGACAACTAGTTGGCGGCAAGCCACAAACCCCTTCATTATTCAACTAAAGACACGGTCCTGACAGTCCTGACAGTCCTGACAGTCCTGACAGTCCTGACATGGCCTGTTCAAGAATCACTCAAAGCATCTTCCTTGGAGGACCCACCCATCGCTCAGCCGCTTGTGGAGATGGTGGGCACTCTCATCTTCTCAACAGGGTCAAATCGCCCCAAGACCCACCTCGCCCAGAAGATCGGGTCAGCTTCAAAATGGGGAAGCGCTTCAGCATCATCGTGGGCGACCAAGCCCATGTCAACCCATCGCATCTGAGAAGCTTTGCTGGGCACTCGGGCCTCAAGACGGTGCGGTGTCAGCTACTACAATATACTGCATTCGAGGCGCCAAGGGCGCAGAGGCTGTGATCAGGCTTCCGAGTACCAATGTTTCAACGAATCCTCGCCCGATCACCAAAGAAGATAGAGCTCCAACGCTAACCAGCCAACGAGGTCGAGAGCCGCGGGTCGTTCCCCGCGCATCCTTCGCGAATACCAGATCCTTCGGTTCGTCTCATGGTTGGCCATTGGCCAGGCCGCATAACATCTGGCAAGCAATACCTAGTCTGCTAGTCTACTAGCAACATACACAATCCGGAACCACCACGTTCCTGGGGCGTTAGTCACGATAGTTGGGCATCGGGACTCGGGACCTGGGAGTCGTCTGCACACTACTGAGCATTGTGCCTATCAGCTTTCGACCCGACAACGTCGCAACCCCTCTTGTCAGACCCCCGGAATCATACCCTAACAATTAGACTACTGTACGACGGCCGGACCGTTGACCGGCAGGTCGGCCGCCGCCTGGGCTGGCGTCCAACAAACCACCACAGCTGTTCCTCTATATCGCCAGAGCGATTTTCAGCAGTGATCCTGACTACGAATGCCCCCGCTTGACAAAGTTGTCGATCTCTTGCCGACTTCACGGATCATGTGCCAATTCTGGCCGGATGATGTGCGGACCTTGTGCTGATAGCCACTTGCAATTTCCCGCAACTGTGCCCCCGCAAATAGACTTCTGTCAGGTGTGCCACCGCGATGCTGGACCTTGATCACCGGCCGCGCGCCGATTCTCATACCGATGCAACAACAGCAATTTCTTCTTGATTTAGGCTAGCGAGACGCGGCCCAAAATCACTCATCATTTATAAAGGATGCTCGCCCAACCCCACTGGAGGTTGTCTTGTGAACATGTGGCAAGTTCCGTTCCTGGGTACAGCATTATACGGACGAGATCCAGGGATCGCACCACGCACGTGGCAATCCACTCCTGGGCGGATCTGGGCCTTGCACTCTCATCAGGGAAGTGCTTTCTACGCGAGATAGCTTGGAATTGTGTAAGCTGATTACTCTTGCCCAGACAATGTGCTGCTCAGTTCCTCGAAGATTCGTGCATTGGAAGCAGCTGCGACACGATTTCTCTCCTGTTTTAGTTTGACTTGTACCAGAAATCTGGAAGATGGCATAACTACGGAGATGTTCGATGGCTTGCATATCAATCAAAGTTTCGCATATCAAGCTTTGAGGGGGAAATACCACCCTACTTTCATCATCCACTTCTCTTTCGGTACCCAAAACCGTATCTAGCGTATACGAGGATCACACCCTGCCGCTGTTAATCAAGTCGATCCGCAAGCAGGACATCCCCGAAGCAATGTGATGACATGCCTTCTATCACACAACGCGAGCGATCTATCAAGTCGCAAGAATTCGGACGATTGAGTTTCAGGAGCGAATTCTCATCATCCGTCATCTCGGAGAATCCCGTCCGTCCGTATGACCGGCTCATATGGCCATCCTGGTGCGCTCGACGCCGATATTGGGGAGATCATTTTATCTCGATTACTGTGGTGTGGGAGCTCGCTTCGCGAGCACCTTGAGATGTGCACGGAAGATGCCGTGTCTGCATCTCGGGATCACAACGATCTGTTGTGCAAGTGCACAGCGTCGGCATCAATCCGACAATCGCCATTGTTGAGGACGATCTTGTTCGTGCAGTGACTGGCATGGGTCTTTGGCCCGCTTCCGACTTTGTTCAGGTCCGAATGATCAGATGGGGCACATTTCGCGTATTCCTCCCGGCTTGGACGACTTGGGTCATCTCCACAGAGATAATATTGTGTGGCCTTCTAGAAGGCAGAAAGTGGACCCGATGGACAAGCGGCTTAAACTCGGCTGTCTTCCTTCTCTCCGAAATCATGTGTTGTCTTCGACCGAAGCAGAGTTTTGTCGACTGTGACAGGGTACTTGTCGAGGGACTCATACCACTGTATGACTGAGCCAATCTGCGGAGTTTGCCTTTCATCAGCATTGCAAAAGCATTCCGTCTTGCTTTTCCAAACGAGGGAAGTGCTCGTATTGACCTCGCCAGCAAGGCTGTCCGATGCTCGGGTCGTGTCCCTGGAGCCAACCCCAGCTCCAACTACCAACACCCAGATTTGTGCAAGCGAGCATATGAGTCGCAATTACCGGGTGGTATGATATCACAAATACAAGAGAGGTTTTGAGCCTCGTAACAGACACGAGAAAAGAAAATGGGGAAACGGCGGGATTGACTCACGAGGAAAGCCCAGGATCCAATGAAGGTGGACCATATCAGCGCAGTCTCGTAGACTTCGTTGCTCTCCGCGAAGCCGAATGCGCCGCAGAGCGTAAATCCGAGCGCGCCGACGAGATTCCAGAAGCCGATGTGCCAGCCTAGCACGTTGAACGCGGGAATGTACCACTTGGGCTGCGTCTCGAGCATGAAGAGCCAGCTGGAGATGATGAAGCCAGTGCCGCCAACAACCTGAAAAAGTGTCAATGAGCTGCTCAGAAGAATTTCGAACATGTTGCGCCACCCTCTTCGCAATGCAAGTCCAAGATACCGAGATGGACAAGCAGGCATGCTCTGCTTCGTGAGAGACTGACCTGAGGCAACCAGTAAATGCCGTTCGTAGCTGGCACAGTCAACACACCCAAGATCTGGGGAAGTCCTGTAAAGCCCGAGATCCAAAAGACGGTAGCTCCAATCCACTGCGACAGACACGCCAGAAACCCAATGTCCCGGAAGTAGTGCGTCCTCAGCTCATACCACGACGGCCACCACGTCCACTTCCTCCTGCTATCCAGTGACGCAACCCGCGCCTTCTCATCATCACCGCCCGCGTTCGTCGACAAAAAAGAGTCCTTCTCAGCATGATGATGCCTACAAACCCCCGCCTCTCGCTTCAACAGCACCTTCCCCTCGCCCTCCTCAAACGCCCACTCTAGGGCCCGCCCAAAACACTCGGTGCGGTTCTCATTCACAGCCTCGATCATCAACAAGATCGACCCGCCCTCGAAGATCGTCGCGCCCACCACGGCGCTCACACCGCCGCCCCATGCGGACTCGCCAGGAAACGCGGACGAGGGGTTCGTGAGCGGGATGAGTACGAAGAAGCCGTTGACGACCCAGACAATGGACCCGAGCGTGAAGATTGTTGCGACGTCGTAGGAGACATCCCATATTGGAAAGTGGGTTATCATGCGGGCGAGGCCGGTGAGGAGTGCGGAGGTTGTGGTTGTGGGTTTGGGGGCTGCGGAGGAGGGTGTGGCGGCCGTGGACGGGGTGAGATGCAGTGCGTGCCGGCCTTTGCGGTTGTCGCGTGAATGCCAGACCATGTAAGCGCCTACGTGACGGCCATTGTGCGGCTGGCTTTGCGTCGCACCATCGGCACCTGAAGCGGGAACATTTTCGGGTGAGGCTTGATGGATGTCGCTGTCAGAGGCGTGGTGGCTCGTGACGGCAAGGATGCGCTTTGTGGGGTTGAGGAAGCTGATGGGCCCTTTGATGTGGTCGGCGTCGTAGTGCCGGCCGTGCCAGTGGTCGTTGGTGCGGTCTATCATTGCCTTGGCGCAGCGGTGGAGTGAGACCGCTCGCGTGGCGTGTGGGGTTCCGGACGATGCGCCGTGGAGGCTTGGCGTTCGGAGGTGTCCGGCGTCGTTAAGCCAAGACCAACTAGTAGAGCACTTACTAGCGATGCAAGAAAGGCTAAGATGATTGAAGGCTACAGCGGAAAACAGCTGCCCGCTCACTGGCTTTGAATTACACAAATCGCTGGAAAGAAAAGTCAACAAAAGTTTTGGTGACGTTGCGTTCACTCAACCAGCTAGCGGCAGAAATCACGGCTTTGACGGCACGAAAACATGACCCTGGCAGTAGACTCAGGGGCGAGACGTCTGGTTGTCCGTCCAATGGCTTTCTACTGGCTCTGCCGGCGCCGGTGAGACGTCACTGAAGTGTGCATGTGTGCCTGTTATGGGTGCATGAGCCGAGGATCCCCGCGGGGATCCTAGGCCTGTTTGGGGCGTGTAAGTCTCTTTGGGTGGGCCTTGTCGACGACTATGCGTTCTCACCAACAACACCTGAATATCATATCGAGAAGTCAAAGATTGTGCGCACTTCAGCTCGGATCAACATTCATCGATCTCATCGTTCAGTTCTGAAGTTCCACCCTTGCACAATGTCATACGCCGGCTTGCAAGCTCTCAAGGGCATCAAAGCCCTCACCTTCGACGTCTTCGGCACCGTCGTCGACTGGCGGTCCACCGTCCAAGACGCTCTACACGCAGCCCTAACCACCAAGCTCGCCTCCTCCGACTTCACAGCCCTCCCGCCCGGCCTTCAACAACGCGCACAGGCCCTCGCCGCAGCCAGTTCAGACTTCGCGCCCTCGTTCGCCCAGCAATGGCGCAACGCCTACAGCAAATTCACGCAGGGCTTTCGCGCCGGCGAGACGGCCTGGAAAGACATCGACACGCACCACCACGACAGCCTCGTCGAGCTGCTCGATCAGTGGGAGCTCTCCGGCCTCTTCACGCCCGACGAGGTGCGCGACCTGAGTCTCGTCTGGCACCGCCTGACGCCGTGGGCGGATTCCGCCGAGGGGCTGGATGAGCTGCGCCAGCTGCGCTTGAAGACGGCGACGCTGTCGAATGGTAACACGGCGCTGCTGAGCGATCTGAATGAGTTCGGCGAGCTGGGATTTGATCGGTTGATCTCGGGGGAGGATTTCAAGGCGTACAAGCCGGATCCGAAGACGTATCTTGGTGCTGCGGAGATGCTGGGCGTCGAGCCGAGGCAGGTGGCGATGGTGGCGGCGCATTTGGGGGATTTGGAGGCGGCGAGGGGGTGTGGGCTGCGGACGATTTATGTGGAGAGGGTGGGAGAGGAGGCGTGGGGGAGGGAGGAGGAGAGGTATGGAAAGGCGAAGGAGTGGGTGGATTTGTGGGTTGGGGTGGACGAGGGAGGGTTTATGGAGGTTGCTAAGAGGCTTGGGGATTTACATTGAGACCTGTGAGTTGAAGACTTGCGATCGAGCTTCGCACATGACAAAACAAGATGGTACATGTGTACTCGGGTCGCTGGGAAAGCATTGTGAGGTATTTTGGGACTTGTGTGATCGCAAGGGACGGTTGACATCTATTCTCGTTCCTGCCGACTACAGTAAATAGTCCTCCAGCATGACCGAGTCGTCGCCCATACCCACTCCCGAGTCATCAATCACATCACGCAACGCAGAGAGATGAGCAGGAATCGGCGGACTCGCAACACCAGCTTGATACCCGTCGCGAACAGCCTACCAAAAGCCAACCGACATCCCCAGACCCGCAGCACCAAGGAACACACCGAAATCGAGCGGATCAGCGCTCCCTACCTCGCCAACCAAAGCCACAAACTCGCCCTGCGGCAACCTCGCGCACGGCACAAGCGCCACACACAAACCGACCCACGCCCGATCAACAGCTGGGTCACCGCTCGCCTCGCGATGGCGAAACTCGAGCCTCATGTCCGACGGTCTCCGCGCGCCGTCGATGTCCATGCTCATGTGGTCCCCCCTGAGCCGGATGCACGATGCTCTCCAGTCGCGGTCGACGTTGGCGCTGATCTCGTGCCGGGTGTGGGCGAGCGTGGGCGCGTGCCACACGCGGCGGAGGATCGTCAGTAGTGACGGAGCGAGGCTGGTGGGTGGGAGCCAGGAGGCCATCTCTGCATTCTCGTCGTCCTCGTCCTCGTCCTCGTCGCCTAAGTACTCGTATGCGTCGCCCAGGTCGGCGGAGGCGATGAACTTGGTTGTTGCGGGGCAGCTGTAGCGGTTGGTGAGGCTGGGGGGAGCGACTAGGTTGAAGAGGACTGGCTCGAAGCACATTATTACTGTGAACAGTTTCTTGATTTTCAGCGTGGAAAGGTGGTTGATCCCAATGTGCACGTGGAGGCCGCACGAGCTGTTGACGTGGATCCGCATGTTTTCACGCACCTTGCGGCAGATAAGCTCCACCTCGTCGAAGTCATCCTCTTCCAGTACGCGCTAGATAAGCTCCATCTTCGTTTTGGAGAAGTCATACCCGGCTGGGTCCTCGCTCGCGATGGCAGCCAGGCTGTCGTCGGTGGTGATCTGCCACATTGCGTATTCTGGGAATTCTGTCAGCGACACGACGTTGAGCTTGTTCATCTTGTGCTAAAGATACTTGAGCGAGCGGTCCATTCGGTTGGATGTGTAGATGGGTGCTGTTTCTTCGAGGAGGATCACGATGTGCACTTTGACGACCTCGGCGGGGCGATTGGTCCATTTCTTGTTGGCGTCAGTTACCATCCACCGACCTTGCCGGGTTTCGTCGTGGGGGATCTCATCGTTTTGTTGGGCGACTAGGAACTCGAATTCGACTCTTATTGTTAAATTCTGGGGCTCGGGTGCCGTCATGATGTGATGATGCGTCCTAGGTGCTTTCTTACAGCGAGTGTTCGAAAGCGTTCAAGGAGACTTTTGCTTGTGATCTCTTCAAGCTCTGAATACAAATATCTCGTAGCTCTCACGACTTGTTCAATACAATAAATAATATCATGTTTGCGTGAAGTCTTCCGTATTGCCTTTGCATAATGACATTGTTCAGTGACTTTGTCTCTGGGACGTGGACAATGCATATTGTACCACTCGTTGTGTGCTTTGAGGGTGATAATGCGCATTGCGCCCATTCGACGTACCTTTTCGACGAAAAAGCCGAAGGGACGCAAGCTAGATTGTTATACAGTCGAGAAAAAGGCTGCAGGTGGTGAGGATGTGGACTGTACGTCGCCGGTTGGATCCTATGGAAGGCATAGAGATTGTGTTGCACGCAAAGTCGCGCCCAAGCATTGTGAAGTCAAGAAAGGGGGAGGAGGGTGTAGGAAAGATTCGGGGCGATCGATTCAGCTTGACTATTGGCGGACATGATTCAAGTCCCCTAATTTAGTACAATGGTCAGAGGTACAAAAGGGTAGCTCAACACTGGCACTCACTTCCTGCCCTTGAATTTCCCACATAGTGACCAAGGCTTTGAGACTTGGATACAGTTTTACTCAAATCGAAGGCCAGTATCTTGAAGATGATTATTTAAGAAGTGATTACCCAAAAAGCGATTACCCAAGAAGTGAATTATCGTAATGATGGTAATGCTACAAGTGCAGTCTGTTGATTCTATGGCCTTTAGTAAGAATTGCTAGCACTGAGCTACCCTTTTGTACCCCTGATCATTATGTTCGAGTCTCTATGCAGTCCTGCGTGCTCATTGTAGTAAATGACTTTCCGAGAGCTAAAACGTGTATTTGGCTATTTCAAAAGAGCAGCGTTCTTCGAATGAAGAGAAATGTCGCAGGAGATGCAGCAGTGTTGAGGGTAAACATCCGTATCACGTTTCCTGGGTAGCGCACAAAACCAGCAATATTGCCAAACTTCATCAACGCATAGAGAAGCGAAAAAAGTGAGCGGACAGACTATATTATCAATTACTATTCACCAAGCTCTGCAACTATTCTACCCAATGGTGCTTTTACAACGCGTTCCAGTCAAAAGACATCCACTCATCCACCGTCTCATTCAACACCCCGTTCCCAGCCTGCATCCCCAACCAAACATTCACAAAGCTCCTCCATACCTCATCCCGCGGCATCATATAACCCAGCTGCTCAAACGTCCACGGACTCACCCCCTCCCCACCCAACAGACACAGCGTCCCATTCGACAGCCGCACCTCGAGCTCAACCTCATTCACATCGCTAATCATAGCATCCGCCGTCCCGTCCCGCACCGCGTCATACACAGCCGTGTTATCCTCCAGCACCAGCAAATCCGCGTTCCGCAAATTCGCCACGTCGAACGCCTGGTTCGTCCCGCCGGCATTCACCACCACCGTCGTGCCCGCGACGTCGAGCGTCGCCAGCGAGGTGTACCGCGCCGCGTCGGCGCAGCGGATGCACCCGACTTTCCCCGCGCGCACGACGGCGTCGGAGAAGTAGAATTTCGTCGCGCGCGCGAGCGTGATGCTGATGCCGCCCATGGCGATGTCGAAGGCGCCGGCGGTGAGGTCGGCGCTGAGGGTCGACCAGGTGGTGGGGACGAAGGCGGGCGGGCTGGGGAGGGAGAGCGCGGTGGATAGGGCGGTGGCGAGGGTGATGTCCGCGCCGATGTAGCTGCTGTTGGGGGTCAGGTAGGTGAAGGGCTTGTAGTCGCCGGTTGTGCCGACGCGGAGCTGGCCGCGGGCGAGGATTGCGTCGAGGGTGTTGGTGGTGTTGGCTTGGGTTGTGAGTGAGGGCGCGGAGCTGCGGGTGTTTGTTAGTTTTGTTGATGAGTGCTATTGCGTGAGCGTGGTGAGTTGGCTTACAGGGCGTTCACGCCTGCGGCCACACAGCTCGCCAATGCTAAGAGGCTCCTCATTTCGACCATCGTGATTGATTGCTAAGTGAGCGAGCAGGCTAACACTGGTGAGAATGTGGCTGAAAGAGGAGGACTAAGAGGCAATCTAGCCATGCGCTGCGTATCTCGACCATGACTCGGGACCAACCTGTCCGTTGAGACCTCATTTCCGGAGCGCCGTCGACATCCACAACGGGCCAAGTCAGAACAAAACTCTGCCATCCGATCCCGGGCCGAGTCGGAGAAATAGATACGCATTATTCCTGATAGATCATGTGAAGGTTTCTTGGGGGACGTCGCCGGACTGGCCCAGATGCTGGAGTGGAATCTATAGATGGGCTTTGTCTGTGGGCACAGATGAGGCCATCTCGACATAGTCTCTCACGCGCACAGGCTCGAAACACACAAGTTTCTCGATATGTAATATGAATCCATCTAGTAAGGTCCTTGCACCCAAAACTACACACATGCACACAGACACACGCACCGCCCTCGAACGATCCCAAGCGAGCCAAACCACACCACCTAGGCAACCCGCAGCATCACCCTCCAAAAAATCAACAAGTCATCATCACCCATCCATCCATCCATCCCAAGTCTCCGAAATCGCCAGTTCGTTCCCCTTATTAGTAGTGTCCGGTAGCGCCAAACCCTTCGCTATCAATCACATGCGCGCAGCGGCGGGGATCAAGACGGCGTTGAAAAGCGGCAAGACCACTCACTACCTAGATCAGCACTAAGTAGGCAGTTTGCGTCGAAGCTAACACCAATCATACACGGCGTACAGCACTTTTGCACATTTCGCAGCGGATTTCGTCAACGGCGAGGAAATGCCCGCCGTGAACAGCGGGCGGACCCTTATTCTTCGTCGCGTGATTGTGAGGCGAGGTGAGGCTTGAAAATTGGAATTGAGACGCGCGTCTGTGGCCGATTTCATTAAGGGGGCGTTGGGCACATCTGCCAGTGCGTGTGCGGACAAAGATTCTCCATGGAGCATAGTAAAACCCTTTGCCCATGGGCGAATAGGACTGAAAGTAAGATATCCTTCACGACAATTGGTGATCCAACGAGTTTCGCTAGACAGCCTCGCAGGGCGTGCGCAGTGGAAAGGGACTAAGCTAAACTCATTTCAGCGACAGCCCTTCCCATCACAAAGCTGCCATGTGCCAAAGCCACATGGTTTGTGCGAAAGGCAAGAGGCCAAAGCTCCCTCAGTTCCCAATCCCACGCCGCCGGTAATCGAATGTTCTTTTCCTTTTCTTTGGAGGGACCCTTCCTTTGCCAATGTGAAACCTAGCGCTTATTTAGGCAGCAGCCATTCCGCCCCCCCTCCCCCCTCCCCCCACGAAAAATCACACCACCACAACCCACTTCCAAGAGTAGTTCATGCATTGCCTTCCCGGGGGCCTACACAAACCCCCATCTTCGCTAGCCTCACCTCTCCAGCAAATCCGCCGGGGGCGGGCGGGCTAGCTCACCGGCCTTCGCTGGCGCGGGCATTCCGACCACCTAAACCTAGCAGCGCTTGTTCTGCGCCCGCCGGGATGCCGCCGGGATGCCGCCGGGATGCATAGCTCCCGAAGGAAAGCCGGCGGGTGCAAAGCACATCGCAAGCGGAAGCTAATTTCTCTCCAGTATGCATTAGTGCTGACCAATTCCCCATCAGCGGGAAGGGAAATGGGGTGGAAGCTTGTCGCTCCTCTCCCTCTCCCTCCCCCAGCTTTTATCCCACAGATCTGAGATGCGGGCCGCTGCGTGCTTACATGCTTTGCGCTTTCCAATCATTGACCAATCTGACGATCGCCATCGAATGATGATTGGTGGGGTACGGAGTCCAAGTGAAATAGCCAAGGTCTAAGTAGGCGGAAACATGCTGACCACGCCGCAACGGCAACCACCAAGTGTTGTAATGACGCCCACGAGGAAGTGAGGTGTAAAAAAAAATAAAAAAAAATAAGCACTTACCTGACGCGGGGGACCCTTAAAAACTCATCCTTCCAAGTCTCACTCCGGTGAAGACATAAACGGGGGCCTTGACGGCGCACCCCAAGCTTCCCTCCCTTCCCACTTTGCGCTTGGGCGCGATCCTTCAGTCCGAGGGCAATTGGTAACGCCCCACCCGCTAGACATTCGAAACACGCCGGCGCTGAGGTTGAAGAAAAGCAGACTTTCACATGTCGGGTGCGCTGAGAACGAAGCACTTGGCATTTACGGAGGTGACGACGCCGCTGAGATGAAGCTGATGATAAGGACGTTAGCATGGTGTCAAACTAAGCCACGTGAGCTTGGCTTCACTAGAAGGCACGTGTCAATTGTCCGTATAATGGGTTGATCGTGGAACCGTTTCGAAACCCTTGATGCAGAGGCGGGTATGAAGCCTGCGTTGAGAGGGTCACATATTGCAGACTGGAGTAGTAGAGTCGCGGGGATCGGAATCTGAGCTCTGATTAAGAACGTTGGGTTTTGAATTTCTGGGTAAATCGTCTATCGAGTATCGCCATGAGAAGCAGTCAAGGTTTCCCAGTGAGTTGCTCCACGCAATGGCAGTAGGGGCAGAAAAAGCCCATGGTGGCCGAGTCGCCGCTCCGAAGCGTCCCGGGTTTTTCTCGTTGGGCTTCTGTTCCCGTGAGCTGCATTTGGGCGCGCGAACGGAGTGACTGGGCAGTGTAGCCCCGAGCCCAGGGTCCTCTCGCCTCCGCCGTCGTCAAGAAACATTCCCCCTCTTGTCCCAAAAGAAATAGCAACCATGGTCGGCTCAGATTCGGCGCGCCCACAGCATGCCTCTGGCGCGTCCGCACCGACACCAAGACTCCGTGAACGCCGATGGCTGTCTTTTTCCCCGGACCTCGAAGCAAGGTATCGTCGTGTTTGCTAAGGAATATTTGAGAACGGACTCCAGCCTGACGCCCCCGTCCATGCCTATCTCTCCCGGGTTTTTTTTTAATACTCGCACGCCGTTCGCCGGATCCACGAAATATGATGACACGGAATATCGTGTCTTTTCCAAACAAGTAGATGCCAAGTGGATTGGGACCAGGCTATTCGACGCCAATGGTCGCAGAAGCGAAGATTGACGTGGAAATGTAAAATAGATCAAGTGCGGCTGCGTTTGAGGTGGCTCTAGATGCCTCTTGCGCCTGCAAGTCCTCTGCCTCGTAGCCTGGTTCATGTCGAATAGGCAATTGAGTCGTATTTTGTCGCCCAAATTCGGACGAACCTCAGCTGTAGCTGCTGTAGAAGGCAATGCGCTCATAATATCACGCACTTCTTGTCCTTCCTCTTCCGTCCAGAGCCCTCGGCCAAGGTATCGCGACGTCCGGGACCGGCGCCGTTGGCGGACTTGGAAGGACCGGAACCGTAGGCACCAGCGTTCTGGCGTCTTATTATCCTGACCACGTCGAAGAAGGCCTTTTCGACGTTGATGCAGTTCTTGGCAGAGGCCTCGACAAACTCGCAGCCGAGTTCACGTGCCAGAGCATGGCCCTCTTGTGTCGACACCTCGCGCTCGGTGACTCGATCGCTCTTGTTGCCGACGAGCATGATGGGGACGTTGACGTTGCCGGCCATGGCAGCGATGGGAGATCCGGGATAAGAGGGCGAGCTCGCGGTAGACTCTTTGACTCGTTGGATCTGGTGGTGAAACCTCTTGATGCGGGAGAAGGAGGACCGCGAGGAGATGCTGTAGACTAGCACGAAGCCCTCGCCGTCCCTAATCCATTGATCGCGCAACGCAGTGTATTCTTCCTGGCCGGCGGTATCGAGGACTTCCAGCATGCATGCCTGTCCATCTATGACAACTTGCTTCCGGTACGAGTCTTCGATTGTGGGGTCATACTGCGGCGAGAAAACAGGTTAGTTGGGTTCAGCGAGGGACGCATCAAGGTGGCGCGGGGTTGAGCTCCTTGGGCTCCGTGGTCTGCAAGTCGGGCAGGCGCTTGCATTGAGTCCAAGGGAGTAGTATGACAGAGAGCCGGGAGATTTGAGCGACAACAGAGCAGGCCTGATGGGGCGGGGTGACGAGGGGGCAGACTCACAGTTTCGATGAAATGTTGTAGACAAAGCTGAATGGTGAGTGCAGTCTTGCCGACACCACCGTCGCCTAGCACGACGATCTTGTGCGGCGTGGTAAACCTCGACGCCATGCTGGAAAAAGTCGAGATGGTGGGCCAAAGACGGCCGAAGAGGAATGCAGGCTGTCAAGTCGTCGCGGAACCAGGAAGTCGAAGTCAATCCGGCGAATTGTTGTCGCGGAAGGATAGATCGGGCGCGCGGTAGGAACAGCGGAACACTGCGAAGACCAGCGTAGAGGGCTGCTAGCGCACACAAGGCTCGACCGCTGCAGAGCAGTGTAGCGTGGCGAAGACAGAGCAGAGGTGTCGATGGTGATTGTGTTTTGGGTTGAAAGTAAGAGGTGTTTGGCTGGTGAGGGAGCTCCGGGAGGTCGTTATCGGAGGATCGAAACAGGCGTGGGGAGCGGAGGCGGGGGGGGGCAGTCGCTAGTCGCCTAGTCGCAAGGAAGAGAGCCTGAGCTGGCTGGAGGGAGTCGCCGTGTGTTGGGTTGGGTCGTCGCAAGGTGAGGTGAGGGACTGTCACTTGGCGCGGACAAGAGGCCAAAACACGATGTTGGACGTTGACAAATGGATGGAAGTGAGTGGGTGTCAGGAGGGTATGAGTGACGTTTGTTGGTGGTGGTGGTGGTTGTGATTCGAGTACTGGTAGCAAGGGAAGTGGGAGGTGTACAAGGTGGGAGAGAAAAGTAAATTGACTGCAAGCGGGCAAGATGTGACTATGAAGGCACTGGCACCTGGGCACGCACCTGCAACGGCAAGAGCAAGAACAAGAACAAGAACAATTGGAAGGAGCCTTGGGAAGACAAGACAGTGCGATATTGGTGACAGTCCGACAGTGACAGACACCCAGACACCCAGACACCTGGGCAGGTTCCGTTCCGAGCCCAACCCAACTGCAGCTGTGCGCTACCTAGGTACGACCTGAGCCTGTGAGAGTGTCACTGGCCCTGCTGGTGTGTGCTGTGCTGTGCCGGCTGCTGTCCAGGTCAAGGTTCAGGCGGTGCAGGTGCAGGTGGTCCCCCAGTCCTCAGCCAAGCCCAACCCCGAACTGTCTTCATCGCCGACACGGCTAGGACGGCCAATTTTCCCTCCCCCCTCCCCCTCCCCACCCACACACGCCCACTCACGCCCACTCACGCCCACTCACGCCCACTCACGCCCACTCACGCCCACGTCGTCGTCGTCAATGCTTGGCCCCGTGGCCCAGACCTCTCTGTTCTTGCTCCCAAAATTGCACTCCAGATCCAAGAACCTCGCCTGGTCTTGACCTGTCACATACATTTAACCATAGTACGAAAAGGGTCGTTCTGAAAGCGTCCTTCCAAGCCGCTTGTTGGTGTTGCGGAAGCGGTAGCCGAGACATGAGCTACTACCATGATCTTGCGCGGGTTCGTATGCGCGAGTGTTAGTGGCCTGCCATCTTCAAAGACATTCCACACCATCTTGGAAATTGCTCCTGGCGCTTGGAAATAATCTCCATGATTCTTCAGACTTCTTGTCCTCGCCCCGGCTGCTTCTTCCAACACTTGTTTCTTCTGGCCTCGTGTGCCGGGATTTGATATTGGCCCGACGAATGCCCGGTCACAAACGACACCTCTTGCCATGCTCATCTTCGAGAACGAAAAGGCAATGTTCTCTCAGATTACCGTTGTCAGAGTCTTCTTCTGCCTCTGCTGGCATTGGTCGGACGCACCACCAGCAGCCCCACGGATGGTGTAGGCGAGGCAGGCGAGCGATTCCGTTATTGACGCCTGTCCCCAAGTGCCGCCCTCAGACAACGCAGGGCCAGCGCGCGCAAACACCCACCCTAGACGATCCTCCTTCATCCTTTGCGTGAAACTATCACACGTTGCGCCCCTGTCGTATGGCGTGGTATGGCCCGTATGAGCGCCAAGTAGCCGCCGCCCTCATGTCATGGCGGCCAGAAGCGATGATATGGCCTCAACAATGTCGCCAGGGACACAACAATGCCTTGAATGCCTTCACACAGCCTCTCCAAAGCCAAACATGTTTCAATACTCACATCAAAGACAGGCAAAACCTGCATCTTGATCAAGAGGAGCTTTGACCACGTCTTCCGAGCCCCCCGCGAAAGGGGGCGCACCTGCAGGCTGCCCATACAGTGTCGTTTCTCTGGTGGAGCACGGTGAGGCGTCGCTGCAGGCGCCGGCCCTTTCAACACAGTGCTTCTTCGGCCGCCTTCCCACTTGGGAACGTAGCAAATCCCGGGATTCCGCGCCGCACGGGCCCTGTCGACGGCCGGCACCTTGCACCTTTGCGCCTTGCTCCTTGCACCTGGCACCTTGTCCACCCTTGCACGCAGAATGTCATTGTGCATTTTTGCTTCTTACCCGCATATCACGACATTCGGCATCAAGATCCAAGACGGCAACTTGCGATGGATCATGGCAGTACGAGCTCACACAAGGCCTCGACTTCGAGTCTCCTTTCGCTTCACGGACCGGTACGAATGTGCGCAAGGCAAGGCAAGGTAAGGCAAGGCTCCACACCTTGGCACAGCAAACATGGACACTGACAATCGATGGCGCGGGTCCGGAGATGCTGCTGCTGTCAAAGAGTCAGTGGTCCAATTCAATCAACGGGCTTAGGACTCAGGAGGCATCAAACAACGCCCACGACAAACGAAAACAAAAAAAAAAAGAGGCTTGGGTCGCCATCGAATTGGATCCACAAAGTCCACAATCCAGATATCCACATTCCACATTCAACACACATTAGCAGCCCGTGCACCGTGCGCCGCGCCCCGGGGAGCTCGGGCCCCTGCCCGCCCGGCTCATGCTTCCATCGCTTCCTTCCACGTGGCGGAATAGACAGATATCCTTATTTCGGCGCGTGCCATGGCCCAGCTTCCGGCCATGAACACGCACACAGGGGGAGGAGAGAAAAATCATCCGGTTGATCCGCTGGCCAGATCCGATATCGAGCAGTCTCGGACTCGGGAGATCTCGCAACGCTGTCGACAGAACATTGTCAGCCAGCCAGTCAGTCCCGTCGGCTCTTTATGGCCCCCAAACCCGTCCCAAGTCTAACTTCCCAGTGTGATGGCTTAGTTACCAAACCCAATCCTGTCTGCTCATTATGCTCCTGAATACTGCCTGGATCAACCTTGAAGCAGCACGCGCGCAGTCTCCACAATCTGGCAGAAGCATTGAGCACGCCCAGGACGCCTTGTCGACACTCGCAGTCGTCTGCGAAAGGCTTACCCAATGCGTCCTCGCCGCCCAAACAAGGAAGCACACGCCGCAAACTGTCCGCTCTGCCGGGCTGTGCCAGTGTTGCGATACACGCGCGAGGCTAGCTGCAAGGCTGCACCATCCGCCGCCGTCCCGGCGGACTGGAACCTCACAAGCTCCAGAGCTCGGCTGCAGCTGTACACTACCGTGTACCTACGGCAAGACCCAAGGCCACAACAGGACGTCGTCAGAAATCAGCTGATGCGACTGTCATGCGGCCGCCTTCCATCAACAATCTCGGAACCAGGAACTTTTGCCCTTTCTCCAAACCAACATTCAGCCCAAAATCCCCAGCAAGGACCCCCAGCTGTAACTACCAACGGACGACCTCGCTTCGCCCATCGGCGCGCCGCATTCTCGGGTCGGATGGTTCGTGGGACACGTCGACTTTCGGCCCGTGTCCCGAGGTGTGTCACGCTCGTTGTGCTCTGCCCGAACCGAGTCCGCGTTGATAGGTGCTCGTGAAGCTCAAGGATAGCTTCGAGATCTGTCAAACACCGGAGAAATACCGGCAGAGCTGCCCGAGTGGGGAGCAAGAGCAAGCAAGGCAGACCAGTGTACTTTGTGCCATCCACGTCGTGTGCCTCTGCACGTGCTGGAACACGATATAGTTGACGATGCTTGTTCTTATCTGATCACGAAGTCCCCGACAATGTTGGAGCAGTTGGTATCCACAGCGGCCGCCGCTTCAGCCTCATCGTCCACGGAACAGAGACTCCTGGACATAGTGACGTTTCCATCTTCGCACGTTGCTGTCTATCCCGCCGCCACAATATATCCCATATATTGGTATCACCAGCACGGACAGCTCACCTATACCCGGCCATTTCCAGATTACCCCATGATTTGTACTATCAAGCAAACCTGCGCAAGTGCGTGATATAGCTACCTGCGAGACGGTCCCGGGAGCCGTGAGGACGGACAAGTGTATCCTCGAAACCGAGGTTTGCATAGGTGACTAGCTTACACGCTACCCGCCGTAGCACACACTTTCGAAGACAAGCGCCTGGAAGGCTCATGCGTCGTCTATCTGGAAAGCCAAGCGACACTTTGTTCACCACTTTCCATCGGGACCGGCCGATAGCCCAAGAAAAGTGTGGCTGTCATGAGCACGGGATGCTGGAGTTCCCCGGGTCTTCCTCTGTCTCACTACTGCGGGGGCGAAGAGCTTCGAGAACGAAATAGGGTGAGACACGGCAAGCATCCCATCGATCAAGACCCCAGATCTTCGGTGTACGGATGGAGTACGTTGCAGAAGGTAACGCAGGACGGAGAATTGTTTTCCTGGAACCCGTCTGTACCTCTCCCGCCTTTGCAGTACCGATGCGGGCGTCCCACTCGGTCTCACGAGTGGGCGAGATGGTGTGCGTGTGTGGGGTGTGTGTGTGTGTGTGGGGGGGGTAACTTAATTGTTATGCAGCATTGGGAGGGCCTGCCGGATTGGGCCGGTCGGTGAGGTTGGGAGGTGGGGGGATGACGGGTGTTCGCCGTGTCACGGTAAGCTTTGCGGGATGTTGTGTGCATTTAGGATGGTGGTGTTGGGCGTGTTATGTGGTCGGTTATTGAGAGAACCTGTGGTAGGGGCTTTGTCGAGGCATAGCGGTGGTATTCGCACGCTAGGATGGGACTTGAGTTGGTGCTGGGAGTCTCTGCGGTTAGAAAGGGGCCGAGCTGAGGCAGTGAAGTCGGTGTTGTCGTATGTGGACGTATCGACAGGAGGCAAGTCTGAGCTTTGCAGGGTATCGTATCCTCTTGCCAGAGGTGTGTGTGCTTGAGCCCAAGCGCACGAGAGTGGAGATACGCTGTGCGATATGGAAGGCAGGTCGAGGTCAAGATGAAGCGAATGGCTTATGGTTCTAAAATTGTGTTCTAGTCACTGATGGAGGCGTTTGTCGATCAAGGGGTCTCCCTTCCCACTTTGACCTTGATGTCAAGGAGAGTGAGGTTCTTGGGCTAGTTCACGACTTCTGAGCTACGATGACAGCGGCCAAGCTACGTGGTAGATTTCGGGTCGACGCAAAGATCTTGTCTTTGGAGCCCAGGTCCTTGACGATGGCGTCTGTGGCTGTGACCAGCTAGGCGCGATGATGCTCCGCGTGCCAAATATTGTATGTACTATTCTGAAGGAACGCATGACATCGGTATTCGTGGGTGTTTGGCTCTCGCCTTGCCGTCCTCGGCGAAGATATGGGCATGCTCAAGCCAGGGCCTGAGGTGCACGGTCAGCGCAGGACACGCAGAAACGGTCCATGGCCAATACCATTTCAGACCCTCTCGCGTGCATTTACGAGATATGAAGCTTGTTTACAAGCTCATTGTCAATGACGGCGGCCTCAGCTGTCTGTACTCCCAAGCTCATCACTCCATCATTGCATTCCTCTTGGGCAATATGGTCCTCAGTCCAGCTTAAGCATGTGGCACCAGAGAGGAATGCCATTGTAGGCAAAAAGTGTTTCGGTCCAGCCATAGCCTTTTTTGCCAGAGGGCGGCCATTGTGGAAAGGTGCACGCAGCTATGGGATCATGCATTCAGATCGAGGGTTAGGCTTTGGTCGTCGAGGAGGCAGCTCATATCGAGGACCGTTGGGACTAGGGCAGTGTGATTCGCGGCGTTCCTCCCAGGCGGCTATCTTCGAACTGGCCTCGAGCGGGCGACGAGCACCGCGGACAACGTGCTGGCTTAGAATATTGAGTTAAGGCTCTATCACAGGCGTCATCTCGACGAAGACGTACATACTCTCGGTGGACGTGTCCAACGTTGGCTGTCTTTACCATTGGCAACGGCCTCCTACTCGCACATGACAGTAGGCTGATTGGCTGCCTTGTATACCATCGTCACCAAACAGGTTCCAGCTGCAAGTGCAATTGACCCGCCTTCTATGGCAGATAGGGCATGTCTACGTCGGGTTGTTACAAGTCGAGAAGAGAGACAGGACTGGAAGATAAAGAGCGTCGTGGAAAGCGCACAGGCCGGTGCATGATACTCACGCGGAGGCAGCGGAGGCAGCGGAGGCAGCGAAGGCCGCCCGACGTTGATGGCGGTGCTCTGAGAGGACGCTGGGACGACACAATGCTCCGAGAGACTTACTTGGCAGGTTTTGAGATCTGGAGAAGCTAGCTCGAGCATTCCATACAGAGGGGCTGACCCTGGTGCCGACTTTGGGACCGGACAAGTCTGATACTGGCTTCTGGAATCGCTTGACTAGGCTTCAACCAGTATTGCTCTCGAGATCTCTACGCGGGCTCGATTCGTCGTCTCAGAGCTGGCTCGGGTCTGAGTGAGATGTACTGGGCTCGCCAGAGGGCTTCGTTGCAAATCCTTTTTCGCAATAGTCATTCCTCCGTCATTTTCAAGCACGGGTCGCTCGAGCCTGCCCTACAAATGCATCGGGGTTGCTTCTGTTGATGAAGATCAGGACCTGCGCGTCTGCAAGTTCTTCCAAGGTTCCCTGTCAGCCTCTAAACTTCTCATCTTCAGCGCACGTTGACAAAGTCGAGCTGGAAGAGGATACCAAAGACTGCCTCTGTGTTCAAGGGATCCTCTCAAGGATGTTTCTGCCATAACGCACGCTGTGTCCCTACCCACGTGGACAATGACTATGCTGGCAGCTTGGTGCTGCCACAAGATCGCGCCAGTCTCCCTCAATCAGACGCGTATGTGAAGCCAGCCCATGGCACCTGAGCAAATCAACCCGAGTGAGCGTCCTTGTGATGCGAGCGCGCCATTCCAGACCGTTGCGTTTTTACTACCTCTCGCTATGTCATCCCACGGTGCTCGAAGGGGCAGGTCGTATGCGGCACTCTGGACGAATCCAGTGCCAAAGAGCGCACAGCTGTGGCGTAATTGACTTTTGAAAAAGATGCTATATCACAGTACGCAGCCGGGGGTTCGCAGAGATGCTTGGAGAAGATGGGTTGTTGCTGTGGAACGAGCAATTACTGGAGGCCTGCTGTGGTGGACGATATGAGCGAGTGGCAATTATTCGCAAACCGCGTCAGGCACAACGAGGAATCTGGGCACAGTGCCAACATGTATCTCTGGAGCTCGAAGCAACGTTTGCGTAGATCATGAGAGTCGATGACATCGGAGGATACTACTTGGCAAGGACAAGTATCGTTGGGTTCGTAACCATGACAAGATTGTGTCATCCAGAGCTACCGTGCTGCAAGCATTGAGACGTGAGTAAAGCAGTGGCGGACTTTCCAACACGAGCTTCAGATTTCGGCAGACTGACGATCCTCTCGCGAACTGGGCAGAACTTTCAAGGGCCCGGTGTGTTCACCGCCCAGGGGTTGGCCAGATTTTGGCCAGGGCAGGTTCCAGATTGAGCGCGAGCTCTGACCGGCTGCTCAATCCGACACATCACACCCAGGGCACATGTGCGATGTTGGATTTCGACGTTTTGGTGTATTGTTTGTTGCCTCTGCAGATGGCACTCAGGTGCTCTGCGGCCCTGCGAGATAGGCTCACGGCCTAACCTACAACACCAGTGTCATCTATCCCCGACTGTTGTCGAGGGTGCGACTGCAATGACATGCCCGAAATACATGGTGGGAGACGCCTTGCCGAATGCAATATTACCCAGTTGTTCCAATCCTGCGCCTTGACTCCCTTGTATGCAATTCTTTCTAGAGCCGGGCGTGTTGGTCAACGCCGCCCAAAACAGTCCCATGCCCCTTCTTCTCTACCGGCTGCTGCCCATGATAATGAACCGTATTACCGACCCCGATGTGGTCGAATTACGTCGGAAGTCCGCCCTACACTCGCTGTGCCCAAACGTCAAGCGAGCGTGCACCAAGATGTGCGCTGTGCTGCGAATGTTGTTGATGTTGTCCCAAAAGTCGTCCAGAAACTTGTTCGAATGGCTGGCGTCGACTGATCCGCCTCGGCTCCGGACTTTGATTGATTTGTGGGTGGCCACCATGGGGTGCGGGGGGGGGGGGTAAATTCGCGAACTCGGCGACTTGACGCGGCGCTTAATGCTCAGTTGGCCGCGGCGTTGATGCGAATCAGAAAACGCGTGTGCTTGGTAGAGCACGTCGCTTCTGTCGGAGTGTCGAAGTCGAGTCTAGCAGACCGAAACTAATTCTTGCGAAAGCTGATGCCTCCCAGTCTTCCGCAGCAGATGGTGAATGCTGTGATGAGGAAGAGGCCGATGATGAAGACAAAAACGTAGAACAGCACAGCGGTAACCATCTTGAAATCCTAACGAGCGAATTCCTAACGAGTGTGGTGCGGTGGCGGTGAGTGAGTGTGCCCTTTTCCCTCGTCGTCGGTCCGGCTTCGATATTCCTCGGGCAAACGGCAGCAAGTCGGTGGGCGGCAAAGGTGAAAACAGGTGGGAAAGGGCCAAAAGCAGGTAGGATGAGCGCGTGGCAGCCAAGCAGGTTAAATAGAGACGCGGACTCAAGCACCAAGAAAAGACGTGCCAACGTTTTTCGCTTGCCTCCTCGCAATTTCCGTGCTGGCCAGCAGGATTGCGCACCTTTCAGGGGCTGTGGGTGGATCCAAATGCTGACATTTTGCTGGGGCCCCGGCTCCGGCAACATCGTGGATCTCCAGCGGGTGGGCCTCGAGTGCCATTCAGCATGTGCATGTTGGTTGTGGGCCCGCCACTATCGAAGACGATCCCACCCAACGTTACTCTCTGCTGCCGTTGTGCCCGGGGGACAGGGCGTTGCGTGGGAACGTTTTAAAGGACCAGGGTCGAAACAGAACAATATAGTATCTGCTGACCAAGTTGTTAGAACGCCTGCACACTGAAATTGAGCCTCATCAAATTTGCCCAGCACTAACTGACTGGGCAATCACACCGTCAGAACTGAGCACTGATCTGCCACGGCCGGGTAATTTTAGCCATCCCGGCTCTACCAAGGAGCCGTCTGCCGGGTTGACTGGCAAAGGAAATTATTCCTACACCAAACTGACCCTGGCCCCCTATTCCAACCGGTGGACTCACTGACGCCACTGCACATCACGAACCAACCACGACCACTGAATCAACAAGTCAGGGAATTGAGTTCAAGGTATCTACCTGCATATGTATATTTAGATTCTTCAGGAGCCTCCTGAATGCCGTTGGAATCGATTGTGGGTGAATAGCAGACTTGGGGGGGGGGGGGTTTGCAGTATAGAGGTAAGAGTCAGGACGGGTGTCCGGCAAGGTACAGGTAACGTCTATCCGCCACTCACTCCTCTTCCTAGCATGACAACACTGATACGACCACTGCAGCGGGCTGGGCGACACTTGGTGCGATACGAGTCCCATATCACACATCTAGGGAAGCAGAATTGTGCTATACGGGCAGACGTCCTGCAACATGCAGGTGTAGCTTTTGGACCAGAGTCGTTGTCAAATAGGGGTTGCACGATAAAAGCTTGATGACCTGCGTTTCCTGCGATTCATCTTCGGCTGTCTCTGCCTGGTCGCAGTCTTCGACTCCGCAGTTCAAGACAAGAGACAAGACGACCACGGGTGGAAGTGGCACTGTGAGGTTGCCCAGCTTCACGACCTACAGCCCAGCACAAGTCTGAAGTCAGACAACAACTGACGGTGACAGTTGGTGGTACTATTGACAGCCAATACCGACAGCTTAGTACTGGTTGCTCTGCAGAGTGCACCTCAAGCGCACTGTTGCCGGATTCTTCATTTGTCAGTGTCGTTCCAACGATCAAAAGGCCTGTCCCCAAGTCTAGGACGTCCAGGACCCAAAGACCAGCTTCCAACGCAGTCTGCGGAAACATCTGGCGGTCTTCTGGAGCTCTTGCTGCCCGGCGAGGAGGGAGGCAATACGCTTGGGGCGCGTTTGAACCGTTGCCACTTCCCCAGACTATGCACACCCTCATTTTTTTTATTTTTTTTCCCTCTCTCTTCTACTAGCCGCAACATTGCACTGTACCTGATAGAATGGCCTGGAAGTCTGTCTGGCAAGCTGATGTATAAGGTCCCCCCCCGGATTCCCCCTTCTTGAGCACGCGACACTGTCCCGACGGAATGGATCTAGACATGTCGCCGAGACGTCTAATCAGCAGCCCACGAATCGGTGTCGAGCTTGGTCGGTGTCACCACCCACGAAGAATCAGTCCCCCGCAAAGAATCTCGGACACAGAAGTGTTTGCTGGTGAGGCCATTGGCTGACGGTCAGGTGGCTGCTCGTGCCAATATGCCAAGTTCCTCTCCGCTCCTTGGGGCTCCGCGATCCCCTCACAAGACTACAATCGCGCACAAAGCATACTAAAAGATATAAAATAGCTCTGTCGTAGCACATCAAATACAATGGATTCACTTGTCAGGTTTAACCATTCTTCCCACACGTATTTTGCGAAGAACAAGAGCTGCACACGTGATGGGTTTCGACTTACACGCTGGGGGCAACCAGGACCCCCAGGAGGTGAGGAACTGGAGGGTTCATCTCATCGCTGCTGTGGCTTCCATGTCGGCCATTGCTAGTAAGTCTCTCATATACACCACGACCCTCTTGGCAACCACTAACATTTCCACAGTGGGATATGACACGTCCGTCATTGGAGGGACAATGGCCCTGGATTCGTTCCGGCGCGACTTCAAGCTCGACGGAACATCCAGCACGGAGCGAGACACAATCCAAGGCAACATCGTCTCGACCTTCCAAGCCGGCTGCTTCTTCGGCGCCCTGCTGATGTTCCCCCTCGCCGAGAAGATCGGCCGCAAGAAAGCCGTCATGATCAGCTCGCTAGTCTTCTGCATCGGCGCCATCCTGATGACCGCCTCGCAGGGCAGCCTCGGCATGATCATCGGCGGCCGCGCCATCGCCGGGCTCGGCATCGGCGCGTCCTCGCTCATCGTCCCCGTCTACATCGCCGAGACCAGCCCGCCGTCGATCCGCGGTCGGCTTGTGGGCATCTTCGAGATCGCCTCGCAGGGCGGCGGTATGTGCGGCTTCTGGATCAACTACGCCGTCGACCGGACCATCTCCGACAACGCGGTCGCGCAGTGGATCGTGCCGCTCGGGCTCCAGCTCCTGCCCGGCATGCTGCTCTTTGTCGGCATCTTCTTCTGCCCGGAGTCGCCGCGGTGGCTGGCACGGAACGACGACTGGGATAAGGCTGCTGAGAAGCTGGTGTATCTGCGAGGCCTGTCCGCAGACCACCCGTATGTCGTCAACGAGCTGGCGGAGATCAAGCAGCAGATCGAGTACCGCAGTACGTTGAAGGCGAGCAAGATGGACCAGTTCAAGAAGCTATTTGCCAAGGGCACTCGCAACCGTATTGGCATTGGCTTGCTGCTCATGGCGTGTCAGAACATGACCGGCGTCAACATCATCACGTATTATTCGCCGCGCATCTTCGAGACTCTCGGCATCCAGGGCACGTCGACCAAGCTCTTCGCTACGGGCTTCTACGGGATTGCAAAGACGCTTGGCATGATCGTCTTCTCCTTATTCGTCGAGAAAGTCGGACGTCGCAACGGTCTCATCTATGGAGCTTTCATTGGGTCGCTTCCCATGTGGTACATCGGTGGCTACGTCTTCAAGGCTGATCCCGCTGGCGCTGCCGCCGGTGGTGTTGTGAGCCAGAGCGCGGCTGGGTATTTTGCTATGGTCTGTGTGTACCTGTATGGGTTCATCTACTGTGCAACCTGGCAGGGTATCACCTGGGTCTACTGCTCCGAGATCTTCCCGCTCGACATCAGGATGCTCTGCGTCGCGATTACGACTGCGGATCAGTGGTTGTGGTCCTTCATCATCTCCAGAACTACGCCGTACATGATCACGTCACTCGCGTACGGCACTTACATGTTGTTCGGCTCGTTGATGATTCTCATGGGATTCTGGGCCTTCTTCTTCATCCCCGAGACCAAAGGTATGTCCTTCGCTCCCGGGCTTTCTTGTCTTGATGGTAATACCCATGCTCACCCACTACAGGACTTACGCTCGAGGATATGGATCATCTATTCATGCAGTCCACGCGTCGGGCGGTCTGGGCAGGTATCACTGGGAAGGGAAAACCTGTTAATGTCGCCGAGGACTCCGAATCGATCAGGAACTCCTTTGCAGATGAGAAGGCGGCAGGACTTGCGCAAGTTGAGTTCAGGAAAGAGACTATGTCTTGATATCATTGCTGGAACTGAACAAAGGTGTACATATGCTTGCTCATGGACAATATCATGCAGAAACAGCTATGAGAATAGGCCAATTTGGTATTTAGCATCGTGCCGCCGTACATTGATGGAACGCTGCCAGGCATCGTGCCCTGCCATGAATCGACCAAGTCAGGCGGCTCGCCATTGTCTACACATAGGTCTTCTCTAATTCTCTTCAACGAGCATATCTAGACGTTATTATACCCATGCCTGGCCTGCCTCGCTTGTCTTTCCTGGCCATCCATCGCTTTTGGTCTACGCCCATTAATCTTGCCTCAAGGGAAGAACAATTATAGACGGGCCTTTTCGAACCCCAGCATGCATATGGTGACAGGGATCGGAAGCTTCTTAGCAGCCAGCCTTGTTACTCAAAGCGAGCGCGGACAGCAATATCAACGGCATTGTCAGCCTCGGACCCTCGCCACTTATATATAGACATCAGTTCGAGACGGTTACAAGTTCTTGTCAAGTTAATGAGCTGTTTCAATGTTTGTGCGTTGAAATGTGCTTCCGGTGTCAATATCCTGCCCTAACCCGGAAACAGTATTTAGCCCAATAAAAAAGTTTTTCTCCACATGTTCGTTCGTGGGTTCATGCACACACTGCAAGCACTTCAACTGCTCGATCTTTAACATGTCGTACGTTCCAAATTCTCGCGCATGGCACACGTCAAAGTGATAAACAATGAGGAATTCACGATCCCCTGATCCTGACTCAGTTGGTTCGCCTGCGTTGGCCCCATGAGGAAAGGCGAATATGGCGTCATGAGAATTCTGCGAAATATTACGAGAGAAGAACTAGATCCGGAGAACGGCGGCGCTATGGTAGCAGCAACAGTCCCTTCCGACGGCGAACTGTGTCTCCACGGAGCCCACAACGGCGGAATCTAGCTTGGCCATGGGCATACATAGTCATTGTCCATATAAAAATGCGAGTCCGCTAGCGGCGGATTCGTCCCTTTCTTCGATGTCTTCGACATAGCATCTTCGACACAAAGTTGACTCCTCGGCCTGCCACTACTACATCGTCACGATGGCAGTCTCTTCACACACAGCCCCACAGGGCACCACAGGCAACAACGACATCGAGAAAGACGCTGTTCACTCAGATCCCGGCTTCATGTCCGACACCAAGCTCAAAGTCGGCGAGCCCCAGCTGAACGTGGGCGGGCACGCCAACGTCCAGCGCCAGCTGCGCAGCTTCCACATCACCATGATCGGATTCTGCAGTGGCATCGGCACGGGTCTCTTCATCGGCGCCGGCGCCGCGTACGCCAAGGCCGGCCCGGCTGGACTGCTCCTCGCCTACTGCATCGTGGGCTTGGTGCTGTGGTGCGTGATGCAGAGCATTTCGGAGCTGGCGACGCTCATTCCCACGGCTGGCAGCTTCCCTCACTGGGGAACGCGCTTCATCGATCCGGCTGTTGGGTTCTCGCTGGCTATTTCCTATGGGTACTGCTACACGATCGCCATTGCTAGTGAATGCTCGGCGGCGGCGGTGCTGGTGTCGTACTGGACGGACATATCCCCGGCTGTAGTGATCTCGATCAGTCTTGTGCTCATTTTGTGGATCAATTTATTGAGTGTAAAGTTCTACGGCGATGCTGAGGTGATCACGGGAGCCATTAAGGTATGGTGAATCTCGCCGCTTTTGATGGAAACGTGCTGACTGAGTTGCAAAGGTTCTTTGCTTCTTCGGACTCGTCATCGTCGCTATCGTCATCACCTCTGGAGGCGGCCCCAAAGGCGACCCGATCGGATTCTACTACTGGCACGACCCAGGCGCATGGACCAACTTCAACGGTATCAAAGGCTCGACGGGAAACTTCCTGGGTGTGCTATCCGCACTGGTCAACGCCTCGTTCAGCTTCATCGGCGTGGAAACCGTGGTGATCTCAGCCGCCGAGTCTCGCCATCCCCATCGCGATATCCCAAAGGCAGCCAAGCGGGTCACCCTGCGCATCGGGTTCTTCTACATCCTGGGCGCCATCCTCATCAGCATGATCGTCGACCCGAGGAACGCCGACTTGGTCAGCGGAACAGGCAACGCCAATTCAAGCCCGTGGGTGATCGCGATCCAGCAGGCGGGCATCAGTGTTCTGCCCAGCGTCGTCAATGCCTGCATTCTGGTCTCCGCGTGGTCTGCGGGTAACTCCTATTGCTGGGTGGGCTCTCGCATGATCGTGGCCATGACGACTGATCACCAACTGCCTCAATTCTTTGGCAAGACCTGGAGCAACGGCGTGCCCTGGGTGGCTGTGATCACATCGTGGCTGTTCGGCCCCCTCGCGTACCTCAGTCTGGGCACCGGCGGCCCTTCCCAGGCCTTTGCATGGCTGCAGAACCTGTCTACGGTCGCTGGGCTGATCGCTTGGGCCACGCTCTGTTTCTGCTACATTCGCTTCCACGCAGCCCTCAAAGCACAGGGCGTGTCCAGGGACTCTTTCCCCTGGAAGGCTCCCCTCCAGCCTTACGCAGCTTGGGTTGGGTTCATCGGGGCCACTATCATCACTTTTATTTCTGGGTTTTCGGTGTTTTTGAAGGGAAATTGGTCGGCGTCTAGTTTTATTGCGTCTTACGTTGGGATACCCATTTTCATTGTGCCTATTATCGTTTGGAAGCTGTGGCACAGGACCAAGTTCCTCAAAGCGAGTGAGATCGATCTCTGGTCTGGGCGTCTTTATGTCGCAGCGGAGGAGGACGATGCTTCCACGGAGAAGACGCGGAAGCATGTCTTGAAGCGTGTTGTGGACATTGTGTTCTGAGGATATCACAGAGTGCTCAACTGGGTAGAAGTACCTATGCTCCTACCACTCGAACCTAACACAATTCTCAAACCATCCATCAGGTTACTTTTTCCGAAGAGCTCGTCGTCCCTGCCTCAACCGACCCTATTAGATGACTTCGTTGACGTTGGGTAGGTGCCTTCCTCCTGCACAACCTTGGAATTTTGACATGATCTCGATGGGGATCAACACCGTGATGTACAACACTTCTTTACACATCCTCGAATCCATATCTATCTGCAGACACACCTATCGACACCTAAAGCTTAGCACCTAAGTACAATCGTGCGAACAAGCTTTATATCCAATCCTATACATCAACGAACTCATTCACTGTCATCCAGACACACATTCGCAACATGAAGCTCGCTGCCTTCCTTGGCTCCGTGGCCTCAGCTGTCAACACTGTTCGCGGTTTGTACCAGCCAGTACTGCGCATGCCTCGAGTTGCTCGAAACGACACGCCGGTCCAAGCTCCTCTCGACGTCTTCTAGCTTCAAGCACCGCTTCGTGACCACAGTTACCTTCATGCGGCTTGCAGCCAGACGATTGTTCAGCACGAATTCACTGACAGCTATGGCCGTCCCTACGTTGGTATGTTCACTGCCCACTACCATGACAATATCATGCGCATTGACAGACGAGGAGAATTGACAAGCTCCAGGCACTTACACCCCCCCCCCTGCCTACTGCGATTACAATAGGGTTATCTTCAATATGACCGTCACTTCTTCTGGCATCAACTACGACCGCCTGGCACTTCTGTACTTCGGCGACATCGAGATCTGGCGCTCCACAACGGCCATGCCGGTCCGGACTGGTATTCGCTACACTTTCTTCAAGGACATGACCGCGTACAATACATTGCTCCATGGGGACCAGAAAGTGATCATGCAACTTGACAACATCCATAACTCGGTCTTCACCGGTACTTTCGACGTCACCATCACAGCCTTGTTCTACAACGAGGACGATGGCAAGAACTGCGACAATAACGATAACAACGAGGAAGAAGAGGGAGACTATGAATGTCACGCCATCTATCCGCCGCATGCCATCCTACCAATTTCCTCGTTGTCTTCGGACCAAAACAAGACCAGCGTGTTCTCGCTCCCGGATGACAACGCAAGCGTCGAACTGACCTTCCCGAGAAATGTTGAGAGAGCTGTGGTCAGTATCTTTGCGTCGGGAAATGGCAAGGAAGAATCTTGGTACACAGATGTCCCAAAACAATTTCTGGACACGTTCGCAACCAATTCATTCGCTGGGTATGGCTCCTGGAGGGAGGTTCAGGTCCTGATAGATGGTCATCTCGCTGGCTATATCTGGCCTCGACCCACTGTCTTCACAGGCGGACTCAGTCCAGGCTTGTGGACTCCGATCGTGGATGTCGATGCTTTCGACCTGAGGAGTACAGACGTGGATGCCAGTCCATGGCTTGGACTTCTGTGCGATGGAGAACCTCACACCTTCGAGTTGAAGATTGTAAGCTCCGATCCAACTTCAGACTCCAGCCTGGGCACGGTCGCCAGCAACTGGTATGTAAGCGGACAGGTTTTCCTTTGGCTGGATCACGATGGCGAGCAGACCGAGGGACGAGTGAGTACAATTCTTGCTTTCTTATACGCAGCCATGCCAATATATGTTAACCCTTGTCAGGATCTGGAATCGAGACATGAAGGGCCATATTTCCAGTCTAATTCGGTGACGTCCCACAGTGACGGGACGAACAGCTCACTCTATGTCTCATTGCACGCCGCTGAAACAATCTCGCATCGCAGCACAATCATTACTTCAAAAGGAGCCCGGACTATGCTGTGGCAGCAGCAGTTCTGGGTCTTCAACGCGCAGAACTACACAGCAGCGGGACAGAATGTGTCGTTCATACAGAGCGCACATCTTCAAAGCGGACCATCGCCGGCAGTGGGCATGTACGATGACGACGACGATGTTGAGTGCGAAGGCGACGACGAAGAATACCAAGATTGTATCGAGGGCTTTCTCACATTATCCATGGACCATTTCACCCTCTCCTTCTTCCGGTCCTATGTGCCATCTCCTGGCGAGACCACTGTCAACTCGACCGCGTACGCAATTGTTGACCATGGCGGCTGGTACGATAGACTTTCCGCACTCGCTCATCTAACTTTCCTTGCAAATACATCATTACCTCTCAAAGATGTGACTGAGTTCGGAACTTGGACCCGCCAAAATGGCAGCAGCTTTTACATATGGAACAATACCCACTACGGGAATGCTGGACCCATCGATCCGGCAAAAGGAAGTATTGGAGAGATAGAGCATTGGTTCACTACGATACGACACACAGAGGTACCGATGGAAGGCTCTGATTGGCTGCCATACAAGCGCTATGCGAAAAGGGCGGGCGGGTACGAGCCTCGACTCATAAAAAGCACATTGGACCTTGAAGAGGCTGATAATGAGGACGTGCCGGTGCAGATCATAAAGGGGGATGGGATCAATGTATTTCCCTTTGATCATTACGAAGAGTGAAGATGGCACTGACGAGTGCAGTACACATGGGCAGTCACTCGAGCCAGTTGAGAGCTCCGTTGCAAGTGGAATCTTAATTGCCCGACGGTGGCATAGCTCTCTCAGCACTTCCTAAAAATTGCATTAATAATAATAGCGCTGTCATGCCTGCGGGTCCGACCAAATGAGTGGTGACACGGCCGTCGAGTGGGAGCAACGGGCGCACCAATTGTCGACACTCTGCATCGATTTTGAAGCAGTGAGCATCTTGTCACGGACAGATCGTGACTTTTGCAACTTCACA
Organism: Plenodomus libanotidis; assembly: GCA_022609195.1. Lineage (NCBI taxonomy): Eukaryota > Fungi > Ascomycota > Dothideomycetes > Pleosporales > Leptosphaeriaceae > Plenodomus > Plenodomus libanotidis. The sequence goes on from JAGKQA010000004.1 coordinate 434,303, forward strand.
CAAGCTCTGCGCTCCGGTCAGCCAAATTAAATCAAGCAGAATATACTCCCGTATGGGCACATGCTCCAATGCGTGTCTGCTCGCCCTCCGCCACCCACATGTCCGCAGCCACGTGTGAGAGAGGCTCCAGAGTGAACCGTCTTATGGTGCCACATCTGCTAAGCAGCTCATTGATTTCAGCCCGTGCTTGTCGACGCCGGCATGTTCGGGCATTATGAGGATGCTAAGGAGATCCACCGGCGAGGACTGAGAGCGGCAGGGTTACCCAGGGAGTATTCGGGGTCTGCGTTTCGAAGCTGGCACCGACTTCATTTGGCTGGGTGCTGGTGCATCAGCAGTCGCACGCACGATGTCGGATTTCCGCGAGTGGTGGTCTGGAATCATGGCGGTCTGTCTTCGCCTTGGAAGGGTTGGGGAGATAGCGTCGGAGCTCAGGATGAAGACGCCGGCAGAGCACGACTGGACGAAGCGAGATTGCTGTACCTCCTACCAGAGGAATCATTCACGAGCTCGTCCTGTGTCTGGTATGGTATGTCAACTGTTTGAAAGCAGAAGAGAGCAGGGACGAGACTCAACCAACACAATTTCTCACAGCCCAACACACCAGGAGCTCTAGAGTGATGATGACTCTGCCCAGATCCTCAGCACGAGACTTCGAGACTGTCTATCTGATGCCTTCGCATCTTCGCCGGCGCCAGCTTGAAGACTGTAATGCTCAGGCCGGCCCGACTCCTTCTATCAAACAATGAGCTAGAGCGTCTGGACCTTCTCGCAACTAGCACTTTCACACTCTCCGAGCCTCGCCACCGCACGCACGAGCCTCCGCCCTCTAGCTCGAACTCTGGCTTATCTCCACTCGGGAGCCGCGGCGAGGCGGCAGCATTCCGTCTATTGGAGCAAGCCGAGTGGCTCGAGCCTACTCCCCGCCTCCGCGCACTAGAGGAGGTCAAGTGAGTCGAAGAATATGCAATAGTTTGGACGGCATATGGGTTGTGAGGATGCGTCGTCAAAGCAGCGATAAAATGCTAGGAGCAGACGTTCCAGCAGAGTAACGTTGGGTCACTATGTGGACAGGTGCCGAAACCACTACGAAAGGACAGTAGACCCTGCCTAGGTGCCTCGATTGGCAGGTCCGTCGGTGTTGCATCCTCCCAGATTGTCGGTGAGTGGCCATCCAATGAGTTCATTGACCTCTTTCCCACTGGACGCACACCAGCACACCTGCCAGATCAAGCCTTCTCCTAATCTAGATACGCACACCCATCAAGCCTTCTCCTAAGCATCGCCAGCCTCAGCCTCGCTCACGCTCTCACAGCCACCCCCACATACCATTCCTACCATAACACTCCCCCTTCCAAGGCAGCAAGGTCAGATGAAGCAAATCACACAGTGTGGCCGCCACGAACCAGGTAACAATACAGACTGACAGCCAAGCCGTGGCCAAGTCGCCTTGTCAAACACAAGCAACACGATCTACCGAAGTGGCCACATACACACACACACGTTTCAAGCTTTCCCGTGGTCCATCTCGAAGATACTACTCTATTATGCTTCGCCATAGCGGGCTTGGCCAAGCAGTCGGTGACAAGTAACCAGCCCTACGACGGCAGCGCGAGAACCCTGATTCGACTACACTACGCTGCCGGCATTCGGTGAAAAGTGTAAGTATGTTATGCATATTGCTTGGTCGTGGTCTATAGTATCGTCGCACACAACTTACTTGGAAGAAACAGTAAGTTGCTGCTCTGAAAAGGTTACTAGTGCCGTGACAAACTTTGTTTTGAAGCTTAATTTTTATAATTAGCTAGCTAGCTTTTTCAGCTTTCTGGCCTGACATTTGGTTGCATGACATACCTCGGCAAGCAAGTATGAGGAATAGCCATCATTTGTTAGCAAAAGCAAGGCGCGGGCCGCCAGGCGGGCGCCGTCTGCACCAATGGCCAAGCGGAGCTACTGCTTCACGAATAGCAAAACAACAACAGACTCACTCACTCGCTAACTGCCTTTACGGCGACACAGCGTGATTAGCAGGGTTGAAGCCAAGGCATTGTGACAGCGCGGGAGGGCGTGCGCAACGATCGAGACTTTCTCACAGGCCGAGCTCCATTGTAACCGCTATTCTATCACCAGTCAAAGTCAGACGTCCATTGGCACGAGCTTGGCTTTCTCCGAATAAACAAACTCCTCCTTCTCCCGGCAGGACTTCTGACTAGTAGCCCTATCACTGCGAAACCCCCCCGCCCCCACCCAAAAAAAAAAAAAAAAAAAAAAAAAAAACCCCGACGAAAAGTTTCTCAAACGAGCAAGGAAACCCCCTTAAAGCCCACGCGGCAGGATGGGGGGGGGGCGGGCGTTCGGTTCGGGCCAGGAGCGCACTTGCGAGTTTCATCCCAACCTTAAAAGTGTTTATATCCCTATGCGATCAGAATCAAATGGGAACATGTGCCGTCCCAATCTCACCCGCGCGCCCGCACATGCGACCCAAAAATAAACAATCTTCGTTGTGTGCGAGTGGTTGGCCGCGTGGCTGCGTCAGGGGGGGGGGTCCGCACCACGACGATGGCGTGCTGGCGGGCCGTGGTCAGCGCCAGCGCCACATTTGGGGTCCAACGGCACGGAGATGGGGCCTGCATCAGAACGCTGACCGTGCATGTGTCTAATTGCGTGCCAGGCGCGTGGGTGAGCCGTAAATGCACAATTGTCGTGATGCCTTCCTTTGTTTGTTCCCGTGCCTCGGTGTGCTTCGAGGTGTGCTAAGCTTCTTGGTACCGGCACACCCGCGTACCAAGGACCGGAAAACAGAGATAAGGTTCAAGATTCTCGAGGGTCTCGAACCTTGGAAGTCCTGGAAAGCGACTGAGGTACGCCAACGATTCGGGCTTGGGTCGGCAGTGCCCATCTCAAAGCCAATGACATGGGGGGTTTCCAGGGCATATGCCAGCACCGCATGCGGTCCCGGAAATATGGGCTTGTGTGGCCGAGAACGTCGTTGCGGTAGGAAGATCCGGGCTGATCATCTTGTGTTTTGGCTGCTAGCAGGGAGGGGCCTTGATGGTTGTTGAAGGGATCTTTGTCCTTCACCACGTCTGGGTCAGTCATGCGAGAAAAGGGCTTGCTGGCGCCTGTTTGAGCCTCATACTATATATAGGTGAAGGCATGGCTTCATTGTCCATGACTGCGGTTCGCACAAGACTGGAGTAGGAACAAATTGCCGACCAGCGGCTGTGTCAGGCACGCGCCTATGTATCTCAAAACTCGGGCGTCGCTGCACCTTGTTCAATTGGCGATCCAGGCAGCGCGGAGCTTCGGCAACAACGGCTTTTCGACAGCTTACAATTGCGGTTGGCTTTGGCACCAACGCTGTGCAGACGCATGCTTGATTTGACAGGTGCTTGCCAGGCAGTCGGATCTAGTGGATGGAGATAGGCTCACTAAACCACCCCCTGGGTGCGTAGGTTCACTGAAAGCGTTCGCCTACTTGCGCACAGACTAGGGACTAGTACGCGTCAACGACGCCTCCGGGCGATGTAATGCGCGAGACAGACGTTGGTGGCTGGCTGCGAAGAGGCCGTGGGCCGCTCGCGATGCCATTCACGGTTGTGGCGTCCTGGACGTCTGGTCGTATGCCGATACTGCCGCTCCGACTGATGTGTGTTTTTAAGGTTGATGTGTAGAGTAGTTTTACCTGCGACGAGCCGATGTGGATTCTGGCCGTCACTGAGATTTCAGATTGTGGAGAATGAAGCAACCTGCAGATAGATGCTCCCTAACGTGTGAGTATCAATGCAGAAGGTTGAAGCAGCCGGCAAAGCCGCTGGGGAGTACACAGGCTTAGGCCCACGAATTTCTAACACGGACATTTTACTTCGAGTCTCAAGACGCGCGTATACAAACTTCATGAGGTCGCTGCTGTTGCACACGCTGTGCCGACTTGAGACAGGCGTTGAGTGGGTGAAGACAATGTCTGCCGGGATTGACGGGAAGGATGTTTCTGATGACGGGCGAGTTCAGTGTTCTCCAGACGCCGCCAAGACTATAGGCATGGATTGCTGTCTCCTGATCCGCGCTCCTGCGGCTCAAGAGGACAGAAGGAAGCGCACTGTATGAACTATGGTCCGTTCGGTGGGCTGTGTGTGTGCGTGCGTGTGTCTCATCTCCTGGGCTGCAGCTCGGTGAATAGTCGTAAACGCGAACTCTGGCTGATGGCTCCCGATTGTGGCGAGTACTTTGCGGTGCATGGTAATTGCGCCCCTTGCGGGTGAGGCGGAGTTCCAAGTTGAGCAGTGGCATTCCACTTTGCCAGCTAGGGCAGCAGTCACAGCGCACCGGACGAAGGTTTTTGTTAGTCAAGTGGCCAAGTGCACAATGGGTCCCCATCTGCCCCTGAAGATTGGCGAAATTGGGTGCGGTTGAAGGAGAGCATTGGCAGCGCGTGATCGTCGTTAGGCAGTGAGCGCCCAGGCGTCCCGAGGCCGAAACAGAAACAGCACGAGGTCCCGGCAGCTTGGAGTGACCGAGTAAGCGAAGCTCCTTGCTGACGGGTGGCGCACCGCCCGAATGGAAAGCAGGGGGGGGGGGTTTCCACCACACGGCTCCGAGTCTGTTTTCACATATCATCTCACCGGGTCCGAGGGCTGGAGGGGTAGCCACCGGGACGCTTGACCCGGCGAGCTACTTGTCTCGGCTCTGTCTGACATAGGCTGGTGGTGGTTGGATGGGTGAACTGTGCTCCCCGTCCACCGGAGGATTGCTGGGAATCAGTGGGATCAGGGTGGTGGGCCGGTGATGAGGAGGCTTTGTTTCCGGTTTCCGGTTTCCCGTGTGCGGGTTGCCGCCAGGTGCTGCCCACTGGGTCGATGTGGGGGTGGGCCAAGAAGAGGAGCGGCGGTCAGATGACCACGATTTGGTCTGTCTGCGTACAGTCAGGCAGTGTATCATGACTGCATACATATCACATGCGGAGGCGGCCTAGGAGCCGGAGTGTGAGTGCGGGCCGGGACGTAGACGGGCTGGCTGGCTGGATGTGGTGAGCATTATGAGGAGTGACCGTCATCCACGAGTGGGTTTCGGACAAGTGAGCCACAGCCGTGAGCGGTGAGCATTGAGCACTGTGGCCTGCCAAATGCCCATTATTTTGAGATCCTCGTGAAATGAGCGAGATGTGCGATCTTCGCTTGGAGCTTCAAATGAACGATCTCGCAATGGAGGTGGAAGGCACACTTGCCAGACTCGTAGGTGTTTGGAGATTGGTCATTGGAATTTACTGTGTAGGGTGCCATGTCGATCACTTCCCAAGCAGTCGGGACAGGGATACAGGTCCTACCACCTGCTGCCTACTGCCTACTGCCTACTGCCTGCTGTGGTACTGTGGCAAGTACCTAGGTAGACGAGGCAGCCGCGAGGGCGGCGGGGTTTAGAACGGGGAGGCGTCAACGGCCGGCCGCGGCGAGATGGGGGCTGCAAACAAGTGGGTGTGCGTGGGTGGGTTCTCGAGGCGCCGTGCGGTTGGTAGTATGACAATTAAGCATTATTAGAGTTGATTGATTCAGCATCTTATGCCCAAATCCAGCCAAAGCACAGCAGAGCCTCACGAAGCTCAAAGCGGCATCCATGGACACATCGAGCGACTCTCTATCAAAAACAAAAAGCTTGCAAGCCTCAATTTTGCAGTCTTGCGGGCATTACGTAGACGAGGCTTGGCGCCTTCCCTGGCCCGAGTCATTAGCAGCCGGCGGCCGCACCTTGCTGAATCCTGACTGCGACCTACCTCCAGGGCCAACCTAACTAACCTGCATGCCCAGGCGGTCCAACGGACCAGCAAACCCACCAACTAACTGCGTGCAAAGCCGTTGGCACCTTCACATGGGCACTATGACGACTTTGACGAGAGCCGAACCTGGGGCTTTGTTCACGGATACGGATAGGCAAGAGGTCAGCTGCCGCAACAATGTCTCCACCGACTGATTTCAGAAGTGGGCAGCGTAGTGGAGTCTTTTCAGACACACTGCATTGTGGTGGAATTGCACATGGTGCTTGCAATCAGCCTGTTGTGCCCCAAGACCGCCAGGCTGTATCAGGCAGTCCATGTTCGCCTCTAGCATCTTACCTACCCGTCAGCTGCCGTCAAATTGATGGCTGGATATTCAGGCAAGATGAGGGCTTGCTTGCTAAGAGGCCGGGGCTGTCAGAACCAAGGGCTTTGATACACAGTCAGACAGTAGGACCAGATAGAGACCGGTTGCAATGCTCCGGAATGGGACTCGCACACAATCACTTCCCCGGGTTGGGCACCGTGGTAGCAAGTTCGCTAGTCCACCAGTCCACATAGGATTCGGCAAACCAACCTGACGATCTGAATCCATGTGGGTTGCCCCTTGCTTTTCCTCCCCACAACCAATATTCTGGCTAACATGTCTGCAGGTGCCAGTGCCCGAGGTCATCTCCATCACCAATCTCCGCCGCCACCAATTATTATTGCCGGACCGGGTGTCCGTTTTTCCCTGGCCCCTTGAGGGTCCTGAGGGTCAGGCCGCCGTGCGGCCTGGACTTGAAGTGCTTGCCGGCTTGCACACTAGGTAGGTACGCCCCTGCCGTCCCGACCTGTCAGGACGAAGCTCAGATATGCAGCGTAGTCCCTGGCTTCTCCCTTCAGGGTCTTTGGCTGCTATCTGCCCGCTGCCTCGACAGCGGCTCGGTGTTTGCGAACACTGTTTGCCAGTGACAGTTGGCTAGTCTGCCTAGTAGATACCACAGTAGGACATGTCTCGCACTGGTTGCGTTGCTGCATCAGATGGCCCCCTGAAGTTGGGCAGGTGCAGAGTGCAGGAGCAGGGCCTGAACGCAAGATGGAGGATCCCCGCAGCATTACTGGAGAAGATCCTTCCCTTAACTGGGGCCATGCACACCCTACGCGAGCTCCACTCCTTCCTTGGCACTTCCACCGGACACTTTCTTGTTGTAGTAGAAAGAAAAGGACAAAGGGCTTGGAAAAAGGGGACGTCCACGGTTCGTCCCAAATGGTAGGGTATTCTACATCTCGTGGCAGTGCCGCAGTGCAATGTCCAACTATACTCCCCCAGTGGTTCGGCATCAACAATACGAGCACCTCACTTTCTCGACGCTCCATTCTATTGCTTGTGCCTGTCCAGCAGCGACTGGAGCTGGAAAGGGACGGGGATTGGCAGTGTGGATCCTTATGGTCCAGTTACGGCAGACAGCCCACCTAGGCATGTTGCACCGTGTGCCGAGTGCAAAGCAGAAGCAGCCAACGTCGCCAACTCGGCCCAAGTGAGAAGGCGTGACGACGACGGCCGACTTCAACCCGCCGCCCACACCTCGCCAAAGTGCAAACTTCGGGCCCCCCTTCTGCATCTACAGTGCACACAGTAGATCTGGGTCCCCAGATCCCAGCACAGTACACACAGTGGGGCACACCCACAGCCACGAGCCACACCCCCATGCTCACTGCACCACTTGCAGCATCTTGTTCAATCTGGATTTGACCCCGGTGTTTCCTCAGCCTGGGCATTTTAACTTCCGCTTCCATACTACTTGATCCGACCTCACTTCACACTTCACCTGTCCTGGTACCGTCTACCGGACCTCAAAGACACCTTACATCCCACGCCTTATCTATCCACCCTCATCCTCCGCGCCTTCAGCCTCAAGCCTCATCTCTCTCCTCCGACGTCCGAGCCTGGTCCGACCTTGACCTCCAATACCACTTGCCTTGGCCGCCTGGTTCGACCAAACTTCCAAAATACTTTCTCCCATCCACCCGTTCACCTTTTTTTCCGACCTCCGTGTGCCTCCTCTTTTAGAGCTTCACACGGGTCACCATTTACTTGGTCACCTCGCCGACGCACGGAAATCATACTCAAGCCGAACGTCTCCTCCATCCCTACCACTTCTTTCGGCGCGCTTCCATACCCGGCGCAACTCTCCTTTTTGTGCTACCACAAGCCCCGACCAAGACCTCAACATCTCTTGTGATCCAACCAGACGCGAGTTCGCTGCCGCCGTTGCGTTCCGTTCATGAGTACGACCTCGGGACTCGCTTAGTGAAAATACCCGTCATCGACCCTGAGTCAGGCAGTCGCAGCACCCCCGGACTCCACCAAGTGAGGCCATCATGGCGATAGGAGAAGCGGGAAACGTCAAATGGGTCGATGTAAGTTGTCTGCCATACCTATGTCTCGGGTCCGTCGATGCTAGTGCTTGCCTAGTTCGACGTCTTCAGCTTGGGCAAACGTCTTAGCCGCAAGACGCGCCTAGCCGCTGAGCCCCATCTGTGCCTGTTGGCTGATCTGACCATGACTGCAGGGCCTCCGTGGCATCGCCTCGTCGCTGGTGGTGATAAAGCATGTCACCATCGCATTCTTCCCTTATATCATGTGGCCCGCGCCGAGTCCTGAGGAGGCACCCGTCTTTCTCGAAAACCCGTACATCCGTGTCTTCTTCCAGGGCCGAATCGGTGTCGCCATCTTCTCTTTTGTCACCGGCTACGTCTGCTGCCTGAAGCCCATCAAGTGCTTCCACGCCGGCAGCCAGGACAAGGCCTTCGCCGCCATCAGCAAATCCGCCGTTCGCCGTGTTCCCCGTCTCGTCCTGCCCGTCGCAATTGTTCTGCTCTTGAGCTGCCTGGCCACGCAGCTTGGTGCCTTTGAAGTCGCCAAAAACAGCGATGGCTGGGGCCTCGACGTCACCAGCCCGACGTACCAGTCCGACTGGCTGGTGGCTCTGCAGGATGTGATTCGGGATGAGGTGCGCGTGTGGACCAGCGGCGAGAGCGTGTACGGAGCCGAGTTGTGGACCATGTTGCCCATCTTGAAGGGCGCGTTCTGGGTGTACTGCTACCTGCTGGCCACGGCTCACGTCCAACAGAAGTACCGCATGGTTATCGCCCTCATCATGACCATGTACCGGTACTGCGCCAACGACCCCTTCTTCGGCATGCAGTTCTTTTACGGCGCCTTCATTGCCGACCTGCAAAACCTCAAGATCGACGATTCCGCCACTCCTGTAGTGGCTTTCCTAACCCCCAGCAAGACGCACATGAAGTATCTGCGAATGTTCGGCTCTGTCTTCTTCCTGATCATCGGATTCTTCATTGCCTCGTTGCCCGACGACCACTTCGACTACCAGCCATGGTCGGAGAATCTCTACCAGTTCCTGAAGGCCATCCTTCCGCGCAATCCCGACTTCCCTCGCTTCTCGTCCGGCCTTGGTCTCATGTTGATTGTCATGGGCCTCCACTTCTCCGACGCAGCACGCAACGTCCTCGCCAGCAAGCCCTTCATCTGGCTCGGTCGCATGTCATTTGCTGTTTATCTGCTGCACAACCAGATCCTCCGATCGGTTCTCTGCTGGATGGTGTACGGCTTCTCGTTGCCCGAGCAGCCGGAAGATGTGCAAGACCCCGACACCCTCGAGTGGTGGACACCCGACCGCCCGCGACTCGAGTTCCCCGGCGCAGGGAGGCTTTTCATGGTCTTGCCTATCTACTGGTTCTTGGTGTACGGTGCGGCGTGGTGCTGGACGACATATGTGGATGCGTGGTGCGCGCGAGTGACGGAGAAGCTCGTCGGTGCGGTCAAGGAGGTTGACGACAGGGAGAAGTCGGAGCCCTTGCTGCCCATGACGGCGCCTGCTGCTCCACCACGCTCATAGAGGAGCATGTGAATGGGTTGTCGTGGTTTCGCGCATGTGTGTAACAGGAACTGGGGCGGCGTTGCTATGGCGTTACGGGGAGGAGGGGTGGGGGTCTGAGACTGGCAGGTCTTGAACTGACTGGCTGAAATTGACTTTGCACAAAGGAGGGGACATTTTCCTCCCCATGTGGCTTCATTATAAAGCAGCATCAACATCGGCGCAGCAGCAGCATCAGCATGGTCCTTGACATATGGGAGGTTATTAGCATATATGTTCTTACACAGCCGTGTTAAAAGGGATACCACCTATTGTATTGCTTGAAGCAACTTGTACATAGACTAATTTCATATGTCTACCACCACCACTACTACTACTACTACTATTATCTATTACCTCATCTAATCTTTTTTGGCTGCAAAGTCTCTGTCTGAGAAACATGTGGCTGAAACACAATGGTGTGATGCATGTGTATGCCAGTCTCAGCCAGTATCAGTTGAGGCGCGTTGCACCGCCACACCTTGGATCCCTCAGCCACATCTTGAATTGCGTCCTCGCAGGGACCACCCCACAAGGATCTCCCCCCTGTCTCGCTCACATCGACAACCTCAACTCACACTTCCCCCATATCCCACAGCGACACCAACAAGTCCTGCATCGTCAATCAAATCCTCAGGACTCTCCCTCCCACAATGGAAGAACCAGCACCAGCACCTCCTCCAAGGGTGATGGTCGGCGCCTCCCTCCTCATCCTCCTGCAAATCGCCTCGCGCGCCATCACCTTCATCGCCAACCAAGTCCTCCTGCGCTACCTGACCGCGCAGCTCCTCGGCATCTCCACGCACCTCGAGGTGTACTACCTTTCGGTGCTGTTCTTCGCGCGGGAATCGCTGCGCGTCGCCATCCAGCGGCAGGGTCCCACCACCGCCACCACTACCTCCCCATCTTCCCCTCCGTCCTCCACCACAGAACAGAAGCAACAAATCGCCGGCGCCGACGCAGACGCAGACGCCTCGCAAGCAGCCGTAAACCTAGCCCACCTAGCGCCCCTCCTCGGCACCCTCCTAGCCCTCCTCCTAGGCGCGACCTACATCCACAACCTCACGCCCGCGACCCTCGCCGCGACGCCCTACCTGCTTCCGGCCGTGTATCTCTACGCGCTCGCCTCGCTGCTCGAGCTCCTCTCCGAGCCCGCCTTCGTGCTCCTCCAGCTGCGCCTACAACTCACCGCGCGCGCGCGCGCCGAAGGGCTCGCCACAATCGCGAAATGCGTTGTGACGCTCGGCGTCGCCGTCTGGGGCGCCGAGAAAGGCGTGGGCGTGCTCCCGTTTGCGCTAGGCCAGCTTGCCTTCGGGGCGACGCTGCTGGGTGTGTATCTGCTCTACGCGCGCGCGCAGAACCTACCGCTGCTTCCTCGCCCGCTATCAACAACCTCAACCCCGTCAACACCAGACACAGCAGCAGCCTCGCCCTACGTGCTGGGCTGGTTCTACGCGCCCACGCTGCAGCTCGCCGGCGCGATGGCCGCGCAGAATGTCGTCAAGTACTTCCTCACGCAGGGCGATAGTCTGCTGATGGGCGTGCTGGCGAGCGCGCAGACGCAGGGGGTGTATGCGCTAGCGGCGAATTATGGGAGCTTGGCGGCGAGGTTGGTCTTTCAGCCGGTGGAGGAGGCGGCGCGGAGTTATTTTAGTCGGTTACTTGCTGCTGCTGCGTCGTCATCATCTGACGCAAAGAAGAAGAGCAGCAACGGCGCGGCGAAGAAGGCTGGAACGGACCAGAAGGACGACGCGACCAAGGCTGTTAGAAAGGAGAAGGACTCGAGGAACGCTGCTGAGAGCAGCGACAACAACACCGCCAACATCGCAGAAGCATCCACCGCCCTAACCCGCCTCCTGCACATTTACACCCTCACCACCCTCCCGCTCCTCACCCTCGGGCCCCCTGCCGCACCGCTCCTCCTCACCCTCGTAGCAGGCGCGCACTGGACCACCGCCGGCGCAGGCGCCGCCCTCGGCGCGTACGTCTACTACATCCCCTTACTCGCACTCAACGGGCTCCTCGAGGCCTTCGTGGCGTCCGTTGCTACGAAGCGCGAGCTCGCGGGGCAGAGCGCGTGGATGGCGGGGTTCTTTGGCGTGTTCGCCGCGACCGCGGTGGTGCTTGTCGGTGAAGGGTGGGGCTGGGGATGGGGACTGGGCGCGACGGGGGTGGTGGTTGCTAATGGCGTAAATATGGCGCTGCGGATCGGCTGGGCGGGCGCGTTTGTGCGGCGGTGGTTTGGCGGCGCGTGGAGTGTGAAGGGGTGCTTGCCGGGTCCCGGGGCGGTGGCTGCGGCGGCGGTTGCGGGGCAGGTTGTGAGGGGGTTGGTGGTGAGTGAGGGCGTTGTGGGCGTGAAGGGCGTGGTGTGGGAGCTGGGAAAGGTGGCCGGTGTTGGGGTGGGTTTGCTGCCTGTGCTGTGAGTCTCTTGCTTTGCCATGATCGTCGAGTGCATTTGTTATGTGTCATGTCTAATTTTTCCCTATTTTGATGACTGACTTGTTTCTTCTTTTTCCAGGGCTTTTACAGAGAGACGGTTCCTCATCGAGTGCTACCGCGCTGTGAAGGCGGGCTGAACGAGGAACACAGATGTCTCAGCCGCAATTCAAGCATATCCCACCAAACGCCATCACACCACTACCACTCTATGGTATTTGAGTGGGAAGCCAGACTTGTTACAAAGACCGTATAGATCGGTCTTGTAACACAACGTGACAAAGAACCCTTTCGAACAACATCCAACTGGTACCGCAGCCCAAACCAGCTGGTCGGTCGCAATTAATCAAATGTGATCTTGGTCGACTTCTTGCTCATGTCGACGTCCTTGAAGAAGGCGCCGTATGCGTCGTGCTGCTTCTTCTTGACGGTCGTGCCGAACTTCATGAGCTCCTCCGGCACGGGCTGGTGGGATTGTTTAAGGACATTGATCAACCTGGCCAGACGAGATGTTAGTCACACTGGTGGATCAAGGACGGAAGGAAAGAGAAAGGAGGCGATGGAAGGAGGAAAGCTACTTACGTGCCAGAGTGGGCCTTGTCGTGCTCCGTGAACAACGTGATGGCCTTGCCTTCCTTACCGGCGCGGCCTGTACGGCCAATACGGTGGACGTAGTCCTCGATAGTCAGAGGAAACTGTGCGGAATATCAGTCAGCCAGTCGTCCCACAGCACACATAGTCAAAACCAAAACAATCAACACATACCGTCAAGTTCACAACCAACTTCACCTCTGGAATATCCAGCCCTCTCGCCGCAACATCCGTAGCCAGCAACACACTCACACTCCCATCCTTAAACGCCTCCAGACTCCTCGTCCGCTGCTCCTGCCTCAAATCCCCATGAATCGCGCCGACCTGTATCCCCCTCTGCGTCAGGAACTGCTCCACGCGCACCGTCTCCTTCTTATACAAGCAAAACACCAAAATCCGATCATTCCGAGCCGCGCCGCGCTGCGCATCCTTTAGAATCTCCAGCAGCCGCCGCTCTTTTCCGCGCGGGTCCACGACCTCGACGCTCTGCGCAATGCGGCTGTTTGCCTGCAGCTCCACGGCGCCCGTGTCGCCCGCCGCGCGGTCCTTGCTGATAATCACTTTCACGGGGTCCGCCTTCATGAACCCCTCGGCCAGACCGCGCACCTCGCTCGGCCACGTCGCCGTGAACATGAGCGTCTGGCGCGCGGCCTGCGGCGCGCACGCGCCGATGATCTGCTTGATGTCCTCCTCGAAGCCCTTGTCGAGCATGCGGTCGGCCTCGTCGAGGACGCAGAAGACGGCTTGCGACAAGCTCACGCAGCCTTCCTGCAAAAAGTCCTTGAGCCGGCCGGGGGTGGCCACGATGATGTCGGCGCCGTTGCCGCGGCGGAGGAGTGCGCGCTGCTCGTCTTTCGACGCACCGCCGTAGATGCACACGGCGTGGAGGCCGACGAGCGCCGCGAGGGTCGAGATGGCGGCGTGGGTCTGCATGGCGAGCTCGCGGGTGGGCGAGACGATGACGGCGCGGGCGTTGGCGGCGCCGTCGCGGGAGGGGGTCTTGGGCGGCAGGCGGGAGAGCGCTTCGACGCAGGGGAGGGAGAAGGCGTATGTTTTGCCGGAGCCTGTTTCGGCGATGCCAATGACGTCGCGGCCGGCGAGGGAGAAGGGCCAGGAGGCGGCTTGGATGGGGGTGGGCGCGGTGAAGGTCTTGAAGGGGTTCTTGGCGAGGAGTTTGGTCGGTGGGAGGTAGGTGAAGGCGGTGATGGGCCGTTGGGTGGTGCTCGGGGCGGGTGTGATTGTGATGTGGTTGGTGGTGAGGAAGGTGTCGATGTCGGCTTGGGGGAGCGCCGTGAGGGTGCTGGTTTGTTGGTAGCTGCCGGTGGAGATGGGCTCGGAGGAGACGGCCGCGGGCTCGGTGGTTGAGGAGGTTATGGTGGCGTCTTCGGTCTTGGAGGACTTCTTGCTCTTCTTGTCTTTCTTGTCTTTGGATTTCTTGTCCCTCTTCTCCTTCTTGGACACACCGGGCTCCTCGTCGACAGCAGCAGGCGCATCGACGGCCGGCGCCACGGCTGGGGCGTCGACGTCCATCTCATCGGCAGCTTCAACAGCAGCGGCATCGTCGCCGTTCTTTGCAGCCAACTCCTTCTCCTTGCGCTTCTTCTCCTTCTTGTCCTTCTTGTCCTTCTTGTCTTTCTTGGACTTCTTCTCCTTCACGGGCGCGTCCTCGGTTGTGTCCATCTCGGTGGGGACGGTGGTCTTGACCTTCTTGACCTTCTTGGCCTGGACGTCGTCGGCGTCGCCATCGCGGCTGTGCTTCTTGCCGCTCGACATGATTGCTAGCGGTCGTGAAAAAGGGGAATCGAAGACGGGGCGAAAATTGGGTGTGGAATTTGCCGTGTCTTTGCCGCGATCGCAAGTGTCTGGGCGTTGGAAAATTTCCTGGACTAAACTTATTCTGCCGCGGACCCTGAAGGCGGTGAGCTTGCGGGGTCGCCTTGAATCGCTGGGGCTGCCATAAACTCAGTGAGGTCAGCCCCTGGGGGGGTCTTTTGTCTTCACGCAGCCCGCTACGCTCCCAATCGAGCATGCCGCCAGAACGGTGTTATACCATTGGGCAACGCGTCCCAGCCATGGCATAGGACCCAGATTGATGCATACACAGTGGACTTCTACATGTCCGACTTCTTTGCATGACTGGTATCCAGCTGTAATCGGACCTTTACAGAGCAAGCGCCTCGTCAAACCCTCAATCCACCACCAAGCAGAGACTCGCCATCGTCACAAGGCCAGCGGCAGGTAGCCATCATCAGTCTAGATGGGACATCGGTCCCAGCAAAAGGTCGACCATGGCCCTGACCCCACACTGCCAGCAAGCTAAGAGTAAGCTCGTGGCCTTGCAAGAGTTGCGAAGACGGATCTGGCCATCATTCTCGAGCGTTGCGTCATTTTGAAGGAGGATATGGTGCGATCACCAGGTGGACGGGGTACTGTTGTGCTTCAGTCTTGGCTGCGATGTTAGGCGGGGTCCCATGCTAGGCATATCATGAGAGCTCCGCGAGTCAACGTCGACATGATTCCGCGAGCCTTTGCCCGACAGCGGCGTCCGAGCCTGCTCATAGAAGGCACACGACGAGCACACCGTCTCCAGGCATTCGCATATCTTGGTTGCCATGATCTGCCACTAGTCGTTCGAGAGTTTCGGATCCGGGCCAGGTCTGGACTTTGCTTGTCGACTTTAGGCATGAAACACCATCAGACCATTGTCTAGAATCGCGATAATCTTCATCGTCGCAAATTGTTGAGAATAAAGGCCGAGTAGGCGCCGTTCGTTTTCGCGAGAGTTGTGACGCCGCCGAGCTGCGGGCTGGGTCGGTGGCGTGGACCTAGGAGCTTCCACCAAGCTCCTCGTGGATTGGCGGCCTTGCTCGGTCCCGGGTGAGCTGAAGAGCCTCATCCGAGCGCATGGGCAGCCTAGTTTCGCCTGACGACCTTCAGCTGCACCCCGCGATGCGGAGGAGCGCCAGAGCGCACAGTCGAGATGTTCTCCAGGAATCAGATCGTCTCGACACTCGACAGCTTGGCGGCCATGATAGTCAGATGCCAGCCAAGAGCGAAGCGCCGATTCACCACCAAGCTCGACTAGGAGGCCCGGGAAGCGGCGTTTGTTAGCCTGCTCGAAGTGACGAGCATCGCAATCTTCGCCCGCGACAGCAAGACTATGTGGGCAGTGCGAATCCTTCTCTGGACTTGTCCAATAGCACATCGGGATCGCAAAAAGGCCGCTTGTCGTGGCATGCGCAGGTACGTTGCAAGATATGTCTCGCCCTGCGCGAAATGCAACAGCACATGAATCGTCTACCATACGGTTACCATGCCAGGAAGGGATGGTGTTGAAGAATGCAACGAGCCAGCCCAACGCATGCTCCCGCTCACATCAATGCATCCCCAAGATGCATGCAACCCATTAGCGGCCACTTCGGCAAGACCGCAGACAATGATGAAGGTTACAGCGCGTGTGACCCCAAAGGATTCGTCCCACCGTCCGATGTACCATGCACGAGCGAACGGGTACCCCGTGGGACAAACGCTGCCAGTGGCAAGACAAAGCCGGTCCCATGACCAAGTGAAGCTTGTCAGTCCTTATCCACACTTTCCCCGCCATCCCCCAAGCTTCCCCAGATCTCGAAACCATGGGGCCCCGTATCTGCCAGGGTACGACCCTGACAGCGACAGGGAGATCACGTCTGTCCTATTAGTCCTTTCGGGCCGTTGAGCTTGGGGCTAGCAGAATCGAGCTACTCGCCGTGCGGTAAGCGATGGGATTGGTCGTCGTTGGCACGGAGGGAGCGGCACTACTGGGGAAATCTGGAGAAGCTGGAGAAGCTGGAGAAATGCCGGGGAAATCGCAAAGTATCGTGTGGTCGCGACTCATTTCCTTTATAAACCTGCTGCCCACGCGGTGTCACCGTCTTGTTGCCAATGGAATTCCACTGTCATCAATCAGCTCTTGTCCTGAGGTTGAGCGAGCATCCTCCCTCCCTTCTGCCTCTCACGTCACCAGTGATCCTGTCTTGTGCTTGAAGCACAGCAGACCACAAGCTCCCACGCACATTTTCTATCTCTCATCTCCTTCAACACCATGGCTCGCAAGCTCTCCATCGCCCATGAGCAAGAGGCGGGCAAGGCGTGGCCAGCCATCTGCATGGGCGCCTTCGTCGCCTTCGGTGGTGTCCTCTTCGGCTACGACACCGGCACAATCTCCGGTATCCTCGCCATGCCCTACTTCGACCGGACCTTCTCCACCGGCTACGAGAACCCCGCCACGGGCGAGGCCAGCATCTCACCCTCTGAGACCTCCGCCGTCGTCTCGATCCTCTCCGCCGGCACCTTCTTCGGCGCGCTCGCCTCGCCCTTCATGGCTGACTACATCGGCCGTCGCTGGGCGCTGATCCTCTCCGCGGGCATCGTGTTCAACCTCGGCGTAATCCTACAAACCGCCGCCGTCAGGCTACCGCTCTTCATCGCCGGCCGCTTCTTCGCTGGCTTCGGCGTGGGTCTCATCTCGGCGCTCATCCCGCTCTACCAGTCCGAAACAGCGCCCAAATGGATCCGCGGCGCCATCGTCGGCGCCTATCAGTTCGCCATTACCATCGGCCTGCTCCTTGCCGCCATCGTCAACAACAGCAGCAAGGACCGCAACGACAGCGGCTCGTACCGCATCCCCGTCGCCGTGCAGTTCGCCTGGGCCATTATCCTCGTCGGCGGCATGCTCCTGCTCCCTGAGTCGCCTCGGTACCTTGTCAAGCGCGGCAAGGACGAGGCCGCGGCGAGGTCCTTCGGCAAGCTGCGCCGTCTTCCTGCGGACCACCCTGCCATCCAGGCTGAGCTGGCCGAGGTGCGCGCGAACCACGAGTACGAGATGAGCTTGGGCAAGGCCAGCTACATTGAGTGCTTCAAGGGCGGCATGCGCAAGCGCCAGCTCACTGGTATGGGCTTGCAGGCGCTGCAGCAGCTGACTGGCATCAACTTCATCTTCTACTACGGCACACAGTACTTCAAGAACTCGGGCATCACCAACCCCTTCGTCATCCAGGTCATTACCTCCGTGATCAACGTGGTCTCGACGCTTCCCGGTCTCTGGGCTGTCGACAAGTTCGGTCGCCGACCTTTGCTGCTCTACGGCGCTGTGGGCATGTGTGTCAGCCAGTTCATCGTGGCTATGTGCGGCACCTTGACGACGGGCCAGGCATCTGATGGCGCGATCCTTGTGTACAACGTCTCCGCGCAGAAGGCGGGCATTGCTTTCGTGTGCATCTACATCTTCTTCTTCGCCTCCACGTGGGGTCCTTTGGCCTGGGTCGTGACGGGAGAGATCTTCCCCCTGAAGCACAGAGCCAAGGGTCTGTCGATGACCACCGCTACCAACGTAAGTTTCCAAACACGCACCCTTCACAGCCTCTGTTGCCGCAATAATACTAACATCTTGCTCTCCAGTGGCTGCTCAACTGGGCCATCGCCTACGCAACCCCCTACCTCGTCAACTTCGGTGCCGGCTACGCCAACCTACAGTCCAAGATCTTCTTCATCTGGTTCGCTTGTTGCTTTCTGTGCATCGCCTTTGTCTACTTTTTCATCTACGAGACCAAGGGCCTGTCGCTTGAGGAGGTCGACGAGCTGTACACGGACATGAAGGGCGAGGGTCTGTGGGCCGGCCCGCGCAGCACCAAGTGGACGCCGAGCAGGACGTTCCGCGAGGGCCGCCACGAGAGCGCTGAGTACGATGGGAAGGAGAAGGGGATTGTGCATGAGGAGGGCAGTGGTGTGTGAGCATAGCATAGTGTGGGAAAATGGCGTGTGGGTGTGTTTTGGGGGCTTCGCGCCGGCACGGAGCATAGGAAGCGAGCGGCTTGTGCGTCTGTTGCATTATCTTTGTTTGCAGCTCACCAATATACCAAAGCGTTTGAGTTACCCGGATACTGAGCAGTATGTCTGCTGCCTTTTTTCTACTTGCTGGTCATACAGTCTGCGGTCGACAATCTTGTCACGCTCATGGTAGCTAACATGGTATAAGATTAGCTGAAATTTGAAGACGGAGAGTTTGTTGGGTATGAGCTTTCCAACAACTGACCCACCGGTGACTATCCCACAGGCAACGAGTGCAGATCCCTCCAGGAACGCAGCCAGCTCAACACTTCGGCACATAACGCTGAACCCCCCCCCCCCAAACAAATACTTAGCCGAGGAATGGGCACTACTGCCTCGAGACTACCTCCCACAGCGTTCTGCTGCTGCCCCTAAAGAGAAAATTCTATTTGCACGCAGCGGAGGAAGCAAGAGAGGTGTTGGCATCGCACAGCGACTGCAGCTCAGAGCAAGAGATTTTCGAGCCGTCGGTTTGCGAGCCCTACAACGTCGTCATATGTTAGCAGTTGTCTCAAACTCTCTTCCTGATAATTGAGGTGGAATGAACCCACAAAGAAATCGTTGTTGTCGAACTTGCCAATCTCCGTGGTGCCGCCGAGTGTGACAGCACCACGCTTGACCATTGTGCTAACACACCAAAAAATGAATTTTGTTGTGTCAACAACACAACTACGTTAAGCGCTATATGTAAAGGTAAGTACCGTGACACCGAGGGCCTGGCCGACCTTGCGCGTGGCCACGTTCAGCCCGGCGCCGCCACGCTGGCAACGGCATTGGGTTCTGTCGGTGCATGCTGCGGAGACCGTGAGGCTGGCGATGGGTGTTAGATACTGTTTTCACGGTGGTGCGTCGGGGAGGCTTGTGATTGGCGTGGAAAGTTACGCGGAGGCGAGAGCCATGAGGACGGTGATGAACTGCATTGTGAATTGTGGTTGAGTTGCGGTAGAAAGTGGAAGAGTTGAAAATGAGTCGGCCGGCGAGGTTTTGAGAAGTTATTATGGTGGATTGGACTGTTGATTGTAATGGTGATGGTGATGGGCAACTTTGATAATATTGTGGGTGATTTCGACGCCTCTTATACATTTTCTCAGAACCCTATTCTAAATCAATCCTATGGGATCTCATGAGGGGTTCAAACAGCCCACGATGTTTTGTTTAGAGGAGATTCCGTGGATCCTAGAAACCTAAAAATGACCTGATCCCAAGGTTTGAGCTACTATTAGTGTAGAAAATTGTGGGTAAAAGCGGTAGATTCAGAGATTCTAGCTACAGGTCCCTCAACGGGACACCCACTGTTTATAGCTAGATGAAATCCTCTGAAAGGATCCTAGCTCAAAGGGATGACTAGTACGTTTTCTAACAAGGGATGTCAACAAGGAATGACAAACAAGGGATGACTAGTACGTATTTCAACAATTAGCGAACCTCAAGTGCACGAAGTCCAGGTGCGAGTATCGACTTTACAGTACCAGGTGAATTGCTGACATCTGAAGATTCAGCCGCTTCACAGCCCTGCTAACCACAATTAGTCGCCAGTTTTGCCAGCCTCATTTATGCCAAACAGCCTGTTCATACCACATTATCCACTACATTTATTATGAGTGGGCCTCTTCAGAGAGCTGAATAGATAAATTGTGAGCGTAATTAATAGTGATCGTACTATTCTTTCGTTCGTCAATACAGCATGTTGGCACTTCTTCTTTTGTCCCCAAACTTCCAATGCAAGTAGGTATTTGAAACTCTAGACTTGGCTGTATAGATAGCACGTGGTCCAAGTCGAATCCAAGCTTCAAGATACTAGACAGTCTTCGTATTGACCCACTAAATTGTCAAATGCCTAACGTACATTACTGAAAATAACCTGCGCAACTAAGTAAGTTGACATACCCACTTTCCGGCCACCCCCTGTGTCCGGCCACCCTGAAGACCACACCGCCCTTTCAACCACCTAGATAAATAAGAGGATGTCTCGCCCAATTTACGTCCGATTAACTTCTATATCATAACACTTATTTATCAATACTTGATGAAGCCCTACACGGAAAATCAAATTGTTGAGGCCCTTGTGGCTATTCAACATGGCACAATAGCTTGCCAAGCTTCGAGAGAATGGGGTATTCCGAGATCTACACTTCAAGATCGAATTGCTGGCAATTTTTTACACCAAATAGCCCACCAATCAAACCAAAGACTTTCGATATATCAAGAGGACCAACTAGCCAGTTGGGCTCTTCCTAGGCTAACCTGTGCCTTCCACCCATCCATCAAGATTTACGGATCTTTGCGGAAAGTTCTTTAGTTTGAAGAAAAAACTCTGGTTCTCGAGTTTGGACTTTGTTTATTAAGTGTATTTCGGCTAATGGCAACTCTCTTCCTCCACTCGTTATTTTCAAAGGCAAATGGATTCAACAATAATGTTCTCATCTTTAACTAGATCTGTATAAAGAGTGACTATTCACAGCAACCGAAAACGCCTGGACTAATAACTCAACGGCACTTAAATGGCTTCAAAAGATATTTATTCCGAAGACTCAAATAACATACTCGACAGAGAAGCGATTAATTATTATGGACGGCCACGGAAGCCATATAACGACGGAATTTATGTGGGAGTGCTTTCAAAATAGCATTCTTCTGCTTTATTTGCCCCCTCACACTTCTCACGTCCTTCAACCTCTTACTCTTAGAGTCTTTTCCTCTCTTAAGTGTTCTTACCGCAAAAGATTTAATTAATTATACTAATAGGAAGAATCAATAACTGCTGGAAAGATGGACTTCCTCGAGAACTATCGTCTTACTTGATTGGATAGTCTTTCTATACAAAATATCAAGTCTGGGTGGAAAGCTAGTGGTCTTTGGCCTGTGGCAGCTAGCAAGCCACTCTTAAGTCCTTTATTGCTTAAAAAATACTTGAGAAAGGACTCAAGAAAGGACGCAAAAGCTTCCAGGGGTACTAAAGAGGGCTGAATTTACGCCAGTTAAGCTCTCGGATATGCAAGCAACCATTTAGTCAACTTCAAGGAAGTCTCGAGACTTAAGGGCTTAGTTTAGCACATTCAACAAGGCCAGTTCAGCCAATCAAACTTCACGGAATCTTTTCAGAAAGGTTACAAAAGGCTTTAATGAGAAAGTCTTGCAATTAGCACAAGCCCTTAAGAGATTGAAGTGCTAGAAGCCAAAGTGGCAAATAGCCAGCCATGTAAAAGAAGGTTGAGTTGAGTCCGAATTCGAAATTCGCTTCAATTGATGATATATACCGGACTCAATGATAGGATTTAGAGGCTCTTGATAGTCTTATTGAAGAGAGCGAAGTTGAAAGTGTAGTTGTTGAAGAGGACTGTATTATAGTTGCTTAATTGAATATAGTGTATGTATTTGAAATAATGTGGTTGGAAAATGAGCTTCCGTAACGAGGGTGGCGGAAACAGGGGGGGTGGCGGAGAGTGGGTTATTCAACTTATTTTTTAAGATATGAGGGATATGCGAAGATGTCCGAGAACGAATGAGCGGACACCATGTCCTTTTACTTGGGACTGTCCGGAAGATCATTTATCAAATCCGGTCACAATTGACGGACCGACAACCGACAGGTCTCAACGTGCCCTGCGTGCACGCGTTCCTGCAGTCAGAGGGTGGCACCAGGTCTTCTCCAATTTTCACTGTTCAGATTGGACGGCTCGGCTGATATTCGGGTCTCAGCCATACCGGATTGGATCTCCAAGCAGATTCTCGGAGGATGTACATAGGCACCTCCCAAACGTCTTGACGAGAGGAGATGGGGATCTCGGAATCTGGAGTGAACCAAAACTCTCTTAGAAGTGATTATCTCCAAGGTGATTATTCCAAGAGCATTCATCCCAGATTTGATATTCTACAGGTAGTGCTCCCCAAAGTGCTACTAGGCGAGGCAGCTCCGAAGACTTTAGTGTTGAGCGTAGTCCTCGAGTGGAGCAAGGACTGTAAGTAGGTGGTCAAGACTTTTGGCGCCGACGTCTGCAGGCCGCGTCCGAAATGGGAATAACGGAACATGGCTCCGATGAGGACAGCAAGACGGTTAAAAATGTGTGCACTATAGAATAAAATGATGTCAGAAGAGACTTCGCAAATTTTGACTATTTCCTGAACCGCTACCTCGATTCTGTATCTGCTATTCAAAGCATTTCTCGTCGACCCTGCATTTCCAAGCAACAGAGCAGCGCAGCACGTTCCGTCCACAGACATGCGTTCCCTGCGACTTTTTCCTGTTGGTTTCCTTCTCTCATCAGTTTCGGCTCAAGGTGGGCGAGGTCCGGCAGTGCCAGAAGCCAACATACCGCCAAAGGTCGACCCAACCAAGCTCGAGAACTTCACCTGGACCGACCCATTCTCCTCCACCGAAGTTTCAGGTTTTCACTCGACCTGCGACAGCTCCCGCATATTCTCTGCATCCGAGTATCAGCTCCATGACCTCAGCGAAAATGAGCCCAAAGGCCTTCTACCATACCGAGAGCCTCTGTTGAGTGTGTTTGGTGGCCGCCCATACCCAGGCGGCTGGGATGGTATGGACGCCCACGGATACGAGCGTAACTTGCTGAAAATGGAGTACCAAGAGGTTCCGGTGCAGGTCAGGGAATGGATCGAGAGCCAGGAGACGGCTCTGGGGCCTGGCAAGGGGCTTTTCGCTGTGTTTGCCAAGCCCGGAAAGGGAGAGACCGACGACGTGGAGGACAAGATTGTGATCTTCGCTCCGGGGGCGCTGTACGAGACTTTGCCGTTGTGGGTTGTGCAAGACAGCGGATGTGAAGGTATGTTTCCAAGACCGTGAGTTACATGGCCTGGCAAAGTGTGATATTGACTGTATTTCAGGTACACTTATGGACCTCAGCAAGTACAGCCCCAAGGCTGTGGATGGTGGTGTCGTTGGCTGGCCCACTGCACATACTACTCCGGCCAGAGAGAAAGGCCAGCGGAAGATGAGCTTCACTCTCAGGACTCTGGTATTGAGCAATGAAGGTCTCCCAGAGAAACTAGGCCAAGACACAGCGCGAAGCGACGGCAAGGATGAGCTCTAAAGGGCGAAGAGGGCAGGAAAATCAAGAGTTATTTCACATATGAATTTATGAAGCGAATTTGAGCAACGCGAGGACTACCATAATTCTATGAGATCCCGGCTTGGATAATCAGGGTCTTCAGGCTCGCTCGTAGGCGAATCCTCCAGTAGACAAACTCGGAGGCAGATCGGTATAGGCGACGCCCCAGCTGCTCTCATTTGCCCCCAGCGTCAGCTCCAATACGCCTCCGTCCCTGTAGAAGGAGTGAGTGATCCAGCTCTTCGTATATGGCTCCCCGTTCAAGGTAGCACTCTGGACGTAGATATTCTCATAAGTGTCCCCGTCGAAGTTCACGTTCCGCACGATTGCTGTATTTCCCGTCAAAGGATTGGTGATGTTCACCTCTGCGAAGAAGGGCGGGTTGATCAGATAAACATCCTGCCCGCTCACAGGCCAAAGACCCATCATCGTGAGTACGGCAAAGCTGCCCATTGCGCCGCTATCATCGTTGCCTGGGATTCCGTTCACAGAGCTGTTGAACTGGCTCGGTATGTAGAAGTGGCGGTAGAAGGATGATAGACCCGGACGTCCAGCGTAGTGGAAGAGGTACACCATGAGGAAAGCCTGCTCATCGCCGATATAGTTGAGGCCGGGGGTGTCGTGGAAGTATCGAAGGCGATCAACGAAGGTCTCGGGGCCTCCGAGAGTAAGAACGAGCTTTGCCATATCGTGTGGCACATAGAATGTGTACAACCACGACGATCCTTCGTAAGTTTCATGCCCATCCTCGCTGTGGACTCGTCAGCCGTGGACTCATCAGATCTTCGAAAAATTGACAGCTTACTTGAGGTAACACGACGTGAAGTTATAAAGTAACGAGCATAGCGAAGGATCCTGGTAGCCGAAGGTTCCGTTCAGATAACGTGGCTGCAAGAATCCAGTGAAACCACTATTTTGAAAAGGACTGGCGTCTTGAGAAATGTTGAGCGAGGAAGTCTGATCCTCCTTGAACAGGTTGATCCAGTTCGAAGAGCTCGTGAACAGCGACTCGGCATCGGCCGTTTTGTTGAGAGCTTGAGCCATGAGCCCGATCGTGAAATCGTTGTAAGCGTACTCAACGGTACGTGAAACCGACCTTGTGAAGGGTCCAACACCGTAGGGGTCGAAATCATCCGCTGGAATGTAATGCAGGTCGTTCCAGCTGGCCAGCCCGCCACGTCCCTCGATGGACCATACTGGTGGCTCCGCTGCAAGATGTCAGCGCACATACCATGATCACGAATGTGTGCGCATGGATGGAATTCAGTATGGTTGAATACCTCGGGCGTCTTTGAGCACAGCCTCGTATCCCGTGGTCCAGTCAATTCCGTCTGCTAACCCTTTTACGAACGAGTCGGCCAGCACAACATCCGCGTTGCTGCCACCTTGAGTGAAGCCTTTGCATAAATCCATCCGACAGTCGGGAAGCCAGCCTTCAAAGCGATAAATATCAATGAGACTCCTCACCATGAGTGTTTGACTGAGGGGATCAACCAGGGTGATGAGCGGATGAATACTTCGATACGAGTCCCAGATACAATAATATGAATCATAGTCTGCGAGGAATTTCAGGTTAGCAAGCTGTCCAGAACAATGAGAACTCTCGACGAAATGTGGCACTCACAAGGCTCTGAGCTATCCCAAAGCGGATTTTCGCCTGTCACATCCTGCGGCGAAAGCAAAGAACGGTAGAGACCAGACCAGAATACCGTTGAGAACTCGGAAGACACTCCAGTCTCGTCAATGGACACAGCACTCAGCTTGCTGCGCCACGCATCCTCCGCCGCGCTCTTGGTTCCATCAAAGTCGAATCCTGTGATCTCAGTCTCGGCATTTTGGCATGCTTTATCGACACTGATATAGCTGACGCCAACTCGGACCAAAATTTGGTTATCCATGTCAGGAGGTTGAAACTGGACCCATGCCCCAGCTGGCACCGGACTGGTAGTGCCTGTGCTGTATGTCTTTAGACTCTTCGGCTCGCGTCCGGGCCGGTTGTTATGAAATACTCCAGTGTCTCGAATGGTGGCACCCTTGAGGTCAGCGCAGAAGTGCAGGTCATACGAGCCGACGCCGAAACTCGGGGTGAAGGATCCATTGCCGACTACACGTCCACTGGAAGGGTCGACGCTCACACTGCCGTTGCTACGGCTATCGGCCAGGTCTGTGAGATCAATCAGAATGAGGGGACTGTTCGGCAGGGCTGTTGCCGATGAATTGGAGGTGCTGGAAGAGTCTCCAGGAAACGTGATTCGGTAAAGAGCCGTGTGGTTGGTGACTGTCATCTCGGTGTGTACAGACGTGTTGAGAGACACGGCAAAGTAGCCCGGGCTCGCCTGGATGGTCGAATTAATTCGAGCAGCTGCTCTCAGACTCTTTGCAAAGCTGCAACGTGTGATGTCGTCTTCCGGACAGCCAGGTTGAGGGAAGATTGGGAAGTTCCCTTTCGCAAAACCCTAGTGCAGTTGCCACAGATTAGCCTCCACGTCGTCTTTCCAGAGAGCAACCCTTGGGAACCTCGCTGAGACCTTACCCCACCTGTACCACTGTCATGCATGTGGGAGAATCCGGTTACTGTGAAATTTCGATTAGTCCTAGTCTTTGGTGGTCGAAGTGATTTCCTTACTATCGCTGTCATCGGATGCGTAGCCCCCCTGTGCCTCACCACTACTCACGTCTGCAACGGCCTTGGCCATGGAGAATGGTAGAGTGGCCCCGGGGAAAACATGGCCGCCATTGGTAGTGCCGATCAGAGGATCCACATACCGCAGAAAAGAGTCGTCGGCGGTAGTTGGGGTGAAGCAAGACTGTAAGAAAAGCCAAGTGAAGCACGTCAGGTGCGACATTGCAGCCACCATTTCGACGACCGATAAGCTTGGGCAATCCAGCGAAAAGAACTCAGATTCCGAGAACCATCGATGAGGATGCAGTTGTTTATTGCTGCCTATATACTTGGGGTAGAGAAAAATTCAACGCTCTGCCGTGGCAAGCTTGCTGCTGATCAGAACATGGGCAAGAGAAGCTTGAAATTGTGGTCTCCAAGTTCGTGGGGATGAGGACATCAAAAGGCGCTAGCTTTTAGTTTCTAAGTCTAGTCTGTATATTCCCAAGTGACATTAGAGTACATAACATCATTTCGCCCATAACTAGGTTGTGCGGGGTGAGTCCTGGAGCAGTGCCTAGAACGGCAGCTTTGATGTGACTACGGCTTAGACAAGGTTGAACTCCGCATGCAGATCTACGTCAGCTAGTGCGTTAAAAATATACAGCGTGCTTTTGTGAGCTTTATCCCAGACTCCTCTTTCAGCTGTGAGGAGATCGTCGCCGAAGAAGGGACTACCCGATCACCCAAATAGCCAGGGTCGTAATGGAATCATAAAGCTGTGTGACACGCACGGCAGGCTGAGATGACACATTGACCATAGAACGAGGCGAAAATTGCAGCCGAATCGCGCTCGAGAGGATTTGAATGACATAGAAGTGGAATGTTTCATAGAAATCAATCCCGCAAGTGGACCACGTTTGGAACTCGGAGCTGGGCAAGGTAAATTTGGTTTCGTCTCAGAACTATAACAAGCACTGGCCCATATCACAGTCTTATTTATGAGCTGCAGTCTTGAACATCTCAACCGCAAGCTTCAACCACAAGCCTGGATAGCATTGTCGATCAACGTGATGACTGAGTTAGCATATAGCCCACAAGCAATAGACGCCGACTCCCCCACAGAAATCGCCATGCCAGCCAGAATGTGGCCCCAGACCACAGGCGAAGTTCCAGGGCTCGCAAAAATCTCAACCACCTACCAGACATCGCAAGCTGTGGCGCCACCGGTGAGGACGACACTTCCGCCGCCGGAGACGGTAAGAGTCGTGCCAATCTCGAATACATATGTGCCAGGGCCCGGAAGGGCCAAAACGTCTCTCAGGGTCATGGCGCCGTCGAAGTTGTAGATATCGAACGCGTTGGTAAGACTGCCAATACTGGCAAGGCCGGCCTCGTCGACCGTATGTGTGGGAGCCTGGGCTTGAAATTAGGCGGTGGCAAAGTCGGCTAGCATGGTGACGGCAGTGTAGCCATGTATGTGTATTTGTCCGGTAGTGACCCCGGAAATATTGAACCCAGATTGGTTATGCTTGAATCGTACGAGAAATGTTTCGCCGTGACCGGCAGCTGAACCTTCCCTTCTTGGCACAAGGGTCTACCACGGACCACCTCTTGACAACTTCGTTCATTTTTAAAATATAAAAATGCGTTTATATCAAAAGAACTGTTGTATTAAAAAAAATAACAATGGTATGAATAATAATGCAATTGGGTATATTATTGAGACATAGTAATAGGAACCGTTTATAGCTTAGAGTTAAATATGAGAATTGAACCTTGGACCCTTTAGGTGCAGGCCGCATTTTTCGCCATTTAATAATTCTCCAACTTCCAAAATCGAAATTTAAGTCGACCACAATAAAGAACACTAATATATAACCACGATACGCATTTAATTCAATTTCTATTTATGTCTTTATAATCCTTATGATACAACGATTTTTTTTTAAACATAAGAGCATTTTTGTATCTCAAAGATTGACGAAGCTGCCAAAAGGTGGTCCCTAATAAATCCTCGTCTCAAAAAGGGAAGGTTCAGTCGCCGGTTGTAGCGGGTCTTTGAAAGTTCCGTACTGAAAGAATGCAATGATAGATTTCGTAAGATCACAATTGAAACTTTAAGGCACAATTTGAGCTAGAAACGCATATGAACTATTTGAAGACGGTAGCCAGTGCACGCGATAGCGAGTCACTGTTCCAAAATTGGTTTACAAGAAATACAAAATAACCACCCATCATCTCTCCGAGAGCCTCGAGAGCAGCCCTGAAATCTAGCTGCACTTGTACTCAATACCCTGAGCGAATAATCCACCAACAACAGGCATGGTGTAAGAAGCCAGAGCAGCGGCAAGATCACCAACAATACCACAGCCACTGTCCTTGGCAATGGCGGCCGCCGCGAACGTCAGCGTCAAGTCATCCGCCAGCAGGACGCCGTCCTCGTAAGCCGTGATCCTCATTGTCGACGGCAGCTTGGCACCCATCACGGACTTCTGGCAGACCGCCAGTGCCGGCGTGCCCCACATCTGACAGTAGTCCTTGCACGAGATCGTGTTCTGTCCGCCACAGGCGCTGTTTGAGCTGTCTGAGGCGGAGTCTTGCCACGTGAGGCCGGAGCACTCCTCGTACATCTGGTACGAGAAGCGGGACGCGATAGCGTTGATGGACTCCCACATGACGTTGACAATGGCATCGCGTGTCTGGTCACCACGGAGGTCCGTGGTCTTGCCCCAGGCGCCGTTCATGGTAACCCTCACAGTGAGATCGTTGGAGGTGTCCTCCTCAGCACGGCATGTGGCCGTGTTCGTGTAGTAGGTGTCGTCGGTGACTATGCCCTCCTCATTGCCATCGGTGCTGTAAATGATTTGCCAAGTTGTGGCGAAGGTGTCGAGACTGCCGACGTCGACCATCTCGTCGCTGTAGCGGACTTGCATCTGAATCAGAGCAGTGGCAGGGCTAGCCAAGCTGGCAAGGAGCATGCTGGTGGTCTTCATTGTTGCGAGACGGGGGTGTTGCAATGTGTAAAATGTGTTGGTGGGTTGTTCTGAAACGTGGCGGTGTTCAACAAGGAAGTGTTGCGACTAGTTGAGGATAACGAGTAATGACACAGCTTCGGGCTTGGTCGAGAAGTGAATGTTAATGACTGAGATCAAAGTCTGGAAGAATGTGAATAGTAGAATGACTTCCCATACCACAATTGACGACGATGAGGCTACAATATATGCTGTTCGCCTGGTGTTGGCCCCGCTCTTCCCCGCTCACTGCAAGTCGTTCTCTCCAGCTCTCGCATGGCTCTTTTGGGCTGCTAATACCACACTGTATAATACTCAAGATGAATTCTGGGCCTGGTGAGCTATGGGTGAGCCCACCTTGCATCTCCATTAGCGCACATTGGATGGTAGCCTCACAACTGAAAATTTAAGCATGAATCAGGGCATAGTCGATGTGGAAGAAGCCGAAGACACGAAATTAATATGGCTCCATAGTATCCACCGTCCTCGCTTTTCTTGGCCGTCATGAAACAAAATATTGGATGCGAACCCCTGAAGAGCCACCCGACTGCACCGTGAAGGAAGCTATGCACCATCAGCTGCAAAGAACTGATTTGTCGGACGGGGAAGGCCAAGATGCTCGCGTAGAGTCGTCCCCTCATAGTCACTGCGGAAAAGATCACGGCGTTGCAGCTCTGGTACCAGACGCTTACAAACATCGTCCAGCCCTTACGGCAGGAATGGCAGACATATCGTGAAGCCGTCGGAGTCCCCCCTTGCAAGCCACTTCTCCATGTCCTCCGCAACACTCTCTGGAGTGCCCACAAATGCTAGTCCTCCAAAGCCTCCATATCGACCCGCAAGCTGCCTGACAGTAAGACCCTCGTCCTCAGCTAACCTCGTCACCTCTTCTCGTCCCGTCTTACTCGCATTTGTTTCCGGCATCTCATTTGGAAGTGGGCCGTCAGGATCGAAACCTGACGCGTCGGTACCAAGCAGCACTGAAAGAGAGGCTATGGCAGTATCGTAGTGAACGAGGCTGTCTAGCTTGAGGCGCTTTTGCTTGGCATCCTCGAGTGTGTCACCGATGATCACCATGGCGGCCGGGAGGATCTTGATGTGATCTCGCTTGCGGCCCGCGGCCTCGGCGCGTCCTTTGATATCCACATATATCTCTTTGCCACCATTCAGATCTCGCGGAGAGCAGAAGACCACCTCAGCTGTCGCGCCTGCCAGATCTCGTCCGGGTTCGGACTGTCCAGCTTGCACAATGAGCGGCCAGCCTTGCACCGGTCGGGCAATGTTGAGTGGGCCTCGAACTGACAGCTCGTCGCCCTTATGATTTAGCGTGTGGATCTTGGCTGGGTCCACCAAGGATGCCCGAGTCTTGGTCCCGGATAAAGGCATCGTACGCAAAGCTATCCCACAACCCAGTTACGACGTCGTAAAATTCGCGGGCTCGCTTGTACCGGTCGCCATGTTGCATGTGCTCGTCTTGGCCAAAGTTCTTGGAAGACTCTGGATTCCCGGTCGTCACGATATTCGAAGCTGCCCGACCATTACTTAGATAATCCAAAGAGGCAAATCGCCGCGCAATATGATAAGGTTCATCGTATGTGGTGGATGCGGTTGCGGCGAGGCCGATCTGTTCTGTTACTTGTGACAGCGCCGAGAGGAGTGTGAAGGGCTCGAAGGATGTGGATGTGTGGCTCCGCCTAAGGGCTTCGATGGGCATATTCATCACAGCCAAGTGGTCTGCCATGAAGAAGGCATCGAACTTGGCAGCTTCCAACTTCTGAATAAAAGTTTTGAGATGGGATAGGTTGAAGTTAGCATCGGCGTAGCTTCCAGGGTATCTCCAGGCTCCACTATGCAGGCTCACCGGCCGCATGAACGCAGTGAGATGCAACTGTTTTCGTGGCTCGGGCATGATTCTTTTCTTGTTTGATCTGGACTTGTGCAAGCCAGTGTCGACGTTGCAATGCCCCAACATCTCGAAGCAAGGGTGCGCGTACTTTATATCGATATAAGTCTGTGATGACAAATTGCCCGAGGCGATCACGACATCAAGGTGAGGGGGTCTCTCTTTCAAATTAAGCATACAAATGCAATCAGCCCGACACCGCCGGTTCACCACATCAGAAGTCGTTGTACTCCGTGCTTGCCGGCCTCGGTTGGACGGAGGAAACCCCATCCTCCCTCAGCGAGCCACATCTGAACATGATTGAGTTAACAAAGCTCGTAAGGAATACAAGAGTGCAGAGCTAGCAATACTTTCCAGGTTCCAAAGAGTCACGCTTTCACCCACTTGCAAGACTGTCAAAAACTATTGGATAGGTAAATGGGAGAAGCGCAACACAGATAATTTGTATGATTCCTGGTCTCGTGGTGTCTCCCGTTGTGCACGCGTCCGAAGGCAGCAAGTCAAATTTCGTCTCGGCTGTGGAGGACATTGGATATCCCCAGAATTCTAGTCAGTCGGCTACATCCACCACTTAGTGGTCGACTGTGTTCCTCGTCAATTACGCTGCAGAAGTAGAAGGTTTAATAGGCACAGCTCGTGGGGACCCAATTTTGAGGTCAGGAGTCAGGATAAGCACGCTGGCCGAGGTGGCTGAGTCTGGTACTTTCGACATGCTGTGACTGGCGACAGAACATGGAGAGCTAATGGAACTTCAGATTGACGCTCCCGTGGAGGCGCCTAACCCGAGCACGGTTGGTGATTATATAATAGGGTAAGTAGTGTTGTGTTGGAAGCGCTCATTCTGGCTTGTGCGCATTTCCAACGCATTGTGTGTTGCATGACGGGGAATTTGCAGCATTTCCGCTATGCTGTATGAGGAGGACCCCCAGAATATCCTTTTTCTGAACGGCACTCCTCAACAAGGTCTGTCCTTGAAATAAGGCGCACGAGTCGAGGACAGGCCGGAATACTGCCATTTGGACTGACTGCTTGCCTGCCTGCCCGGGACGCTTCAAAACATGCCATCGTGAGCATAAATCAACAGTCTTGTCCTTCCCTTGTCCTTCCCTCGAGTACGAAGACTTGATGTCATATCGATGGTGATAGTGAGCCCGTTCACATCGCCACTTGGTGTTGATTCCCCGAGTAGCGATTCAGAGGACTTGATGTCCCCTTTGAGTGTTGAAACGTCCTAGCTGACCTCGAAGAGCCAACTTCCATCCATGATCACATTGCCATCCTGGCCCACATGTCCTCATCTTCCTCCGTCAACTCCGCCCTCCGGTCATACGCAGTGCCATTCGGCTTTCCCTGCCATGCGCTCCTGTTGGACTGTTGACCGTGAGAGTAACCTCCTTTTTTCTCGAGGTCCAGCTGAGATCCGATGAGCGTTTCGTCGGTACTGTTTGTTAAGAAAGTGTCTCGTCGACCATCATTGATGTTTGACAGGCCATGGTTCGCGCTACGCTGAATGCCCCCGACTGGTATTTGAGCGATTCTTCGAGCTTGGTCGTGGGGTATTTGGGATGTTTGTGGTCGTTGAGGGGGAGTTGAGGAAGAAGAATGGAACTCTCTCGACTTGGACCGTCGAAGCCGAGAGAAAAGTCCGAAGCAAGTCATGGCTTTGTCGAATTTTGAGCGATGGATAAAAAGTAGAGTCGTCGAGCCGTGCCCAGGTGGCTAATCGCCCGAGTGAGTTTCGGTGTATTGACCTGGGGGCTGGCGAGTAGGGTGGCGGTGCCGGACAGTATTAAGAGGGTGACACTGGAATGGTGGATGTTTATATGCAGGAACCCGGGACTGCATTCAAGGGTGTGAGGTTGCCGTTCTATTTATCATATGTGTCTCGTCAAGTGGCATGCGAACGTTCAAAAGTGATACGTGTAGAAATGGAAGAGGCGGGTCTGTGTGAGACAGACGGGACACATTCGGGACGGGACGTCGGGAATGTCATGCTCATATATGGCTGGTGTTGTACTACTTGAGGGAGTACTAGTACAAGACCAAACTAGTACTACACCACCAAGCAAACTAAGGTTGCGGGGTCGAGTTCCGCAGCATTTTTTACCCAGATCCACTGGGCAATGGCTGGGCTTCCGTTGAAGAATGCTTGGTAGCTTAACAGGTTCAATAGTGTTTCCAGTTGGGTGGCTTTTCATGCAACCGTGGCGGGGCTGAGCCACTTGTGGATCTGCGGTCAGCTGAGGCATCGACGCACATATGCTGATGAACTGCACTTTTTTGTGTGCCTAGTCATGCATAAAATAAGCAGCCTTCCTCCACCTCGGACTCAAACATCAAACGGCTTACTTGAATGTTAAGTCCCATTTTGGGTGTTTTGGCCCTATTCCGCGCTCCTGATGTGAGCAAAGAAATTGCAGACACCATCTATAGATCTAGCGATGGGGCCAAATGAGTCCAGTGTGCCCAGGTGCTTGTGCCTGATATCTGCTCTGAGTAGAATGTGGAAGACGAAAATCAGAGCTCCTAGTAAATTGATGATCTCCAGTTTCGAAAATATTCGCATGATGATTCGAAACTGATGCGAAGCTTTGTGATTCAAATTTTGGACTAGAGCTGGAACTCTCCCTTTTCAAGTTGCTCTTTCCAGTATACAGTAGTCTATTTTCTTCTTCAGTGATGCTCCGACATTCCCGCAGCCGCAACTGATGTATCAATTCAATCCTTTTATTCCTTCTCAGTCTTGTGGATATTGGCAAAATTTCCAGGCATCAACAGAGATTCTGATGGTTCATTGTGCTCGGTACTTCAGTAGGAAGTGATGTTTATTGCTGACGAGCCCCACAGTTCGGGAGGATTAAATCCTGTCAATTGGTAAGGGATGCACTTTTGCTGGGCGGTAAGTATTTTGCGAACTGACATGTAGATATAAATAAGTAACGAAATTGGGGGTTCGGAAGATAGGCTGGCCACCGGGGACGAGGTGTTCTAATCGCACCCGGGCATCTATTCGATAAAT
Source organism: Plenodomus libanotidis (assembly GCA_022609195.1). NCBI lineage: Eukaryota > Fungi > Ascomycota > Dothideomycetes > Pleosporales > Leptosphaeriaceae > Plenodomus > Plenodomus libanotidis. Next base: position 468,489 of record JAGKQA010000004.1, read on the forward strand.
ATGCACAATTTTGTGGGCTTCACACTCTCCGGAATGGCATTGTATGAGTCGTAAAGGAGTGTATTCTGTAGGGCTAGAGGTATTTGAGAGGCTGAGGAGGCTTGCAGAGCCTCCTATATATCCAGAGGCTCTTTAATGCCAGACAGCCTTTGAAGGCCAGCTTTGGAAGGCTCCATCTGATAGACCTTTTTCAGAACGCTACAGTCTCAATATTCGGCGATTTGGCCAGCAAAGGTCAAAATTGGACCCATCCTTTCACTAAAAGGTGCCACGGAGGCGGAAATCTTTCCACTACCCGAGTATCGAGTGCAGGCATGGCAGTAATGATCACGAATCTTGGAACTTCAAGGTTTCTTTTAAAGGAGTGTAATTTATACAGAGGTATATACAACAAAAAGCAAACAGCTATGAGACAGACCAGATCAATACAACATCGTCCTCTCCAATTCTTTTCCACCTGCCCCTTGGCACCTTGACTCCCATTCACTCATCCACCAGACAAAAAAAAAAAAAAAACCCCAGCGACTGTAGACCCAACCGGCCATCAGATCCCGCGAGGAAATCCAAACCATCTATGCGTCGAAGCGAGCCATGCGGCGAGCGGTGGCAGCGCCGGCCGCCGGGGCAGCAGCAGCACCAGCCTGCTGGACGGGAATGCAGCCACCGAAGGGACCGGCGTTGCTGGGGTTGACGAGCTTGACAATGCAGGTGTTGGCCTGGCCAGCAATGTTGCCGGTGCAGGTCGTGCCAGCAGGAACGTTGACCTTGAAGGGGTAGTCCTCGTTGATGTTGGTCGCACGCTTCATGATGCCAACAGACTGGAGAGCACGAGCCCAGAAGCGTTTCTCGCTCTTCTGGATGTTGCCCTTGGTGCCGGGAACCTGGGTCTCGACCTCCATGGGAGTCCATGATTGACCAGTGCCGTCGGCGTTGATCATAGCCTTGTAAGGGCCGGCACCGTCGGAGGTGACGATGTGGAGAGTGCCGGAGACGGAGCCGCCGTCGGCGGAGATCTGAGGCAGGGTGGAGCCGGACTGTGCCATGGCGGCCACGGTACCAGCCTCGATGTCGTTGTCACCCGCGCCCTTGGTGCGGCCGCAAGCGTCGGCGGCGTCGCCCTTGAAGACGGTGGTGTCGGGCTCGGTGACCTTGTTCTTGCCGGGACCGGGGATGACACCGCCCTGGATGCCGAGAGCAGTGCCGTTGCCGCCGGCATCACCAGTGGCGACAGCGATCTTGCCGTGAGCGGCAACGAGAGGGGAGGCCGCGAGGGCGATGAGGAAGACCTTGGCGAACATTTTGATTTTGGCGGTGGGGGTGGGTGGTGAGAAGGTGTTGTTTTGTAGATTTAGAAATTAAGTGATATCACGATTCAATCGCGAGATGATCTGCAAACCAGGCAGGAAGTAGAAGAATAACTGAAGAGAGAACTGAAAGATGATGCTGCTGCTGCTGCTGCTGCTGCTGATGATGATGGAGGAGAAGATGTTGAGTTGAAGGGACGATGTCGGCTGTATTTATAGAAATTCATCTCGGCCTTTCGCGCGTATTCCCAGAGGCGTTCAGGAGACTCTCACGATAATTGAGCGCTCCCGTCCTATAGTGACGCCCTGCGCGTGAACATTAGCATGACAGAAGGCAAGTGGTCCAGACAGGTTTGGAGGAGTTGGAACGTCTCGCAGACTTGGGCTCAAAGAAACGTTGAGACGACGCTACTCAGCAACTATCGTGTTGGCTGTCTGACAGATCAGCTGTGAACGACCTTGGAGCAATACAGTCATATGACACATAGCAGGAGATGAAGGTGCATCTCATCGCCCGACATGGTCAGGCGCCTTGTTTCGGGGCAAATCGTTTGATCTTTCGAGAAGGGCTACCAGAGCCGACTCGGCATCCCTTTGCGTTCATTGGCATCCTGTCCATGTCCGGATGACAAGTCTAGGCAGTCTTGGAACAGACATCCCAAGAAGGCCTTGTGAGTGCCACTCTTGGCAGTGTCGTCGACAAGATCGGACGTCTTAGACAGTCGTATTCTGTGTGGGGCGCATGCGGATATCTGTGGGGAGGATCGGCGTCCCAGGGGTACACGTGCGGTTGCTGAGAGAGCGAGGGAATTATCTGAGCGCTCCGCACCATTGTGACAAGCGATTGGTTTCCTCAATAACCTTTAGGCTGTTCCCGCCGTTGCAAGCTTTGTGGGATTTCTAGCGTGATGAGGTTTCGTTGACTTGGGGCGAAACCCACTAGGCTCGTATCAGTGCGCCTGGCCAGAGCCGGCTGAACTTCGCCAGTAGGGAGATAGTGTCTTCAGCAAAAGCAGACTATCATGTCAGCAACCCATACCAAACCGCATGCCCACCTCGGATGCCGAAAGACGAAGAGTCTTGTGTGTTGAGCGCCTTGGAAGACGGTGAGCATACTCGAGATTTTCAAGTGCTCTCCAGGCCATATCGGCAAGGCTGGCACATCTACCAAGATAGGAATCATGAACAGGAACGGTATGGTATTCATTTCAGATAAGTTTCCCGGATACGACAATATGCAACCATCAATGCTTGCCAAGTTCTGTCAATGGAAGATCGTCCTTGGCCGTATCTTGACAGCATAACAACGTCGGCTGTTGTTGCACTGCGATCAGCCATGCCAAGATCTGCCAACTTCAGATCATCTCTTGGCTACAAAGCTTGGTGTCCTTAGACTTTACGCTAATATTGCGTGCTTTACGTAGATTCCAAATTCGTGGCGCTATTAGATGCCACTCGTAAGGTCGACAACCCTCGAGCTCATTCTCGCAGCTGGGCACTTTGCGTACTATTACACTCCCTGGACAACAACGTCGAAAGGTGCTAAGGGAGAGAAGGCTGCTTGGGTATGTTCTTTCCATTCCCATAGCGCCAGCGGCTCAAAGGCTGAGGGCGACGAATTGTCACGAGCCTGCATGGAAAATGAGTGCCGATTCGCAAAGCAGCCGACGTGGAAATCGTGGCTTTGATGCCTACACCGGTTTCTCGAGTACAAATTACTGCTCAAGTCTTCAGCTAATTCGGAGCCCACTCTCTTAATCACGGGTATGCAGTCGTTTTGACCTGCCGTGTATCCGACTGCGAGAATTCAAGAAGTCCTCCCTGGGGTCTAGAGGCCCTTCTACTCAATCTTCACAACATAAACGCGATGAAAGCCATGCCCAACAGCAAAATTCATCTCCGCCCTGCCCATCTCCATCATCATGCTCGCATCCAATCACAGCAGATAGCTTTTATCCGCGTACCCATCCAGCACCACACTAAGCAGTACGCCATCGTCTTTCTCTATCGCGCCTGGCCTTGCTAAAAAGATGGCTTCACCGGGAGTGTGGCCGTGCGCGTGATCCCATCGAAGCACACTACCAGTCTCGGTTTCAGTCTTGATGATGCCGTCTACGAGTGTGGAACGTCCGCCCATCGATAACGAATAGACGTATCGATGCTGGCGGGTGAGATAACCTGGGTTGATGGTGGGCAGCTCGCCTGCGTGCGGTGTCAGACTGTTGCGCATCAATTCTGCCAACATCGGCTTTGGGGGTGAGCTGTAGCCAACTATGCTGAGAACTGAAGCACACAATGCCGTGAAGCTCCAGCTTGAGGAATCGGTAGGAGGAGCCTCGCATGATGTGGGAGAAGGGACAGTGAGACAACCGAACGAGACGTAGCATCGTGTTGCTAGCCTTCTCTATCTCTCCACAGGCCTCCTTTGCCGCGCCATGTTGATTCAGCAGGGCATCGTACGACAGGGAGCGGATGATGTCCATGGATGGATATTCCACCACTTCACACAGAGTATTGATTTGCTCATGGCCCTTTTCGTCAGACTCACCTCCTGAAGGCTCTTCCAAGCAGTTGACAGTATGAAAGAAGAAGGCAGCGTCTGCCTCAAATTCGGCGACCACGCCTCGACCGCACAGGCGATCCACCACGAACCACCTGCACTTGTTCTTCTCATTAAATGGCGAAATAACGTCGAGTATATTCTTCTCCCACAAAATTTCAAGACCATTTCCTCTAATGTGGGAGCTGGGTATGCGGAGGACGACGAAGTGCTCGCTGAGGAAGAAGCTGTGCAGGTACGCCATTGGCACCTCCACGCGAGAAATCTCAGCGAGGATCTCGACATGGACGCTCTCGGCTGAGACCCGGAAGACGCGATATATGGCTACGGGCCCAGCCTTGATGTTGATGTTGAAATAGTCGCCGGTTGTGGGACAGCGCATGGCGTGTGCACAACTGGACGGCCCGTCTAGCGAGGGGTGTAGCTGAGTCTGGAGATAAATATCCAGAGGCTCGAGTGTATCAAGGTCGAGCTTACGCAGCATACTGTTGTCTGTGCCGAGCCAGAGTGAGGCCTTCATCCTTGTTTGTGGTAACGGATGACAGAAGCCTAGGCACATCAAGCTGGACCGTGACGCCGACAATCTCAAGCGGACTATCTCCGGGCAACGCTTTCGCGAGTCGCCAAGGACTCATGAACTTGACGAAGATGCCAATACAGGGGTCAGATCTCTGTGCGAAGGAGATGGTCTCTCTCTGGCGGTGCTTTTGGACGTGCTCCACCCAGCCGTCAGATTGTCTGCGGGAGGAGTAGATGACTCGAGCCTGGGCTGGGTGCTTTTTGTCTTGACGATGTCGAAGCGGTGGATGTGAGCAAGACCATAAAGTCAGTGTGACAGTTGTAGGACACCATTGGGCTGGCCAGGAACGTTGTCTACCTTGTTGATACCCGGTCCTGTGCGGTAGAGAGAGCCCACCGCCCAGGAGGGGATCACACCGTGAACAGCCAGCTGGACTGGGCCGCGCTGCTCGATCAAATTCTCGAACTAGGTCACTCGGCTCAGCGGACGGCACTAGAGACGGTGAAACGCAGATGGTCCCGGGGGGGGGGGGACTCACTCCTGCCTTGTTTGGCCACTTAGCATAGGCCTCGCCGGTAGCTCGCTCGACAGCCTCCTGAAAGTCTTTGTCTTCGTCTTTGACAGCATCACGATAGCCTGACCGATGGGAGCTGGCATTGTGGTAGTACTTTGCAAAACGATAGTGACGTTGCCCGAATACGTGCATTTGCCAAACTGATTGGTTGCTGTTTGCAGGAAGAGGAGGGGGAGTTGAGAAAAGAGTTGATCAATTGCTTTGAGGGGAAAAGTGATTTGCAGAGGCAGTGGATCAGCAATCGAATGCCAGAAGGTGGAAGAAGGTGGCATTATTAATGCTCGAACATAAGTCACCTTGTGGACACATTCATTGTGAATCTCAGTGATTCTGACCACCCTTTGTGACCCAGATCTGAGTCAGATATGGTTCTCAGACTATGTGTGAATTCAGGCTCAATGTGATCCCGTAGAAATTGCACCTCCAATCGCTTCACGCATCTTTCTTACTAAGTGTTGCAGTCCCATCGCAGATGGTCACCGGGCTCACCTGAACACTGGATGAACCAATCCACGTTGCCGATCTCTCAACCTCTCAGGAAGTTTGGCATCGTAGCTTTGGCGCAGGTCAGAGGAAGGTAGCTCAGTCAGTAGGTGCAGGTTGAACTCACATATGTGCCGTCCATGAACACAGCAATTTCCTTGTGTCTGCCGGATCCACTACCTCTGGGACATCGAATGCAGCTGCAGTCCGGACCGGATTTTGCAGTCGAGTGTAGTCCTCCAGCAGCTTGTTGTATGACTCCGACCTCTGATTACCTGCTTCCCTCAATTCCCTCGCATGACTTGCTTCGATGCCGCCCTCAAGTGGCAGGCTCCCAGACTCGAGGCTCGGCCAAACTACCCAGTGGTGAGGATCCCGGCAGTCCGTCATGATGCCGCCTGCGACGCCGTAGCATTTTCGGACGAGGACATTGAAAATGGGCACAGTGGTAGAGAAGTATGCCTTGCCGAGCTCGACGCCGTACTTCATCGTGGCCTGCCTCTCAGCCGCGGTCCCCACAGCATAACCTGGACAGTCGACAAGTTGTATGATGGGCAAGTTGAAGACATCACAGAGGTTTAGGTGCTTCGTCATTTTCTGTGCTCCAGAAGCATCTGTTGCTCCGCTGAGAACTTCTGGGTTATTCGCGACGACTCCAACTGGACGGCCGCCCAATCGACCCAGACCAACGATGGCAGTGTTTCCCCACCCAGCTCCGATTTCGAACCAGGACCCTTGGTCTAACACAGTTGTGATCAGAGCTACCATTGCATATGCTCGTTGACGGCGACGAGGAATGATGGATCGTAGAGAACTAACGTCTCGGTCTCGAGGGTCAGCTGGGCCCAGAATAGGCGGCAAGTCGCTCAGCCCACAGTTGGGTACATATGAGAGGAACCGACGGATCTGCTCGAAGCATCCCGCCTCATCAGGAGCAGCATTATCAATCGTACCGTTTGCACAATGTATACCAGGACCACCGAGCTCACTAGCAGTGAGTCCCTCCTCAAACGTCGCCTTAGCCACGACGTGTGGCCCCGCATTAAAGAGTGACCCGACGTCTGCTGCCATGACAGAGAAATGGCACGCCGTCACTCTTGCGGCTCCAAGACCGATGGCGGGCCCCAGGACTGCACCAACGTTCGGAATCCCCAGGTTCAATTGCTGGTTGACCTCCTTGAACCCGGGCATGGGCGGCACGTAGCTGAAGCCTTCTTTCTTGATCGTCGTGACTGAGCCGCCACCTGATGATCCGTCCACGAGTTTGACAATGGGAAGTCGTAGATCCAGGCACATCTTTTCGATCCACAGCGTCTTGGCCCAGATCGCGCCGTCCGCGTGGCCAGCCCGGAGCGAGAAGTCGTCGGCCGTGAATAAGACTCTCCGTCCGCCCACTGAGCCAAAGCCTTGGACATTGTTGCTTGGCGTGAATCCCTCTATTTCATCTTTCAGTTTGCCATTGGATGCGGTAGTTGTCTTCCAGTCTATCGTGCCGGAGACTGACCCGACCTCGTGGAAGCTGCCCGGGTCGAGGAGTGCTTCGATGCGTTCGCGGACCCACAGCTTGCCGGCTTTCTTCTGACGCACATACCCCGGATTGCTGGTGGGTGGTGTCCGTGCTATGTTCTGAAGTGTGTGCACCTGATCCAGTATATCTGTCCAGTCTGATGGTGGTGCATCCTGCTCCCTCTTTCTAGTCTTTCGCCGAGGGCCAGACGGGGTGTTGTTCTTGTGCGTTGTAGGGTTCAGGTGGGCTCCAACCTGCTTCAGCCGTGAGCTGGCTTTGGCAGATGCGTCGTCGCCAGCCATGCAAAGCTCTCTGCTCTCACTTTGGTAGATTTATGCCTGGAATTGTTGGATCGTCTGTTCCGGCTGAGGAGATGAACCTCATGGGCTTGAAAACAGGATGAAAACTTGGCGGGAATCAACAACAGCTCATACCTTTGACATACCCCAAATATGCGGCGCCCCTAACAGTGGGACGAACAGCCGAGGCTCAGGCTGTCAAGCCCGGGGGCCGGAGCGGGGACGACATCACAGCCAGGATCTACAATGGGCGATACTTACCGACAGCAGCCCGTACGCACAATGACGAGCGCGAGCGACATGACAACTGCTGCAGAATTGCTGCTATTTACACAGTAGAAGCTTCGTGGACGTTCGCTGGGGTCCCCAAACGGCTTGCTTCCCAGCTTCGTGCATACTATCATGGCTGCACCGCGGCTTCTTGTGGCCAATAGGTATGTGCACGTTCCCAGAAGCGATTGAGAGAAAGTCTGACACGGTATGAATGTGCCAGAGGCGAGATTGCTGTTCGGATCCTGTCCTCTGCACGAGAGCTCGGGTTGCATACCTTCACGCTCTTCACTGCAGAAGATGACGCGCATGTATGCTACGCTCATGAAGGCATCAAGCTACCTTCTGCGCTGTCGTACACGGATGTGGGACTGCTGGTCTCATTGTGCAGACAGCATGATGTGAATCTCGTCCATCCCGGGTACGGTTTCCGGTCAGAATCAGCTGACTTCTGCGAGCAACTCGAAGCTGCCGGCGTCACATTCATCGGCCCCAATCCAGATACTCTAAGACAGACCGGAGACAAGCTCAGCGCGAGAAAACTGGCCGAAGTCTGCGGTGTGCCGGTCTATCCAGCCTTGACTGAGCCGGTAAAAGATGTCGAAGATCTAAGAGCTTTTACAAAAGACATAGGCCTGCCGATCATGATCAAAGCCGTCGACGGCGGAGGAGGCCGCGGGATCCGCCTGGTGCGGCAAGAGAGCGAGCTTGAGCCCAGCTTCCTTCGAGCGGTGAATGAAAGCCCAAGCAAGCAGTGTTTCGCAGAGAAGGCTGCTGTTGATGGCTTCAGGCACGTCGAGGTTCAGATCCTCGGGGATGGCTTGGGAAACGTACGGCACTTCTGGGAACGGGAGTGCTCCATACAGCGGCGGTTTCAGAAAGTCGTTGAAATTGCCCCGTCGACGATTGCAGATCGTGCGTTGATCAGCTCGGTCATCGACGCTGCTGTACGGATGGCGAAAGCCATCAAGTATTCCTCGCTAGGCACTTGGGAGTTCCTCGTCTGTCCTAGAAGCTCGGAGTTTTACTTCATGGAGATAAATCCTCGTCTTCAAGTGGAGCATACGGTTACAGAGGCGATATGTGGGGTGGACTTGGTACGCTGGCAAATCCTCCTGGCGCTTGGAAATAGCCTGTTCGACCTTCACCTCGACCGACATGGCTCTTCAGACGCAAGAGCTCCACCGCCAACATCTACAGCCATACAACTTAGAATTATAGCAGAGGACACTCGACACAACTTTGCCGCCTCTATCGGCCGCATTCGACAAGTGTTGTTCCCTGGCGGTCAAGGTGTCAGGATAGATAGCCATCTCCGCCCTGGCGTCGTGATATCGACTGACTTCGACTCTATGGTGGCCAAGGTGATCGTCACCGGCTCTGATTGGCCTGCAGCAGTCGCAAAGGCTGAACGAGCTCTTCAGGATCTGGTTGTTGATGGTGTTGAGACCAACGTCGACCTGCTGCAACAAATAGTGAGGGCTCAAAGCTTTCGGGCCTGCGACTTCGACACACAATGGCTTGAATCACACTTGGATGAACTTACCAAACAAGGCCAACTGTCACTACGGCATGCAAACAAAGCCGCGTTTGCAAGTGCGACTGAGACAGGAACAACAATACGCACGAGTGCGACGTCGACGTCTTCGGACCACCTCATTCGGAAAGGTGATCAATTCAGTATACAAATCGAGGGAAAGACCTTACCTGAAGGCCTAAGCAATAAGACTGTGTCTGTGACTTCTGTCCTTCGCAATGACTTTCCAGACTCGCTGGCGCTGAAGCTTTCTACCCAAGGTTCAAGCGACACCGCGCTAGATGATGGCTACACACTGCGAGTCTCGAAGTTGTCTGATACACAACATCAACTGGAGACTGGTCATCAAGGAGGTGGTTCCACCTCGGCTGATCCTTCTGCGTTGATATGCCCGATGGCAGGTCAACTGATAGAGGTTCTTGTCGATGATGGAGACCATGTGGCCGAAGGAGAGGCTATCCTGATCGTTCGGCAGATGAAGATGGAGCTGGAAGTCAGAGCCCATCGTTCTGGAGTCGTCCAGGCATTGTTCGATGTTGAAGAGGGAGAGAACGTTGCTGCGGGGTCTCCTGTCTGCCGCATCATAACTGGGGACAGAGAGAAGCTGTGACGCTTCACCTGAGCACATTCCGGCCGCAGCCGGGTGTCTGAGTGTTTCTCGGTCCGTCTTCACCTGTTCACGAACTCCAGGCAAGATCTTCACCGACCTATGATGTACATATGCTAGGCAGGCGAAGCCACGAGCCCTCATGATGGCTTGTTGCCCTGACATAGGCTGGGCGTCCTGACGCTCCTGACGACGGTTTCACACTTTTGGATGGGTACGCAGCCATAGGAGACCGACCTGTGCCTCTGCAGTCATAAATTGTGGAATCGACGGCGCTCGACAGTATTGTGCATCCTGAAAGCTGGCAACTGAGGATTTCAGTAGTCAAAGCTTTATGCCAGACTTCCGCAGACAAAGATGATCGTGGCGATTTGTTAAGAATAATACAAGACGGACTTGAGACTGGATCCATTGAGCTCGAGATAGTGGCTTGCAATGTACCTGAGCTTCGCATCTTGCTGCTAGATTATGCGCACTACGGAGAGGTTGGAGAATACACCCTGATCTCGGGTCCTCTTCCACGAGCAAGCTTTACCTTCCCGGGCAAGGCAGGTTGTTCGTCAACCTTGGGCCACAATACTGAAGCTCTTAACGACGCGCCGAGTGGGGACGATTCCACTTCTGATACAAGATGTTAGTCAATAGCACGAAGGTGGCAGATGTGGGTGTGTCACTGACCAGGCAGTTGTGATGCCAGATAACTAGTCTTGAGCGCAGGTTTCCTTGCTCGTTTTCGTCTCTCTGCTCATAAGATTAGGACATGACTAAGAACTGGCAAGAAATTCTGGATAATGAGAGATGAGCTTACTCTTGGCTGGCAATAGGAATGATAACGTCTTCTGCCAATTTATGGGCTCCTGTTGCAGGAAGTTAGCTGCCGGTCCCATGATCACCGTACCTACGAGCTTGCTAGGACTCACCTTTCGCGGTCGGAACTGGAGGTACACCAAGTATAAAAATGCGAAGAATATGATGATCGAAGCGGAAACAACAAATGGAATGCCAGGTTGGCACTGCCATATATTGCCGCTTGGGCAGCTCGATCCGGGATATCGCTTGGCCAACTCTTGCGCGTGGCTGTTGGCGGGCGTCGGGATCCACATTATTGGCGGCCTGAGGATGATACAATGCGAGGATGTCACTTAGTAGGGATGGGTTCGCCGTGCCACGAGTCGGTTCCACCTTTTTTTGCGCAGGTCGGATTCTCAGTGGCTGCCGACCGTCAAGTTTGAATTTCCAGCAAACAGAAAATAGCAGACGACGCAGAGAAGTAGAGCCAACAGGTGAAGGATAATATCCCACACCGAGACGCTGACAGATCTCACGAGATCGTAAGCCGCTTGTCGCGTGAGCTTTCAAGCTAAAGTGGGGCGCGGGTTGCATAGCTACCCTGTGAAGGGGGGGGGGCGGCATTGGAATGCACCCTCTGCCTCCCTTTATTGGCCACCTGAATCCATGGTCCGATTTCTTTCACATTGATGAGCGGCGCAGTGAGAGATGACGTCGTATTACTTGCGATCTTGTGTGTATTGTACACGTTTACAGCAACCTGAAGGATCCGTGCTGACTGCAGGACCCAGTTTGGTTACACTGACGGAGGCGCCATTCAAGGCGCAGCCATCAGAGCTGAAGTCGGCATCTTTGGGGGCGGAAATTCAGTGAGTGAATAACGGACGCAGGTCGAGATGACTCCTGGAGGATCGCAGAATGCGGTGTTTTCTAGGCGTGACAGATGACCTGCCCTTTGCAGATGGACCTCGGTGGTCCGGAAGCGGTCAGTGTTCCTGGGAGCGGTGCTTGAGCGGGCGTTGAGAATTAGAACCAGCAGCGCGTGCTGCTTCGGATATAGTAAATATTTGAGCCTCCAAGTATGTCAAAGCAAGTTTTCTTTGCACTTACCAAAAGTTAACTGGTCGGTCTCCGTTGCCGCCCGAGTCTGACCACCTCGCAGTCGTTTTCTCCGGCCCAGCGTGTTGAGCGATATTCCCGAGGTCGGCAAGCTGAGAGAACGATTTTGTCCAAGGCAGAGGAACACGTCCATCACTCTACATGGCTTCTTGACCTATATCACATATTGTCAGGCACGCTACACTTTCCAGACATGTCGCATTAGTTACCAGCACCCCAGTCGAGTGCGTCCTGTTCGAAATACACCAGCTCGAGATAAAGATGAGGAAAGCTTCTCAAATAAGAATTATTCCTGGTTGTGCCTATATACATATACGCTGTCTTTGGCATCATGGAAAGCCGAGAGCGGCGCGAACCTAAGACGTCCTTCGCGTCTCCTCATCGGCCGGACACACTTCAGTGCCGAAGTTACCACCACGTACAGCGACAAAGATCATCGAGCTGGTCGCTCAAAACCTCCTGGCGAGTTTGCTCCTCGCCCTCAACTGCGGGCCGTACTTCACGAACACGAACGGAATCAGACTCAAGATCGTGCCGAATATCGCCAAGATCAGACCAGCATATTGACTCCTGTAGGCCCACATCGTTAGCAAGACATTCTCCAAAGCACATTCGCCGCGCCCAAGAACAAGAAGCTCGAACTTACCCAACATTCGTAAAAAACTGCGTCGCAAACAACGGCGTCACAGCTCCCAACGTATTCCGCATCAACCCCTGCCCCGCAATCGCCGAGCTGGCACTCTCGCCATAGCAATCCGCCGTGTAGCTATACGTGCTCTCGAACACAAAGTAGATGCCGAATGCTATCAGCACCAGCCCAATGACCGGGCCAATCCAGTGCACAAACTCATACTGTGTGAACGAGTAGATGAACAGTCCGATGGGGAGCCAGATCGCACCGTACATGGCGCCGTACAGACGCGCCTCGGGATACACGATCGTGTCCGGGTCCGCTGTGAGCTGGTCATATCTGCGCATTTGGAAGTGGTGCGCGCCCCATGCGAGGGTGGTACCGAGCGCGAGACCGATGTACGGCAGGCCGGCGACGCCCTCGTTCCAGCCGCGTTTGTCGACGAAGGTGATGGTGATCACAGACAGGAACAGGAACGTGACAGCCCAGCAGAAGGCAATCCACAACCCAAACGCCATCACGACCGGCTCCGTCACGAGCATCTTGATAGCCTTGACCGAACTAGCTTTCAACATCGACTTGATGTCAGGCGTGTAGATATCGCCCTCGGCAACGTAGCGCTCGTCGCCAGTCGCCTTGCGCAGCTCCATGGCGCGCTTGTGCAGCGCAACGCCGCCGCGCGTCTCGGGGAAGAAAAGAAAGATGCAGATCAATAGCGGCACATTAGCGATGCCCTGGATACCCTCGATCCAGCGCCAGCCGATGGCCTGGTCGATGAAGCCGGCGTAGATGGGCGCGGCGACGGTGCCGAAGATGGCGACCCACGAGAAGAGGGCCATGGGCCGGGAGCGCTCGTGGGGCACGTACATGTCGTCGAAGGTGCCGCCGACGAGGATGGTGCCGACGCAGCCGAAGATGCCGAGGAGCAGCCGCAGGCCGATGATGGTGCCGATGGTCTGACCGAGGGCGAGGCCTATGAAGAGCAGGTCGAAGCAGAGGAAGGCGCCGGCGTAGATGACCTTGCGGCCCACGAGCTCGCAGAAGGGTGCGAGGATCATGGGCGTGAGCGCGCAGGCGAAGTTGAAGGTGAACAGACCGAGCTGGCCAAGGATGGACGAGACGCCGAACTCCTTGGTCATGCTTGAGATGCCTGAGCTGTATGCGGTCGTCGCGAGACCGATGAAGAGGGTCATGAGACAGAGCATTGCCGTAACGCCACGCTTCTTCCACGCACTCCACTCATATGGGTTCTCCTTGTCGCCCGTCGCAAAAGTAAGGATGATGTATTCTTTATCCTCGTGGACGACGAGCTCTGTCAGAGTGAGCGGCATGTCGCAGCCCTCTACAGTCGTGATGGGACCGCAGTCGGGATCGATAGACTCATTCGCCGGGTTGACGTATTTGCCTGCAACAATCCGGCCGACCATGAGACCCTTCTCGTCATGTTTTGTCTCTCTGTCCTGGTCCATGACGGACATGATATCCGGCGTGGTCTCATTTGTTTCGGGATCTTCTGCGACAGTGCTGGCGGGTCTTGACAATGAAGCTGCGCGCGAGGGCGCATGTGAGGTGCCTGGACGAGAGGGTTTCGGGGAGGCATAGGGGCTGCCCAGTGGAGAGCCCAGTGGAGAGCCCAGTGGAGAGCCTGGGCCGGAAGGAGAGCCTGGTCGGGAGGTGATGAAGGAGCCCGGTCTTGAACGAGTGCCGTAGTAGGAATTGGGTCTAGAAGCTGCCAGCGAACCCGGCCTAGAAGGCGGGTGTGAGAAGGATGGCATATAGGAAGACATGATGAAGATGTACGCGCAGTACCGCGTACTGTCCACAACTCAGATGTCGATTTGATGATACCAAGAAGCAAGTATGGTGCGCTCCAAAAATGAAAAGGAACGGAAAGGGGCTGGTAAAGAATCCGGGGAAGTATCAAACACAGCTCACTGGTATTTACCTATTTATCAGCTGGAGAAACATCACGAACATTACGTGATGTCCCCATACGCCAGCTTTGTCTGGCCATGAGCACGGAGCAGGAATATTCGGGCTCCACAATCCCCGTCAAAAGGGTGATGTGGGATTGTGGGATGCTGGCTCTCACCTGGTTCTCGACTGGTATTTGCATGGGCGGTCCACAGAGGCGCCGAGATACTTCCTCGGCTCGCGCATTGAGAAATCTTGTCAACGCGACAGGCGCGAGTAGAGACTGTGCAGCACGTCATGGTGAAGAACGCAAGAGTTGGCATCGGGTGTGTTGCCCGAAGTTCGAATTCTTCTAAAACATTGCCACTCTGGGATTTCGAGTCAGTCAACTTCAATATCGTCACGGATCGGCCACAGCGCTACATTTTCCTGTGCAAACTCCTCGACCTGTCAGCCAAAGAACAGGCAGCGAGGTCGCAGAGACGATTGGCACTGTGAGATTGCGGTTCTGCAGCGTAAAGGGTCCATCCTCATCTTTCACCTTAGTGGAGATGGTCCGTGCGTGGGTATTATCCCAGGCCGGTCGAGTCCGTTGTCGACAGGAAGCCGCCCTTGGGTCACTGAGGAGCCCGAGAACATGCGTGAGGCTGGTGAAAACGGGATATGAAACAGGCCACCGGCTTCCGCCAAATGGCATGGTGAATGCGGTGCTTTTCCCTGTGCTGCAACCCTGGCAGCCCGATAGAATGCAGTGCACTTGTGGGATGGTCGTTGCTTGTCGGGACTTGCGGCTCTGCGATGGGTGGCGCTGGATCCACCCGGACCGCGACGGGTCCTCTCGGCACTCCGCCGAAAACACCATCATGACGTTTGCCGCTGAATTGTTCGGCAAAGACCCGTTAAAAAAGCCAACTGTTTCCCAAGCCGCGCTGACATTCATGGCTCATCCAAGTTCACATTTCCAGATCCGACGTCACTTTCGGACAGGTCTTCGAAGGATCGTCAGGAGCTAACGATGACCGAGAAAAGAATGGACTTTGTTATGCAGCTGAACGCCTGGCATTCTCGCTGGTTTGGTGAGGCTGCTTGGAACCAGGTTGTTCGCATAGAACAGCCGCATCGTGCTGTCAGCCTTGCATGAGCTAGATCAACGCTTAGGGGATTATCCTCCGAAGTCTCTCCAACGCCGGGTTCGGCGAGAACGATTTCTCCGATGCTCAGGGATTGTGGAAGCCTCAGATGAAGGGCGAAATCCAAATGAGACAAGATCTGTTCAAACATGCCTATCCCGCTAGCACATCCAGGAATATACTCAGGTGATTGGATGCCTTGCTGTCGTCCTGTTTTGCTGTAAAAGGTCCGTTGAGATATTGCGGGTATTTTGTTCCATACACATCTCTGCGCAAAGTTGAACAAGCTGCACAAGCTCACCGAGAACAAGTACCTCTTTATCAACGGCGTCGCAGAGCCTAGGCTTGTCTTGATCATCGATCGTGACGCAAAACCACTGCTAGGAAATCGTGTCGCCTGTGAGTGAAACGGAGCATCAGTCCCAACTCGAGCTCACTATCCACAATCACTCAGCTCCAAGCCGGCCCTCTGCCCCGGATGCGCATCCCGGCACAGATGTCGGATCCGATGTGGGCCGCCAATGGAGTTCGCAGCCTCAACCGCATCAACACAATCGGTTTGCTGCAACCTCATCTCGCTTGTGGTGGGAGCCTAGCTGATTGTTGAGCAATCATACCCAAAGATTCTCACGGAACGACAGTGCTGCTTCTCTGACCTGACCGCCATCACCCGGCCTCACTCAAGGTCCCACAGTGCCAACTATACAGGAAGTTGCTTTGCGCGGTAGGCGGTCGCGATGGGTTTGCAATGATCCCACGCGTGCTTGAATTCCCAGAAGCCGACTTGCTTGGCCACACATTGCGGTCAGCGAGCCCTGGAGTTTCCCCAGCTGCTAGTATCGACCCATATCGTGCTCCAGACAAACTTGCCCACGGGGGAACTGAGCTGCAGCCCTGAGGCACTTGTAGACCTGTTCTAGACAGATCTGCTCAGCCCTTGCCTCCTCAGATCCCCACCTCATTAGCCCTGAGGCTGTCCAAGCGTGGCTTTCTCACCCAGATCTGCACTCCAGACCGGCTGCTGTTTGGTTCTGAGAGTAACGCCTCGTATCTGATGATTGCGGGCAAGTGGGCGCCACGTGGAGCGATTTCCACCAAGATGATCGCGCAGGTCCGTTGAAGGACGGCGGTGAGTAGAGTGAGCTGGGTAGTGTCCTGCAGAGCTGAACTGACCACTACTGAAGGAGAAGCTGCAGTGTACTCGAAATGCAGGTGTCGATGAGTATGTTGCCAGCATGGACTCATTCTGGCGCAATCATCATCCTTCAGACGTGCAGTGACAGGTCTCGACACAGTCTTGCTCATCTCCCAAACCAGATACCACACCACAAGTGCAGGCATTGCCTGGCTTCTGTCACACAACCTGTATCTGCCAGAGATAGAATCGAGACATGCAGCCTGATAGCCTCGTCAAAACAAGACAACGACTCAAGCATGACAATGCAGAGCATAATGCTGTAGCTGCAAATGTCGAGTGACGACCTCGCAAGACCGGCAACGAGTTTTTAGATGGTCATCACGATCCCCCTCACTGACGCTATCCGCATAGGAAATCCACTTCATTCATTGTCTCGTTTTTTTCAGGAGTGAGGCGCCGTGAACGCATATGCTGCAGGTACGGTGCAGTGTCGCAATGGAACCGGGAATATGGGGGCTTCAGCCAAAGCGATGGAGCGTCGTGTAAGAGAAACAGTCAAAGAACGTTCTCTGTAAGCGAGCAGCCGCTCTTAAATTTGGAGAGCTCAATGACTTGTGCTGCGGAAGCTGGTGTGAGCGATTTTCGGGTTGCGATGTCGATTGTCGGTGCCTGGTGGCCGCAAATCCCAAAGAAGGCATCGTGACTTCTACGGTGGAATCCCTGCACCTCTGGACAGGGATATTCCCAAGAGCACTGATAAGCGATAAGAACGCCATCCCACCTCGGAATTCCAACATCACAAAGCGCGACAGCCTCACTTCCTCAGTGTGACCATCCAACGTCCGCACTTGATTCAGACCGACCGCTGAGCTATTCAAGGAGCAGAACGTCGACGTACCCCTGATCCACAGGCCTCCTCCTCTCGACAAAACAAGCCTTTCGCCCACAAACGCCACCTGCAGACACAGCAATCATGGCAGTCAATCACCCCGCGACCGCCTCGGAGTTTGCCTCCCTCCTGTCCGCCAACATGTACGTCGTTACCGACTTCTACGCCGACTGGTGTGGCCCCTGCAAGCAAATCGCCCCTATGTACGAGCAATTCGCCAAAGCCTCCACCGTGCCCGGCTACCTGGCCTTCGCCAAAGTCAACGTCGACAACAACCGCGAGGTCGCCGCACAATACGGCGTCTCGGCCATGCCGACCTTCATGTTCTTCAAGAATGGCAAGCAGGTCGGCGTCAACGGCCAGCCGGCTATACGTGGTGCAGATGTGCCCAGCTTGAAGAAGGCGATCGAGAAGCTGGGTGGGCTGGCCAAGTCGAAGGAGGCTGCTGGCGTCAAGTGGGGAGAGTAAAGAGACGGTTCCAAGGCAAGCCAAGATGGGCTTACCGATAATATCATTGTCTTATTACTTCTTCTTCTTGCTCTTCGCGGGCTGCACACTTTCAAGCCTCTTGTGAATTGCGGCCTCGGCGGCTTCATTGTCCAGATAGATCTGCTTCCTCGCGCCGTCCCACGTCTTCCTCTTTCCCGTCTCAAACAACCTCCAAACAGCCGGACTCCACAGAAGCCTCGTACACTCCCGGTACAGCTCCCAATCTTTCCACCAGAACGCCCACGCCTTGCGACTGAACAACCCAAAGTGGGCAAACACATCAGTTCCCGCCGCCTCGTCGTACCACCGCAAGTGGTCTTCCAACCGCATGGTACCAACATAGAACGACGATTCGGTCTTCTGCTTCCTCAACAAGTCCGCCCGCCACTCAAGCCATTCGCGCCGCCACTTCTGCATCTCCGGCAGCGGCGGTAGTACCGATTTGCCCAACCAGACCTGCACCACGGCCATGACGATCAGCTCATGCTGCACGAAACCCGGCAACGCAACGAAGCCATGACCCAGGAAGGCGATCGAGTTTCGCACGTCCGCGTCAGGATGAGTCGAGAATGTTCCGCGGTAGAGCGTGCTCGTTGCGCCGGGGACGGGGTAGGGGTTGTGCTCTGCCTCGACAGCGGGCACTGCCTGCGTGTAGCCCGTGCAGTACACGATCGCGTCGATGTCCTCTATCACGGTGCCGTCTGTAAACTCGACTGTTTTGGGGCCTGTGATGCGAGAGACGGAAGTGACGGGCTTGCAGAATCCGGAAGCCATGTGCGGGTAGACCTCGTCAGCGAGGAGCGGCGTCGTGGTTGCCATGGATGGCGCCGGGGAGAATTTCCACGAGGCAGGCACACCGGGATAGGCCTTCTTGGACATGGAGGCGAGCATGGAGTCGACGAGATAGAAGTACAGTGCCGGGAGATATTTGGTGAGGAACATGCTGAAGAGCATGAAGGGGATGGTCAGGGCGAGGTCGAAGGGTGCGCCGTTCGGGCTGTACCGGGGAAGCTGGAAGGTACACTATTAGTGAATATCCTCAATGGAGTTGGACAGATCGCAACATACTTACAAGCACGAGTCCATTCTTGTGGGAAGCGTAGACCTGCGTCGCACCCTGCTTCTCCAGCACTTGGACTACATCCTGCGTCGACGCATGAATTCCAATACACAGCACCCTTTTCTCTCGAAACTGATCCTGCACCGCATTGAAGTGCAACGCGTGCACCTTCATGCCCGCAAAATCCTCAATTCCCGGCAGCTTAGGATAGTTGGGCGTGTGGAACGTCCCAGCGGCCACAACAACCTTGTCAAAGTCCTCACAAAACCCCTCCCCAGCCTCGTCTGTAGCCCTGCCTTCAACCCTCCACTTCCCACCCACTCTCGATACCCCCTCCACCCTACAACCCAGCCGCAAACACTTCCTAAGCCCAAACTCATCCGCATATCCCTCCAGATACGCCCGCATCTGCTGCCACGTCGGGAAGTCGTCCGTGTCGTCCACAAACGGATAGTCTGAAAACGCAGCGCGGTATCGGCTGCTGTTGAAGATTGTGTGCTCGGCGACGCTCAGCGCGTCGTCGGGGGAGAAATTCCAGATGCCGCCGAGGTAGGTGCGGGATTCGAAACAAGTCACGGTGAAGGTGCCTGCTTCGAGGAGATTCTTGATGGCCATGAGGCCGAGGGGGCCGGCGCCGATCACGGCGACGCTGGTGGTAGGCATGGCTGTGGTGCCGCCAGGCCGGTGACTTGATGGGGTTGGTTTATTTTGTTCTCTCATTGAAGATACATTGGTTTTGTTGGTTGTTTCTTGTAGCTCTCGATAGATTTACGAATGTCCTCGGCTGGACACTAAAGAGACCTTGGGATTCCTAGCGCTGACGGTCGAATTGCTTGCTGCCTGGCGCCTCTCACGTGGAAGCGCGAACATGTTTGCAGAGGGATCTAGAGGGTGAGCTTTGCGCATCGGTGTCGCTATTTGTAAACTTCCTGCGTCGTACAGCATGGTCGAGGTTGTCATCCTAGGACCTGTTGGGCGTATTGTGCAAACATGTCCTGATCGGCATCCTTTGGAATGCATGGTGCGCCTACCAGCTACTAGTAAATATTAAATAGGCAGTATTATAACAGACTCCAGAACGCAGCCCGAAGATTTTGTCCTTGGATTTCAGCTACATCACGTTCCGAAACTTGTAGTAACAGAGGCATCGCAATGAGAATACACGCGTTGTATTGCAGTATAAATGCGCAGTAGCACACAAATAGAAGAGCCGATTTGAGATGTGGTAGTTTCGGTGAGGCCTGTTAGTCCCAGTAGCTGTAGTCGCGCATATCGCTAACAGCTCTGGAAGGGAGCACCATCCGCAGCGACTCAGGGGGCACACTTCAGGGGTACGATCTCCACAGTACTTCTGCCACCTCACAGCGTCCAGATATACCAAGCTTGAGAGCTTCGAGAAGACACTTACCCAAAGCCAGCACGACGTAAACATGGTATTGGGCCTGGCAAGGCGTCGCCGCTCTCGAATTATCCTTCTTGCTGTAGTTCTTTGCCTGGCCGTCATCTTCCATCGGGCATTTCCGTTGTTGAGCCTCGGCCTCGCGACGTCTCGTGAACCACTTCGCTTCAAAGCATCGTCGGTCGACTGGGCGCAAGCGAAGCTGTTTTTCCCACCACAGGTAACAGCTCCGCTACCAAGAGGTCAACCCAAGCTCCTTCCTCGTGTGCAGGGCACGTCAACGTCGTCAAAGGAGACAAGGGTGACGCGAGAACGCAGAGCTGCGGTTAAGGACACCTTTTTGCGGTCATGGAAGGCTTATAAGGAGCAGGCGTGGACATGGGACGAGCTGCGCCCGGTTTCGGGTGGAGGGAAGAACACATTCGGAGGGTGGGCAGCCACTCTGGTTGACAGCCTAGATACCCTCTGGATGATGGGGTGCGTGGAGTTTCTAGGCCAGCCCGCCGTATCCCTCACTGACTCTCAACACACCGACCAGGTTGCACGATGACTTCTATCAAGCCGCACAGGTTGCGGTCGAATTAGACTGGGCGAATACCACGGAGACGAGCGCCAATCTGTTCGAGACCACCATCAGACACCTAGGCGGCCTTATCAGTGCGTACGATCTCAGCGGCGAGCACGCTTTATTGCTCAAGGCCAAAGAGTTAGGCGACATGCTCTACATGGCTTTCGACACTCCGAACGGAATACCAGGTGCGTCTCGCACATCTCATCTGGTCACACTGCGCGGTGATCGCCTCGACTAATTCCCTCTCATCCACCTCGCAGGCTTCTGGATCGACTGGAACAATGCCCGCACTGGGAGACAGCTCGCCGGGACTTTCGAACCCAGTGCATCGCCCACCTCGCTATGCCTCGAGTTCACCAGACTCGCGCAGTTGACCGGCGAGGATAAGTACTGGAGCGCTGTTGACCGTGTCCGGGCGTTCCTCTTCCGCACCCAAGACAGCTCGCGTCTGCCCGGGATGTGGCCGAGACAGATCAACTTCCAACAGGAGACTGTCAACGGTGACGAGCAATTCACCCTTGGGGCGCTGGCAGACTCGCTGTATGAGTATCTGCCAAAAATGTACATCCTTACCGGTGGGCACGCGGAAGCATACAAGACGATGTACCGCAAGGCTAGTGAGTGGTCACCTGGGAAGGCTCATACTAGGGGATATGATCGCTGACTCGAAGCCATAGTGGACACGGTAACCAAACACATCCTCTTCCGGCCCATGCTCCCCGACCAAGCGGACGTCCTCTTCGCCGGCAACGCCTTCGTCCGCGAAGACGGACGCGTAGATCGGCAACCCGAGTCCCAGCATCTCAGCTGCTTCGCAGGCGGCATGTTCCTCCTCGGCGGCCAGACATTCGACATCGACAGCCACGTCAGCATTGGTGAGAAGCTTGCGCGTGGATGCGCGTGGGCATACGAGGCCTTTCCGACGGGCTTGATGCCGGAGATATTCGGCATGTTCGAGTGTCCGTCGTTAGCTCCCTGCGTGTGGGACTCGGCGAAGTGGGCAGATCACGGCGACCAGTCGTTGAAGAAGGGCTTTCAGCATGCGCGAGACCCGCGGTATATCCTGCGGCCCGAGGCTGTTGAGAGTGTATTCTATTTGTATAGGGTGACGGGCCGAAACGAGCTGCGTGGTGTTGCGTGGTCGATGTTCCAGAGTATTGTGACAGCTACCGAGACGCCTCTGGCTTACTCTGCTATTTTGGATGTCCGCGTTGCGGGCGAGACTGTCAAGGAGGACTCCATGGAGGTTCGTGCCTTTTGCAAGTAGTGCCCTGAATATCAGCTAACGCGATTTGTGCAGAGCTTTTGGACCGCGGAAACACTCAAATACTTCTATTTGATCTTCTCGCCACCGGATCTGATCAGCCTGGACGACTGGGTTTTCAACACAGAGGCGCATCCATTTCGGCGTCCACGATGAGGTGTAGGAGAAAAGTCCATTCTGCAAGTTGGACGAAAAGCCCATATGTACCAGGGATGATCCACAGAATGCCGTTCTGCAGATTCTGGTGAAGTTGCTCAAGAGCTGGGGATCTCTCTGATTACACAATAGTTGCTACATATAGGAGGAGTTGTTGTGGGCGCATCTCCACGTAACCCAAACTCAGCTCCGTGAATATAGCATTCTTTGATTTGACCTAATCTGCCAAATTATTCGTCCCATTGGATCTTATCAGTCCATTTGTTCACAGCGAGATTGCCCTGTATCCGACGAAAGCACGTAGGCCTACTTCCGTCAAGCACCAATACGCCCTGAGCATCCAGCTAATACACACGGGCCTGTTACCATATGCTGTTTCTGCGCACTTCTGCCCAGGTGTAATCAAAGCCTGCTCTTGACAGGCAGCTCTCTGGCGTCTTTGTTGATCCTGCGTTTGCTGTCTCGTGATACAGCAGACAATGGTCTTCCGAGGCCATACTATCACTGTCCCCTAGCTCGAAGACAGGACATTTCGAGCTGCGTCGAGGCTTCCCTTAGGCTGGTTGAGTAAGGCCCTCGGCGACGCGAGGCTGAAGACTGAGTTGCTGGAGCGCCATGAGCCCGAAGACGTCGGGATGTTTGTCGCAGAGGTCGACATGGACTCTGTCCCAGGTGCCAGGCGTCAGGCGATCCAACGTGTTTGGAGGTCCTTGTCGTCGCCGCAGATGTTGTCAATGACGTATTTGACGTAAGCGCGGAACTCAACAGCGTCGGCGGTACATTCGGCGGATTTGGTCAGGTGCGGCTGCTTGTCATTTTTCTTGAGCCCTGTTGGTCTTACTGTCAGCATTGATGAGAGAGAGAGAGAGAGAGAAACACCTTGATCCAGGACTATGCAGCGCCGCCGGTAGACATGATCGGACTCACAGCTTCTGTGCAAAGTAGCCAGGAGAGGCCCAATCAGGCCCATGACTTCAATTTAGACGTCGAGCTCCTTAGTGTCGATAGAGTCGTTCGCACCGTCTTTCTCATCCCTCAGATGCGCAGTCTCATCGTATTAGACGCCATCGGAAGCTCTGCCGTTGCCCTTGCAATTTGAACAGCCGCCGTTCTGGCCTTTCAGAAGGGAGATGATCTCAGCGTTCTGGGCCTCGAGAATGGAGATCTTTCCGGACAGGATGTCAAGGTTGTATATGATGCTACGCTTAGCAAAGCAGTCATGTGAGACTTGAAACGGTGGAAACAGGCGTGACGAAATGCCATGGACTTACAACCTGACGTTCCCCATCCCGGACCACGCCTGGGATTGTTGGACGGTGCCGCAACCAAGACTGGGTGGCCGCCGTTTCGGGGCCCGGTATTAGTACTGGTACGAGTGGCATGATGATGATTGATTCTGCAGCTGAAGGAGTTGGAGATACCGGACGAAAACTCTTTGTTAGGAAGGTAAAAACCCAAAGCGATGACAGGATGTCTGTCAGGGCATCTGCAATGAGGACAAAAGAAAAGTGGTGAAAACTCGCTGGTATAGTAGGAGGCTTGTTATGAGATTGAGTTGATGTATGTAGATGATTAATTTGGTGGAGCAGAGAATGAGGAACTAGGTGAGCATTGTATTGCGAAGTCGAGTGGGCCAGTGATTTTGTTGTCGTGTAAGTGGCCAAAGTAGATTAGCGTGGGCCCCCTCCTTCCATAAGAGCCTGGAGGACGGTAGCCAATGACCTGGGTGGGGATCACCAATCACAACTGCACTGGACTGCTTCTAAGTAATAAAGAAGTCTGTATCCCTAGACTCTGACTGATTTCAGGCTGATTCTCTTTGACATCTCCGGTCTCTTTCTCTCAACATCATCAAAGGCAATAAGAGGCCACTCCTTTGGCTTGCCTTACTCAAAATCAATCTTTGGCCTCGAGTCAACTGCTTTCTATTCAACAAGGCATACTGGGACCGAAAACGCGTCGTCTCCCACCGAGAACTGCGACGTCGCATCACTTGTTGATAGCATCCTCACTTCCAGAGGCTCCGTCTTGGCAGGATCAGACACTTGTGAATTTGTCCCAAGGAAGAAACTACAGACTGTGGAAGGATTCATCGCTTCCTATCCTAAGCCGCCGATCATGGCGCCAAACACAGGCAAGAGTGTTTGGGAGTTGCACCCTCTCGCGCAAGAGCTCGTGGAGGACATCGGGGAGGAGCTGAGCAAGAGAGACATTCAAGCCATTCGCATAACATGCAAACAGCTGCGATTCAGATTCGCCCCCATTGCCTCTGAGTCCTTCCATTTCTCTGGCGACCAAAGCAAGGTGACCAGCGGCCTTGGCTGCTTCTACCCCATGACGACCAGAGACGACATCAAGGCCCTGCTGTTCTCCACGAACCCGATGCCTGTCGGCGATTTCGAAGAGTGCGCTTCCATTTCCAAGCGCAAGACTCCTGTTGCTCCTCGCCTGTTCAAGAGGACTGTGTACGTGACCATTTCGCCCTTTCCCCAAACCCCGTCCCGCAACAGCCAAAATTTGTGCTTAATTCTGACTTGAATAGTGACTTGATCCGATCAAGCTCGCAACTTCAGTATCTCGAGCTCAACGCCGAGAATCTCTCCGTTGAGCAGAGGGTCAGCCTGATTAATGGATTCGAAGCACTTAAGGCGACGCCGCAGTTCTGGCCAGAGCTGAGGAGACTGAAGATCCGAGGATTGGACGACACCCTCCTATGCTCTCCTTGACAGTCAGTGTCTTCCGAAGCTACAGGCCCCTGAATCTAGCAACAGGTCCCACTGCCAGCTTGGCTTATGATCAGGCTGCGACCAGGTTCCCGGGACAACCTTGATTCTTACTATAGAGGTCTGCTCAACGAGCTCATAAGGAACACAGAGCATGTTCAAGAAATCTGCGTTCTTACCGCGTACCCAAGATACTACCACGTTCTACGTCGGAAAAAAGGGAGCACTAACCCACACTTACTACTGGGCCGCCGAAGTACGCAGTCTGGAAACCAAGATTCGAGGCCAATGGCCAGGCGGCATCCGAGATGACGAGGATAAGCCGAGCATCTCTCAATGGTCCCCAGCTTCCATCCGCCCTCTTTCCACAGACAAAGAAACCAAGAGGACTCGGGATGACGCTAGAAACGCCAGCTTCGCCTCGGCTCACACTACAGGAAATGAGACAAAGCGCGTCGCGACGTCTACAGAACCTGTAGCCAAGAAACAGAAAATGACTGGAGATGGACTGGAGATGGCGATGGCGGTGGGGATGGGACCTATCAATGAGGTCGCACGTGCTTGTGAAGAAGAGCTTCAGCCCAAAGAGGATATCACGAAGAAGAACTGGGCCACCGAACCGTCCGCTCGCACTGATGAGGAAGCCGTCACCAAGATGGAATGGATTGAAGCAGAAAATGAGAAGCTGACCGAGAAGCTGGCAAGTGCCCGTGAGCAGGCTGAAACCCTGCAAGACAAGATTGAGGAAGAGATTAAAGAGCTCATGAAATAACTACAACGTGCTCGGCTGTAGCGGAGCAACGGCTCGCTGCAAGGCGCAAGGGGGGTAATTAGAAAAGCTCACAGAGGAGCTGACCTGCTTCTTTTCCAGTGCGCGAGAGACCGAGAGACTTTCGGCGGAGATCAGAAGACTTACGATGAAGTTGGCGCGCACCGAGCACGAACGACTTGGTCGAGGGAGCCGCCACAGGAGAAAACCAGATGCTGATGGACGAGGGAACACATGAAGGTAGAAGAAATTAGGCCGCGATCAAGTGGACGATCTGGAGTTTCTGGACGTGGTCAGCATTGATATTGGCGATCTTTTCTGTCTGGTTTCCATGGGCATCGGTGATTTAGTACAACCTCCATAGCTTTGCACCAAATTGCAGCAATGGCAATACTCGTATAACTCTGCTGGTGAACCGATGAAGTTGTCTTTTTTTGAATTTATTTTTTAAGAGCCTGTCTGTAATCATGCTACTGCATTCGATACTAGCTCTTGGTAAAGCCTTGCTGCCTTGATAACATCCGACTCACCGTCCTCAGAAAGCCCGCTCAGTTGTTGGGTGGCGGCAGCACTACTTACATCCACCCTCTTCTCAGCCTGACTTCCGCCTGGCTCCTCACTAACTTCGCTCATCAGTAATCTTTCCACAGCATTGATCGTCATTTCGGTAGCATTTGCACCCGTATCACGCCCAAAGATGCCGCCGAGGGCATCCTGCAGTAGCTGGGTCAAAGGCACAGCCGCGAGGAGCGGTGAGTTTGCCAGCACACTTTCCACCCACGAGATATGCTGGCTTCCGATCACAGCTTGACCGTCTCTGATGACCATGTTGAGGTTGCCGCCGTCTAGCGTGGATGAGTTCGCAAAGATGGTGCCCGCGTTGGCTAGAATTGTGTCGAGGAGCAATCGGCCTCGGAAGGGTATCGTGTTATTGCCCCGGTAGAGTAAAACGTTGGACACGGTCAAATTTGCTATCACGATGTCTGCGACGCTGGCGTTGTAAGAGAGATCTCCGAGATCGACTTCCCTACATGACATGAATTAGTCAACTAGGTAGATACCCGGCCACAATATCAGGAAAATTGCCTACATCCCCGCAGTGTTGGGAAGAGACAGATTCCCTCTTATATTCGTACCGTCTTTTATACTTGATGGTTAGCAGAACGCCACGTCGATATGTTGAGAAATTGCAGGAAAGGAGGGGTGGCTCGAAGGTATGTTTCTAAAACACAAAGTCATGCTACTTGGACAGACTTTGCCTTCGAGGCGTTCACCAGATTCCATTCTACAGGATGGCCTGGCCTAAATAATCTGGTACGAAGGTTGCATGACTGACCTGGCTCGGGCGGGAGGACAACTTCCAAGCCGTCAATGTCAAAGCCTTGAAGCTTGTTGAGGGCGGGAACCTCTACAGACTTGGCTATCCTAATTGGCATATTGAGCTCGCCTAGCCAAAGTCTTGTCGACCCACGAAAGCTGAACGCGGTCGTTTCGCCATTCCTGTGTACCAATGCTGGTCAGTGGCTCAACCTAAATAGTGCCATCATCCCGTTTTGCCTGGCCCTTCCGCTAGACAGACTCACAATGTAGCATTCACCCATTTGGAGACTTCTATCTTGTTGATCACCGGTGAAGTAGCGTTAATTGAAATTGTCGTGTCTCCGTGCAGGCGAAGTCCACTCTCAGGCATCTCCACCGCAGTGAAGGGATTGAATCCCGGTGTAAAGGTGTTGTAGGACGACAAACTAAAAGGGTCCAGTCGAACACTAAACCCTCCTGGAATGGGGAAGATAGTTGTGAAGGCAATCAGCAGCTCCTCCTCGGATGCAGCTCCAATTCGCGCGCTCATGATTGGCAAATCGATGTCATCGATAATTTTCTGAACAATGGCTGGAACGATCACCAGGAATCTGTCCATATCCCCAACGATAATCAGTTGAGATCCTCAGGTATTTCCACAAAACGCCACTCGACCACCGGCGTGACGAAAGAGCATGGTCCCGGCCCATGCTCCTGGCTGGGCTGGTAAACTCACGAAAGAGGCAAAGTGATGGCCAGAAGAACGATTGAACCGATTATGTACCAAAGCCTGAACCTGACGCAGTGATTTCGAACTTTTGTGCGTTTCCTCACTGGCTGTTGCGGGGATCTTGGTGCGTTCTCGTCGTGCTCAGTCGTGGGATCAGTATCATTCCCATCGACGGCTGTTGAGACAATCTTTTCCAAATTCCTTTCCTTCTCAGTGGAACTTTTGCCACCTAAAATTTGTGGAAACATATCGCTGAGTTGCTTCATTTTGGCTGAGTTTCAGGTGTTCTCTGAGTATAATTTGATGTGAGATGCGGACGAGGACTTCCAGGGCTGGCGAGCTGGAAAAGCGTTCTGATAAATCTCCCAAGAGACGTGCATGGATTTTGAGACTGTCATCTCGGCTTTGAGAAGTAGGGTACGGCATTGCCCGCTATCGAGGATGCTATGCGATATTGTATGAGCCAAGCTTCGTGCCTTTGACCCCTCACTCTTATCATGGAACACTTCGCAGCCAAATGACCAAATTGTGAGCAGGACACATCTAGATACCAAAGGAATGGTTCAACCTCGGTAGCTAAATGTAGATCACCAAGCTTAATCCTCTGAGTACCCTCCATATGATCTCGCATCAGTTTCTGGAAAAAGGCTCCGATTGTAAGGTCGGAGAATTGACGCAAGACAAGCATTTCCAACATTCTGATACACGATGTTTACATAGTCCATAAATCTTGGAGTTAAAAATTGACCAGATCGGGGTCGTCTCACCAAGCTCAGAATGCACGAATAAGGATAATCATTAGAGTCAATCTACTTAGGTGGTTGTCCTGGGGTTTGTGATCTGCAGATCCTCGACAGGTTTGCCAATATTGGAAATTCCATGCGGCGGTTTGATAACTTTTCGAGACCCCGCAAAACCTTATTTTCTACTGGAACCGACTGACAGGTGACATGTCTCGATCGCATATGGTGATCAGGGACAATGACCTAGTCTCTGCCACCAAGACTATTCCTTTCTGGGGCTCAGGATACGGCAGTGATCAGTGATAGCTTATCCCTCCCAAAATGCAACTTTAAACCATTAACTTCGCACATATCAGATTCCCGAATCGTCCTGCTTGTACGGTGCAGTCTGGTAATAATCATTCCACGAGGCACAATTTTCCTCCACGGCTGCACTATCATTGCCCGTAATTCCGGCTATCTCGGATGGCATCTCGATGAGCTGCATGGCCAGTCCTTGGCTAGCATGCCTAGGTTTGTGTATCAGCAGGATGTACGGCAGCTAAGGGGATGATGTGTCCTTACCATGCTATATGACAATGGAATAACCACGAGCTGAGGAGGGAGTCAGTAGTCGTTACACTCGCACAAGCAGATTTCGAAGGAAGGATGTTAGTCCTCACCCAGGATTGTCCATCTTCACTCCGAGAACGAGATATCCATTCCCAAGACTCGTCGCAGTGTCTCGCCTCGGCGGATTCTTCGTGTTGAGTGTCACCAAGGCCGGGTCGAACAATCCCTCTCCCTGAGCCAATACATAGAAATCGTGGCCATGAAGATGCAACGGATGGTACGCATTGACAAGCGTCAAGTCCTGCACAATGAGATACAAAAAACTGCCCGATGGCGCCGTGCTCACGTAGACATTATCCGTGGTCGCAAAGTCTGTCTTAGCATTGCTCGCAAGCTCCATTACAGACGGCCTGTCGAAATCAACAACGAGCGTCTCGCCATGCAGCGTCCAGTGAAAGACCGCGTCGAGCTGATAATACCAGCCTATCCGCAGAAACTCCTCGTCCGCACTAGCTGCAGCATCGTGCGGAACCCACGGCACCAAGCTTGCATACGGCTCGTCGTTGCACGAGTCGACGACGTTCGGACTGACAGTCGTCGTTGGATCAGCTGTGGCGTCTGCGCCCGTGTACCGGACGAGCCCGAGGATGTTGTTCGCATTATCGTTCCCATTTAGATTGCATGCCTCCTGGTACGGCGCTCGCAACCAGTAGCTCGTATTTGACGGCTGGTCCGCGGTGACGATCACATCGTAGCGTTGCCCACTGGCTACGACGATATTGTCCGTCATGTACGGCACAATGGGGACAAAGTCTGCCGCCACCACCTGCAGCATGTGCCCATCGATGGTAAACTTCTGGTACCCGTTCATCAGCACACCCACGACGCGGAACAGGTAACGCTTCCCCGGCTCGAACTGCACTTCGAAGCGCTTGGCGCCGCCCACGCAGCGCGGGTCGAGGTTGGAGACGATGCAGTCGTAGGGGTTGAGACCGTTGATGAGCCCGTTCTGTGCGACGGGTTGAGCCAAGGCAACGGCTCGCTGCGTTTCGGTCCAGAGGTCCCAGACGTTGGAGTGGAACCAGTCGGTGACAAGCACCGGGCCAACGTCGACGTCGTAGTTGGCTGTTGTGGGACCGTGAATCACGATGGGACCGACTAAGCCGAGGGCGTTTTGGAGGCTGAGGTGGGAGTGGTACCAGGAGGTGCCGTATTGGGTTGCTTTGAATTTGTAAGTGAGGGTCTGGCCCGGGGCGATGGGACATTGCGTTATTCCAGGGACACCTGTGTGTAGGTTAGAGTATGGCGATGCCCGAGCACATGAACGAAGGGTAGCTATACCATCATTTGCAACAGTGTTCAGCTGTCGGACTGCACAAATCCTGTCAGCTGGTAGTCCAGTGGTAAACTGTGTTTCAAAATCGCTCACTCCCGTGCCAGTGGATAGCGGTCCCATTGTCCGGTATGTTGTTCACGACATTTATGACAATGTCGTCTCCCCAGTCAGCCTCGATGGTCGGGCCTGGAAAGGTCCCATTGAACACCAGTGAGTCTCTCAGGTAGCCATCTGGAGCGATAGTGGCCTGCTCAGCAACCAGGGTATACTATTTAGTAGTGGTCAGCATGAGCTGTTGTAGGTTATGGTCAAAGCATTCGCAAGACTACTGACCTCTCTTGTGACTGCAGTAGTCGGCCATGTCTCGTCGTAGTCTGTGTCGATGTCATATTTACCCCAGCAATTCCGTGTGGTGGCAGAGTTTTCGCACGATGCCTGACGAGGCTCCACGACTACACTCCTGGCGTCTGCGGCTTTAGTAAAAAGAGGTAAAGTATTAGCAAGGACTATAATAAGTTTGTCGAACATCTTTTCGCCGTAGCTCAAAGACTTTTGCATGCTTCAGCCGACGACAGGAAGGCCCCGAACATTCTTACTGTTTTGTTCTATGATTGGCATATTTATTCTCCAGGATTCTTCCTCAATATACTTCGTTTCTTCCGCGCCGTAATTAGCTAGCACTTGGCAACTCCCCCTGTCATGAATCTAGAGTTGACGATGTGCACACCCGATGCAGTAATTTTCAAGCAACCTCTTGCCGTGCAAGATGCGCCCCAGCGCAGCCACCCCGTGCGACATGGGCTTGAACCCTGTTTTCCACCACACGCATATAACAGAGAGCTACACGAATATGCGGACCAACAAGCACGTGAATGCGGAGTGAGGCTGCTTGCAGACATGTCCCGGCGTGAAGCCGGAGTCTGTGCCACATCGATCACAGTGTGTCCCGTAACCTCGCTGCTCTGCCTAGTGCCATCAAAGGTGGCCATCATCGATTGCATTGTGTTATGATTCACATGGAGGTAGGCAAAAGTATGCCTAGAAATATCTGAGCCCTCTAAAAGCATGATTTGTCATTTTTCGACACCGTGCATATCCGAAAAAGGCAATTTCTTACGCGATGCCAACGTAGCAGATGAATCAACAGATGAGGTTGTGGAACCCCCGCAGCTGTCAGATTTTGTAATAAGAAGCTGATCTAACCTCGGTTAATGGTCAGCGCTTGACTTCATCGCTCTAGATTTCAAGATTTCTAATTAGTATCCAAGGTAAAATATGTTCTAATCTTTGTTAAATCCTACGTAGTAGCTTTTTCTAATATAACTTATTAATACTATATAGCTTTATTACTTTTTCGATTTTCTTAGATTTTAGTTTTACTTTCCTGCGTACATTATATAACAAATATTAACTTTTTTATCATAATTATGTTAAAACTAATCTTTTCTTTAATTCTGTATATAACGATTGAATAATATAGTATAGTTATACTGCTAAAATAAAACTTTGTCGAAAATTCGACTAAATTATTAAAATAAAAGAACTTTTTCAGAAAGAGTAAACTAATAATAAAAATCTTCCGAAAAACAAATTCTTGCCGCCCGAAGTTTGACTCGAACCCACAGCCTTCAGAACAAGTACGTTACTTGAAAGTCTGACGCACTAGCCAATTGCTTCCCACCGGTCACACTCAGTGAGATCATCCACATATGGTCATTGATCGCGTTCTCGATAAGCCCTGCCGACAGCTTATTGATACCATCGGAGACGTAGTGTGGTATGCTCACTAAAAAAAGAACTCACATTTTCGATGTGGGTGCAACCCGAACGAGCACTCTCGCAAGCAGTGCTGATGTTGTTATCCAGGGTCGTGGTGACCAAGAGAGTGCGCATGAGGATGAAGACTAATACGATCGTCCAACGATTGATCCAGATTTGAAAAAGACGAGTCTTCAGGTCAAGGTAAGGAAGTATCGACTATGCGGAAAATGGTTGTGTAAGACCCCGCCCAAGCGGTGCCTCACCAACAGCGGAATAGTCACTCATCTCAATCTCTCCAGCGAAAGAAACAGGAAGCGCAACGAGAAAGGGATGATGTCGGGGCTGGGAGGATGACATTGCGAACAGATTTTACAGCCAGATTGTCTGGCACGAAGATCAACAGAGCATGCTAGATAGACGAAGGCTGCGGGAGGAAAACGACACAAAACGGTATCAAGTGGATGCAACATGGAAGATGAGATACAAATATACGATACAAGACATAACGATTGACGCATTTCGTACAGACAAGCGTCAAGTCACCTGACTCATGTTCACTCCATGAGATCAATATGTCAGTTTGCGCCAGTGTTCAATCATTGCAGTCATGCCCGTGTAGTACGAAAATTTGTAAGCCATCGTGGCTGGACACCTGCAGCATCCTAGCGACTCACCAGTTCCGCTGCAGCGAACTTTCGATACACGGACACATATGCCCCGGTGCAGAGCTGTGAATGTGTCTATAGGTGCATCAGTCTCTATGCTGAAAGTCATCCGCGGATGTCCACAGGTGCCACCACATACGAATGCAATCTCGTTGTCATCCTCGGCCTGGCGGGCGTCTTCGATGAACCATTCCACCTACTTGCCGGCTTGTTGATAAACCTCGGTACCCTAGTATCACTTATCTACGTACTGTTCCAACGCTGATTAGCTTTTTCGCTACCATGCAAGTCGTGCGGCAAACAACAGACACGAGCCTAACGGATGACTGTAAAGCGAACTCGTTTCAGTTGTCCGATCCATACCCGCCCAGGATAACGAGATTGCAAAAATATACAAAACTTGACAAAATATAGATGCATTCACCAAACATTTGCAAGGATAAATCTATTCAAAAGTGAAGTGGGATTATAGGGATCAACCTTAGGAATTCTTCAAAACAATTATTGATCGCCCGAGATGGGGCTCGAACCCATAGCCTCGCGGTTAATGTCTCTTAATAAAAGCCGCGCGCACTACCAATTGTGCTACCCGGGCTGTTGAGCGAGTCTGGTGATTACTATATATAATGTTCAAACCAAGTGAGCGCCAGCGTAGCTCGAATACTTTAGAGTTCTAATACTGAATAAATGTAAATTAATTATATACTTGTTAAATAAAAGAGTACGGCAATTATATAGGAATACCGTACTATACTAGTAAGATATTATATTCTTATCTTTATATGAGTTTTCGTACTAAATAACCCTGGCGCCGTTGTTTAAGTTTAGAAATTGTATGCTATATCCGGCACCCCCCAGGCTTCCCTAGCAGTTAGATCATCCATTTGATAGCACAAAGCATTGCTTTTAGTCAGACAAGGGAAGAACAAGCGTCGATTCGATAGATAAACCAAGGAAAGAATTCGAAAACGGCGGCGCCGTATTATAATTATATTAAGATTTTATATATACGCAAATATTCCAGACACATTACGAGTAATGCAAAGTGTAAGACGCACGGTTGATTATTACTGTTATTATATACGGCAAGAATATATTGTTGTATTTTCCATAAATAGTCACAGAACAATATCCGGGATTTTGAGGATGTACGCAGGCGGGCTGCTCATTTCAGCATTACACAGATGAAGTTTGTCTCAAGATGGTAATTCAATGCGAAATCTCACGCGTAGAGCAATGAGCTATTTGTTCTCCTGGTCCTGATCCTAAGGAAGCTTCAAATATGTGCAACTTGTGCGGCGGGTAGAATACTTGCGCTTCCTGTCAGATGAAACGACGACAGAAAGCACGTACTCCAAGCATTTCCTTGGTCTTCCCTACCAGCGCATATCGTTCCACAACGTCCCTTGGAAGAATCATTACGGTGGATGATTTGATGAAGCCTTGTAGGATAAATACAGTGGGTATACCAGATATACGATATCTAGCTATACGATGTATTCGTATGGACTGCTTCCCCTGGTGATTCCACCCAAAATCAGTACCCTGATTGAGACACGATGCACAGACGTATACGATAATTGTTAGGCACCCGAGTCACACTGTATATTTGGTAAGCCCACTATAGTCGAGAGATCATAATTTGTGGGACAACGACAATCGCATGGCCCATTGGATAATCACCTGTGGGCTAATCATCTGTGGGATCATGAACTGTGGGATGATGGACTGTGGGATAATGGACTGTGGGATAATCGTTTATGGCGCACCAGGGCTAACCATCCCTTGGGAGATTCACCCAGTATTACGGCATCTCCATCTCAACATGAGACGCATACCAGTCTTCGATGCTTGTGGTTGGATGAAGATATTGCGACGGTCCACTAAGGAAATTCTAGACGCTTAATGGTATATTGGTACAAGAATGCTTACAAACAGCGCTTCCACAATATTGGTCTGAAACAGATACGCCCTTGTGCTTCTAGTCAGACGTTACTTCGTCCTTGACGACACTTTCTTCTTCCTCCTTGGTCTCATCTCCAGCATCTCCATGCAGCTTGCCTTTCCTGAATGCCTTCCTCAGCTCACATTTCCCGGTGCTCTTCCCGCCCGCACGACACTCATCACACTTTTTTCCATGTGAGACGATCAGGATATGCAGTCCGAACTTGTCCTCATCCGGTATTCGGGCGTCCAAATGTGCATGCGTCTCATCCCGCGACGCGCGCGCCGGCCTCCAGCCTAACAAGCCTGTAATCCTATGCACATGCGTATCCACCGCAAAGCTCTCCCTGCGCAGACAAAATAACAATACACAACTCGCCGTCTTGGGCCCCACGCCCTGGAAACTCAACATCTCGCGCATCGCCTCCTCACTGCTCGCCTCATGCAGATGGTCCAAGCTGTACTTCCCGTACCTCTCATGCACCTGCTCCAGGATGCTCAGAATCACCTTGCTCTTCACCACGCTCAACCCGCCGCACTTGATTGCCTCCTGCAGCTTTTCCCTCCCGCCCTCCGCGATAGCGTCCCACTTGTCGCTGCGTCCGTATGCGGCGTCCATGCTCTGTTTCGCGCGCGTGCTGTTGGTGTCGCTCGTGTTCTGCGACAGGATGGTGCGCACCAGCGCATCCAGGACAGAGGGTGAATCGCCGCAGCCGGCGCGATTAGTGGGCGCAACGACAGAGGTGGGCCGTGTGCGCTCACCATGGAGGGAGGCGAGGATTTTGTGGGCAAGTTTGGCTTCGGCGGGTGTGGGATGAGCGAAATCCGGGAAAGGTGAGGCGTTCGCATAGGCGTCATATGCCTTCAGCTTCTTGGCTTGTAGGTCTGCTGGATTGGACTTTTTGGAAGTGGCCTTCTGCTTCGTAGGCGATGTTTTGGCGACGCTGTCATCCTCTACTTTGATTCTCTTCGGAGTCTCGCTCTCGGCCTTGGGGGCTGCCCTCTTCCGGGGAGTACTCTTCGCAGGTGTCTCGTTCTCTGCCTCCTCCTTGACGCGAGCTGGTGAGTCTGCCTTCGTCCGGGCTGCGCGCGGAGGCATCTCTCTTCGCGGAGCCGTGTTGGCTGCTGCACGGGTGCTCCTGGCCATAATGGTCCTTATCATGCGTTCTGTATGTGACAAAATTGTGCAAAGCCGAGTATTACAGCTGTGAAAGCGCGGGCTGTAAAATCCGTACTCAGTGCCCTTCGTTGAGTGGTGATGTCACTCCAATTTGAAGTTTATAGCTCTCTTTCCAAGCCCCAGAAGAGGTAAGCTACAGGGGCACGGGTGCTTCCACGCCCCCTGAAAGTGGCTTCCCAGGTTGCCATACAACTCTCTCCTACCCAGTTTTTTCTTGGCTAGGGTGCACGGACCACATCATCCACGTTTGTTAAGGCTTCAGTGTGAAACCTACTGTAACCCTAATAGTAGCCCACATTTCGCTGAAAATTTCAAAAAACGCCCTAAAAACGCCCTCTTAACACCCACACCCCCACCTCCCCTCGACGACGACGACGACGGCGACAACGACGCAATGAGACCTACGACACAGTCCTCTTACAGTCGGGCACGTAACGACACACCTCGTATGCCTTCTCTCTAATCCCTGGGAGGGGCTCTGGACACCTCGTCGCGCCCTCGTCCTCTTCACTTTACTCTTGGAACAACGACGTTTACACACCTTCGACTTTTTCCCTTCGACGAGCTTTTAGAGAGCTCAGCCGTGGAGGTCAAACATCGACTGCCGGCCTTCGTGATAACTACGGCCGGCACTCTCCCACGCTTCCTCAAGGATTCAATGAAGTATACCGTAGCGAGTGCCCCATACAAACTGGGCTATTACGAACGAATTCTCATTGTACCATAAAGGAGGACTGAGATTTGGTCGATTATTGGGTTTTAAAGAGATAACACAATCACGCCTTATATTGGTAAATAAACGATAGGATTGGCAAAGCGGTATTATAATAATATTTATGTATATAAACGGGGCTAAGTTACTAGCTAGATACTATATGGGGTTAGGACAGCCGGTCAATCTTGGATTTAGTACCTAGTTAGTTACCTTAGCAGATAGAAGACGCCCGCTTCGCGGCCGTCGGCGTCAAAACACTTCCATCCATCCATCCAGGTTGCCACAGGGAGTAATCGACACTTGCAAGCCCCTGAAACATTGATGCTTCAATAGGTAGTTCTTGTGGAGAAGGGGTCCTTGAATGTTCTGGAAGTGTTGTTTGTGTAAATGTTCGTGCATTGACAAAATTTTAGCCCATGCACCACTATATTGTCTACAAGCCTGCATCTTGCCTTGCCTGGTCGTATATCGCATCGATATCCTCTGTCCATATCCAGTTCATCCGCGTCTGCAACCTCTCGGCAACAATGGGCACAGCCTCATCGAACGCCATGTCGATGAGATCCGGCGACTCGAACTCATACAACGCGCCGGCCTGCCGACTTGTGGTAACAATCTTCTGCGCTCGCGGGAGTCGGATCGTCTGGTACAGCTGCATCCATTCCTTCAGCGGCTGCTTCCTCCCACCTTCCAGCCAGCCCGCCATCGCCTTTGACAGTATATAACCATCCTCGACCGCCTGCCCAGCACCCGCGCCTTGGTGTGGCGTCGTGGCATGGCACGCATCGCCCAGCAATACCACCTTGCCCTCTAGAAAATTCCACCGCGACACCGGCTCATGGTCATTAATCCGCCACTTGCTCGGCCTCTCCGGAATCAGCTTGATGATTTCCTGCACCGTCTCCTCGCAATCCGCAAAGTCCGTCTCCAGTTCGGCGCGGTCGCACGTGCTCGTCCAGCTCTCGCGCAGGTCCGGAATCTCATCTTCGCGCTTCGAGATGAAGGCAACAATGTTCAGACTCTTGCCAGCGCTGATGGGAAAGACGAGAAAGTGCTTGTGACGGGCCATCCAGATCACAGACCAGGAGCGGCCGGGCCAGGTGTCGTGACGGAGGTCTGCAATGGGCACGATCCCACGGTAGGCTATTTTTCCTGAGTAGAGAGCTTTGCCGGAGATGAACTGCTTGCGTACTTCGCTGTGAATTCCATCACATCCAATGAGCAGGTCGGCTGCAGCCGTGGTGCCTTCCACGAACGTGATCTCAACGCCGTCGGCCCCAAGATCCTGCATCACTTTCAGCAACATGCTTCAAGTGCCACCTGGGAACGCACATTTGGGAGCACTCACCTCGACCTTGACAAACTTCTTCTTCGTGTGCAGCCTCGCAGCTCCCTTCTCTCCGATCTTCCCCAACAGCAACTCCAGAAACTCACTCCTGGCCATCGAGCACGGCCTCACCGTATCCGTGATCTGCCCCGGCGACGCCACATGCGTAATCTCACGCCCATCGTCGCCACGTACAAACGTGAACCACGACTTGTCCAGTCGGCCCTGGATTTTATTCATGCCATCGCCAACGCCGGGAATCGTGTGCAGAAGCTTGGCGGCGTTTACGCCGAGGCCAACGCCTGCGCCAATCTCACGGTATTGTGAGGCCTGCTCGTACACGTCTATTTCTAGAGGGTGAGGATGTGAGGATGAAAGGCTGCGGATGAAGTGATCGAGAAAAAGTGCGCATGAGAGCCCGCCGATGGCGCCACCTACGATGGCTATGCGGAAGGGCTTCGCAGAGCCGTTGGTTGGACTGCTATCGGCCATTCTGAGTCTTGTGGTCGTAGTGGATACTTCCGGATGATTCCTGATTGTGCTTCTTCACCGCCGCCAACGCCACGATATTATGCGAAATGACTGTGAATGAGAATGTGAGACTTCAAGCTGAGAATACAGATCGTCAGCGGCTTACGAGTGTATAACAACCTGCTACATCGCTCTTTGTTACCCCGCGTATCACCTAATATTAGGCTATACCGTCTCACGCGAGTTGCCACCATCACATTGCCTCAAAGTGAACATAACATCATCTTCAGAGACTCAAGATAACTTGTTTACAAGATAACTTATTTACAATGAGGCTCTGTTATGCAAATCGTAGGTTAGATCCAAGCCGACACATCTAACATTTTTGAGGTTTTCATTATCACAGGTTCTAGTGAGGTTTATGCTCGGACATGGCCCGGGATTATGTTCTCCCTCCGCGTCTCGCACGTTGTGCCATCCTTGGCATGGCGGGGAAAGGCTGCGTTATTCGGAGTACGTCTTTGAAGCTTTCACTCAAAGGCTCATTCTGTAATCGAGGTCATCAAGGTCCTCTACTAAGTTCGACCATATATAAAGAGCTTCTCATCGCCTGGACAACTCAAAGTCTCAACTTAGCTACCAGTGACACGATTTCTCAAGTGCAGCCATGCTTTTTCCCACTTAACATTTGTGTTCGATCAAGCCCCTGGACTGGAGCTTGCATGATAAGCTCGGAGTACTCCAACCAGGGATGACGTTCCTCGAGTCATAACCCGATGTGTTCTCGATCCCGGGTAGTCAACCGGGCGACGGGCAAGTCGTCAACTCTCACACACATGCAGTCCCGACAACGGCTCGGGAATTCGGAATGTCGACATGACAGCATGCCCAAGTGGAGTACACTGCAGCGCTGTCCCAGCAGTATGATCAAGGTTGCGGAGATGCTTTTGCTGCGCGAACAGCAAGTCGTGGATCTTCAGGTCCGCCCGCCCGCGCCGCGGCCGGTAGTTGGTTCCTGAGCTTAGGGGGCATGAATGCTTGGAAAGCATCTTTTGATTGAGCTGCTTCTCCCGCGTTGGAGGTTGGAGGGGCTTGAGTATAAGTAAGCTTCAAAGCACATTTAGGAAATTTGTTGAGTTTCAAGATCCCCCATCGACCTACTTACGAACACAAAACACCACAATACTGAACTAGAACGTAATTCCAGTTCCTCGACCAAATACCACGTAAAATGGCCCCCTCTCTCCACCCTCTCATCGACAACGGTCTTACAAAAGGCGCCTCCGAGTTCCCTGGTGGCAAGCTGCACTGCAAGTGCAGCTCATCCCCCGTTGAGGTGACCCTCTCCTCCAACGTCGTGCACAACCACGCCTGCGGCTGCTCCAAGTGCTGGAAGCCGGCCAACGCCCTGTTCAGCGTCGTGGCCGTCGTGCCCCGCGACAAGCTCGCCGTGACCGCCAACGAGGCCAAGTTAGCCATCGTCGACAAGACGGCCACCATACAGCGCCACGCCTGCAAGGACTGTGGCGTGCACCTGTTCGGTCGCATCGAGAACGAGCACCCCTTCAAGGGACTCGACTTTGTGCACGTCGAACTTAGCAAGGACAAGGGATGGCAGGAGCCGCAATTTGCTGCGTTTGTTTCGTCGATAATTGAGCAGGGCTTTGACCCCAAGGGCATTGATGAGGTTCGGAGCATACTGAAGAGCAAGGGCTTGGAGACGTACGATGCCCTCAGCCCGCCGCTGATGGATGCTATTGCTACTTGGACGGCGCAGAAATCTGGCAAGCTCCCTGCTTGAGCGGCCTGGACTCTGGCCAGACAGGAGGGCTGGGCTCTGTGTCCTTGTATGAGAAGCATGTGTACCTAAGGTTTCTCATAAAAGTCAACGCTGCGCCAATCATGCAGACAACAGGATCATCCTAGACACTTCCACAAGTTCCATGTAACAAGGTACTACTGCAACAACGCTGCCAGAAAATCCAAATCTTTTTGGTTGGCCTCCAGCTCCTCTTGCCGTCTCTTTTTCGACTCGTGCACAGCAAGTTCCTCGCTTCGTCTCCGCGCCTCGTCTTCCAACTGCACAATAATTTTGGTCTCTGGCGACGCAGACGGCGGTTCCGAACCCTCTAGCAACGACATGAAGAAATCCACGTCCTGCTGCCTGACAAAGGTGTCTTGGTCCACCGACTCCGGACTGCGCCTGCCAGACTCTCGCTGTCGGGGAGTGGTGGCTGCAGGCATGTCGGGTGGCGGCTCAAGCCCATCGCGCACCGCCATGAAGAATGCCACGTCCTCTTTGACTATAGCTCGTGTGTTTCGCGGGTTGAAACTCGGGGCTTTTCTGGGGTGCTCGAATGCCTTATCATCGTCAGGTGCGTTGTAGCTGACAAGCTTAGGCACGGCTGTGCGAATCTGCACAGCTTGGTGCGTGTAGGCACTGGGTTCGTCTGCGTCTTGGTTGTAATAGTCTCGTTCGGTGATGTCCTGATCCTCTGCGGTAATCCATGCTAATTCGTGGATTGGTATGTTTGCTTCCTTTGCCTGGGACACTGGCCGCTCTGCAACGACAATCTGCGGTTTTCTGTAGTACTTTGCGCTTTCTGCAAACATTGTCTCTTGGTATCTCAGGTCGAATGGATTTGCTGATTTGGTGGTGCTCTTGGCGGGTTGTGGTTGTTCCGGTCTCGACCAATTCGGGTCAAAGGCAATGTTGACTGTTTCTCGTTGATTTGCCATCTTGTCAGAATTTCCTCTGGCCTGCTCAGCAGGTTGCAATTCGACTTTCAATTGCTTTTGGTTTCTATTATCGAGTATTGATCCTTTGGACGACGGTTCTTGCTGCTGATATGGTCCCAAGATCCCATTGAATTCCTGCATCACGCTCCGTGGCCTCGCATTTGTGGGCGCGGCCGCATTTATTACGGCAGGTTTCCATAAAGGTACTTTTTTTTGTTTCGGGTGCGGAAGTCCTGGAACGCCGGAAGGCAAAATTCGCGGTGTTCTTGTGGTCGTCGATCTAGTAAGTGTTTCAGGATCTGATACCGTTTGTGTCGTCTCCTCGCCTAGTGGGATAAGGCTGATCGGGCTTGAGACGTTCATTGTGGCTGAGCATCACAAATGTCAGCCACTTGAATTGGACAGGGGAAGACAATTAGTAAATTGCTATCGTGAGCGGTTATTTTGAGGGTCTAAGACGATGCCAGGTTGAGGATGGTCAACCATGATATAGCCCCGATCACCTGTATACAAGATCTCAGTTCCAGATGTATGCGGAACGTCTTGAAACTCACTACAGTGTTTAAGAACACTGTCTTCAGCGGCTGTAGAGAGTACGTGCCAGACAAATGCAGTTCCAGTCAGTCCTGGCTATGTGGGTCTACTTTACCACCAGGGCCTGTTTCAGCATTTTTGAGCGGCAAACCATCATACATGAACTTATCTCCAGCTTTCATCAAGGCCCTGACCGCCGCTGCGAGTATGCAACCATGAAACGAGCGGGGGGAAATGATGCTGCTGCTCAAGTAGTGTTTTCTTCGCTAGCAGCAAGCAGCCACGCGTCACGCAACATAAACATCTATTTAAATCTCCCAATTCCCACAAGTCTCGGGTTCGCAAGCGACGTTTGGTCGCTAGATTCAGATATCTTCTTTCAGTGTGTGCAGTAGCATGAAACAACTCGCAGTCAATGTGTGTGATTACGATAGATCAAGATGACTGCATATGTCGTCCTAAAATGTCTGCCTGATGAAGAAGTGCATATGTTGGAAGTGTCATCAAGTATTACGATCAACTGCAACTTTGCATGAGGCTATGATGGAGAGTCTGGTGGTCCAGGGACAGTTTCATGTGGCAAGTTGTAAATTGCAACCAACATTCAGGTCTTGGTGATGCACAGTGCATGCATTTAACGTTACAATTCTCCAGCAATCCGATGCTGATACCATCTCCTGTATTCAGACTGCGGTCCACTCGAAAGTCACAGAATAGGATCCAGACTCTGTGGAGATATCGGCCTGATCATCTCCACTGGGAACCTCACTTGAATAGAAAGCAGTCGAACCATCATAGGCCAGAAGGCCGTCAATCAGAGCTATTTGGGTTCATCAGCGAAAGAACAACCCAGACTAAGCTTGGAACTATGAAACCACAAATCGTAGGATCCCAAAGCCCGGAGACAGGTGTACTTACAGAATATGCTCGATGAGACAGAAGACCCACAGGCAAATGTGCCATCAGAAACTCCGCAGTCTCCTTTCGAAGTGTAGATCGTGAAACCACCGGCTGCAGCTATGTGTCAGAACGTATCCTTTCAAACGATTCGAGGACAACAACGGACTGGCAGTGGTGGCGTGGTAGGTAGCAGGAGTGCCACCCACGTACCACGTCCCCGCAGAGATCAAGGCGCCGTCTTCACTTCCGTCATAGTAGGCATGAAAGTAACCTTCTCCAGAGACCGAGCTGCCAGTGGCAGTGGAGGAAGACGACGTCGTTGTTGATGTGTGGCCTGGCAAAGTGATTTTTTTGGTGCTCGTTGTAGATGTGCTGGTGGTAGTAGCGGCCCTTATCCATCACAGGTTAGCGGTCGGCTAATTCACATGCCATGCGGATAGGGACTGTCTTTTACGTAGTTGTGGCCTTACTCGTCGAAGTGGCCGAGGTGTACGCGGTAGACGCAGCAGTGGTAGTTGCCACTGTTGTAGTGGCTTTGGATTTTGGTGGGTAGCTAATACCGGATGAGGGACAAGTTGAGTCCTCGCCGACGATGGCAGCGGGAACAAAGTCCTCATTTAGCAAGGGACCGTTGACGAAGAAGCCGTAGTATATCGAGCTAATTGTATCATCGCTGCAAAGGAGGACAGGGTCCTGGCCGAAGCTAGCAGAGATGGCACTGATGATCTCTGCTGAGGTGTATGTCTTGGAGCTGGAGGGGACAATACCTGCGGCATAGAGTACCTGAGATTACCGTCAGCGATGTGGTGTAGATTCGCGGGTAACTCTTGATGTTGGATTTGTGAACACTAGAAATTGCAGGAATTCCCTGACTCGCTTCCCAATAGATGGGGTGTTTAACCATTCTCGAACATTTCGTAGCTTACCTCATATGTGTTCTGCGGGCCAAGATGTCAGTCACGATATGTCTGAGCGGGACTAG
The DNA here is from genome assembly GCA_022609195.1 of Plenodomus libanotidis. Classification (NCBI taxonomy): domain Eukaryota; kingdom Fungi; phylum Ascomycota; class Dothideomycetes; order Pleosporales; family Leptosphaeriaceae; genus Plenodomus; species Plenodomus libanotidis. The sequence continues at coordinate 512,069 of JAGKQA010000004.1, forward strand.
GAACAAACGAGGACTAGAGGCCTGCATACCAGTGACAAGAAAAGGTCAACAACAATCTGGAAGAAGTCAACTGCCTCCTGTCCAGTCTCATAGTCCGAGTAGCAACTGGGATCCAAGGTCGTGACACACGTTCCATGAGTGGCCCATTCGTGTTCCCAGAACTCTTCGTTCGTCTCGTCGTCGCTGTTCCAGTAGGTATTCATGTTGTCCAGAAGCTCCGTAGTGCCAAATTCCTCGATGAGAGTCGTCATGTCGGTGTACTCGCGGGACGTGTCACAGTCCTCGGAGTATGTGCCGTCACAGTTATCAGGCCACAATCCGTGAATACCCCAGGAGTTTGCTGGACCTTCTCAAGACGTCAGTATTCGTAGTCAACTTTCTTCAGAGAAACTGGACTCACCCTCGACTCTACAAAATTATGACAGGTCAGCCAGGTTCTCCTTAGTGTCATCTGAGCTGGATTCATGGATGCGACCAACGCGGGTTCCCTATCGGTTCTTGCCCACGCATTCGAAGAAAGACCATGCTTTACTCACGGATCAGTGTCCCAGAATTGGACTTGAAGAAATTGTCCACCAGGACGATTTACACAACAAGTACTGGCCGCTGCGGCCGCCGTGGAACAGCTTTCAACAGACGCGGCACAGGTCGATTGTCGCTTTGACCTGTCTTTGAAGATCATGGCCCCGGTATCAGCAGTCACCAGCGGCGAAATCGCCGCAATGGCGGCCAAAAAGAACGAGATGGAAACAGCCATGATTGTGTTGATCTGGGAAGTAGTTGGCGAAGCCCTGGGCAACATGTCCCCAAGCACGCTGGTTCCAAGGTTGCTGGCTTCTTAAATATGTCTTGGCATGGTGGCTCGGATCCAACAGGTGTAGCCTTGTTAGTCAAGGATACAGCACACTCGGACTACGACTCGCAAGATATGACCTACCTAGAGTGGTATCATATGGTGGGCAAATTCAAGGCAAGAGCTTCTCCGCGCGTTGAGAAGAACGTGGGCCTTCGTTTCACGTAGACCTAAATCCATCCCACAACAGCAGGTCGTGAGACGAATCTGCCTTGATAGGTGAGGGACGTCATTTCATCTCATAGGAAATCCGACGCCGCTTGAAAATGAGAAAGCTCATTTGTCGAAACTGAATGTTCACGACCGGGACCAGATGATGTGGATGCTATGACCTGCCTCTTGCGGCTTTGGGATTGTGGAGCCGGCCACGCCGTTGTGCCGTTATTGCCATCTTGCCGCGTAATGATCCTCGAGCTTCGCACCTGTGTCGCCTCGATTGTCATAACAGTCGAATTCCGAGGCACTTGTATTCTTGATCAAATCTATGCTTATAACAATGCACGAATCATGCTGAACGAAGTGGTGGTCCTTGTAAATTAGCATGTGCTTACTGAACTAGCGAATTTGAAGTCGCCTATGACTTCTAAAATTCCCGAAGCAAACATGTCATATAATAAGCATGAAGCTTACTGAAATCGCGTTGACCATGGCAAAATCCTCGGCGAAGAACTTTTGCCCAGTACTAAGTACTTACCATGTAGCCGAGAGCTTATGCCTAATACGCAACGGGTGCCAGCCGTCCTGAAGGATTTGAATAGGCCTGAACGTGTGTTGGTGCCTTTTGTGTAGTAGGTGACGACTGACGACACTACCGATGTCTTGGATTGCAACACATTCCGATTTCCAATCAGTGTCTGGTCGAGTGTGATCAAGCTGACGACACAAAACGGTCGGTCTTCTTTTGGTTGTGACTTGAGCTCTTTGTGCCCTTTGCAAAACTCCCAATTTTGGTGGCAGCAGGTTTTCGACCGACTTCCTCGACTTCTGCTCCTAATTTTCCTTAGGGTTCGCGTCGCTGGCCAACACTCTGAGGGTCTCGAGACATTTTCAGGATAGGTGGAATGTGTCAGTTTGGAGAAATGCTGTCCCCACAGTGTACATGCCACATGTCTCATTCTGATCGTCGCAGTGTATACAATAACCCACCAACGCCTACGCTGAAAACAAATACACAACCCAGATCCTTCTTACCCGAGCGGAGACAAGCCTCCTCTAAACGGCTTCTGTGCCTTCGTGAGCTTGGCATCGTCGACTCTCCACACACCCTTAGTCTTTGAATCGTTCAACTGCCAACTCGTGCCCTGCGCCAGCTTGTGGAAGACATCGTGCTCACTACCCTCCTGGCTGGTGAACAGCAACGGCTCCCACGTTTCGCCCTTCGCCTTCTCCTCCGCGCGCATCCGCCTCTGTGCCTGCTCCAGCTTCGACTTCTCCGCGACCGTCGTCCCGAAATCGCCACGGTCCAGCGCATTCATCACACCGCCCCAGGCCTTGCGTGACTCCCATGGATCCTGCTCGTCCACGGGAGCAATGTCCATTGGCGCGGGCCTATTCTCGACAGCGTCGACGTCATACTTCTCGAGAATGTCGCCGGTCTTGCTGTCCTTGACCGTCCAGCCTTCGCTCCACGACCCAGCCATCTCGTAGATGGGGGTCTTCTTCGGGTCGTCTTTACGGTACATTTTGGCTTCGAATGTGTTCTTCTTGCCTCGGAACACGCCGGCTCCGGTAAAGGTCATTTCGCTTACGTAGCCTGAGCTGGAGACAATGGTGTACGTGCCCAGGACCTCAGGGTATAGACGACCGGAGAGGAAGCCCCGCACCTTCACGTCAGGCAGGGGCACCAGGTACTGCTCGTTGTACTTTTCGATAGACACAATGGCGTGCCCGACCTGGCGAATATCAACGCTCGAGCTGAACGTCATCTCCACACGCGCATAGCCATCGGCCCGGATCCCATGCTCCTCATCAATGATAGCCATAGCCGTGATAGGAGGATGATGGCTGACCTGCTCAGCGACAAGGCGAGTCGAAGCCGGCTTGCCATCACCGCTGCTCATGCCTAGGCCCAAGCCATTTTTCTTGTCCGTCGATTTCTTGGAGTTCGGCACATGTGTCCAGGATGCGAGGAACAGCTCTCCTAGGAAAGCGTTCAGAGGCTTCTTGATGCTAACGGTGGGCGAACCTGCAACGTAGAATTGGCTGCGCATGGCAATGAGGATCATGCGCAAGACAAGCAGGCTACGCTTTGCCTCGTCGGGCTCGAGAGCTGGCGCCGCGAACACTCCTGGGCGTTGGGACCAGCAGTGGCCGACTTCCACGACCGATGAGGGGGCCAGGAAGAAGGGTGGTGCGGTGACATTGGAGAGATCTCCTGATACAGAAGACAGAAACTGTGGGTGAGGACTATCGTTAGTTATTGCGACTGGATTCTCTAAGAAAAGCCAGATTTTCGTTCCTCGACGATTGTTGTGTGCTGCAGCGCTGGAAAATTATGTCACTGCACTATTTTGGTGACACTTACTCGGACAAGATCGCGGAATCTTGATGACATCGAGACATTTCTGGGGCTCGTTGTGTGTGAATTCTTGGGCTGATCGTGTGGGGTGTGGTGCATGTTATGGCTCGGATTCCAGGGCCCCGTGGGGGAAGGCAGACCTCCGACTTCGAGACTCATGATGAATGATTTTGCCTGATTTCCAGTGACAATCTTAGGCTTTCGCAATATTCTCGCGCTATCAATCGCGGTGAACTTGAGAAAACAGTGAGGTATTCAGCGTCGAATGAGTCGTTGGCTAGATTAGTGTGGATGAGTGTCGTCCGTGGCCTGCAGGAGAGCTTAGAATGAGTCTTTAGTTTCAACGACAAAAGTCGAATTAGTATAGATGCCCTAGGCAGACAGGAAATGGTTAGAGGGACAATCGTCTTTATGAACATGGCCCAAACAAAGTAGGGGTTTTCTGGAGATAATAGCGTTTCACGACTGTCCCAGCTGTGTCCTGAACTGTGTGACATTCTCACTGGCCCGCTTGGAATCACATGCCAAAAACGACTCGCGTCGCAGCTGTGGGACCCTTGTCTCCTGCAGTGGAAACAACTGCTTCCGATGCACATCTTCAGAGTCTATCTCCCGTTACGGCCCGGCGGAACTCACCTAACCCACTTATGCAACTGCAGCATGTTGACTATCGTCCACAGCGTCTTTGAGGCATCGCTGATTAGTCCGTCGCGCATGCCTAGTCATGCGCGGTCAAGGGATGTTATGCGCTGAGGATCACACTGAGGCTCGAGAAGTTCGACATTGAGAAAGCTTCTGACCAAGTACGCAGGCAAGCTAACGCAGGCAAGCTAAAAGACGTTGGAGCTCGCTAATCTGCCGGTGCCGTTGCGTTCCGAGCTTGCTCCGGATGGGGCCGCGTCCGGTAGCGGCGTGATCAAGTCACACCGCCCGGCTGCTCATGCCCGGTGCAGGGACATCGGTGCCACTGTCGAAGCCTGCCTGCTAATGACCATATCTAGGTAGTTTTGTGACCTTATCGACTAGTTCTGTGCTATCGTTTATGGTCCTTTCCAGGTCCGGACCATTAACTGCAAGGCAATTAGCCGCCTTCGTGGTACTTGTCTGCAAAGATGCTTGCGGGAGGCTTGGCCACATGACAACGGATCGAAATAGTGTATTATGAGGTTGCTGGGGCATCAGAGATTGAGTGGCAGGATGTTTTCTGAACGGCCTGATACCGCAATACATCACCATGAGCTGCAGAGGTCTCTGTCAAAAGCCTTGACCGAGGAGCACAAGGGAGTACATATAGACCTGGCTATCCCAGAGGTGATTGTCCTAAAGAGCAATCCTACGGACGATGCTAAAACCAGTACCAGGTGGTAGCACTGGAGACCTCGTTAGATGGTTTGCAATAGAGTGGAGCAGGGGGTCAAGTTTGACGGCGACGTCAGTATAGGACTGCCACTCAAGCTATCACCTTGGGTATAGTGAGTTTCTTCTCCTGCAAGCAGCTTCGGTGGCCAAGCATGGTGGGTCGATGTCAGACATAGTACCGAGCAGTGTCACGCGCCTGCATATTCAGCAACCTTGGAAGCATAGGATGTCCGGAGAGGCTGGACAGAGCACGGAGCGCTGTTTTGTCAGCCTGAAAGCTATGGTTCCCTCGAGAAAAGACCATAGGCAAACGAAGGCCCCTTGCCAAAATCATTGACGAAAGGACACAGAGATGTGGCCAGAGGTGACGATCCCAAAGTGGGTATCCTCCAGACGATGACCCCCGATTCCAGGCGAAGCACTACTACTCACAGTACCTATCTTGGCGTCGAGTGGAATATGTGGTCAAACTTTTTGGCAACCGTGCTGTCCACCAAACACTGAGTACCCGCTGCTTTTTTTTTTTCAGTCTATACAGCTGCCTCGATGCTCTGACTTGCGAACCAGACTTTCCTCGCTCATCCAACTCCACAGACGAACCCGTGCTCAAGTCCTCGTCTTAAATCCACTGCACGTCAGGTCAGTAACGACCTGACCATGGGCAACGATAATTCCTCAGGAACGAGCTGCGGGTAATTATTATGCGTTGCTGTCAGCCCGTAAAGTCTGCCTGGTGGACGACAGCGACTGCGCGAGGCTGTGGAAAAGAAAGGCCGGAGGAGCTTACTCGGGCCTCGGATACTTGTTTGGCTTGCGTATGCTACTAACAACTTCCTGGGCAGGCTTTGAAAGTAATCCAGACGAGAGCGCGTTGACCAACATGGGGTCCGAGGAGCACAGCGCGCGCCAGTCCTTCCTTAGTAAATGCCTCGACCGTCGGCGTATTTCCGATTCGTCTTGCAAAGCTCATCCACATTGTGTTGCGAAAAGGATGCTGGTTGCTGTCTGCGAGTGGCACTCTACAAGCTGACACAGTTCTGGGTCTTTGATATTGGCAGCCGCGCAGGTTCCTGCAGAGACGCCCAATTTCAACAGTCACGTTGCGAGCGGTGGTGCTTGATGATATTTGCATGTTCTATCTAGTTGAGAAATGCATAGCTAAATCGACTGTTGCCAATCCGTGCTGATCCAGTATCACTTCAACCCTACCAAATCTGCGTCTAGCTGTAGAGAAGCCCCGTGATGATGCGCCAGATGTGCCTTGTGTGGAAATAACGTGGTGTGAGGATAATTTGGACGAACCGGCCCATGTCGTGTATCCAGAATCGAGGTAATGCACTGGAAAAATGTAGTGATCCCCGAGATGTATCCTGTATAATGACCGCCAGTGCAAAAACAAGTCGTCCAAATGCTTTGTGCAACCTCGGTCGACCCAAACCCACTCTGATACCATTACCCTTTCCCCTTGACCGTCTGTACTACCTCACACGACCTCACGAGTCCTCAAACGTCCTCATCTCCTCCTCTTGGAACCCCTCCGTCCCAGATCCCTATCTCTCTCCTTCTCCTTTATCATCGCAGGCTCTGGCACGGGGCTTTTCAACGCCCCCAATGCCGCAGCTCCCAACGCCGCCTGCGCAACCTTCACACCCGCATTCGGCTTCCCCATAGCTCCCACCGCAGCCGAAACACCCGCCGTGAGCGCAGCCTGCGCCGCAGTGGTGAATCGCGGATCTGATAGGAATGCAAAGCTGCTCCTGCGGCTCTTTGGTGTCGCTGCGGTTGCCTCTGCTGCATTACGCTTGCTGTTGCGCCCTTTCGTAGGCGCTGAGTGCGCCGACGCCCTGCTGCTCCCGCTGTACTGTGTGCGCGCGTCCCGATCCCGGTACCGCGTCGAGCGATCATCGTCGTCGTCTTTATGATCCCGATGACGCGTCGACCTGTCGTCCTCGTCATTCTTTCGGTCCTTGTGCCGCGTAGACTTGTCACCATCGTCATCGTCGTCACGCCTGCGACGGTGGTGGTGCCGGCTGGATTTATCCTTGCGGTCCCGTGGTGGTGAGGACGACTGCGAGTAGCGTCTGTGTCGTCGGGGCTTGTCCTCGCGGAAGTTTGGTGTAGTCTTGGCTGAGTTCATTGGTGGCCGTTGGGGCCGGCCACGGTCGGCGCGTGGTGGGTAGCGAGCTTCTTTGTGCTCGCGGGGAGAGCGCCGGTCATGACGGTCGTCCCGGTCCAAATCATGAGTCCGGGTGCCGGATGTGCCCCGGGACTTGCGGCCGGAGCGGTGCCCGTCATGGTCTTGCTCGCGGTGATGGTCCTTGTCCCCGGATAGCTCCGCTTCGTCGTCTGATGGTGGCGTGTATGGCCGGTCGTTGTGGCGGGTAGATAGACGGTCTTTATCCTGGGGCGTTTTGGCACGGTCCTTGCCTCGTGAGGAGCCCGCGTCGGAAGGAGTTGGTGTTGTGTTCTGAACGGGGTCGAGTCGGATGTGAGGGTATGATTTCGTCCCCTTGTCGTCTTCGATGTCTGGAGACACATATTCATATTTGCCATCCAACCAGTCTGTCACATTGGACTGACCTCTGTTAAAGTTGGGTTTGGACATGATGGATGTGGGTTTTTATTCAAGCCAGGACTACTCTAGAAAGTAACTTTGTTGACTAGAGAGTGGATTATAAAAATACAACCATCACGGCAACCAGCAACTGAAGAGGAACAGAGGGTCCTCGTGGCGTTAATATAGGCGCAGCCCCAAGGCACTCGTGCTGCATGCAGCGGCCCACAGCGCCGCGTGAACAGGCAGCGAGGCTCGGCTTGGCAAGGCCACACCACAGCTGATGACTGATCAGGTGCCAGTGAGTGGGAGGTCTCCGGAGCAGGCCACCCAATCGTGTAGAATATGACTCGTCACGAATCTGGGGAAGAGTACAGGTTTGTGATGAAAAAGGGTGGTGGAGCTTCTTGGTTTCTTGGGTTTGGCTTCTCGATGATGGTTATTTGCGAGCCGCCGCGGGAAAATAAAGGTATGAGAGTGGAGGCAGACGAGTCAAGCTGAAGCGCATCAGCTATTTGCAGATAATGTCTGTTTTTATCATATACCATCAACTCGACCTGAATAACCCAGTCCTCTATCGGCATGGTCCAAGTGATGTGCGGCTTCGTAAATCGGGTCTGTGCTCGGTAACGTAAGGGTCGTATTCAAGTGTGCCCCCTCCACGGCGGCGTCCGTCCTGAAGCGTGATAGAAGGACCCTGAAAGCAGCAGGACCCGCTACGCAAGTAAATAGCTTGACCGGGATGGTATTGGCTGGCGTAGTGAGCACTCGCAGCACTCGCTTGAATGATGGCTGTCAAAGTTTTCACAAACCCCGAGCATCAGGGCGTGGACAACGATATCCTCTGCACAGCCCTCCCGATTCGATGGTGGCTTTCGAAGGAGAAGTGGGATGGATGGAGGGATGACGAGGGCCGGTGATCCCCGTCAGCTGTGGCAGCCAAGACGCCGTCGTTTGGTGCAGCCACTCGCCACCTAAAGTCTAGCGATGTCTCCAGTGTAACATGAGATCATAGCATGAGAGGCGTTCTCACTGGAACCTGAGCTATGAGGTGTACTTGCCATGCGGCCATGCGATCGTGGAGATGATTGCGATTTTAATATAGCATGGCGATCTTGCCGTCTACGATACGTGACACACAGTGCCACATCTAGAAGAAGAATTAAGAGGTGGCAGGGAAAGATGCGAAAGTATCGCAGCACCGAAGCTTCGCCAACTTGAGAACCCAACTCTACGACAAGAGATCGACTCTCTTTTACGTTGGCCCAGAGTCTGAAGCCGTGAGTGTAATACTATGTAGTATTGTCGATACATATTAATGTATCTTTCTTATAATTACGATTTGCACAGATCAAAAACTTGATGAGTCGAAACATACGCCGAGAAGCTTGCGAATGTGTGGCGGATGTGGTCTGCATCCCTTCCACACATCTGCGTCAGATGCAGGCGACCCAACGTGGCAATGTGACAGGGTGAGTGAGGCCTGCCTGTCACTAATGCACCCACTCTTTTGGGGGGGGCCTCCCTCCTACGCAAGATCCACGGCAAGTGGGTCTCCCCCGGATGTGCGTCCAGAGAGTCTAGAACGCCTGCATCTGTACAGCGAACAGACTTCCGGGAGCCGGGAAGATCCTACATGTGAGCCGCCTAAATCTGAATAGCTAATCCATGCGCGGACGTATCTTCAACGACTCTCATCTTTACTTGTGGGTGTGGTGTTGAGTCGCCAAATATGCGCCGGGTGGCTGCATTTGTCTGCTTCGGTGAGGTGACGCGTAGTTTGCGCAGAGTCATGGTGAACTGTGACCAGCCGGTGCTGTGCGCGGCAACACAGAAATGATTCCCAATCATTAATGCCAGACTCCCTCGGTCTGAGGTCATCTCGATCTATACCATCTCGTGTGGGGAGAGGCTGCAAGAGATGGTGGTTGCAAGAGATGGTGGTTGCGCCTCATTGCTTTTTCTTTCGTCTTGGCTGCCCACTTGAAAGTCACAGAAGAGATAGTGCAAGGTAGAGGAATTGGGCCGTTGATTTCCGCGATCTGACAATAGGTTGGCTGCACCGCCGGACGGCGGGGAGGAGAGAGGCCTATGCCGCGTGAGGCCCCCACAGTGAGTACGGTGCTATGAGACATCTAATGACTGCATCATCCACAGCAGCCGCTATTCACTGTTCGATGGGCATAGATTGGCCAGCTGCTCAACGCAGCTAGGCTAGACTGTTGGCACAAAATGAAGTTTTGCAGACGAAGTGGCAGATCGTGCAAATCATCGTCTCTGGCAGTGAAGTCCAATGCAGGAACTCTCGCATCTAGACTCAACTAAGCCAGCAGTCGCATCATATGCATTTCTATGTCGATCTCGGAGACAACGTACCTGAAGACAGATTTGGGCATCAAGCGCTGTGGGGGTGTATGAGATGTGCTTGGTAAATCTCGGGCACTAGTCCGTTGACTCTGACGACCTCCCTCCACCCCCATGCCTTGTTTCTGTCTTCTGGGATCTAGATCATATCTCAAGACCTTGTTTGGCTGATTCCAGGTAGCACTTGAAACCTTGGCTGTGTCCCACCAAACTCGATGAAGTCGTTACTAGACTCTGACTTTGGAACAGAAATCCTTCTTTCTTCTATTTTCCTCTTCGTTGTTTTCCGCGCTCTGGTTATGAGATATGTAGTGCAATTAGGGATCCATCGCGATGCCTCAGACGAGGGACAAGATGGTGCATAATCACAAATGTCCTCCGTGTGGATAGACAATTGCTAAAGAGTGTACAAGATTTGCTTCTCCCAAGGTGTAGAAAATGTGGGTAAAAGCGGTAGATTCAGAGGTTCTAGCTACAGGCCCCTCAAGGGGGGCACCCACTGTTTATAACTAGAGCAAATCCTCTTATCAAACATTTAGCCAGTATTGGATCTGGCTAGTAGCTAGTTAGCTGACCTAAAGAGGTCAAAGCTCACAGTGATGACCAGTACGTATTTCCACACAAGGTTCTTTCCTGTCACAGAACCGTTGTCACCTTTTCCCCAACCGCATCCCCCTCAGCAACACACAGAGCACTTGTGCATCTTAGCCATACGCAACCGGTTCTCAGTGAACTTCACGAAATACCTAAAGAGTACTATCTACCAAATACACATCACCCAAAAGCGTCCCTCCCGCAGCAGTTACGTTTGTCGTAGTGGCTTGCAGCAGGAAGCTTTCGTGCAAAGACGAATACGGATCACCGATGTCAACCACCTAGAATCACATCGCGTATTAGCAGCTGCGCCAAGAAGAAGGAGTAGCTGCTCAACGTCCAAAGCAAGATTCCAACAACGTCATACTCACAACTCTGCCAATCACCCCGCGCGAGCCACTTCCCACCCCAGTATTACGCAAGACGAATTCATAACCGTCATCCGTCATCCCATAGTTCACAGAGTCGTACAAGAAGTAGTCCACGAAGTTCGACGAGGTGCTCGTTCCGCCAGTGATCTTACCGTTCAAGAGCGGTCCCTGGACGGTGCCGCCAACGTTGACTTGAATACCGAAAGTGCTGTCTGAATCGGGCGGTTGAATCCGTGGTGGAAAGGCGGTAAGATGGAGGGTGAAAGTGAAGGCTGGCGTGATGGCGAAGGGGATGATCGGAGCAGGAGGGTGGCCTCCACTAGCAACGTCCCGGCTCTCGGGAACCAGGAGTGCTGATGAGAGGGGGCTCAGTGCGAGGAGGAAGAGGGCGAGCATTTTTGATATATTGCCGTTCCTTGATCGTGTCTTTGGAGAGTACTTGACGGGAAAGCTGAGTGTTCGAGTGTTAAGAGATGAGACGGGATGTGATCTGAGTGGGACTCCAACGTCTATCGACAAAAGCTTGGAACTCAGAGAGGCTTTATACTTTATCCCCTGTTCCTATGAGTCTGTTCTCCAGTACTCAGCTAACATGTTTCTCCATTTTTTTTCATTTTTTTTTTTCTTCCCTCGATCGTCTTCGCAATGAGGGTTCAAACTCCAGTCAGCGCATACAAGCCACATTGATGAAGAAATCCGCTGACAGCGCCTATCGGACGTGAAGCTGAGAGACTTGCCCAGGGTGGTGTTACGCAAATCCTTATTCTTGAAAGACTGTGGAACCAATTTACATCTCTGTCTAAGCTTTATTATCGTGAAATGCGTGACAGCTGACTGCAGCATACGTCAAAGAATGCTGCACGAGGCATCAAGATGCTCAGATGTCATGCGCTGTGGATGTCTACATTGGGCACGATTACCTAGCATTTGGGCAACTTGGATGGTAAGACTGTCAGAATTAAGATGCAGCCACCACCGGCCGTCCTTTAGATGCTCTCCTTTCATTGCATCCGTCGTTCATGTTTATCAGGCTGGCTAGTCTGACCGATCATATTTCCGCATGGGCACTATATAACACGACAGAGCTTGAATATGTCTGTCAACGCCGTCCTCCGTACCTTGTTACAACATCAATGATACCAACTAGCCACTTTTAGAGGTTTGATGAATATTCGCAGTGCAAACCATATAAACCAAAGCGCCCACCGTTTCGTCACAGCGATGCTCAAAAGTCGCCGCCGACCTTCCCGCGACAAAGCGGACAGGTCATGCTTGTCTCGAGCCAAGCCCTGATAGCCTTGGTCTTGAAGCGGTGCCCACATGGCAACTCAGCTACCTTGGTACCGACTGGAATATCCTCGAGCTGAAACGCACACTCCAGCTTCTCCCCCTCCTCGACCCCCTCCCGCGGAAGGCTATCGATGATCAAGCGCCTCGCTGCCAGCGTCGCAGCGTCCTTGGGCCTGGGCAGCGGATCCGGAAAGAAACGGGACAGCGGATGCAGGAACAAGAAGGGCTCCGGATTGGTATCGCGGAGTTGTTCTCGTTTGCGGAGTTGTTCTTGTCGCCGACGATATGCTGCACTTTTCCACGGAGGCAGCAATCTAGCGACGGCGTGGAACACGTGATGTAACCCGAGTTCACGAAGACGTTCGGAGTAGGTCCGCAGATCAGCAAGCATCGCGCTCTTCTCACGCATCCGTGGGTCTATGCGGAAAGCCTGGATCCGCGAGAAGCCCCGCAAGAGGCGGATGGCCTCCCTTTTATCTTTCTCGTAGCGTTTCGGATGGAAGGCTATCTCTTCAGGCGTGTATTCTGCGGGCCTAATAGCCAACCAGGCTGCAGCTGGATTGCGCTCCGCTGTTTTTAGTGTCTCGGCTGTGTGTACTGTGTCAGAACAGTGTGGTAAATGTTATGGACAGATTGGCAGACTTGCCTGGTGATGGCCTAGATGTCGCGGGTGTGATTGTCCTGCAAGCTGAAGCTGGATCGACCTGCGGTGTTTCGGCGGCTTTGTATACGGAGTCAGAGAATGGTGAGAATTGTAACCGGTAGAGTGGTTGACTTACCTGGTGACGGCCTAGTGGCCATCTTAGATGACGATTTTGAATTCAGGTGGATGTGTGGTGAAAATGTTTGTGTGTTCTTGCTCTGCCAAGGCTGCGGAAGCTCCTGGGCAGGCGTTTGTTGTCATGGAATGGTTTGGTCGGATCCTCGTTCAACCGCAGCTAGCGCGTGGTTTTCTTTTCTAAGTTGAGAGAATATAGAACCGAAAAGCAGCGAAAGAGAAGAACTTGAACATTGGCGATAACTATATACGTTTGGGGACAGGGCCGTGCTGAAACCGTCGACTGCACCACAAACTTAGAGTGCTCTCTTGACGTTGCACTATGGCCACCAAGTGTCGAAGAAACGATTACTGCTAACGTTGTTTGATCAACTAAATGTCAGAACGCTGAAGCCGTCGACTGCACTAGAAAGTTATATTGCTCCTTGAAGCTGCACTATAGCTACTAAATGTCGAAGAAACAATTACTGCTAACGTTGTTGGAACAAACGGGACCAGACTGCTGACGGACTAGATAACGTTAAACAGCTAGTCTGGTGGTGACTCCTCTTGCTCCTGCCTACATCTCCTCTTTCAACAACGGCCGGGACCTCGAGGCCTTGTGAGCTTTGAAGTCATCGCCAAATCCACGAGTTTTCCGCACCAGGTCGCCAGCGAAACATGAACGCCCGGGTCAGTGCGACTGCTCAAGTGGATGAAAAGTCGAGAGAAAGGGACTATGGCAGTGACCGGCAAGCCTCCTGTTGTAGAGTAGTTTCTCAAAATGGCCAGGGATCAGCTAGCACTCATGAACAAGTCAGTATCGCATATGGAAAAAATCTCTTGGGATGACAACTGTCCGAGCTTTTGTTCAGCTATACAAACCAGATGGGCATCCTCTCGCGCAAAGACAGACGATGTGAGTTTTGCATCGCACGAAAGACGGAATCAAAGGTCATGCACTAAGATTTGAATGGTCACTTGTACAGACCCAGTTCAGCGCAATGACTTCTACAGTATATGTACTAAGCACTAGGTAATGGTCGTTTGTGGGATAGCCTAACATGCTAGCGTGTGCAATAGTCTGTTAGTCACGCAAAAGGTATCCCACTAGTCGTTGCTTTTCTTCTTCTTTTTTCCATCTGGTTTGGACACAGCGGGAGCTGTTGCTAGGGTGTTCTTCCTCACTCTCACATGTCTCTGTGGCAGCCACTCTGCTCGCAGGATACACGATGGCTACCATTAGCCGTGGCTACCTGCTCTCGTTACCCCAGAACAATGCAATCGATCCAACGAAAAGCCCTATGAAACCAAGCCAGGACGCTCCGACTTGCATTGCTCAGGCCCGTTCGAGAATCTCACACCGGCTGCTTCGGCTACTGTCACTTTGGGGACAGCAGCGGCCGCGAAGGCACTCTTATACCCTCGCTGTCCGGCGCCTCGAGGCTCAACACCCTGCCCGACATCGTGCGCATCACAAACACCGCCTCTCTGTATCTGCTATGAGGAGTGAAGTAGTTCCACGCCAACTCCATCTTCAGCAGCCTCGCGTTAACCAGCATCCTCTTGCCCTGTGCCGCATTCCTCCTGCTCGCCACGTTTCCTCCGTTGGCGAAAGGAAAGAGGACAGTCGAGGAAGCACAATGAAATTTAAGCCCTTTCCACTTCGGGGCTGTGCTGCTCGTGGCGCAAAGCTGTGCTGTATTTCGCGAGCACACTTGGTCTTATTTCTGCGCTGTGACACCTGGCGCTCTGCGGCGGCGGAATGTCTAGCCAATGCGTTTGGGTACGGAATATGTGAGAGGGCGGAATGGGGTGGCTGATTTCATGAGTTTGCGGATGCGTTCATGTAGAAAAGTGCATGATGTCTGCATAACATGGTGATTGGATGGAATCTGTAACAGTATCAGCTCACGTCGATATGAATCGAGGAGATTGCAAGCTCAATACAGAAATCGTGGCACGTACTTGTTGCCGGACACGCAATGCGGGGCGTGAGATGAGTGCACTAGCGAAAGTTGTTCTGATAGTTTATGATTTCCTGGCAGATGCGTATTCCTCCTCCCTGCCGTTGCCATTTCTGGAATTGATGTTATTGTTTGAGCTATCAACGATCTCTGTGAAGTAGAATATGTCCATTATGCAATCAAGTCGCGATGTGTGGATGCTTTCCGCAGTGTGCTACAGTCGGAGTGCCCGCCAAAGATTTCCCGGCGAAGCTCTATCCCACATCGCACCCAAGCCGCCACAAATAGCAGATGTTCACGCCAAACGCCAATGGTATGCGGAGCAATGCCGCTCCAAACCTTGTCCAGAGTGAAAACATCGTCATGGCAGAAGCGTCATCGACGTAGCTCATGAAATAGTAGCCGCCGTCTTGATCAGCCCATCCTTCTCCCTCATGGCGACGAAGCCCTCGCTCTCATACAGCTTCAGGATCTCGTCCCACCCGTCCCGGAAGATGTTCTTCGTCCACTCATTCATGTCGCCCAAGATCCACAGCTTCTCGTGCACAATCTTGATCTTGCCCTTGTCGTCCTCCTGCGGGTAGTACCCATTCCATTGGCGATCCAGCATCGTCGGCGGGAACGGGCTTTCGTCCCCAAACGCGTAGTTCAGAAACGCCTGCTCGGCCATCTTGTTATCGAACTTGCTCGTGTCCTGGCTCTCGCGCAGCAGGCGCGCGTGCATCGCCATGTTAGGCTCAAGCACGACTACGCCGACGTTGATGGCGCCCTTGGTGCCGTAGCCGGCGTACACGTAGTCGCAGATCTCGGCCTGGTGCGCCTTGTCCGCGGCGGGCAGCAGCGCGGGCTTGCACTTCTGGCGCGGCGCCACCTTCTCGCTGAAGAGCCCGTCGATGTTCGCCACGGGGAAGGCGTCGAGGTCGAGGAAGATGACGCGCTTGAAGTCGGTCTGGGCCCAGATGTTGAGCTTGGAGAAGAGGTCCTTCCAGCGCGCGAAGGGGAAGCCGCTGCCGTCGGGGTCGGCGGGCGGGTCCCACGGCACGAGCTCGAGCTCGCGCACGATGGCGCCTTGGGCACGCAGGATGTCGCGCTGCTCCGCGGGTATGAAGGGCGCGACGAAGACGACGATGGGGTAGCTGGCGGAGCGCGACTTGGGGTCCCACAGCAGGCGGTAGACGAGCTGCTGCGCGGAGAGGAAGTAGGGGTCGTGGATGGAGTTGTTGCGCGTCGAGAGGTAGGTTGCGAAGCCGTACTGGCCGGCGCCTTTGTCGTTGTGGGGCGCGTACTGGATCAGGGTGGAGATGGGCAGGCGGACCTGGCGGTATTCGACGAGGTCTTGTTGGAAGGGGTACTTGATCTCGTTGAAGGCGGTGGCGGAGCCATCGGGGGCGTGGTTGTCTGTCGCGACGCCGGGAAAGCCGCCGGTATTCGTGTCGGCGGGCTTGGAGTCTGGAATTGGGTCTTTGAAGGCGCCGGTCGCGGGTTTTGGGGAGCCAGGCCAGTGGAAGACGGAGGTGGGTTGCGTTTCGCTGCTGCCAAGGCCTGCTATGCTGAGGAGATCGGAGTGGTAGTAGATGACCAATGCTGTGGCCAGCGCGAGGAGGAAGACCCTCGCGAGCCGTGACATCTGCTGTGTATGTCAATGAGCCGAGAGGTACGTCAAGCTTTACGGGGAATAACAGTGCGCTGTCGCAGCTCCGAGCCGGCGAGCCGCGCAGAGAGGTGAGGTCGACGACGATTGCCTTACCATTTTCAGCTGCTGTGTTTGAGCTGGAGCAATGCAGCAGCGCGGATGGCGAGCTCAATCAAGGGCAATCCAAATGAGTGACTGTGCAGCGGCTGTCGCGATGGAAACCGGAAGGTGACACACGCATCTCTTTTGGGCGAGCGAGCAACCAAAGCAAGAAGAGGAACGGGCGTGTCGTTGGGCAGTGCGCAGCAGCAGGTGTGCCAGGGTTCAGAAGAGACGCGCCAGTCGCATTTCTGCGTGGTAAGGTGGTCGATCACTGGTGACTCGAGCTGGGCGGGCAGGCGGGCCAAGCAAACGCTTTCGGGCTTCATGCCATTCCACGTTCCATCGCGCGCTTGAGGGGCTTTCCCTGCAGATGCCGACCGACCTTCTTGTTCCGGATTTAGTCGCCTTCGAAGGCTGTTTGTCTTCGGAATGCTACGTCATTGCTGAAAGCACATGTGCAGTATGCAGCTCACAATTACACGAGGAGGATGGACTCCCAATAACGACGTTGCGGCCTTCACTTTGTACTGCTCAATCAGTTGAGAGAAGACTTCCATTGGGGCCTGTCTCAAATGCGTAGATACTATAACGCCATTCATGCGGCTGGAGGCTAGAGCTTCTTTTCGGAACAACTTCTAGCCTAGGCCAAGCGTCTAGAACAACACCCGCGATGCAACCATATCGTGCCATACATATTAGGGGAAAAGGGTATCATGTCTGTGCACTCGTCGGAGTCGTTGCCGCCGAACAGAGTAACAGTGCCATAGCGGATTGCCTGGCATCGAATTCCAAGGGCGTCGAGCTGCGGACACACAAGCCATGCTGCGTCCATCATAACATTCAATCCGTCCACAGCGTGAGTCTTTGGGACGAATACACAACTCCCCAACGACTCGTCCACCTCCAAACGCCTTGGCTCAAGATCCAGGTGACGAGTCGATGAAGTTGTCCGACTGCGTGTGCTGCTCCGACTGCGTCTGCGGGAAGGCGACGATGCCGGCGATGATAGCAGCGACAATCAGGCCCAGCGAGATGAACCACCAGATGATGCCCAGCACACGCCCACTGCTGACACAGAAGCACAAGCAGAGCCCGCTGCTCTTGGCCTTCTTCGCCAGCTGGTACGAGTCCGAGCCCTCCACGCTACGGAAGATGCAGTCGTCCGCGATGTCCCACACGCTGTATGTCGATGTCAAGGTGCCAACAAAGAGCTGCAGGAGAGATTCGAGTCAGCGACCAGGTGAGTCCAGCAGAAGAAACGATAAGCACTTACAATGTAGTACCGCAACGCCTCCGAGTCCGCAATAAACCAGCACGCAACCATTGCGCCCGAGTTCAGCCCAATAATCAACGGCGCCAACCACTTCCGCTCGCCGTCCTTCATCTGCACATGCGTGACGCGAATCACCGCCCACCAAATCAGCAACAAAAACAGCACCCCCAGCACCAAACTGGCAACCTTGCTCGCCACGATATCGAACCCGCAAAAGATCAAGAGCGCCCCGAACAAGCTACTCCCCAGATACCCCGCGGGGTACGTGATGCCCGGCACGCCGCCCTGCATCTGCGTCGCGCCGCCCTCATTGATGTCCAGCGTGATGTATTTCACCGTGCCGCACGTGAGCTTGCACGCCAGCGCGTGGCCGAGCTCGTGGAAGGCGACGGCCTGCCATTTGAACGGCTTGAGGATGTTGCGCACGAACTTTATCGGGAAGTACCACAGGATGGCGATGGCGAGCACGTAGCCGCAGAAGACGCCGATGGTGATTTTCTGGGCGTCCGAGGTGATGGCGAGGGAGTTGCGGCGGAGGATGAAGGTTGGGCCGGCGGCGATCAGGAGGGCGCGCGCGGCTGGTGGGGGGAGGGTCGGTGCCATTGTTGGCGCGGGTTATTGGAGGAGAGGATCGATGGAGGGTGGGTTTGCTCGCGGCTCTGGTTTGTGGAAGTCGTCCTCGTTGTCCCGTCGTAGTGGTGATTGTGTAGTCGTATCGTGACTTGACTCGTGGTGTGTATGTATCGTGGGAAAACGAGCGTCGTCGAAAGTCGGTCAAGTGATGGGCGGATCGGCCTCAAACCATAAATATGCGCAGCATCGACAAAATAACGTGGCGTGTTCGTCGTCGTCGCCGTCGCCGTCGTCGTTAGTTCGTATGTTCAAAAGAGAAGGAGAAAGAAAAAAAACCCAAAAAACCGGCAGGCCGTGAAGATCAGAGGCAGGGAAAAATTGAAAGGAAGGTGGCTATGCGAGCGGAAAGGCTCGTGGGGTGACGCGGTTGGCATGCGAACCCATTGACCTGCTTTGGGGGTTTCAAGTGGGGACTGCCGGGACCTGTCTGCAGGGGTTCC
Source organism: Plenodomus libanotidis (assembly GCA_022609195.1). Classification (NCBI taxonomy): domain Eukaryota; kingdom Fungi; phylum Ascomycota; class Dothideomycetes; order Pleosporales; family Leptosphaeriaceae; genus Plenodomus; species Plenodomus libanotidis. Next base: position 530,777 of record JAGKQA010000004.1, read on the forward strand.
TGCCCGCTGCAACCGCTGCAATGGCGTGGCTTGGGGGCTTGGCTTTGTAGACCCGTCACGCTATTTTTAGTATCCGCGCCTTGGACGACATCTTCAGTCACACAATCACACAATGTACGGAGTGATTTGCACTTTGTACCGGGTGTACTTTATAGTAGTCTTGCTTCCGATGGTTTCTGTGCAAAACAATCTATCTTAACCGAAGTTTCCCCCAAGTAATGGTGCAGTGGGCACTCAATTTGAGGCATGTCGTTGCTCTTTAGTACAGTCCGGCCCATAGATCCCGGCCATACTAAATCGCCCGCCCTCACCAAAACTTCACTACTTGTAGCACCCACCAATAAATGAATACGTGTTGGATAAATAAAAGAAAAACAGGATTTTGATGCTAAGAATCAGCTTAATCATTGTATCTAGACGGCTTTTGAACTGCGCGGCCGCTGCGCGTAGCTCGTGACTCTCGAACCAGCGACTGTGGGACCTCCTATTCCTCACTAGAAACAGCCTCACTGCTCACACCCTCAAGCTCACCACTCTGGCTGATATCCGCAGAATTGCTAGAGCATTCACCCCCAGGGTCATCAGATGGCTCATCTAAAGCCTCCTTACGGTTCATACCCTTAGCCGCAAGGTCTGCGACCTTCTAGAACCGCTAGTTTGGATTAGGGATGGCCCTACGCTTTTTGCCCTCAGTGAGAGCCTTAATCTGAGCCTTCCAACCCTCAATCTCACGATCTTTAATGATATTTTGTACCATAAGATCGTCCTGCTCGTTCGCAATCTTTCGGAGTTTGCGTCTCTCATCATAGTCTCTACCGCGGCCTATTTGAGTATTGAAATCTGCAGTGACAGTCTCACTGCCAGAGTCATCGTCCAAGGAGTGATCCATCTAGCTAGCCTTGCGTTTCTCTGTATCCTATTGAATTTCAGGGTGTTGGAGGGCCTTTGCGCGAGAAAGGGGGAAGTTTCCGGTATGCTTCCAGCCTCCTTTAATAACCCTAGGCGTAAGAGCAGCGCGGGCTTTAATAAGGCACTTCATAAACTCAATCTTGCCCACAGGGCTTGTATCGTATAATGAAGAAAGGCCGCCCAAGGCCTTGCGATAAGCTACTTTGAGCACCGCAAAAGGACCATTATCCCAGGGCTGCAGGCCGTGGCTAGTGTGGGCTGGTAGGAAGCACAAATATACGTTGTTAAGGAAGGATGAGGCTTTAAACTCAGGCTACCCACATTATTAGTTCAAAATTCCACCACTAATCCAAACCTCACTAGACTGCAGATCTGAGTTATTCATACCGAAGTATGGCTTTTGTAACCGTCAAGTATAAGCAAGACTGCTTTATCTTGATGCTTACTACATATCTGGTCCATCTAAGGCACGAAGACGTCCTCAAGCCACGCAATAGCGATTTCGTTAGGTATCCACCCATTAGACTAGTGATGACCTGCCAATCAGGTATCTCCTTAGCCATCTAGCCCTCAAACCACTGTCCTTATGCTGCTTTGTCCTTATAAATGATACCAGGGTCGAGCAGATATCCATTAGCACAACAGGCCTCAATGAGAGTAACCCAGGCGCGGTCTTGTGTGCATTTGATTTGAGTTTTCTTAGTCTCCGTGCTACTTAGGACTAGAGACTCAATACCTATTTGAATCTTATTAGTATAGGCTTTAAATAGGCGGTTATTTTCATATACTTACCAAAACCCGACGTAATGCCGCCCTCATCCACATTCATAGTAAGCGCGGGTTCAACCCAGCCAAAATTACTCTCCCATATATCAAAGTACTAATTAACTCCTTTGGGGGTAAAGGCGTCGAATCGAACTAACTCCTAGACGTTTCCGAGCTTCGTGTATATTCTAGTCTTATAGCAGCGTCGAAACTGCTGCACCTATTTGTGCCCGAGTGGCTTCACATCTCCCTTAGCCTCAAGAAGCTTCAAAACGACAGCTCTCACAGCACCTACAGTAGGCGCGTAACCTATAATCTCGTAATGAAGTATTCAGGCGACAATTCGGTCTTCCTCAGCACCTAAAATACGCTATTTTACTCCATTGGACTCCTTCTTTAGGTTGTGCTTCATCTCCAGGCGATCTGACAGAGTCTAATAAGGAATAGCCCATTTCCTAGCTGCAGCGCGCAAACCAAGACCGCCATTAGCCATATCAAGTATAGCATTGTCTATATCAGACTCGGTATAGCCCTTAAACAGCATTATGGCAGTGGGTGGGTGGTGTAAACAGTCGCCTATAGTAGTAAATATCATATGCGTCTAACGCGACTTTAGGTGGCCAGTGGCTTGAAACCCTAACCCCAGGGGCCTACAGGCGTAAACACGTCACATATATTTTGATTATCTACCTCCTAGCTACTTAAAAAGCAAGAACTAGCACGAACGGACTTTCCAGGCTAGAGTTCTAAGTCATTCAAGCAGTAGTGTTTTGGTGAGAGCACGCGATATAGTATGGCCGGGATCTACGGGCCGGACTATACCTAGGTAGTCTCGAGCAAATACAGAGTCCTCTCCTTGAGAGCAGTAAGATCCGCTCATCGCCACGGAACTTGGTACTTGGGAGTATATAAAGAAGCGAACTGAGTAGGTGCTGCTCAAAAATGGGAAGAGAGCTACAGTGTCACAAGCTTTTATTGTGCGACTACTATTCAATAGGTCGAGGTGTCTTCAGCTGCAACCGCTAATTGGACTATATAAAAAGAGACAATCGCTGCGATCTGCTAGGTATTCGGGCGACTACCAGATAGCTGTTGATGAGATACTGTCTGGAAGAATGGTCGCCTGCAGCAAGATTACAGTGTTACTTGCGGCTTGAAGAAACGACAAAGCTGGCGGTGACCTACAAGCACGTCTCGTGTATTCGATAGACGCGCAATGTAAGTCTCAAACAACTCCAGCATTTGATGCTTACCTAAAGGCCCAGCACACGTATAGAGGTAAATGTAGAGAGGAAAATCCAATGTTTGAAAACTGACTGCAGGATCGATATTTCCCGCACGAGTCGCAAGTACCGACCATAGGGAAACTCCGGGCAGCATAATGCAACTGCGGGGGAGTGCTTGGGCATGGATAACCACTCTTGGCCCGATAGGCACAGATGAATATCACGAGACATCTCCGAGATCAGCTGGGCATAACATCTTTGAATACTAACCGACCTCTAAAAGATCTGCTGCTACTGGGCAATGCGACAAACCTCACAAGCTAGCCATTGCCGTCAACTCCAGCACCTCGCAACGCGAATTCCTCCAGTACTCTCCACTTATACGAGAACCTAGCGAAAATAGGAGTCACAAGACGACGAGGTTTCCAATTTGGTGACGGCAACAACTTGTATATGCACACTATTCACTATCGCATCCCGCCCCCGAAGAAGCACATCAAACCTCAACAATGGCCACCTCCGAGCCCACAATCCTTATAATCGGCGCCGGCACCTTCGGCGTCTCCACAGCCTACCACCTCGCAAGGACCTACACCGACCCAAGCCGCGTCAGCATCGTCGACCGCGAGCCCTCACCCCCGACCGCCGCCGCCGCGATCGACACCTCGCGCATCATCCGCGCAGACTACGTCTCCCCGCTCTACTGCGCCCTCGCCAACGAGGCCCTGCACGACTGGTACTGGACGCCCGAGCTCGGGCCCTGCTTCCACAAAGTCGGCTGGCTGCTCCTCGACGAGCACGGCAGCACGCTCATCCCGCGCGTCCACGAGACGCTGCGCGCGCGGGGCACGCATATCATGCAGGACGTCCCGCTCGATGATAGTGAGACGTCGCTCTCGCGGCGCTGGGGTGGCGTGCTGGCGGGCACGGATGTGAAGGGGTTTGGGGCGGCGTATTTTAACCCGGACGCTGGGTGGGCGGATGCGGCGAGCGCGACGAGGCGGTTTTTGGAGACTGCGGTGCGGAGGGGTGTGAAGCGGGAGGTTGGGGACGTTGTGGAGTTGATTGTAAATTGTGAGACTGGGCAAGTTGAGGGTGCGCGCACTGCAGATGGGCGGGAGCTGAGGGCGGATAAGGTTGTGGTCGCGGCTGGGGCATGGACGAGTGCGCTGGTCGCCCCAGTGGAGGACATATTCGGCGTGACGTCTCCAGCAGAGCGTGTAGAGCGACAGGCGAGGGCGACCGCCGAAGTCTCGGCATATTATCGTGTTGGTGAGGAAATTGTGGACAACATGATCAAGAATGAAATGCCTTGCGTGATCTACGGGCAGGCGGGTGAGGTGGTCCCGCCGTGGCGGGATAATAGGCTACTGAAGTATACGAATGCTTCGGCGAAAGTGGTCAACACTGTCAAGACTGTAAAGGGCCAGAACATCTCCGTGCCGCCGGTTGGCAGAAATCAAAGAATGGTACCCGACGCGTTGAAGCGCAAGACCCAGGCTGAGCTGACCTCGAGGTTGACGCCGCAATTCACGAGCGGCGAGCCGGAGTATTGGAGGATGTGTTGGGAATCATGCACGCCTACGGAGGATCTACTTCTGTGTCGACACCCACGGATTGCGAGTCTCTACATCATTACGGGAGGCAGCTTTTGCGGATACAAGTACGTCTCACAGTCTCATTTCACCCAGTGTTACCGATTTGTGGAAAGGCTCGGAATCAAGTCACTCACAACGAATTTCAGGTTCCTGCCAAACATCGGCAAGTATATGCTAAAGGTGTTGGACAGGCAGAGCAATGGGCCGGAGAAGGACAGAGCTTGGGGCTGGAAATCCGAGGCGCAACTGGATTCTACTCCAATCTCTGGGCAGAAGGAGCTTCGGGACGTCGAGGATACTCGGGCAGCCTCTAGACTTTGACTCTGCTGAAATTTGGAGCTGCGTGGATATTCAAGGTCGTCGAACGTGGTGTCCACAGGTCGTGTAACGGTTGCTACAGTGATGAATATTCGGCCTCAAACGCACAAAACCACTGGCAAATTATTCCATCACCACCACCGATATATGGCCTTACGTATTGTTAAAATCACCCAAAGATCAAAGTGCCGGCCCGCATAGACATATTGCATATCGGATATGTACTGAACTGTATGTCTTGATAATAGGTATCTCGTGTACATCATGCGACTGTAGCAACGGCGCTTGGGGAGAGTCGCCGAGGCGATACCGACATGTTCGCCCGGTCGCTTTTTCGAATACGATTTCTTCAGTGGCAACGCCACACAAGTGTATACTTTAGAGTCCTGGAGTGTTGTAGGAACAGGCCGTGAAAAGCAGCCGCTTCTAATACATTGTGTCCTTGATCTTGTTGCTCTTCCGTCAGCAGATGCTTTGTTAGTACTTATACTTAATCTATCTATTGTACAGGTTTTACGCCTGTCAGCTTTGTAAGGTCAGATCATCGTTCAAGGTCTTGTACTGTGCCCCGGCAGTGGGACTTGGTTCCGTTCAGCTCCTTCAAGTCCGTCGGTCCTGGAGGTGTAGATGTCTCTTGCACCTGCAGGACAAGGCTACTGAGACTGGTGACTCAAGACCACGAAATGCGGCGCGCCTTGGGGACGCCAACGAGGCTTTTAGTCGCATCGGGAGAGGTAGCGTGGATGCTGAGACGGAAGACACCACGAGAGCGAGTTTCAACTAAAGGATTGAAAGTATCGTGGGTCAGAAGGATGGGCCATGGCTAGTATTTGAGCGACAAGACGGAGACTTGAAGTAACGTGAAAGGGAGAATACTTACACACCTCACTTTTTGCGAGAGCGCGTTGTAAAGAAAGTGTATTGGCAGATGCAGCCTCTACTGGGGTCTTCATGGATCCATCACACGATCAAAATTCAATTCAAGCTGTCGATTATTGCGGAGCACATATGCCGTTGGTGGCACAGCGGGACGAGCAGTCCCACCTGAAATGGAGAGGACCCCGGCCAAAGCTTCGATGTCGGATCGAGCGAAGACGAATTGACTGGAAAAATGGACTGCTCTTGATCCTGCATTCTTTCCTGAAGATAATTGAGCATAAGCTCCTGAGGAGCCCAGCTTTCAGGACCTTGACCTGCCGAATTCCTCTTCCACATTGGACCAGACTGGCTGAGCTTGCCCATCAAAATGACCCACTTTATTATGTCTAGTCTATGTCGTACTATAGGCATCTTCCTCCGGGGCGTAAAGATTGCTGTGGCGGTCTCAGTTGCTGGCATGTCGACGCCAGGCGAGGTCAATGACGCCGTGCCTGCTTTTGTGACGCGCCATGTAGGTCAATTTTGCTCAAACTCATACTCAGTTGCACCTGAGCTCGAACTCCAACTCCGCCTTGCAGTGCCGTGTCACACTGAGCAAATTGTAGCCCGCATATTGAAACCGACAACTAATACGACTTGCAAGGTATGCGCTCATCTTTTCCCGGTTTTGTTGGCTCTACGCTACCTGCCAGACACTGAGCTGAGCGTGCGCTAACATCTTTCATGTTGAAGCCCCGCCAGTGTGACTACATTCAGAAGATTTGTTCCGGCCGTCAGACCTTCTGCAACATATACATCATACTACTCCTATGGTCAATTTGGAGCCCATAGATGGAGTCCCTGAGCTGAATTTGGACAATCTGGCCCTGCTGGACGAGCGATGTCCAGGCACTGCTCCCGTGGCACTCACCGCGAAAGAAATCACAGCGTGGCCTGCTTGGCTCTATGGCGAGACGCCGAGAGACTCGGGCAGCCTAGAAAGCGCTACTGCGTGCGTGGTGATTGCGGTAGAGTTCGAGAAGGATTCGAGGGATGCTGATGCGTTTTACTTTTACTTCTACTCGTACAATCAGGGGGCAAACATCACTAAAGTCCTACCTCCATCACGTGGCCTGCTAGAGGGAAGACTCGACGAGAAGATGTACTTCGGGGATCATGTCGGGGATTGTTGGGTCACCAGCCTATGGTTTGCAAGTATGAACAAGCGGGCTCACAATGCCTGTAACTTTCGCAGTTTCCTTGTGGTGCAGCCTGCACAGCAATTGCAGTAGCACCGATTTAGCTCCAACACCAACATTTTTCAAGAAATCCCTGCTTCGTCAGGATTTATGTTGCATCCTTATCCTATCCTCATTGAGATCTGCTTCCAGAACCTGCATGACAGTGTGGTGTCCCGATCAGTGTGTGGAGAAGTATTTATTGTGTGGATAAGCATACCAAGTAAGCTGATGCATCACCTTGCAGTGAGAAGGTGATGGAGCCCACAGTTGCCATATAATTATAAGAAGTCCGTGAGTGGACTTGGTGTAGTGGTGCTCGGTGGTGTTGCACGACATTCCTTCCGCAGCAAGAGAGTTTAAGAAAGCCTTGATATATCTCCAATCTCACTATATCGCACATCATGTCTACCAATATTGTTTTGCCGGACTTAGAGCTCAAGTGGCAGTGGTACCGCTCCATCAACCCCTCACTAATAAAATACCTGCCGCTGCCCCGTACGGTTGATTTAGGTACCCAGGAGGGAAAATACCGGTTTTCATTTTTACCGTTTTGACACAATACACGCCAGGAGATTCTGGAGGGTGGGTGGGTGATCAGGTGGTTCTTGTCTTGTATTTCGCATTGGCTTTCCCAGCCGTCTCCGACCATGCGTGCACTCATTCTCTCACTCAATTGTTGGCCACTGGACCTTGTCCGCTCTAATTCATTACCTTCCGGGTCATCCTGAGCTCTATTCGCTTTCGAGGATACCAGAAGGGTTGTGCCTTTTTACACATTGGCCAGTCTCATCAATATGGAGCATTTGCGTTGCCTGGGTTTCATCTCTAGCGAATTGGGAAGAGTGGTGTGTTCTGAGAAGAGAATTTCGCATATTGCCACTGTGTGGGAAAAGGGCGGACAGGAGTGCCAGGCTATATAGGTCCGGGCTTGGTTAGTAGATGTTGTCTGCCATCGGTGTGAAAGACTCAACTGCTAATTGTAATTTCGTCATTGTATAGGCTGGGGATCTTTGTATCACAACAGAATAATCATGGATGTGTCTGTACGATGCAATGAACCTCGTGTGGGCACTACACAGCCATTGCATTCCTTGGGAATCTACATACAATGCAGCTCTCTATTTTTGTGTTCAATTCTCTATGCGTTGCCTAATCAAAGCTATAAACATATGTCCGTCAAGCAGTCCCACTTGATAGTTTCGGAGCAGGTGACCCCATTGTCCGTATCATGGACAGTAATAACGGTGGCATCCGCAACGTCACAGGTATACAACCCATAACTACCTTCACTGCTCGACCCATCGACCAGCTTCCCATCAATAGTAAAGGTGCTCGTCTGATCGCAGAATTTGGCTTTGGTCCCGCTGACCATGCCCCCCTTGTTGTACGTCCCCGAGATCTGCACTAGATCCGCGTCGTCCACCAGTGGCTGCACGCCCATAAAATCCCATTCCCCGTTCGAGTCACACGTCTGGCCTACAGGACAGATGGAACTCTCGCACGTCACGTACACAATGCTGTAGCCCGTGGCAGTGGCACTGGGTGTGGATGTCGTCTTGCTCGTTGTCGTCGTCGTCGTCGATGTTGGCGTGATGGTGCTCACGGTAAGCGGTGGATCCGCCGCGCAGATGAGAAATGTCGACTTGGCCGCGTTGGTCTTGGTGGAAAGACTAACGCCAAAACCACCATCGCAAGTACAGTACGTGCTTGCACTAGTTGTCGCGAGATCGCACGACGTGGCAGAGATAGCGGTGGCGGTGCTGGTCTTGGAGGTTGTTGAGGTCACGGCGACGGACGGAGTCGTGGCTGAGGCCTGGAAGGTCGTGCCGCTGATGAGGATCGGGTCCCAGGACGTGTAACGCGGATTCAGCCACGACGCCGCAGAGCTCGCAGACGAAGACTGCGCATCCGCGGCCGAGTCGTAGTCCATGATGTTCACATAATCGGTGGGAATCACCATGTTGGCGATACCTGTGGGCGTGCATTCCTCCAAGTACGAAAAGGTAGTGCAGGTTGTGGTGCAGTCAGCCGCGGATATCGACGCGCAAGCCGTCTCGCATGCTGTGGCGGTGGTAGCTGTGGTTGTCTCGAGGGCACTAGAAGAGCACTCCTCCTCTTCTTCGTCTTCTTCCTCGTCCGGATCAGAACCATCTCCACCGCCTCCTCCGGTGACAAGACAGTCACCTGAGGACCAAGAAAATTTGCATAATTAGCCAGTTGTTTTGTTGATGCAAAACATTGCGAAATGGGAACTGCTTACCCTCACCACAACCAGGACCACACCCTTCCAGCCCACAACCGCCGCCGCAGAAGCCCAGCCCACAACCGCCATCACAGCCAAAGAAGCCGCACTCGCTGCTGCAACCAAAAATACCACAGTCATAGGAGCCGCAGCCGGTGAGGACCTTGCCAGCACTGCAACCTCCATTGGAAGGTGGGTCTCCTTTCTTCCAGCCGACCACCGGAACTGGGGTGCCAGGAGGATTGATAGAGGTCACTGTTGCCATTGGCACGATCGTCACTGCGTGGGAAGTGCCTGGAAAGGTAGCAATCAACGGTATGGCCGTGCTACTTGAGCTGGAGGAAGCGATGGCGACACCTGGTCAATGGGTCAGTCAAATTGACACTATTGGATGCTTCAGGCTTCTGGGGATATTCTCACAGTAGTATTCGTCAAGCCAGAGTCCCGAGCAGTCTGTGCCGACGGCTGGGTTCCATTCCTACGAACATTACATAATTAGGTTAACTCCTTGGCGACTCAAAGAAAAGAAAAACTAAGGGCAAACTGTAGATAAAGAGACAATTACATACATAAAACTCATCCAGAGTGATATCATACTCCTGCGCGATATCATAGCATGTGTCGTCAGACGAAACCTGGTAGAACTCGGTACAATCCGAGGCAATGCCGGTCTGGACAGCAGCAGGCGTAGACACGGTCGTTGGCCCTGACGTCCCGGTGGCCCCCGAGGCCAAACTGGCACTGTAGTCAGTATGGTACAGAGGAAAGGTTGCCTCAGTTCCTGGTAAGGTCAGCAAGGTCGAGGGAGGTGCAATGCTCTGCGTGGGACTGAAGTAGGCCGCGCCCTGTCCACTGCTAGTGACCGTGATGGGCCAGAAGGGAATCTCGCTGATCTCAAAGGGGACGATGCTGATGGTCGTGGTTTTTGTCACTGTGGATCCATCGGCGGCGCTCGAGGCGAGGGTCGTCTCATACGCAGGCCAAGTAATGGATATGGGCGTGGCAAGTGGGAAGGGCGGTAGAATGAGGGTGCAAGGCGGATCGCAGGAGATTTCGGCTGTGTCGTTGGTCCACAGGTTTGGTCCGATGTATATGTTATTTTCGCCGCCATCATTGCCATTGTCTCCGGGGTATAAATCAGTAGCCCCTGTCAGTCCGTCTAGAGATAGGGTAAGGATGACGGTTAGTAGCAGCCCTTGCTAAGATAGAGTTTGATCGCGAACTCGAAGTATTAATAAATAAACAAACAATGAGGACCTACTTGTCGCGGTACCGGAGCTGTCCAAGGACACTGCCCAGACCATAGTCCCGCCCAGGCAATGAGAATTGGCGTAGTCCATCTTGGTCTCGAATGACTCCCAGTCGTCATAACTCACCCATTGGTCGCCGTCAAAGATGACAATTTGCACCGCGGCTTCCGCATCATACGTTTTGACGGCGCCTCGACTCTCATCGTCGAGAATATCCTCAATCTCGGTGAAGGAGAGAGTTCCGGCGCTGTTGGTGCAAGGACCCGGGTTGCCTGTGGTGGAAAAGGGGCATCCGGATGTGACACAAGAAGTATCATTCAAGGTAAAGCCTGGAGTATTTCGCGGCCGATCAGTCAAAGACAAAGACTTTCCATACAGGGCCACAATAAGCTTACTTCGTCCATAGAAGCCAAGACCCATGACCACCTTGGCCGGATCGATGTCATTTCGCCACAGAAGATCCATAGCCAAGGTAATCTCTGTCAAGTTGGTGTGTGCGTTTACGATCGAGCCGATCCATGGGTCTTCTGCGTCCCATGCACCGTCTACCGTATGTCAGTGACAGTTGAGCAGAAGACGATGTCCTTTTTCTGACTGTCGGAAACAGTTGGAAAATTACTCACGAAGATCATAGGTCATCATATTGAACTGTTCACAAAAAGTAAGTATGGATGGGCATTCTAGAAAGCGAGGATTTCTGACTCTACATACCCAGTCGACGTGTTTCACCAGATTTACCACGTCAAAGTGCTGCAAATACCAGTAACTGCTCGGCAGGGTAATCGTCAAGCCGTATACTTTGCTCTCATTGTCGAGTGCGGCGCGCAGGTTAGCCAGAAAGGAAACATAGTTGTCGTAGTCGGCGTCAACACCGCCGCGGTCATCGGCACCCGGATACTCCCAGTCCAGATCCACGCCATCGAACCCGTACGTTTCAAGAAAAGCAATCAAAGAGGCGAAAAACGTCGACTGCTTCGACGTGGACGCCGCAAGATCCGAAAAGAGCGTTTGCGTCGAGCCAGGGTCGTTAAAGTCCCACCCGCCAATTGAAATCCAGACCTCGAGGTCCGTGTTTCGCTTCTTCATGGCCACCACGCGGCTATACAGGTCTTGCTGGTCCGCGGCCATAGGTGTGATAGTGTACAAGTCCGGATCAATGTACAAAAAGGCGAAGTTGATGTGCGTGTAGCCGCCGACGGGGATGTTCTCGGGCAGCATGGTATCGCAGCTTCGCTCGAGATTCCACCCTTCGTAGTAGCCAATGGTCTTTTGGGTCGCGGATGAGCCGCTGCAGACCGGCTCGGCCACACTGGCGGTGCCGCAAAAGTCGGTTGTGGTCCCGCAGAAACCATATTCACTGCAGCACACGTTCAGCGGACAGTTCTCAGCCGCGGCGTAGTCAGATCCCCAGGTGGTTCCCCAGCCCGGATAGACGCCGGGGTCACATTCGGAGAGGTGCGAGCATGTGCCATTCGTGCTGGCCGCCTCGATACAGGCATCTGGACCGCAGTAATCAGGACCGTAGCCGCAGACGTTCGAAATGCTGGAGCAGCAGCCTTCTGTACACGGGTTGTCCTCATCGCACGGATTGTCATCGCCCAACGCAAGTGAGGCAAGAGAGAGAGTACACGCCGCGTAGAGACCGAAGAGTCTTGGTAGACGCATAGTTGCAGGGCTAAGACCAATGTAAAGATTGTGAAGGGCAAGAAGCAGAAAAGAGAGTGGTAGACAGTTGATTCCTTGCCAAATGCATCAACTTTCAAGTGCAAATCATTAAATGTCGACCGCGTTTCCGTCGAGCAACCTATTTATTATACTGCCTTCGATGAGAATCGACAATATTTTCCTGGGGAGCACCTACGTACAGTAACTACTATCACAAAGCTGACATGCCGTGTGCGACGGAGGAGGGTCCTGCGAGGCCTAGACAATTTTGAAGCCATTGCGACCCATTAAATGACGGCCCCGTATTCCAATTCAAGTAACTCGGAATATTTGCAGTAAACTACCCTTAAGCACTTGGAACCCTTTACCGATTAGCTTGTCAGTAAGCTTACTCAGGCATTCAAGTCACAAGATATCTGGATGCAACCTGATAATGCAAATGCATTGCGTTGGGTCCCAATAAGCAACCAGAAACACAGCGAATATCCGGATATGATCACAGTATTTCATATGCATAAGTATGGACGGCCCCATATCCCGAATCGGGCAACTGGGTGCAGTTGCGGTAAATTGCCAGTAAGCACCTGAAATCCTTCATTGACACATTGATGAGCCGAACAGGTCATCAACGTGATAGTAGTCATCCCATCACACAAAGAGTCATTTAAAACACTTAGGCACCAGTGTGACAAGTCAAAAACCATTTGGATACAAACTAGTGTAATGCAGGTCCATCGCGCCGGATCACAACAGGCATCCGAGGACTGGGAGACTTTCCGGATATGACCACACGCAGCGTGCAAAGGCGGTCATATAGATAGAGTGTAAGGCAGTATTCTTGTGGATCAATTTCTAGATATTACATAGGCTAGTGTTCTGTCTGTTTTTGAGCCACCTCGCCCAAGCAATTGTGGCCCATGACCATCGATCTCAGTTTTCACCCAAAGGACTCTAATTGAACTTTTCTTTCGCGCTCACTCGATCGAGTATGAGCGCATCCATTCATTTGAAATGAACCTCAAAACAAGTTCTCCTCAAGCACTTCCGCTGGGAGGGATAGTCCTGGCGGCATTGGTGTCCTTTTTTTCCCTTGGTGATTGCGCCAACGTCTTCACTCGCTTCTATGTCGGGTTGACGCCCAACCTGGGCGGCGACTGCTCCAACTATCCCTTGGCCAACATGTATAGTGAGGCGCTCCTTATGGCACAGGCCGCCATTGACGCCATCAACAAATATGGCTCAGACCCAGTCGTGCGTGCGCAGCTGCAGACCTTTTTCGGGATTGAGCCTGACGATGCTGGAGATGCGGTCTCGCCTGCGCAGGCGAACCAGCTTGCTAACGTTAAAGGTCTGTTTTCATTGATCGAAAGAGTTTGTTTGTTTGAGTTGTGGAACTGACGAACTTTCGTCTGGCCGAGCAGGTTGGTACCAAGCCGTTATTACGGACCAATACAATACCTACAGCACAAGCAATAACCAGCCCGCCATTTTCTGCGATGAATCTTGGTTGTTTCAGACGGAATGGCAAATTGATCAGACCACGGGACTATTCACGGGCCAAAAAGTGTCCCAGGCTAGCGGTGGTGAGCATACTTTCGTTCACAAAAGTGCTCCTTGATGATAGCTCCCATTTGCTTACGTGTGCTAACACGAGGCATTTCGCTTCCTGAAAATAAAGGCATGGCCAATCAGATCGTATGGAGTAAAGTCCATCTAATGATCGCCGGCATCACACTACAATGTGACGACCAGACGGCGGCGTATACGAAGACCACGCCGTCGGCCATCACCATGTGTCCCGCAAGCTGGAACTCGCCCACCAGGCTGGATTCCCTTGCTGCTTATCGAAGCGATGCCTCGAGTATCGACGACGGAACGCCCCTGGGTCAATTTGAATCGACACCGGGAACACTTCTGCATGAGATTCTTCACTTGGTTTCGGGATATGGTCAGTTTTCTTTCCTCTTCTCCCGAGCCACCATCATCGCGAGACATTACGACGAAGCATCTTACCAACTGTTCTTTATTCTGTTTTTACAGCAATCGATGATATCGAAGTCACCTTCAATGGAAAGACGGGCGACGCCTATACCCCAGAACAGTGCGCCGCCCTGGCGTCCTGGGACCCGGCCACGGCTATTACCAATGCCGAGTCTTATACTTGGTTCGCCACGGCAAGTTACCTGAATCTCCACGACTGGTCTCGCACGTTGGCCGGCGAGTTCGTTTCCACGTCCCATGTTCGTGCACGCGCCGACGGCAATAACACCTTGACAACAACGACCACAATGGGCGGACAGATAGGGAACGACCTCGAGCTGCGAGAGATGTGGCACGAGTCCAAGAGAAAGGCGCCTCGATCCCATCGACAGAGTAGCAGCTGGATTTCCTTGGAGGAAATGACCGAGGCTCGGTAATTTGGAGGGAATGTGTGCTCATGGGAAGGAAGGTTCTTTGAGTCGACTCGAAACCAGATAGGCTACTGCAATCACCATAAACTACGAGTTTCGAAAAAGGGAGCTAGAGGTAACTACTATATTACGAATTCGGTGCCGTTGCATACGTAGGTAGCTTAGGCGGCTTGGTCCGTGAGAACCGCTGTGTATATATGTATGTAAATGGTTCTCCTGGATCAGTCAATTGACACGCGTTCATGAAGCCGATAATCCCACTTCTTCAATCCCAACATGCCTAGTTCCTCTAATTCACACAGGAAACTGTCCGTAGGACGATCCAATACTCGGCCAAGACGGGTCGTCGTGCGCCAGATAGCCTCGTCCCTGTACAAACGCCTTGCCTCTTCACTATCCCAGAGGAAGACATAAACCATACGCAGCACCGGCCGATTCTGATAATACTCAGTGACCCCGTCCTCGACCAGCGCCCAGCCATGACTCCTCCTGCAGGCGCCGTACAGAATCTCCTGGGCATTTGGCTGGCGCTTGTTGCCCCTATGGCTCCGCGGCAGCTGGAAAGGGCCCTCTTGTTTCTCAATGATCTCCATGTCATCTGTTGGTAAGTCGGCGGGAAAGCAGGCTGTCCAGATCTCATGAATTTGAGTTGCTGCATGGGCTTCATGGTCGATGATGCTTCCGTTGTTCTGGTCTAGCTGCCCATATGCCAAAAAGCGTTGGAAATTGGCTTGTTGCATGGTCCGTGTAAAGGGAATCGAGGCTTCCGAGCTTGCGAAAAAGTTGCGTCTGTCTTTGGCATTGGCCCACTCTAAAGGGGACGGAAACGATCAAGCGAAGTCAGCATATTGATAACATGACATAACGCGGCTGGTAGTGAAACCGGGAATAAGATTTGTGTGGACCAACCTATCGCCACGACGTTGCCCACGTCCGACAAAGAACAAGAATGCCCCATGGTGATAGCGCAACAGCCATGCGCCCGTCGAACGCTTCCCAGGGCACCAAGCAGTTTCGCATGGTCGCCGTCGTCAGCCCCGTCCGGTTTGCCCTTTTCTCCACCATCCTGCCCTGTCACCGCTAGAGAAGGCGACCTCAACCACCACTCGACAACTCGAGCGTGCTCCTCCCGCCACGTCGCGCTGCTGCGGTCCAGGAACTCGGCCCATGCCTCGTCTTCTAGGTAGTGCGGAGGGACCGTGTGATCGTCCACAGCGGCCAGCTTGCGCTCATGCTCCAGGGCCCGTAGGCGTTGTTGCTGCTGCTGTCGCTGCATGGCGTTCTGGTGCTCGGCGGCGGACAGGCCGCCCGGGCGGGAGCCCGGAGCGGGTGGTGGCTGCGACGGGGTGAAGGATGGAGGCTCAGACATTGTTCGGGGATAGTGTGCCTGGCGTGTGTTTGTCAACCACCATCTGTTGTGGCACGGAGGGGGGTGTCATGTGTTTGATTGACGAAGGATGCTACAGGAATCTACAACGGGCAGATTATTTTGGCTGTAAGCACACTGGTGAAGGCCTGGGACAGGGGTGCTGCGACAGGGGTCCTCCAATGCCGTCAATACGGCCAAAAGAAGTCATACATTTCCTTGCTGCATTTGACGTTGGACGTAGTAGAAAACCCACTACGGAGTGAATTCTGGATCCTGCGGGGATTTTGAGTATTTGGTTTGCGGTCATAATAGTGCTGAAGCACGAATTGCGGGGCAGTTTTAATGGTCAATTTGCAGTCGTATAAGATCAAGAGAGGTATTAGAGTTAAACTATCCAGTAACCTCGATATATATCCGTAAGGTCTTCAATTCTCTTCGTAATGGGAGGTCAGAGCTTATTACCTTTGGACCTCTTTCACAACCTAGAGGTTTCACCAATGATACCAGCCTTCTTGCACGTTCTGCGACTGCTGTTATAAGTATGCCGTGACCTCGGGACCACACTTCGGCCCTCCTCCTTGACTAAAGGCTGTACATCAATCCTCCCTACCATTTCCTATATGGAGCATCTAAGCCCTGGTCTACAAAGAACACATCGTGAAACCTGCAGCTCGTTTCTCATCATGAGTCCCGCAGCTCTACAGGCACTCGAGCAGCTCGAGAAAAATGCGTCGAAGACTGTCAGAGCATCAGCACTTCACGGTGGCACATTTACCCTGCCGCTGAATGTTTTCGTCGTAGATGCTCTGGAGACAGACCGGAAACTCGTACCTTCACTGTCCTTCCTCCTCGCGCACGAGAGCACCAGCGGCCGGCGCACAAACATAGTGTTCGACCTGGGGCTTCGTCGTAATATACAGGACTACATAGCACCAATTAGGGACTGCTTGGGCACTAGGAAGCCGTTGAATACCCTTCCAGATGTCAAACAGAGCTTGGTGGAGGGCGGGGTACAACCTAGGGACATCTCCCGGATCATCATCAGCCAGTGAGTGAACACTATCGCCTAGACACACACTCTACTTGTCTCTTAAAACCAATAATGGATTCCTTTATCAAATTCAAAGACTCGTCTAAACACTATTAGAGTCCACTGGGACCACACAGAGACCCCAACAGATTTCCCAGACTCGAAGTTCTGGGTAGGGAGTGGGGCTTTAGACGTCCTGCAGCATGGGCTCGGAGGACATTTAGGCCATCAGCATTTCGAAAGCCAGCTTTTCGACAGTCTCGATGTCAAAGAGTTTCCCATTGATCCTAAAGATGAGGACACTGGGGCTACAAACTGGCACAAAATCGGTGATTTCTGGATGTATGATCTGATGGCCGACGGTTGCATCTACGTGGTAGACGCGCCGGGCCATCTCCCAGCCCACATAAACCTCCTCGCGCGCGTTGCCCCGAGACGGTGGATCCGTCGCATATATTTGTATCGGTCCCAAAAACTAGCCCGGAGGACGTCCGTGGCGCGTCGCTGAATCATAATTAAAGATATGGCAAAGTGTCCGTGTTGTCACCGTCTTCTCGTGACTCGGTCGATTCTCGGCTGCTGCGACTTTGTGGGACCTCCTCCTGCTGCTGCTGACGGAGCCTTGGAGGCATACATCGCGAGCTGTTCTCAATCGCATTCCGCGCATAACAAAGTGGGTCCTTGAAAGGACATATCTGGGCAATTAGATCAGCGTCCGCCATATTTGAAAGCCTTCTCTCTAAAGAACAGGAGAGAATGAAGGGTCAGTGACATTATGCGCATTATAGTATATACAAACGGCATTTATATGCTGCTAGGAGGTGTAGCTATGAAGCAGACGTCCAACTGATTATAAGTTCACATCTAATAAAGGCGCTACCCCGTAGGCTTTACATGATAGAGGTGTGATACTGGCGAGCATTCACAAATGTACTTTATCTACGTCTGCGATATAGTGGTGGTTGTATGTACTCTTGTGTAACATTCCCGGCCAGCCTCCAAGCTGATAGGGCGGCTGCTGACTTAGTTGCGGGCTGAGGGTGGACTAAAAACAACGCCTGTCACATGCGTCAACTACCAGCACATCTTCCATTACAAGTGTTTACACGGCTCTATTACAATAATATAATAGCGTCCGTCGAATGTATACGTCCAAATATTTCGCTCGCGATGTCGTCGCCTTTACTGATGCTGAACTTGACCAGTACTTGGAAGAATATCGCCTCGATGGTGGGGCCATGGTTGTTGAGGTTGAGGACCTGGAGAACCTGCCACAGAGTTTCATTCAGGGCTTAAGGTAATGAATAACCTTTTTTTTTGCCGACATATCGCCCCTTTTTCACTTACTTATTAAGAACAGATAGATATCGGGCATAGTATACAAGCGATACAAACCAGTCCCGCCCAGTCGATCCCGCCCAGCTCACCTTTGCGACTACTCGACATTTCCTCCGACAGAACTATATTATCGCAATCTCCAACCCCGTCATTCGACCGCAAGAGCTCTTCTGAAACTTCTTCGCGTATCCCTGCTAAAGAGCTCGAGAAAAGAGGTTATGATAACCTTGTTGTTGAAATACGTACTGGTCATCACTGTGAGCTTTGACCTCTTTAGGTCAGCTAACTAGCTACTAGCCAGATCCAAGACTGGCTACGTGTTTGATAAGAGGATTTGATCTAGCTATAAATAGTGAGTGGTCCCCTTGAGGGCCCTGTAGCTAGAACCTCTGAATCTATCGCTTTTACCCACATTTTCTACAATAAGACAGTGGACAGCTCATTGCTGTCCCTTGAAGCAGACTCTATAAATGGATGAAAGTCCGCTACCGTAAAACATTGAATGCTTAGGACATGACAGCATACACGATATATTATAAGCACTGTGCCATGTCTCCTTTACAGCACATCATTGTGACTTCGGGAGGCTCATGCTCTCATTCCTGCTTGAACGCCCTGTAGTCTCAGCTAGGCACGTGACTTTCAAGATCTCTCCCACACGGTCCCCATGCCGACCTCCCACAGTCTGTATCTGTCGTTGAGCTGATGGAAGGCAACGTAGCCTGTGATATGCTCGTTGACGGCCTGCAGATACGGCTCTCTGCCGGCGAGGACGATACGCATTCGACGGACACATGCCCGCTGCTCGTCCATGATTTCGCCCAGCACTGTGAATGCGGCCTTTCTCTGGTACCAACCCCGGCTGTGGATATAGTTATCCTTGTCGCCGCTTCGTTCCTCCTTGTAAAATCTGCCGCGTATGTCAGCATTAGCCTTCCTGAAAGGCGCCCCACATGCCACATCTGGACGCGGACAAAAAGTCTAGATCGGACATCATGGAGGGGGTGCCTTTGCTTACGAAAGAATATCATTCGTCTGGGCAATGTACGAGGACAGGTCCGGTATCATTTCAAGGTATTTCGACATGTCCGGATACATCGACTTCGGGAATGTGAACCACGCATACGCCTCAGCGACGCCGTCCTTGTCGCGCAGGAACCAGGGCCAGCTGTCACCGCCATCTCGGGTACGCTTCAAACTCTTGAACTCTTTGCGGGTCTCGAGGACGTTGGCGTTGACAAAGTTGAGCGACGATGACACGATGAAATTGGCGACAACGGGGTCCCATAGCTTGAACGTCCAGCGCATCAGCTCTGCCCACCCTTCGAGCAGTGGGGTGGGCTGCTTCTCGCCGGCGGCGAAGCGTTCAACAAAGGCAGAGAAGTCATCAGGTGCCTTGACCGTTTCGTCGTCGAGGAGGAGGCCCAGCCAGGAGTATACACCGACGTATACCTGGACGTCGAGTGGGTGATTGGGGAAACAGTACTATGTGGGAATGGAAGTCAGAGATGTAATACTAACGCCTTGGGTGAGAAAGGTAGGCAGCTCTTACAGATGAGTATGACAGGCCGACTCTAAAGCACTTCCAAGCGTGTGTGCCCTCGGAATAATCTACGCCAGTCTTGTCTGCGTACTCTTTCATGGCAGCCCAAAAGGTCTCAGTGGGTCCAGGAGCAGGGGTGGTGAAGCCAATGTCGGAGACGAAAGAGGTGATCATAGGACGGAGGAATGCTCCCAGATCATTCTTGCTGTGGTCGCATTTGTTGCTGTCTGAGATTGAGACTTTCTTGGTAATATTTACTTTGCCTGTAGCATTTTCCGGTGCACGCAGGCTCTTCAGAAGGTGGATGCGTTCACCTGAGTTTATCATATACCCATCCATGGTCATCGGAAGGGCTCAGAAAGGAAAGACCTCGGGAGATAGCGATGCAGGGTGCAGTACCCTATGATCTGGTTCAAAATTTAAGAAATGATGGTCAATGGAAAAAGTGATTGTGGTTTGGAATCCACAAGGCCACCTGGAATGCCGAACTTCCACCTATCACACCTTTATACTTCTGTACATCTCATCGGGTCTGTCAGTGCATTGTCAACGCCGAGATGCGCCTTTGGACATATATCTAAGACTTGTGTGCGAGGCAAACATCCTGCAGCTACCAATAGGCTCAAAAGAACCTAAAGAGGAACATTTATTTATACTTTCGTGCAAGCCACACGATCCTTCCCTTGACTGGTAAAACCGAGATGCGTACTTGGGCAAGTATTCGGGACTTATGCACAAGGCAACCCCCCTTTGGCCAGTGAAAGCCGCTACGATACGAAGCCACAACAACGTGATTTGAAACCGCCAGCTCGCCGAAGGCCGTGGAAGTTGCTGATATCGATGTGGTCGTGCTTGAGTCTGGCCCATGGAATCTTGGAATACTTCGACGGGCCAATCGTCTGTTAAGGCAGCCATATGCCAAGCCAAATCATAGATCTCCTGAGAAGGAGATTTGCGCTATCCGATGATGGAACGCGGGAGAAGTTCCGCTCCAAGGACATCAGGTGGTCTAGAATAGGTGAAGGTCATGCAAGGGCCAGCAAAGCGCCGCTCAACCCCCCCGAGGATCGATGACATTTCCGCGGATAACTCTAAAAAGCCACGTTCCCTCTATGCCACTTGCCCATACAATGTTGAGGGTACGACCATGTAGATCAGCTCTGGAAGAGCTAGGACGTAGGGCTGCTACTCGGCTACGGACACTCCGGCCAGGATGTGAAAGTTCCAGTCAACTGGGACAGCGAGGCTGATGGCGCCCGAGAATGCAATGAAGGACTTTTCCTTTCCTCACTGGTCCTAATTAGGTGTCGATTCCGTCGGCAGACGTAAGGACGACTCCCCAGGATGTATGTATATATTTATGTCATATTTCACGGCGAGGCGGTGTGTGCGAAGCACATCACCTCGGGCCTCCCAGGGAGCATACGGCGGGCTAAGCTAGGAACAATTATATATCCGTCTTCAAATAAGCAAAATATAACTCATGTAGCCATTATGCGTTAAGTGCGGATAAACCAAGAAAATTATTAGTACCGCCGATTATAAAAAGCAATACTTGAAAATAAAGATTTCAAAGATAGGAAAAGATATTTCCTGACGTTAAAGGAAAAGTAAATTTTAGCAGCTTATACATAAATATAATTTATATACCAAAATAGTAAATATATACCGAAGTTAAAAGAAAGAGAGAAGTAAAATATAAAATCTATATAAAATCTACTTTATAAATCCGTTTTAAAGCTAGACTTTCCCGGACTGGGACGGCTATGTCGTCAAGTTAGCCAGGAATCCCTACGGTTTAGTATAAAGCCATTAATTGATATAGGCAAGCTTTGGCCTGCTTGCATACAGCTAAAAAGGGGGATAGGACCGTTTAATAAATACCTACATTTGATTAGTCGATCTAATAGCCCCTACTGCGAATATATGGCTGTAGATACTGCAATACATTATATACTGCATTGCAGTCACTATAAAAACGAGCGGCAAAGGCTTAAGAGGTCTGGTGGGACCTGGGAACTCAATAATCTCTTATGTATAAAGGCTGGGCGGAAGGATTTATTAGCTTTTATTAAAGCTACTGGACGGCTTGTGGATGGTGATAAGCCTAATGGTGGTTGAGGCCCTTTCTTTTGTTGTTTTACTGGATTCTAGCCTTGCGGCTACAAACAGTCTTTTTACGTTTTGGATCGCTGTGGAGAATATAGTGTTAGTAGGATATATAGGTTGTCTCTAGACTGGGAGGGGGGAAATACCTGTAGTTTATAGTACTAGTAGCTTTAGATAGCTGCTTTGCCATAGGCGTAATGGCTTCCATGCAAGTAATGAAACCCCCCCCCCCCCAAAAAAAAATCCACGGTATAACTACCGCTAATGCACTAACAATTTTTAGCGCACGGACGAATAATGCGGGGGAAGGTCGACGACTCCCCAGGATGTGCCAGGAGCTGGACTCTGGGTTGTTGACGCTGCAAGGTGATGTTTGGCTTCCGGATGCACACATCCGAGACAGTCCTACCTGAGAGGCTGAATTAGGTACGACATTCATGACATTGTGCCTCACGACGCTTAGTATTGTGCCCCCCCTACCCTGCCCGTGACTTGACTGTGGCAATAGATTACGTACGGTGGAACAATCACTTATCTAAGACATCTCCATCATAGGTTTATGCAGTTTTTCGCTACATCTTCTTGCTAAATAATCTACTTGCCAGGTGCAATTGTCGTCACTGGTTCTGTAGAGCAGTAAGCAGGCTACAGGCTATACGTTCAGTAATGTTGTTCGGAGATCGCCACATTGCTGTTCACTCTGGCTGTTGATGACGAGCAACAGAAGAAGTCTTGCCTGCTGAATTCGCGGCAGAATCTTCAAAGGTCCCTCGCTCGCCATATCCCGCCGACCCGCCTGTGATCCTCACACTACTAGTGATCAGCAGATTCACCTAGGCATGAGTTCGGAATGCTGGGGATATGCCCTAGCGTGAGGCTCTTGACTCTTCTCTGTATCTCTACAGTGCTAGCAATGATTGATACAGGCCGTAAGTCATGCTCACGAATTTTGAGAAATATTGTGCGTCCAGTGATGTCAGCCCTAATGTCGTGACATTCATGTCAATCGCCGTCAAGTGCAGCAAAGCCACGCCGGCAAATGATGCAGTCAGCATTGTAACATGCCCACATTTATGTGCACTGCATAAGGCATGGCCGTGTATAAAGGATGGAAAAGTCGCAAATTCCGTTCATACTTTCACCATGATCCATATTAACGCCGACGGTGATTCGGTTCTGGTCAAGCCGCTCCACTACGTGAGGCATCAGCTCGAGCAGCAAGATACTCACCGCGCAAGCGATCAAGCTACCTATTCGAACGATACTCCTTGCATTGTTTTTGCAGAGAAAATACGTATTTCAAATTGTTGGATCTGTCGGAGCGACCCATGTCATGACTTCCGCATGCGGCCTCTGGCCAGGGGCCTTACAACTGGCTTTGGCTTCGCTTGCGATCTAGCTAGGTAGTCGAGATGGGCTTTAACACAAACCAACATGGACATGATTTGTGACATATCCTTGAGACTGCCCATTACAAAATTCCGTCACCTATGTGCTTGTCCTCGAGACTTTTCATCACAGAAGTCCGTCAATTATACGCCACAAATACACGAACGCCCGTAACGCGTGCAAGCAAGCTTCCATTAGCATGCACTCTCAAGGCAGAGACGCGAAGATCAACGCCAAACTGCGCTTATTGGAGATAGAACCTGCCACACACGTCGAAGATCCCATATTCGGCCGCCTGGTCACGTTTCCCTTCTCCCATGACATCGAATATATCGCCATATCCGCACTTCATGGCGACCGGGCTGTCACGGAGAGCGCCACTATCAGCCATCGCAAGGTGAAAGTGCCACTCAACCTTGCACAGGCAATCAGGTATACTCGCTCAGCCTTTCACCCATCATCCGCCTCCTCGAACTGGCTGGAAACTCAGAACGTGGCAAGTCGCTCCTCCAGCAACAGCACCATCCACTCGGATAGCTCAGCTCATCTTGGTGCTCCCCCAAAATCGCCAAGACTCTCGTCTGGACCGGCCTGGATCAAACATGCAATCGATGGTGTGCGCTCCGTACTACCAAACAAGGAGCTTAACTCACCGGGCGGCAAGAAGTCGTCCACCAAAATGAGACTGTGGGTCGACTACCTCTGCCTCAACGAGCTCAATCCGGAGGAGCAATGCATCCAGCGAACCGACTTGATACGGATCCACCAGCAAGCTAAGGCCGTTGTCGGATGGCTAGGTATGAAGAATGAGGATGGCTCTACGGACTTAGCCATCGATACAATCGAATTCGTTGAAGATGTCATGCCCCGGAATTGGGGCAGCGCCGATCACAAGCAGAAGTATCCGGAGGAATATGCTCCTCACCATGAATGGCTGAAGAAGATAGCTCATTTCTGGGCACCAGACATCCCATTCGTGCCGCCCAAGTCATATGGCGGCTTGGACGACTTCAAGCGAACTAAAACTCAGCAGGCCATGGTCCTACGGGTGACTGGAGGCTGGATCTCAGTAGCCCAATTCTTGGTGTGCGACTACTTTACGAGATCATGGGTCCTCGACGAGATTGCTTTCGCCAAGTCGCCTGTATTCCTGGCGGGAGACCGCATTCTGAACTGGGAGCACTTGCTGAGGCTGACACGACTGATCGAGGAGCTTAGAGACACCGAGAGCAATGTCTTTCCGGCTGAACTGAGATCAATGGTTCATGACTTCCCGCTGGGCATCGTGTGGACCCTTTTGAAAGAATTCGAGAAGCGGCAGAAGGAGGATAACAAGACTCCGTTTGAGGGCACAACGTGCGCTCATACGTCGTTTACGCCGTTGCCGAGGACAGATGGAACAACTTTCATGGTGAAGCAATTATGACAGCTTTTGCTTTGTGAGGGACGCGGGCCGTCTCAAAGGTTTCTAAAGTTCTTGCCCATGATTTTTGCAGACCCGGACCTGTCCACTGTCGCCTGTACTATTGCAATTGATTTACAAACTTTAACGTTGTTTTCTTTTGACTTCGAGACGTTGTCACAAAGTTTACACGGAGATTGGTCCACTCGTTCATAGGGCTGTGTGTATTGTTAGTCACAATTTGGAGGGGAAAAAAAGTTTTGGAAGAAAACAAGGGTAAGAATTAGATTCCATATCATCTAGAGTCGCACACTTTGAGCGCTGATCAACTACACCTACTAACGCCTTACCTTTTCCCCGGAAAGTCTGACCTGAGACACTTGCTAGCGTCTACGAAATTCCAAAGCAGTGCCGTCGTCGTAAATATTCTCGTCGATACTCTTGGAACTCACCAGCTGAGTCGACATGGACTACAGCCGCCTGGTGAGGACCAATGATGCCCATGTTCATGTCCGCTTTAGGGGTCGTGAACTCATCGAAGGCCTTGTAGTACGTGATTTCTGGCGGCGGAGGCCTGTTGATCTCATCCAGGTCAGCTTCGGTGACAGGCACGTCAACGACAACTTTGTCAATAAGAGCAAGAAGACTGGTCAATTCTGGGAGCCCAGTGGCTCTGTCCTTGTTCTTGAACAGCCGGGTGAGTTCGCCGAACAGCGCCTTGGTTTCCTTCGATAGACGCAACTGATCCGCCGAGGCTAGCAAGTACTGGACGTCCTTCTTGAAGTACTTCCCCCTCTCAGGGTAACCCAGGGCCGCCAGCCCGAAATCACCAAGGTAGAAATCAGGGATCCTGGAATCACCTGGAGGAAAGTTAACGAAGACATTGCCATCGTGCAGGTCACCATGCGTGACCCTGTTGCCGTCTAGGAACTTGAGCGCATGCGCGACATGTGCGATTTTGCGCAGCAGCACGTACGTAGGCATATCCTCGGGATAGGCGCCAAATTTCCCACCGTTGTAGAAGGTGAGATAAATGATGGGCACGGACACTCACTCATCCTCACCTACTGGGTTTTTGCTTGGGAGCTCCGCATCCGAGCTACCGTGAAATGTCACGACATGAGGCCGCACCTTGGGTCCAGCTTAAGAGCTTCTGCTTGCAGAAACTGTAAGACCTCGGCCTCGTTTTTTTCGCCGCTGGCCTTGATGTCATCAAGAGTTTGCGC
The DNA here is from genome assembly GCA_022609195.1 of Plenodomus libanotidis. Lineage (NCBI taxonomy): Eukaryota > Fungi > Ascomycota > Dothideomycetes > Pleosporales > Leptosphaeriaceae > Plenodomus > Plenodomus libanotidis. Next base: position 556,666 of record JAGKQA010000004.1, read on the forward strand.
GAGGTTGGAAACTTTTCTCACGCGGTACTCACCGGATTGGACGTGCAGAACCAGCTGCGCTTGTCCTTGGATTCCCGCACCTAGGATTTTAATGAAGAGATATTCATCAGTACCGTCTTTGAAGACAGGGGGGTACTTGATGGTGATACAAGCCATGATTTGGGGTGAGCGCAAATTGTGTATCCGCGTTCAATGCTTGTCCCCGCGTGTGGGCCAGATTCAATGGGACTTCTACGCTAATGGTTCGATGCTGCTTTATACTACGGAATGTCGGAAGCGTGTCATATAACAATCCATTTGTCTAACAACAATGTCATCGAGCTTGAAATTTGGGATCATTTTTGGTGAATGAGCTTTGTGGCCGCACTAATGTACGCGCGTTCATGTGAGACTCACAACAAGTGAAAATGGTGCATATTGTAGAGCGGTTTGACATATACAGCGAAGAATTTCAGCACTTGATCATGGAAAGTATGGAACCCTTCCTCTATCGTCCAAGGTAGTCTTGTGAAGATGCCTATAGCCCTACACAGTGAGGCCAGAGTCCTTAGGCTCTGGCTTCCACTCGTGGACACACAGAATGCAGTGTAAATCACGCCATGATCTCAGCTACTAGCAATCTTCAGTTGGGATCATGAAAGGTATTGCGTGATTTCAATGAGTTACAAAGAAGCAATTACAGCAAAAGATGTTGTCCAGGACAAAGTCCAAGGGAAGCATGCCCAAGTAGAAGAGGACAATAGGGATTGTATACTTCACTACACTGTAGATTTTGTTTGTTTGCTTTCTATTACACAGAACTGACTCCGTACGTACCTAACGGAGAATTGATGCTCGATTTGGTCAATTGCCTGTCCACGAATGCGATCTTTACCTCATGAGTTGCCAGTCCTTGCAACTCATGGCCAACTTGTTCCCCTCAAAGTCGTAATGTCAGTAACTCGTCGCCTGATTTCCAGCCGAGGAGCTTCTACGTATAATCTGTCCTGTCTGGCACCGTGTCGGACTGTTGAAAGTGACCTTGCCCATCATGAATGTCCACGAAATCTTGGAAGGCGAACAATTTGGCATCTGCTCAGGTCCGCGTTTAATACAGAACCTGCTAGGTGTACGAGACGATCTCTGTTCTCCGAAGTAAGAGGTGAGGAAACGAGCCTTAGTCGGATGCGAAAGAAGTACAAACTCGCATCAGTTTCAGAGAAGAGCTGGCTTACATATAGTCGACAATTTTGGCCGGTCTGTACGGGTGTCTCCAGTCACCTGATTTACTGCTGCCAGATCTACAGCAGGGCTCAAAAATCCGTACAGTACTTAAGCAATCGGTAAATATTGTCCATTTTCCTACCTGAATAGCCATTTGTGCTGCAATACTTGTTGTACGCGACTAAGACTCGGCAGAACACCTGTCGTTCCACTGCTCTAGCCTGTTAGCTACCCATCCGCTCGTCGTCATCAACGCAGTCTTCCTCTGTGACATCTCAGGAGCATAGCCTCTACCCATCACAGCCTTGTCATCCATCTTGCACAAGTCCTCGACAAAGCTCCATTGGACGCACTCGTCCCATGCTTCACATGCTGTGGCGCAGTCATCTGCAGACTGCCACGCTCCTTTCCAAGTCGCGATCGCCGCTCCCGTGACCGTTTCAGGTACGGGGGGATCGTTTTTGTTGGCAGAGGAGACGCTGAACTTGCTTGACATGTTGTCCCACCACTCTTGCTTCCTCTTCAGCTCTGGGAGGATCATGTGCATGAAGAAATCGCCATGAGTGAAAGGTTTCTGCCAATTGTTTAGCTGTATTCTCTCCTCCACACGCATCAGGATAGACTATGGCACTCACAGTACTGTCCCAGCTCTGCTCAAATTCATAGTACCTTGCCACGTCCCTAGCATGCACTTTATGCCAGGAGTAGAGAGGCAAACACCAACTCCATTTCTCAAAAGCAAAAGTCCAGTGCACCAAGGGGTTGAAGCCGTATCGGAACATCTCATCTCCACCATTTTCGCCCAACTTAATGCCATACTTGTTCAAAGCATGTCCAAGCACCTGATCCCCGCAACAATGGTCGGATGTATAGCGCTCATACTCCTCTGCCATGTTTGGATTCTGTCCAAAACTCTTCTCCCATGCGCCTCGACTGATTGCGAACCCAGCGCCGCCTTGCGCAAACACCACGTCCGACTTTGCTGCATAACTTCCCAGCCAGTGTGCCTCGGTATGATTGAACTGCTCGAGGTACTTCAGCACATTGGGCAGAAACAGGTACGTGTCGTCCTCAGTGTAAATGTACCACTTCGCATCCGGCCAATTCTCCCCGGCGTGCTGCACCAACGGGACGAACTTGTACTTGTCAATAATCCAGCCACCCTGTGGACCCCAATCGTCACCGTCAACACCTGCAGCTTCGAGATATGCGTTGTTGGCGCCATATTCGGCTTGCGACCGGTACACGTCGAACTCAGCAGTATTGAGAGAAGCGGATGTGGTGTTGGCGAGCACGTCGAAAACCTGGAACGCGCCGACAGTTTCTGAGCTATCGGAGTATATGACGGTGTTGCTCAGCGGAATGCGTTCTGGTGCCAGTGTCGTGGTAAGGTGGATCAGCAGGCGCTTCCACATCGACGTTCCGCCGGTTTTGACGATGAGGAGGACGTCTTCCGGGGACAGTGTTCCCTCAGCGTGTGGCTTTGGAGAGTTCTTGTGCGGTGTGTTGGTAAATGTCGCGGTTGCTGCTTTGCGGTCGACTGCTGAAGGCGAGACTGCTAATGGCGTGCTTGGTAGTGAGTCTTGTGGCTGATTTGATGTGAGTTGTACCACTGTGAGAGTCTCTCCTTTCGCAGATGAGCGAAGATTGACAGGGTCAAGGAGCATGAAAAATAGCCATAGGCAAGCCGTGATAATTATGGCCGGCACTAGCCGGTTATTCCTATAAATCACGCTCATGCTGGAATAGAGGAAGTAGTGATCACTAGGTAGGATAGATCTGCGAGCACTCCCAGCACCTTTATTGCTCGTTGGAAGTTATTCTTGCTGAGAATGGTTTCAATGAAATATTGCAAGGCCTCTCACATATTTCAAAATTTTCAGCGTTGTGCGAATGTACCCTGTAGGCAGCAACAGACCAGGTTTCCCAAACAGGCTATGCACCCACTTTGCAGTCATTTCCGGTCCAAACGCGGGAAGGATTTTAGTGCAACTAGTACGGTCTATTGCAGGCAGCGGCCGTCAGCCCAGCCGATTATAAATAATCTTGCGGTGAGTGCATAGTAGTTTCTAAGACTCCGTATATGCCGCTGATGACCGACCTGTCACACCTGCCTATGTCCTCGGGGGAGTCAGGCCGACTGAACGACTTCGTTCTTCACCCGCTAGCATGCAAGTAATCAATACTCGAACGCCTAATCCGTATTCGTGAGTTTACGTTGCTTGACTTTGTGCTTGTCCAAAGCAGTGCAGCTCGAGTCTATTTCAAAAATTATAACATCGTGATAAAATCTCACCTCGGTATTCAACACGCACCTACACGCCGTCCCAGTGGCTGCCTGGGAACCAGTCACACGAGATTGCAACGCTAATTTCCACAGCCCGGCAGAATGCATGGAATCATTCGGTCAATTTCTAGTGGAGCCAAGTACCTAGCGGCAGCCTTGCAGGTCTGGAAGCAGGTACTAGATCTATCGCCATTGGCTGCGACAACATTTTGGTCAGACTTGTTGCCTGGGAGTTGATATAAAGCAGTGCGTCCGCAATCACGGATGAAGCTATCGTGGGTGAGGATCCCGTCTTTGTACCAACAGCCACGCGCGCCTGTTATCACATCGAGCCATTTTGCTCTCACTCCTCGGTCAATCTCCTCGGCTCTGCTCACACAATTTCCAAACCACCTATGATGTTAGACCAAGATACGGGAGCGCAAGTTCTGGCCCACTCGGCGAGCCCTCGACCCGTTCCCCTTTGGAGGCAAGCTTTCAATGTTGTCTGCTGTCTTGTTTCACTACCCCTGTATTTCCTTATTACGGTGTCAAGCCAATTTCCTATCACTCTGGACCTTCTCATGACCGTCATTTTGACCGAGCTGAATCGCTTTGTCAACGAGAGAAGGCGACAGGAGCTTTACCAGTTGGAAGAACAGGAGGCGAGTCCCATCCGGGAAAAGGAAAATTGGCAGAAATGGGAGCTGAACGTGGAGAAACCAGCGCCACGGCTAGACTGCATGGCTGCCGTGGTCGGATGGAGAGAGGATCCTGATCTCTTTCGCCGAGCTCTGAATAGTTACTCCATGGCTCAAGGTTGTGTGTTTCTTTTGATTGGTATTGATGGAGATGGTCCTGATGATCAAGACATGGTCAATGTCTTCAATGAGGTAGGATGATGTTCTCCAGCCTTGAGCAATGACATCTCACTAAAGTTAAACAGGCCTATCCGGAGCGTTCAGCAACCATTGGACTAGAGGAGCCGTTGGGCCAGATTGCCGAACGCGTGCGAGCGAAGCTCATCGCCATGCAACAACAAAATGGTCTGCCTGTCAATGAGACTGAGATAGACAGGATGGTCATGCAACACTGTGTACAACTCGCGCGCAACATCCTCGATCAGCACCGCTTGGCCATCGGCGGCAGTTCTCACGACGGAGTGCGGCAGCTCTGCATTCGACAGAGCCACATGCACAAAAAAGGCATCATGTTCACTACCATGATCTTCTCACTTGTTATCGCCGATATTCTCGGTGTCGAATTCCTCTGGTCCTCAGACAGCGACACCATCGTCTTCCCCGACTCGCTTTCTCGCACCGTTGACACCATCGCAGCCGATTCCAACATCGGGGGCGCATCTTCAGGCCTCGTCGTGCACAATGCCGCCGAGACTTTAGTCACAAATCTTGCCGCTACGATCTATTGGGGTGAGCTATACCTGACACGTTCAACGACCGCTGCCACTGCCACGAGCGACTGCCAGAGTGGCCCGAGCAGCGTGTTCAGACTCTCCGCATTGCCCGACATCTTGGTGCCATGGTATTTGCAGACTGTGATGGGCAAAAGGATGATTGTCAATGAAGACAGACATCTCACTACAAATCTCCTGATGCGAGGCTGGGGTGTGGTATATGCAAGCGATGTTCTGGCTGCAACGGATACGCCTACTACAATGAACAAGTGGCTGAAGCAGCAGCTGCGATGGGCCAGGGCGACACATATCGAGAGCTTGCTAATGCCGCGGGTCTACTTGAAGACGAACCCCTTGCTCTTCTTTGGGATGGCCAAGCGAGAGTTTGGACCGGTTCTAGCGGCCATAGCCGTTGCGCACTATCTATTCACCTCAAGAAGCCTTGTGCCCTTGTCACTCTCTGATATTGCCTTGAGGCTCCTTTCGGGAATTCTGTACAACATCGCCCGCAATCCTGATGGTTTGGGAAGAAGTGGGTGGGATGCTCGAAAATGGGTCCTTCCTGGGATTTTCTTCTACTTCATCCCGCTGCCAGCGGTCCATGTTTGGAGCATGTTGACCTTGACAGCCGATGGATGGGGGACAGCTATGCGTGCTGAAGGAGAAACGGCTCCAGAGCCCAACAGCGCAGTAGCCCGAGACTTCCAGATGGGGTTCTTCATTACTTGGATGGGCATCTTGGCTGCAGCCACAGCGAAGTGGCTTTGCTGTTTCTATGGTCTCGATCATGTAGAAACCGGTGTTTTCATGCTATCTAGCATCAGCGTTGTTTCGTACATAGCATGGCGCGTCACACTTCATGATACCCCTTCGCATTAGCTTGCAAGAGTACGCTAGCTATTTAATATTAGACATCCTATGGCTTCAGCTTTATGTATATTTTCTCACCAATTACTTCGCCGTCAATCAGCAACGCTGTCTACTCCAAACTCAGCCTGCTGGTCTCGACGAAGAGGAAGCACACAACCACCAGCTCGACTAGCAACCAGACATCATACTTGATGTTGATTTTCCACCCAGAGTTTGCCACGCCGATCGGATTGGCGTACTGATTGAAGATCAGAGCAAGTGCTACAAACAGATTGTACAAGACTAGTCCTCGAGCTCGAAGATTATAAGGCAGAATCTTGACTACGTATGTTACCTGAAGGGCGACCCAGCCAAGAGAAAAAATGAGGTTGTAGAGAAAGATCATAGCCACCACAGCTTGAATCAAACCAGGGGGGCAACCGACTCCGGTACTGAGATTAGTCGACATCTCGTATTTGGCCTCGAGAGCCGTCCAGATAGCATAACAGATCAGACAACCAGCGGAAGATACCAGGAACAAGGTCCTTCTTCCGAACTTATTAACGATCAATGAGAAGCCGATGCCCCAGAACAGACTTCACAACGTCAGCAACGTATTGATGAGCGTCTGTGTGGACTGCGCCGTATAGCCGATGGAATTCAGAATGAACGTGAGGCAAGTTAACGTACCCACATCCGGGAGACCCCCCTTCCGGGACACCGAAATAGTTCACCCTCATTTCAACCACCCTACTTCAGCAACAAATAGCTCACTCAATTTTAATCTAATCAACTTTCAAACTTCTACACTTTTTTATTGTAACCTCATGAAGGCGTCTACGGAAGGCCAGATCGTCGCGGCACTTGTGGCTATTCAAAATGGCACTTCAATCCGACAAGCCTCGAAAGAGAGGGCTATTCCAAAGAGCACACTTCATAATCGAATATCTAGACAACTACCAAAACAAATAGCCCACCGATCACAACAGAGACTTTCGATCTATCAAGAAGACCGATTAGCCAGCTTGGTCCTTTCTCAAGCCGATCTAGGCCTTCCACCAAACCATCAAGAGTTACGAAGCTTTGCGGAAAGAATCCTCCGAACCAAGGGGGACTCAACATAACTAGGAAAGCGTTGGATTACCTCTTTTTTGAAGAGGAATGCAAGGCTTAAGACTCAAAAAAGCTTCCGAATGGACTTAAAGAGAGTCAATAGCGCTACTACTCAAGTAATTAAGTCTTAGTTCTCCGTTGGCATGATACTTGACAATGAGCCTCTTGGCAACCTAGTCTTTCTCCTCCGCCATGAGCCACCGAGGAGATTCCTCAATGAAGAAGCACAATAGCAGCTGCACGATAACAGATAGTGCCTGCAGCAGTGAGGGGATCCTCCACGCCCAATTTGAGTCTAGTCGGAATGTCCCGTAGGTCGCCCAAGCCGCCACGAGAGATCCCAGACTCCAGAGACCATTGTATATGCTGACCAAGGGGGGCTCGTTGTGAGGGACAGGCCAGCTCCGTGATGAGCAGCGGCGCGGCTATGATATTCAGCGCGAGTCCGAAGCCAATGAAGCCTTGAGCGGCGATGAACATGCCGGTATTTTGAGCACTACCTTGCGGGGCAACTCCAATAAGCAAGATGAGTGCTCCGACTAAAAGGCCCGGACGGCGGCCGTAGTGATCGCAGACGAAGGCGTAGAACGGCAGGGACACGAGCTGTCTCAGGTTCTGAATTGCATTGAGCCTGAGATATTGTCAGCATATCATCTGCTGAAGGGCCGGGGGGGGGGGTAATGCAGTGCTAGCAAGGTACGCATGAAGGTTCTAGTACTGTACTGACAAGGCGAGATCGCTGGCATCTGGAAATCCAAAATATGCCTTCCAATTATCCAAACTTTGAAGACCGTTCATCATCGAGGATTCGAAATCGGTCGCATAGCTGGAAACCAAAGGGAGAACCAAAACAAAATTCAGCTTCACGATGCCGGCATTCCCGAGCCAGGCGAAGACGCCTGCAAGCCCAGCGACAGCGCTGTTTACGCTGATAGGAATTTAAGCATCTCTCATATTCGATACAGGAATTCTTTGAACTTGATTGCAATGGTAGCGATTATCACTCACACACATAGAGTAGCCTATATCACGCCCTATGCTACTGTTTCGTCTAGTCGAGGGGCAGGAAGGCGCAAATCCCCTCCCTCTCTTATCGAGCACGACCTTCCGAGGTCGCGATACGTTGCTTTCCATTTCTCGGGAAATCCTCTTCAGGAAAGCCATAGAGCCACTGCCGACATCTGTGAGGTCGCATCCAGGGCCAGGGTTCAGATAGGCACCGATTGTAATGCGGCCAGATCTTGCATGATGTACCCATCCGGACTAGGTATCCAATTCGCACATTAAACGCCTATCACCAATCTCAGACTTATAAGTCATATGGTGTCCGGATTTATCATAAGTATACATTGGGACTAGTTCAAAAAGTCCTGTTGATAGTTCGAGTGACGGAGTACTGTGAAGAAAGAGGTTGCATTGGTCCCTGGCTGGCACTAGCTCACAATCTGGCAACCAGAATCAAGCCCGGCATTGTCGGTTCGCATTAGTGCCATATTGAATTAATCTGTCTTTATTGATAGTGGCAAGGTCTTCGCTAAAAAAAACCCTGGAATCGTCATGAAATTGTCGGAGTCTTCAATCGGGCGGAAGACTACCTGGGGTTGGTAGCTTGGCCTTCAACAATCGAAATCAATTTTGCCTATACACAATTGATTTTCAACAACGCAACTCATGCTTTATCTCCAGGAAACATACATATCTGCATATTCAATCAAACTAACAGGTACAGAGACTATATTAACGTTGAGTGGAATGAATGTACAGGAGCTAGATTGATATATATTGACAGTGGATGCGGAAGTGAAAGATGTACTGGCCACCTTGTAGGCTCGTCAGCAGTTGCAGCAGATACGTCCCTGTTATAATATGGCGCTGCCGTGCCGTAAAGCTGTACCCACGCTTCAGGGAAACTGTGCATGTGACTTTTGACTGTCTTGCCGTCATGGAATTGAGCGGAAACAACCATTTGGTGAACGATATCCGCAGGGGTCAACAAATCAACACGATCACGCAACTTAGCATAGAAGTAGGCTTATAAGACTGCAGTTTCTCGTACAGCAGGGCACGAACGACACGTCCATATTGGTCGTAGTGTGCCAGGTCATATGAAGCATCCCGCAACCTGCCTGCATTCATATGCCGCCGGGCCGTACTATACGTACTACTCTGATGTCTAATCATGGAAACACTCTGCCACCCCTCATTGTTGCATATCAATCGAGACCAATTGTCTTCATTGTCGTAATACTCCAAGTCCGGGTATTCAGAACTAATTATCGACAATAAACGAAACCAGTGAGATCGATTTAGCAGTGGCATACTTCGATGAGCCATCACTTCCGCCAGTGTTGAAACTTGAAGTTGCTGGAGCCCCTGTAGCTTTATCCAAGCCAGTCTCCTGATCCGCTATCTCCCTCAGTGATTGTCGTGGCGTGTCATGATAAGCTATGGCTTGGGCCATTTCCCAGGCTGTCTCAAGGACCAGCTCTGTCTCTGCTCTCTCTGGTGCGTCCCCAGGCAGAGACTTGAACTTTGCCAGCAAATTGTCAAATATCTCCTCAATCTCGAACTCAATTACTAGATCTGCCTCATCCCCCGTTCCAGTCGCGTCTGTCAGAGCTGCGGACGAAGAGCTGGCGTTTGACACAGTCGACTCGTCTTCCGAGCTCCCTGACGATTCTGATGCGTGATCCAACCCGATTGTGTTGTTACTTAGAAGCCAATCCGTGTCTGGTTGAAGTCCTCCAGACACTTGCAGCCAGTCAAGAAATCGCGTCGACTGAATGTCTCCAATGCTGAGGGTTCCATTATACACAGCATCGTATTTTCTAGCCAGTGCATCAAAGATTTCGAATGACACTATGCCGGACGAATCAAGAACGGCGTAATCGTCCTCTAAGTCCACACGCTTTCGCGTAACTTCCAAGAAGTCCCTGTGTGTACAAAGCAACTTTGGGTCACGCCACCCAGCAACGCGTTTGAGGCCATAAATTTTTTGCCAGCGATGGGTAAGGTCACTCCAAGACATCTTGGTGTCTTCGCCGCCAGAAACGTTATTTGGCTCTGAGGGGTCCAGGTCAAGCTCCAGGCTGTGTGCCATGGTGTACACAGCATTCCATCCAACAAAGTGCGATTTGCGGAAATGGGAATACCAGCTCTGCTCGCCTTGCCAACTCCGATAGTGTTGCTTCTTGAGTAGGACCCATCGTTTCAACATGTCGTCTTGGCATAGCACCCTTCTCAAGACCCTCATATCTCGATGAGCTAGCCTTCTGAGTACATCCATCACAGATGCCATGTTCTGTTCGAGCTTTAGTAGCTCCCGAAGAGGCCCAAGGTGCTGACGTAGTGGTGTCCCGGCTGCCAATGGTGAATAGCAGTCATGACAGCGGTAATCGTAGCAGATTGCGCAGACGTAACATTTCCGGTTAGTCTTGATATCGCGCCCACAAACATTGCAAAATGGCTTGAATTCCGCATCTGTATGAAGAAATCTCCATTCTCTGAAAACCTCGGCTCTCTTCACCGGTACAGACGTTCGACCGCTCGAGAACCCCGATGATGTAGATGGCACCGAGAGCGTACAATTTGAAGACGGCCCGTTGCCTTGAGGCGAGGTAAGAGGGACCGATAGGCCCAATATGAGCAATGCTTCACAAAGCATATCCAAATGTGGTAGTCTTCCATCAAGGCCGTAGAAGTAAATTTTGGTTTCCATCTCACTCATGAAGGCAAGCGACCTCGCAGTTCGGCTTATGAAACCTGCGAGAGAGCAGGCGTGGTCTTCGGGATCGCGGCTAAGACTGCGCGGGTATCCAAGCCAAGGAGCCAAAAGAATTATCATGGGACGACAACCGACGGCAATATCAAAAGCCGAGAAGCCCTGTTGTAATGTCAGAGGTGTATAGTGTATCGACTGGCAGCGTAAGCAATTGCTAAGTGCAGACAGGTAATGAGACTAATTTTCCTTGAACTGCTTGCACAACATACCATAGCATCTTTGACATGAGGATTTGCTCCGGCTTTGAGCAGCTCATGGGCTGTGTTCAGCCTTCGTTCGTCAACGGCCCATGACAAGGCCGTTCGCGAATATTGACCAGGCTGGTCGACCTTTGCCCCCATCTTTAATAGCAATTTCACCATTTTTATGCTCCCATTCATCGCCGCCAGAGTTAGCGGAGTCTTGTGAGAGACACTTACCCCATCTGGCGCCATTCCGGACCGAAGCAAGAAATCTACCACGGCAAATTCATCTGCCTCAACTGCCACGGTCAGTGGGTCATCCCCGTCTAGATCTCTTTTCAAGAGGACGTTTCTATCCAATCTGACTGTTTGCTCAACAATGTCTAGCCGTCCTCGCCTTGCTGAAAGATGAGTATATGTGGCGCCAGCATGAGACAGCTGGGTAGTCGCGTTGTGTAGGCTTCCGGACCAAAGTAGATTGGCGATGTCCGTATGATTCTCATCTAGTGCCAGAAAGAAAGGTGTTTCCCCTGCATTGGCTTGGGGTTCAGGTTCGCAGCCTGAGTCCAAAAGCCGGCGTGCTAGGGATATGCGGCCGTTGAAGGCTGCAAAATGAAGCGGGCGCCAGCCATCCTCGTCTACGGCTTCCATATTGGCCTTGAAATCTAATAGAGTGTTGACAATTTCATAGTTCCCTGCTACCAATGCGTCGATAAGGGGCGGATGACTAAGCCCTTGTGACCGACCACTATTGACATCGGCACCATGGTTTAGGAGGAGCTCTGCCAACACGGAGTTGTTGTCAAGAACAGCGTAGTGGACAGCCGTCTTTCCATCGGCTCCAGGCAGGTTGATGATTTTCGGGTCGCAGAGATGTTCAACACACTGTACATGCCCTGAAGCTGCCGCTACGTGTAACGGGAGATCCCCATTCTCATCTCTGACCAGTGTCAGCTCAGGAACCCACTCTATCAATCGCTTCACAATCTCATGATATCCCTTCCTTGAGGCAATATGAAGCTATTGGGCATGTCAGCTGTCTGGTAATAGTAAGACTAGAAAAGCTAAAACCAATACGTAATGACTGTTGCACAGTCTTTCATCATTGAGTCATGGTGAAGTATAATGCGTGGGAAAGAGTATTGAAGTATTGTTATCACATACTAGTCATTATGTTAGCTAAGTTCAACTCCAAATTCTTTTCCGGATTAGACAGGAAAACACTTTTGTAAGTACATTGTATCCTTTGCATTTAGCATGATAAAATCCAAGCTCTTAAAAGCAGAAATGAGATAGACAATGACTTACCCCAACATTCATCAATTATAATGCCCTGAAGCATGGCTGTGACAGGAACAACTTTAGTGAAGCTCTCCACGAATTGTGCATGGCCTCGATCAACGGCATGATGAAGTGCGCTCCATCTCGAATGATCTCGGGTCACTGCTTCCACACCACATGACAGAAGCCTTCTTATGTACTCGGGGCGACCAGACTTTGCTATCATATGCAAGCTCGTTGCACCATCGTGGTCAATATGGGTTGGGTTGGCGTCATATTTGTCGAACAATACGGACGCCAAAGAAAGGTGCCCATTGCTCAGAGCTCCCAGAGCTGGTGTCTGGCCTTGCTTGTTTTCTGGATCCACGTGTGCGCCATTGTCGAGTAACAGGGCAGCTGAGGGAATGTTGCCACAATAAGCTGCGTCCCATAGTGGCGTGCACCCTCGATCATCCTTTTTGTTGACCATGGTCTTCCCCATTGAACTCCCTAGTAAAACCGACAAGACCTTGTCATGGCCTTTCCAAGCTGCATAGTGAAGAGCTGTACCGAGGCTGAAGGCTGTCGCTGTGATGCTAGCTCCATTGCGTAGTAATGAATACGTAGCATCTACTCTACCTTGACGTGCAGCAACCATCAGTGGAGTGTATCCGTGTCTCGTAGTAGTTTCCAGATTTGCGCCAAATGTGACGAGCAAGTCGATCACGCTGCTTGAGCCACTACCGGCAGCAACATGGAGTGGCGTTTTATCCTTCCATCTTGCCTCAACGTCGGCTCCCTTACGAAGCAGTGCTGTGGCCATCTTCGAACTGTCCATCTCCGCAGCAAGGTGCAAAGCTGTCACGCCATCTACTCCTTCGCATGACACATCGGCAGAGCGTCGGAGAAGTTCTTCAATGACTTCCATCTGCTTGAAGGCGGCTGCCGTGATCAGAGGCGTCTGTCCCTTGTCATCTCGCATATTAGGGTCAGTACCAGAGTTCACAAACTGCTCTACCATATCAGTGTATCCCAAGCTTGCAGCCAGGTGCAGAGCTGTTAAGCCTAAAGGACCGGACTCGGCTACCGAGTGTCCGAGGCTCAACAATCTGGGAAGAATGCTTGTCCAGTGGTTTTGGACGACGGCGCCAATCAGCCATGATCTGCTGCTGCACCTTGTGTGGATCTTCGAATTGCTTTCGCAATGTTGATTCAGATGCTTAGCCACAATCCAGCTGAACATCTCTTTACGCCCATAACTAGCCGCGTAATCCACTGCGTACGTCCCGAAACCGTCAGCTTGATCGATGTCCAGCTCGGCAGGAGTGAAGGCATCTAGCAGTGACTGCAGTCCAAATGTCGATAACAGGTGCAGTGGCGTAGTTCCTGGCGGGAATGGAAAAGGTTTAGCAGAGCCCTCAGCATCGAGTGGCTTGTAGTGAAGTTGATGCAGGAGTTCGCAAGTATGCTGTCTTCGAAGAAGATCTTGGGCAAGTGCCTTGAGCTCCGAGGTGTCTTGATCCAATGCCTCCCTGAGATGGTCACCCCAAAACAAGCCTGCGTACTTTAAGAAAGGATGTTGCACCACCAATGCATTGAAAGTACCCTCAGTTGAAATTGGGCCGGTTGCGAATGCGTCAAACTTGATATAGGTGATACAGTCTTCCGCTAGTGTCTGGGACGCTCCGACTTGCATCTCGCGATAGACCTGTAGGTCTTCCACGTCGGATGTAGGCAATTCTCTCAGAAAATCACCCAAGGAAGAGTGAAGGAGTTCGTAATTTCCGTCTCTGAGAATAAGCAAATCTGCACAATCCGTCGTCAGTTGCGTCCCGTCAAGCTTTTCGTCGTTTTCGATCGAGGTCATTCCTGGTTCGATGGCCAGAGCCTCCAGTAACTGGGCCTCGGATAGTGGGGTTTTCGAATTGGCTACCCACAACAAAGCCTTCAAAGCCAAATCTCTGATGGATGTATCTTTGCGTATCACTCGCTTTAGCGCCTCGAGATATGCACCAGAAAGTCCCTTTGGAACGTTTTTAGCGGCGACCTTCATCTTTTTGGGGGTCCTCTCCTTCCTGATAGAGTCTATAGCGAGAGATGCCCAAAGAAACATTCCATCAGCACTGTTCAGGAGATGAGTTTGTATCTCTTTCAGGGATTCGGAGTCTGCTTTAAGAGCATCGCTTCGATCGCGGATGAACCGTCGGATGTCCTCAGCATTCCCGCCCTGGTCAACTTCGATGCTTGGGCAACCCTTGGTCGCACTGCTGATAGCCTGATATCCAGGACGGCTGAAGATCAGAACATTCGCAGATGAATTCGATTCACCTAGCCGTGCAAGACCTGCCAAGAACTTGCAAAGAGCCTCAAACTCCGCGTCCGCCAGCCCGCTGCATTCGTCCAATCCGTCTATCACAATAAAGGCTTGACTGAACATTGGGATCACGCTCTTGATCCCTTTGATAATGTCCTCTCGACTTGGCTGTTCATGTTTAGTCTCAAAGCAGAGATCATGCAGTGGTGCCACGTCCTGGTCCCTCGGCAGAAATTGATACAGCTGCTTGAGTAAAGAGCTAAGCAGAGCTGTGGTGTCGTACCCAGTCAATGACTCAATACCGTGGCCCGTCCTCAATCTTTCGGATCCCTGGACTAGCTGAGAGTTGCAGTAGATATATGCAAGGGCCGTCCTCCCAGTGTTCTGGATGTGATCTGGGTCGCTGGCTGTGTTGTTTTCTGGGCCGATATTCACAAATCGCTTGGCACTGGCTGAAGTGTGTCCGACCATTACATCCGGTACAACGTTGTTTGAGTGTGGTACAAGCAAAAGGTGAGGATCAGCAAGCTCCACAGGAGGGGTATCACCTTCGCTAACTGCGCCCCGATAGATCGCATCATCGCGATGGTCACCCTCATGATCGGTACTGGACATCTTATTGCTCTCCATGCAGAGCTTCTTCAGCTCCTCGACAACCTGTGCGGCCATATGGGACTTGCCACTGCCATGCTTCCCATACACCCAAAGCAGTTCTCTCCCTGAACGTCCTTTCCACAAAGTGTAGATCTTATGACGTGAAAGCCACTTAGCGGTCTCATTTAGGGTTGTGGCCAGTATACCGTTGTGCGCCTTCTGGAAAGAATGTGAAGACAGCCACGCCAATAGGTGCTGACGCCTCTCGTCTGTGTTTGCGTCGTGTTAGCTCATGGCGACAGTCAGAAAAGTATTGAAAGCAGCCCTGCCTTGGTCTCGTTCTATCTGACGTATTCGACGTTCTCTTTCTTCTTGCGTCCGCTTGATCTCACTTCTGCGTACAGCTTTATAAGTCTCCAGCTGCATCCTGAGTCCTTTCAGCTGTGTCTCTTGAAGGTAGCCTATCTCTAAAGTAGAGACAAGCTGGATTGTCTTGTCGAAAGTCTTGATGCTGGTGGTAAGGGTTTCTTGCCACTCCCCAAAATCGTTTTCGAACGATTTGAAGAACAGTTTGGCGGAGCTTCTGCTCTTTCCCTTGACATCGACGAAAATTCCCAATGCCTGAACACAAATCTGTAGTATGATGTCGAAAACATCGACCAGACTTTCCTGAATCTCAGGTACGTCCGGAAACGCATGTTTGAATTTATCCAGATTTGCAAGGTTGCCCATGACTGTGTTGAGGAATTGTACCAAAGCTTCTTGGTATTTCACGACTCGCTTGGTCACGGAAAGCGCGAAAAAGACTCCGCCGAGGACTGCGCCCGCAGGTGGGTATATCTCGTTCAACCCATCGGTCAGGGGCTTACACATCTCCATGAACCCAACGAGAGGTTGAATCCAGTTTGTCGCGCGGACAACCTTGCTGCTCTTGAATCTTTCGTCTATGATTTCATTTACATCCTCAGCGTATTTGATCAAATCGACATTCGCATGTTCTTGAAATAACCTCCGTTGCTCGTTGTTGAGAGTCTTGACATGATTTGACCAACGCTCTCGAACGGCCTCCCGGGATCTAAGCCACAGTGGTCTTAGGGTACTTGGTCTCACGGAGGAGGCTTTGGATACTTACATAGGAATGGAACCATGCTAAGAGGAAATTGCCGGTCCAGCATCGGGCTGCGAGATGGACTTCCAGGTGTCAGTCCGAGTCGGGCGGCGTATGAGACCAAGACCGCCCACCCCGCCTACGTCTGGATCAATAACTCCAGACATGATCCTCGCCCGAGGATTGCTCGAAGAGGCAGTACTTCTCCTTGCGCCTAGTAGTGATAGCAGGGACCCAAAAGATAATCTGAACTGTGATACTCAGCTGGCTGAAGGGAATGCTCCTCGTGGTGAGAGGGGATAAATGCCCCGCCTGTATGCAGCTCTCTGTAAGCTGACGGAATTCCTTGAACCAATGAACTCAGGGCACTTAGACATTGTGACAATATGCGTCCCTGTATTATTCCCCTCACTTAACGGCGCTCGCTTCCCAAATTAGAACAGTAAGCGTGTGAAAAGCTCGTCACAGACACCGGGTTTTCGTGCGTGAAACTTACTTACCTAGGTATTCATGTATAAGCGTCACACTCTCTCTACTAAGTATCTCGCAGGTGTCTGCAACTATGGTGCGCAATAGGTTTTATGGTGAAAGTATTACTTTACCGCCGATCTTAAGCCTAGAGTTCTCGCCACCAGTCGAATATAAACACCATACAAATAAACTAGACAGGTCTGTGCTGCACCCTGCAAAGCCTGTGCTGTCAGCCTCTTCAGGGTTAGGGTCTAGCCTAGAGTAAGTCACTCTTCCCTCTTCCTCCTTCAATAACAACCACAACCACCGAATCGATTCACCTGTCTGCAATAGCCTGCAATAGCCCCTACTACACTGCGTTATGTAAATTATTGCGACCCAGCAATAAATACCAAAGTAATTTTATATTCTTATACGCACACGAAATTAGTGTACTTTCTATTATGCTGTTCGCCTATTTGATAGCCTCAAATTAATTCAGCTTAGGTAGTCTCTAACATGTTGTCATATTATTCATTTTATCTACGTTCAATTTCGTAATTGCTGTTGTTAGTCCACACATGATTTCAGAATAACTCATTCTACCATGTGATCTACCACCCTCGTAGGCAGGTTGCATATCACTCGTAAGCCGTCGAATCGGCATGTCCAGATGACGTTGGAATCAAATGCCCGTTTGAAGCATTCTCTACTGAAAAGATGAGGTGAGAAAGCAGAGTCCGCCATACGATGACACGAGAATCACCCGTCCAGACAAATTCGGGCGTCGGTAAGCTCTCACCGTTAACCAACCGAGTAAGCAAGCTTTGTTCTGAACACGACAGTGGCGTATGAGGCGCATTATCGACTCACCGCGAGCGTTCACAACATTCTCGATCCATTCTCTCTCCGAAAAGTGGATGGGATACATGGAGCCGAAGTAGCTTGTTGAAGAAAACGCATGCAGTAGTGCTGTGCCCACCCAAGGCCGAAAGCCGTTTTCGTGTGTGGCGTTGGTGACTACTTCATCCCGTGTCTAAGATAATCGACGCAGCCGTCGCGGGCGGAAATAAGCACAGGTCAACTAATCCAGATGACAGATCAGCAGCCTTAAGCCCACGTGGAAGAAGGTACACCGTCCTTTGCATGCCTTGGTTATAAATACGGGCAGAACCTCGCCAGGTGCCACTGGGAGGTCCGCCCCGTGTAGAACATGAATCATTAATACTTCCCCGGACTCAAGATCACCTAAATATTGACGATCAAGCGAAACTGCCCTCAAAATGGAACACATTGAAGGAGTGACAGGGAAACAATTCGTGGCTGGTGCAGCCCAGTATCCCGACTGGCAATATCAATATGCGACATCAACCCACGAAGTCGATCATGACATGAAGCCCGGTTTGATCATCCAACCGAGCGACAAGGAGGACATCAAGCGAACAGTGCTCCACGCGAAAGAGAACAACATGGCCATCGCCATTCGCACCGGTGGGCATCAATACAGCGGTGCTTCATCTACGGGCTCGAGCAACATTCAATTGGATCTGCGCACAACGTTCAGAGGCGCGGATGATTTGGCCTACTTCGAGAAGGACGACAAAAGCTACGTCCATGCGAGTGTAAGCTGGGCGCTGAGAGAATTCAACGAGTTCTTGGGAAAGCACAAGGTCTTTGTGCCCCATGGACAGTGCGCCGAGGTAAGCGATAACTGCGGCCCAAGATTGTTTTCACGCTCTGCTAATAGGATCAAGGTCCACCTCGGTGGCCATGTTCAGACTGGAGGATACGGCCAGCTTGGACGCAGTTTCGGTCTACTCGGCGACCACGTCCTTTCTCTCGAGATCATTGACCATGAGGGACAAGAGAGAGAGATTACCCAAGCAGGTGACCCCAAGTTGTTCTTCGCGTGTGAGTTCAGGCCAATCAATTTCTCCTGAGAGTTCAACATAAACATGATGAACAATTTATTACACGACTTGGCACTGATGAGAAACAAATCAGGGCTTGGTGGCAGCCCCGGAAACCTCGGCGTCCTCACACACTTCACACTCGAGGTCCACCGTGACAGCAACTATACGGGCTCGAGAGGTATAAAGGCAATACACCTGTACAGCACAGAAAAGCTCAAGCAACTTCTGCAATTCCAGACTGCGATGAATGACGATGAGAATTTCCCTCGCAATTACGACCTTTGTGTTAGCGTCCTGAGTGCCTCGTTCGATATATTGGGTCTCATGGGCGGCTTGGACAATGAAATGGAGAGGTTGCACCCGGAAATCTTCGGAACAGACGAGGACCCAGTGTGGCCAAGGATGATTGTTGTCTATGCACAATGGGTGCCCTTCGGTCCTGATGACAAGCCGGATGAGGCTTGGTTCGACGCCATAACGGCGGGCTGTTGGTTCACAGGCGGTGTGCGAGAAAGACCCATGTCAGAACTTGTACGTGGAGGTCTTTCAAATCCCCTCTTTCTCAGGCTCGGCGAGTATGGCTTGAAGCGTGACTGACCGGGGACACTGCAGACGCACGAGTGGATTTTCCAAAACACTCGGGAATACGACCTGCCGTACGTGAAGCGCACGTATCTCACGACGTCAACCGAGCTCAGCACAAACGGCTTTGTCGACTGGGTTGTCGAGCGAATGGACAAGATCATGGAGCCCTCATTCAACGAGCAATGGCTCTCGGCGCAGCTGCAGTGCTTCGGCGGGAAGAACTCCAGATTCAGGACCAATGCGGGCAACGGAACCTCTTACAGCGTGAGTCACCTACAACATTGAGGAATACAAGAGGATAAAATTGCTAACACTTCTTTTACAGTGGCGTGATTCCACATACTGCTTCACCATCGATAACTTCCACAAGCCATCCCGCAAGGCGGAAGCAGAGCAGTGGCAGGCCGAAAATGACAAGCAGGGCCTCGGACCCAACGGGATCTTCAGCAAGCAGGATCGTCGGGTACTCTGGGGAAGCTATGGAAGTTTCGACTTGGACTCGGTGTGGGATACCTACTACGACGACAGAACGAAATATGAAATGATTGGGCGTGCTCGAAGCGCGGCGGACCCGGACGGAACATTCACCCCCAACACCTTCAGTGTCAAGCGTGCAGGTTGAAACAGGTCAACTAGGTAGTACAGCCATAACATTCGTTTAGTCTCATACAAATTAAAGCTGCGACCGAAGTATACGTTGAACTGCTGAAACACAACTTCCTACATGGATTGTAGATTTTAGCTCGCCCGCTGAAGTTACAATCATATTATTCTAAATCTCTCAAATCAGCACCATCCAGCCACGATATACCATGCGCGCCATAGCTGCCAAGTGGCTCATGATACTGTGTTCTATATTTATGTCGCCTCTAAAACCCGTCTTCTCTTTGTCCCTGACCCCTATAGTGACAAGCTCTTTGCAGCTGCTAGGCTCCTGATCACTATGAAATGCCTTTTGGACACGCTTTCTTGTCACTGGATGGTGTGTACTGGGTATAATCACTGAATGTCTTCTGCGCAGCCCGTTTATTCTTAGATTGACGTTTTTCAGATCTGTGGGGCTCCTCCCATGATGAAGGGACCAAAGCCATCGGGTTACGGCTAGTCCCACTCTGAGACACAGCACAGAAATGCAAAGACACTGAGGTCGGGTTCATCTGGCGGGCACAGCCTCGAGAGTCTTAACAAGCACATGAGGGGCTACGATGTGCTGCGACAGTTGAGCCTCTTGCAAGCCATCGATGGCTTCCTCAGTCAGAAACCCGTTTTCATCACGCGTCTGATTGTCGAACATGGAGTTCACAAGATTGAGTGCAAGTGCTTGCGCGATATCTTCAGATTTGGCGAAGAGCTGCCAAAGGTTTTCCTGATCACGCTTAACAAAAGCATGCAAGCCTGATCTGCCCAGATTTTGGCTCGTGGCCCGATCCAGAGTGGTGTCGAGTAAGTGGGAACCAGCGGACTGAGCAATTATATGAGGGTCAGTGCACAAGACCTTCT
Source organism: Plenodomus libanotidis (assembly GCA_022609195.1). Classification (NCBI taxonomy): domain Eukaryota; kingdom Fungi; phylum Ascomycota; class Dothideomycetes; order Pleosporales; family Leptosphaeriaceae; genus Plenodomus; species Plenodomus libanotidis. The sequence goes on from JAGKQA010000004.1 coordinate 577,198, forward strand.
TAGGATGAGAGCTGAGACAGTGATTTACAAAAAATGCTGGCTGATCAAGAGAAGTGTTAGCCGTGGAGTAAAAGTATAATGGATATGAATGGTGCGGTGAATTGCGTCGAGGCTTACGGTCGATGAAAATAGCTAGACACCACCACGGAAACGGAAACAGGACGGCGCGGGTCTGCTTGTCATTTCCGGAAAAGGAAAAACGTGTCTTGATTGCCATTACTCGTCTTGACCATACGGCGCAAGCTATATTCCCAGATGTGTTTTGACCTTGTTCATGACCCGGCAGGCTTCGGCCTTCTCTGCTTCACTTGACAACACGGATAGATATTTCCGCATGCCATCAGAGTTACAATGACGAGACTCAATATGGAGAGGTGCATAGGCGCTTATGGCAGCGTTTCTGGGCATGGATTCAGACTTAGGTCTTTCTTTAGTGACTTTGTTGCAGGAAGCGCATCTGGGCAACTGGTTGGCTGCCTTCGTTGGCTTTTTTTGCTTATTTGGCGCCATCTTGGGGTTTGATCCGAGAAAGTCTGATTGATAAGTAGCAGTATTGCGCTTGGAGACGAAGATGCTCAATTGTTTGCCTGTAGGTGTCGAGAATCACGGACGATTGGCGCTCTTGTTTTCATTGTGAGAGACGGCAAGACTGTTCAGCCAGCCATCTCACTGAGTTATTCGTACTCTTGTACTTCTTCACCTTCCATACTCTTCTCAATTGCGTCCTTCCCCCAAAATATGCAGACTTCGAAGAGTCAACGGTGAAACAATTCAACGGATTTTGCTGAAACAAAGAGCTTGATTGACAAAGAACGGACGAGGCGCACCATATTGAAGCAGTGGACATCTGACAGGTCGGCTCCGAAGCAAAATGACATTTTCTGGACAGTAGAAATCAAAGTGAGTAGTGGCGTTTTTGAGTGGATATCACTACTTCAGACAGTGCAGCTATTAGACATGTGTGAGGAGAGTCAGGCTGTGCAGTGGGTGACGAGGAAGCGGGTTCCCAAGGCTACGATTCCTGTTTACCACTTGGTGAGCTGCTTTGGCGCTGGCGCTCTCACAGAGTAAGATTGATTTGCTGGGCTCATTTGGTGGTTTTGATGTATCTATTTTGTGCAATGTTTTTGGCTTGTGTGCATTCCTTTGTGCCGAGCCTTGCCGTCTTCCACTTACACTGAGGTTACAACAGGGATGCTGATGGTACTCGCAATCCATGATCCCTGTCGCTTCCAGGGCGCCCTGCCAACCACGTAAGTAATCAGGTACTATGACCTCTGTAAACAAGCCGCGACACCCATCTTGGACTTTTGACTTCGCATCCCACACCTTGAGCAACATCCCACCGCAAGCACCACACCCACCAGCTCGCCCGCCCACCACCAAGATGGCGACCTCCGAAAAGCCCAGCAGCTCCAAAAAGGATTCCTCAAAACTCCACAAGCTCTCACTAAAAGGCAGCGCAAAGCTCGTCGCCGAATTCGTACGTCGCTCCCTCCTGCCCCCCGCCCCCCCCTCTTCCTCACCTTGCTAACATGCACGTATACTACAGTTCCAATACTCCATCCACTCCATCCTCTACCAGCGTGGCGTCTATCCAGCCGAAGACTTCACCGTTGTCAAGAAATACAACCTCAGCATGCTCGTCAGCTCCGACGACCAAGTCAAGGCGTACATCCGGCGCATCATGGCCGCGCTGGACCGGTGGATGAAGGACGGGCGCATACAGAAGCTTGTCATCGTCATTACGGATAAGGACACCTCGGAGCATGTTGAGCGGTGGCAGTTTGATGTACGTTCTGCACCGCCCCACCCCCAAATGCTGCTTTGCTTTACTGAGCTGAACGTGCGCCGTGTCATCGCAGGTCAACATTATCGCCCCCCCCAAATCCTCAAAATCAAAATCCAGCAGCAAAATCACGCCCCCCAAATCCACCAACCAAGAAAACGCTACGCCCTCAGACCCCGCATCCTCACAACCAGCCACCGCCGCCGCAGCCACCGCGCCGCCAACCGAAGCCGAAATCCAGTCCGCCATAGCTGCGCTGTTCCGGCAAATCACCGCTTCCGTAACCTTCCTCCCACAACTCGACCCCGGCGCGCACACCTTCAACGTGCTCGTGTACGCGGACGCGGACGCGGACGTGCCCTTGGAGTGGGGCGACAGCGTGGACGGGGGGAAGGAGATTGTGGGGGGCGAGAGGGTGCAGTTGCGGGGGTTTAGTACGGGCATGCATGAGATTGGGACGGTGGTGGATTATAGGGGGGATTTCTGAGGCGGTCTTTTGCGTTTGCGTCGAAGGGGGTGAGAATGAGGGCAGAGATTTTGGCGGCGACTCGGCGTTGCTGCGGAAGGGTACGATGATATGACTTTACATGTGCGGGATAAATCGGAAAGGGTTGGTCAAAGGGTAGGCTCTGGGCTCGCGCGAGGCAGGCAGCAAAATGCTGCTTTTCTAGCAGCAGGACACGGAGGATGCCTAGCATGAAAAGCACGGCTCGGCGTTTAGGTGTCAAATTGTGCTTCAAATACCATGATTCAGTTGTTTATTCACAATTGTCATCCATGGCAAGATCTTTTCCAATCAATATGCAGTTTCTGTTGATCTGGCCCCAAGGCTCCCGGATCATGCTGTCAACAAATGGGATCCGTCTAGTTCCTAACGCCTCTAATATCCATCATCCGACCTCAACATCGGCTTTGACAGATCATGCGCCATACCCGCACTCAATTCATCCACACACTAGCCTTACACGCGCTTAAAGAAGTAAACATACGCAAACTTGCGCATCTCCTCGATGTCCACCGCCTCGACGACCTTCTCGTCATTAAAGAGCACCCAAGCGGACCTGTTCTCGAGCTGCTTGCGGATGAAGGCGACGTAGTGTCTGCATATCATGTTAGTGAAAACATCCTTCGCGCACAAGGATAGGGAAAGAAGAACTTACCCAGCGTGAATACTGGTGCCCTTGTGGCACACAATGCTCTGCAGCTGGAAACTCGCCGGCAACGTCGCGCTGCCGGCGGTGCCAGACGCACCCCCAGTAGCCGGCGCATCAGCATCCTCGCCATCCGCGAGGCCAGCATCATCAGGGTGGCTGAACAGCCACTCTACCGCCCTCTCCATATCCCCGCCCGTCTCCTTCAGCGCCTTTTTGGCCTGCGGTGCGCCGAAGCCCATGGCGCCGAGTATTTCAATCTGCTCAGGACTAGCCTGCGCTGCACCACCCGCACCCGCACCACCCGCACTGAGGTCCAGGGGGACGTCAATGTCGGCGTCCTCCATGTGCTGGAACAGCCACTCCATGGCGGCATTGGCGTCGCTGTTGCCGGTCGCGTGCAGGGCTTTCTCGCAGCGCACGCGAGGGAAGCCCATGCCTTCAAGCTGGCCGAGGACGGCCTCGTCGAATGTGAACGCGGGTGCTACGGCTGCGGCATCCTCGGGCAGTAGCTCTTCGTTTGTTTGGTGGCCGGGCGACAGGTACGCATCGAGAGGGAAGGGCTCGTCGGGCACGATGATGGGCACATCGACCTTGACCTCGACCCAGTTGACGATGGCCATGCGGCGCGCGTTCACGGCGAAGACGTCGGGGAATGTCTTGAACATGGTTCGCTTAGTGTAGCCCTCCTTGGAGCCACAGTCGGAGCATGTCAGCTCTACTATCTCCGTGCCCGTGAAGTCGTCCAGACATTGCTTAAAGGTCACGGGCTTCCACGGTGCGGGGCCGTGTTCGCCATCGTTTTGGGCCTCCTTCTCCATAGGCAGGATAACCATGATGTTGTCTTGCTGGTTGGTAGAGTATCGGACCTTCTTGCAACCACGGCATTGCAGACGCTGCTCGAGAGCAAAACGGAATGGAAGCGTTGGGTCGGCGTTCAGGGAAGGATGTTTTGATCGGCCGATGAGCTTGAAGAGGTGCTGGAACAGTTCGAAGGCATCCTGCTGCCGCATAGTCGAGAATTCAGCGTGTCCGCGGCCGATCAGGTGCTTGAACATAGAGGGTTCCAAGCCTCTCTGGTGCGTCTTGCTCTCTTCCTCTCCACGAGCGAGTGCCTCAGGATCAGGCTTCGAATACCGTCCGGACAAGAGCCCGTCACCAAGTTTTAACAATTGTGTCTCTAGGTCTTCTGCAGGCTCTTGCACATTCGGCAGGTCATCGACGCCGTAATACCGGTTTTGGAAAGCTGGTAGGTCGAACAAGCACTGCAGAACGCTGGCCAAGTAGCAACTGTTGCCGAGGTTCTTCAATCCAGTCAAACCCGGGCCGAATAATGGCTTCAATTCGTGACCATCTTGTGTTGTTGTGAAGTCCCACTTCATGTTCTGCTCAATCTGCATCTCGGTCAAGCTCTTCTCAGTCTTTTGCCTTTCAGCGATGTTGATGCCCCAATTCGCCAAGTGCGTAGCAAGTGCATCGTCGATGCGCTCGTCGTCGCAGGTGTAGCAGTAGACGTCGGCAGTGCCCTCCGCGCTTATGGAGCCCAGCTTGACAGCCACACCGTGACCCGTCTCTTTCGAGTGTGCCAAGGCGTGTGAGTTGCCGCCCACGCCACCAAATTGAGCTCTTCCGCAACCGAGCGCGCCGCATTGCAAGCATAGCCAGAGGTTCTCGTGTAAATCGCACTTCGCACAGCCGCCCAGGTCCTGGTTGGCGATCGTCCTCGGCTCGTCCTGGTTCAACAACAAGATGTGCTCGCAGGCGCTGAGCTCCTGCTCCCAAGCCTTGATCTCCTCCTTGCGCGAGAACGTATTTGAAGTCAGGATGCCCTCCACGACCGGAGCGATCTTGGGGTGGGCGGCGTCGATATCGGCGTCACATTCCAGGCACTTGACGTTGGTGACCTGGTCGTACTTGTCCTCGTCCTTTTCTGCAGAGATGGCGAGCTTTGTGATCTTCGCTGGCGGCTCGTCTCTAACGATAGGCTTGCGGTGTCGCTTGATGTTCAGAACGAGAGGGTGGGATCTTATGGCGGCATGGAAGGGCGAGTGCTGGCGCGGGCCCGGGCATGCGCCATTGAAGCACTGCAGACAGACATTGAGACCGTCGGTGTCGTCTATGGAGTCGAAGCACTGAGTGCAGTCCTCTCGGTAGACCGACTGGTGAGGTTTCGGGGGCTCGAGACCTGGCAACAAGGCGTTTGGTCAGTAAACAAGTTCACGGATGTCATCCAGCTCTCTCGCCTCCGACTTGTGCCATACTGAGAGACTCGACGTGAGGGCACGCCATCTTGACTTGATTGATAGTGTTGGAAGGGAACTGCTGACCAACTTGTCAAAAAGTTGAAGTGAATGTACGCAGGCGACTTTGTGGAAGTTCGGTTTGTTGGAGGTTGTCAATGTGAGATGACAAGCAGCTGTCGGGAGAGGCACGAAGTTGAAAGATTGCCCCGCGTCTGCGCGTCAGGCACCTGCGACCTTGAGTGGGGCCTAGGCGGGACGCTGAGCGGTGGAACGGTGGGGCGGCGGAGAGTCTGTGGAGCTCCCGAGGCCCTGAAGCCGTGCCCACTAAGGCCTAGCCAGAACGGCAGTGTCGGGACGGGACTTAGAACTGCAACCCGAAGCCGAAGGCCCTGTTTTGAAAACTTCTGTTCGTGATTGCCGGTGGTGATACCTTTGGCCGGGGGTCTCCGCCAAGGCAAAATTCCCCAAGCTGTTCTCAAAAGCTCCACATTGGCAACACTCTTCAAACACTTTCCGGGCTTATCAGATCGTCCTATCTCTTCTGCTCGGCTTGAGTTGCTCTTCTTTGTGCTGCCTGTCTTACCTCAGTCTCAGCCAATCCAACTGCACAGCCCACGGTTTTTAGCACGGCGATCACGTTACGACTGTGAATTATCAATGTGAAACCCTGAGGTAAAGGCTCCAATTGCCCGATTCTTCTCCGAGGCCGAGGCCGCTATCCCCGCGAGCCTAGTGCGGACTGTGACTTCATTCATTTCGTGGCGATTTTCTCAACGACTTTCTCGTCTTTCTTCCCAAACACATTTTGGCAACCAATACCAACAACACCTACAACAACCTACGAATCGACTTTAGTCGATACAACACGTCAGCCATACAACACATTCCACGACACACAAGCTGCGCACCTCATCACAGCATCAACCACAAAAATGTTCTCCAGATCTCTCCGCGTCGCATCGAGGCGAGCCCTCGCAACTCCCATCCGCCCAGCCATCCTCGCCGCACCAAGGCAACTCACACCAGCTGTCTCCGTTGGCGCAACACGTTCTTACCACGAAAAGGTTCTTGATCAGTACGTTCCAGCTCTCTCGCTCCTCTCCTGGCCGCTCCCGCTTCATCCGGCGCAAGACTAACACACCCTCCCAGCTATTCTCGACCTCGCAATGTCGGGTCAATGGCCAAGGGTGACACCGATGTCGGCACAGGCCTCGTAGGCGCACCGGCATGCGGCGATGTCATGAAGATCCAGATCCGCGTCGACCCCAACTCGAATACCATCTCCGATGTCAAGTTCAAGACTTTCGGCTGCGGCTCCGCTATCGCCTCGTCGTCCTACCTTACAGAGCTCGTCCGCGGCATGACCCTCGACAAGGCGTCCCAGATTAAGAACACGGACATTGCGAAGGAGCTCTGCCTGCCGCCTGTCAAGCTGCACTGCTCCATGTTGGCCGAGGACGGTATCAAGGCTGCCATTTCGGATTACTACACCAAGAACCCTGCGGCGAAGAAGACTGATTTGGGAGGAACTGGCATGAAGATGCCAGAGGTCGAGATCACCTCTGCACCTGCGGCGGCTGCTTAAATGCGGAAAAGTCGGAGAGAAGTGTGTTAGATTGGGACGGGTGATATCAGTGCATTTGGCGTTTTGGGATCGGTGTGGTTTCGACTGATTGAACAGACATCCTGCGCCGCGAATCAGAATGAGCAGGACTACGTATTGAGGTGCTTGGTTTGACAAGGGAGGTTTTTGAGGTCGCAAAAGAAGCGTGGCCATCGTCAAGGCAGTGAGCGGTGCAGTCATCAAATCTCAGCTTTTGCAGATATTGGCCTCCAAATTTGCGTTGACAGTGCGTTGAGACACAGTACTTACGCTGAATACCATTCTTTGTTGACCAGTATTCCTTTACATCGTCTTGCCAGTTCCCTTGTTTCGTGTAACCTGTAGGCTCGGTGCGGTGTGCCCTCCAGGGGAGTGGTTGGCGTCCACTCCATGATGAACCCTGCGGATGTCGCCGTGCAAATGGACGAACTCACCAAGACAGCTGCAGCTCTCCACATCCGTTCACGCACAATCATATCGCATCAACCAAAGAAATCCGGATCCTCCTCCACCAGGGCGACTTGCACTACCCGATTGGCGCAGATATCGAGGTTGTCCAATTCACCTAGATTTTAGAGTACGAAGCAGTTTGACAGTATCCTATTGCTGCGCCGACGAGTCTCGCAATGCTATCAGATGCCGTCTGGTCTTCATCGGTGCAAACACACCCATTCCCATCACGCGCAACTGCAAGGCGGCGTTGCGTCATATCCGCTAGACAGACCGAGCGATGAGATTGTGGATCGACAGCATTTGCATCAATCAGGGCGACGACGAAGGAAAGGCTCAGCAGATGGATCCGATGCCTCAGATCTACACCCGAGCTACGACTACTTTCATAACTCTCGGCGATGGCGATGCTGAAGTGTCGCACGAGCTGCCCAGCATAGCTCTCACAAGGATCCTCCACCTGGATGCTCCCGAAGGCACTCCACGCGCGAACTCTCAGTAGACCCTACCTCTCACGAATATGGATCTTGCAAGAGACCGCGTTATATCATGACGTCCAGATCATGCTCGGAGCAACAGATCAGATGGCATGACACCTCATAGACCGAGCGCTGCGCACTCATGGTCTCATCCTGCGAACTATGGACAGAGACTATTGTCTCGAGACACAACTTACAAGGCCAGAACGACACAACGATTCTTTAAGTGGTGATGAACGAGCTGGTGTTTGGGTCGGCTGGAAGCGGGGCAGTCTTGTTGCAACACCCCAAGTCGGCGAGTCAAAGATGTGCCACGATCTGCTGAACGGTCCCAGCACTTTCTTTGTAAGGGACGGGAGGGAGACGAATAGGCAATTCAAATTGCTCAGTCTGCTAAAAATGTACGGCCCTATGATCAGCATAAATGGCGTAGATGGAGACCTGGAGCGAGTTGGTATTTACATGAGGCGCCAAACAATTCCCAGTGAATCATCATGATAGAACATGGCGTGCGGCGTGGAAAGAGTTTCGGGCCTCTGGCACGCTCTTGCTCAAGGCCTTTAGTCTCTCACTGTAGGAGAAAGTGAACGGATTGTCGATGTCCCCGGATATCCACATCAAGAAAAAGGAACGGGCATCTCTTTCGATTGATGCCCAAGAGAAACCAGACTCGCATATGCTGCAACAACGCTGGTAGACCTATAAAGACGGATCTTTCGACGAGACTTTCTGAGCCTTACAACATTGGTGTAGCTAACTCTCCCTCGGTGGCTATAGTGTGCCGCTGATTTGAAATTGCCTAGGTAGGACAAAGTCTGCCATGTCAAAGTCTGCCAGCGCTGGATATGAACATATTTTGGAGCACACATTCTCATTGTGCTTTGCGTTAAACTTGAATCGACTGCGAATATGCTTATAGGGTCTTGCAGCATCAAAATACTGCTGCATTACTTCTGATACTGAGCTCGAGTGTGAATGATGCGTGGAAATCTTGCCATTTGGCGAAGAGAGGTACAATCAGCCACCGCCACCTTATCTTTCCTATCCAGCCCCTTGACTTTTCCAAGTTGTGTACAAAGTAGACACTGTAGAAATCCCATCCACCTCTCTAAATCCCAAGGCACCTCAGGTAGTCATCATTAAAGGCAACGGCGCTGTATGAAATGGATGATCAGTATGAGGCTTGCCCTTCCACCAACAACAGACAACAAAAGGAAGTTCACAGAAGATCGCTTACCAGTTCGCGCGGCATCCGGCATCGATGACGCTGCACGCGGTGTAGCATGCGGTTTGTTCGGCTGCGGTACGGGCTTGACATTGCGCTACTGTCTCCTCTTCCTGTCGGGCCTGCATAGCTGGGGCTGCCAATGCCATGGAGGCGGCAAAGGCGAGGGCGAGGAGGGAGGTGGAGTACATTTTGAAAGAGTGTTCGTTTGTGGGAAAACGTGTGTAAGTAGAATATTTGGTTTGGCGTAGTGGAGCAATATTTGGTGTATTGTTATGGAGTTGCAGACAATTGAAGAATAATTACTTCGGGCAAAGTCGACAGGACTGCTGCTGCTATATATACACACACTCCATGACAGATAATATCTTCATTGTGATATACAGATCAAGATCATGAGAGTGACGTCGCCAAAGACAAACGTAAGCGTAAACTCTCGACATGAAGGGCTCGAGGGCCGAGTCGTGCAAATGTAACAAGGCGAACCTGCAATGAGAGCAGAGAGATGATAAAAGCTTCATTGATGGTATCTCCAGAGCGTCTCGCTGCTTTGCACCGAAAGAGGCCAAGGGTCGTCTGGGCAGTGGTTCACAGCTTGGGGACCAGCGGCTCGAAGCGCAAAACTAATTATATTAGAAGCCAAGCAATACTTTTTGGAACACCAGTCTCTCGGCCGAGATCAGGAACCGCTGCCGTGACAATCTGGCCCCCACCGCCAAGGAAGAGTTGCAACACAGGCCACTTTTGAGGCTCTTCGGCGGAGAAGTTGTCTCCACTTGAGCCCCCCAGCCTAACTTCCCCCCCCCCCCAACAATATTTCAAAGAACGCGTTCAAAATCACTACTTAAAAAGATAACTTTTACAACCCACATTAGGATTGATCGAGATTGATATTATTAGAACCGGTCAAGTACTCTCCATCTTTTAATATAATACAATTTCTTTATTTTACTATATTGAAGTAGTTGACATTTGCCACTTTTCAGGTGGCCTGTGTTGCAACTATTCCTTGGCGGTAAGGACCAGATTGTCACGGCAGCGGAGAAACTCATTCATTATAAGTCACACCAAATTGCCAAGGTCTGCAGATCACAGTTATGTGACTTCGACATGGAAACATAATGACATACGTGGAGTAAATACTGCGGAAGCATGGACAACTTTCTTCCAGCTATCCAATTAAACTTTCAGTTTTCTCGTATACGAGCGCGCTACAACGCGTTGATCGCCGCACGTTCGCGGAGTGCTTACCAGCAGTTCCCTCCAACTTCGTTGAGTGCCTCTCCCATTCGTGGACAGTCAGCAGCCACAGCAACATCCCTTGACCAGATCACTGCAAGTGGCTTTGCACTATTTCAGGGGATTCTGCGAATCGTACTCGCCCAAGAGGCGAAACCCACCAGGTCATCGACTCTAGTATGCATAATTCGCGGTCCTGGCACATCTTAGACAGAGCGGATGCAAGTCTCTGGTCAAGCTAATGATCTAGCTTGCATTATGTTCTCGGTCATTCATCTGCAACAGAGGAGCCTGTCCAACATCTTTGTCCATTTTGGAGGTCCTCGAATTCCTCTTCTCAGGGATTGAGATGAAAGAAGGGGTCTACTAATGGCCCTATGGCGATGCCGAAAGAGTTGAGATTCGTATCTTTGGCTGCTAATAGCCTCTTTCCAGACTCATGCCGCCACCGTTTCAATTTATTCAGGACCTTGAACTGACCTGCCGCCGTCGAGGCTGTGAATTTGCAATCTTTATACAAACTTGCCCTGGAGTTATAATGAGAGGTGTGCAGTTGAAGCGCTGTCAGGGCAAGGGCAGCACATTGGGGATCCGAAGCGTGCGCCTTGTCGAGGCTCGCAGGATCATGATCATCAACTCTAAGCTGTACCGTATACGTATTTAACCAGCGCATTATGAGTTGGACATGAAGCCTTTGCATCTGAGTGAGCTGGCATAGTTTGGGTCAAGGGTGATCACTTACCTTCTGGGTTCATTGTACTGAACTTGTGAAGCCTGCGTGGTGGATGAGGAGTTTCGAAGACCGCTCGAGTACTTGTGTTAAGGGTACCTACTTAGTACCCACTAAATACGCGGCACAACAGTCAGACGGCATGTTCTCTTTTTGGACGGTGACATCTGACAGCGATAGGCGAGTGCTTCCTCATTGAGCGTACCCGAGGTCCATGCATAGCCCCCAGCGGCGGCAGGTAGTAATCATGGTAATTATGCACGAAGCCGAGCTGGAAAGCTGCATACATCACCTTCGAGGATTCCTCAAACGAGTGAAAGATCCCAGTGCGAGCATCCACCCTAGTGGAAAATTCGAACCATACGCATACTCACGCAAAGAATTTCACTAGTCGATACCATCACTGTCATCCAATGCACCGTTTAGCATACTAGCCTCAGCTAGCGCTCCTAGCAACCAACCTTCGCCGGAACACACAAAACACCATGGGCACCTGGGAGATCATCCAATTCTCCAAAGACGACCCCAACACCATCCTCATTGTGCGCCTACACTACACCCAAAGCCTCACTACACGCTACCTCTACGCCCATGAGCACCATACGCCCCTCTCACTCGAGCCACTCCGCGTCGCCAGGCAAGACCACCCCATAGAAATCCAGATCACCAACGGCGCCGGGCAGACGGCGATTGTGTTCGTGCACAAGGACGCGGAGGGTGACGCACTGGTCATCCACGGGCACGTCGAGGGCGCGCCGCGGCAGTATGGCTGGACGTGCGTGCCGGAGACTAGGATCACGGTTAAGCTGAAGAGGGGGGTGAGGTTCCATGTTACGGCGGAGGGGGAGGTGGAGTTGAGGGCTGTGGATCGGGGGCCCGTGAAGTGTGCGTTTTGTGAGGTGGGGGGTGAGACGGGGGTGGGGGCTGCGAGGGTAAGGATTGGGATTCCGGCGCTTGCGAGGCAGGTGGAGGTTAGACCACCGGTATATGAGGCTGCTCAGCAGGCAGAGGTCAGGCCACCGGCGTATGAGGCTGTTGTTGAGTGAGGCGAGACAGTGAAGGGAAGGCACGTCGTTCTCGAATGGCTGCCACAGGAAAGTGGGATGTGTATGAGACCAGGCCGGATATCAACGACTGTGGGCTCCTATTCTTGACGGAAGTACCCTTTGAGTTGCCATCTAGGTGCAATTTGAGGAGACGAGGTTCGTGGTGGTGAGATTGACGAAAGACGGTAGTGCACCCCCCCCCCCGACTGCGCACCCCCCGACTGGGAACCCCCCCCCACGGCCTGTAAATATGCGACTTTGCCGACTCGGCGCCGATTGCGACTGCCTCTCATTGATCCGACTTGCACAGGTGCAGCTTCGAACTCTTCAGCACAAACACACACACACAAACACTGCAGACTTTCAATTAAATACAATCACCTCACACTCACTCGATCTTCCAATCCAAAGGCTCCTCTTAAAAACTCAATCCCGCCGCCCACCCCCACCATGACGCAAGAACTTGACGTCCTAATCCTCGGCGCCGGCTGGACAGCAACCTTCCTCATCCCCCTCCTCCGGCAGCACAACCTCCTCTTCGCGGCCACCACCAGCGACGGCCGCGACGTCAGCGGCAACCCCACCATCAAATACCGCTTCGATCCCACCGACACGAGCCCGCAGGCCTCGCGCGCCATCGGCGCGCTGCCCTACGCCCGACACGTTCTCTTCGTCTTTCCCCTCAAGGGCGCGGGCGCGAGCAGGACTTTCACCAGCACGTACTGCACGACCCACCGCGACCACAAGATGGACCAGATCCGCTTTATCCAGCTCGGCAGCACGGGGATGTGGAAGGAGGACCCGGCGCAGAAACCGTGGCTGGATCGGAAGAGTCCCTACGACAAGGGCGGGGAGAGGGTGGTTGCTGAGGATGAGCTGCTCGATACTGGGGGTTGCGTGCTCAATCTTGCTGGGCTATGGGGCGGGGAGAGGGACCCGCGACACTGGGTCAATCGGGTTGCGACTACGAAGGAGGCTGTCAAGGGCAAGACGAGCCTGCATATGGTGCACGGCGTGGATGTTGCCAGGGTCATTGTGAAGGTGATGGAGACATCACAGCGAGGGGACTGGCACGCGCTGTTCAAGGGCCAGAGGTACATGGTCACGGACGGGTTCGTGTATGACTGGTGGAGTCTCTTCGCCGGATGGGCCGACACCTCGGAAGGCGACGACGTGAAGAAGGAGCCCATCGAGCAGGCGCAATGGGTCTACGAGCTCATGCGCGAGGAGGGCCTGAGAGCGCTGCCGAGATCGATGGAGGTACTGGGACGATGCTATGATTCCAGGGAGTTGTGGTCGACGCTGGGAATTTCACCGCTGAAGGGCGGTCTGGGGTTGTGAAGCACCCTGCCTTTTTCTCCCGAAAACAGCTACGAAAAGTATCGGGCTGGCGGTTTTGTGTACAAATTCACGCGCTCCGTTGTGTCAAAGCCAAGAGCTGAAAGCCTTGAACACACACACACACACACACACACACACACACACACACACACATACTGGCTTGCAGCAGATCGGAGCAGCCCAGCCCAGCGAGCCCACCCAGTCAACTCAATCTGTCTACAGCAATTGTGTGTGCCGTCGCACATGATCAGGAACTTGCGGTGGCTTGACACCGGTGAGGTCTGGGTTGAACAAGTGAGGCCGCTCAGAGACCAGGGTGGCACACCCTCTGCTATACGGTGGTGTGCATCTACTACATGCGTGCACCAGATTGGGCAGCGAGGGGCTATTACTGTGTAGTGTCAGCAACAGCCGGAGCAGGACAGCCCCGCGGCATGTGGTGTAACGGATTCTACAGGCGTGCGCTCTCTCGTTACAGATCGCTCGCACGACGCACGATGGTGGACGCCCGGGCTGCCACTGACAGCTGCAGCGATCAAGCGTACACAGTACTTGTCGCACCGCTTTACAGCTTGGATCTCGAAAGCTATGCCGAGAAGCGAGGCAACAGTCCTCATGGTCGTCCCATAAGATGAGCCTAGACACCAGCAGCTGGCCTGAGCAGTTACACATCGGAGGAAAATGCACTGAACTTTGGCGCCATCCCTTCCCCGGCTTGGCATCTAGTCTCACTGACCCCTGACCTGGAGCAATATGGCGTTATCGATGGCTGGGGTGAAGCTGGAAAGTTGAATCCTGTCGACCTAAAAAAAAAAGGATTGCGTGCGGCGGCAACTAACACATGTGCACAGCGCGCGGGGAAGTCATGACGTGAAGCCAAAGCCAACATCTTCAGCATTTCTCCAACCACACACGTTGCCCCAGCTTGACACTCACGCTTGTACGTATGCAGCTAAAAGAGCCGCATAAGCTGTCACGCTGTCCGCAGATGTCGAGGTTGCATCCGTGAACGTCATTGATGCGCAGTGCGTTCATTGGTGAAGAGCAGTTCGGCCGTTGAATGGAACTACCACGCGACAGCTTCAAGCTACTCTTAGGCGCAGTACCGTGACCATACTACAAAGTTTCCTTTTAGTAGACACACCAACAAGAAACCCAAGTAACATACCATCGCCCCACCACGGCGGCACAGAATACAGCCTTGTGAGCCCTACATGTACTCCCACGCAGGTCTTCTAGCCCCCTCCCACCCTACCACACCGCCGCATCTCGGAAGTCATCCGCCAGTGTGCGTCCTGCATCTGGACCATCTCGTCCGGCCCTACTGGTACCCTATAAATCCTTATCAAGAGAGGAGGACTTCTGACCTGTCACTTCCTTCCTACTCCTCCCACTACCACCGTGGATTCCCGTGCTGCCATCGCAGACGAAGCTGCGATCCCCCTCCTTGACATGGCGAACCAACACTACGCCGACGACGCGCGCGGTGACCAGAAGTCCCCCGTCGTAACGCCCACATCCCTCCATCGGCCCAGTCTCGAGAGGAACCGATGGTCGCATGCCGCGCCTGCCGGCGTCCTTGCGGATCCGGACTTGGACGGGCTTTCGCTGTACGACAAGAAATGCATCCTGGTCAACCGGGAGATCGATGCGATGGGCATGGGCAGGTACCAGTGGTATATATGGTGCCTGTGCGGATTCGGGTACTTGTTGGATCTGCTATGGGCGCAGGCGTTTGGTCTGGCGTTGAGTCCGCTGCAGCAAGAGCTGGGGTTTGGGAATGACGAGAGTGGTAATATCTCTACCAGCTTCAGCGCGGGTTTGACGGCTGGAGCGTTCTTCTGGGGCGTCATGAGTGACATGATTGGTAAGTCCCCCAACTTTGTTCGCATGCTGGTCTGAGCCTATGCTAACCAACGATGCAGGTCGTAAATGGGCCTTCAACTTGACATGCCTGTTCTCGTCCATCTTCGGCCTCTGCCTAGGCGCCTCCCCCAACTACACCACATTCCTCGTCTTGACAGCCTTCGTCGGCTTCGGCGTAGGCGGCAACATCCCCATCGACACCACCATCACGCTCGAGTTCCTCCCCCAGAACCGCCGCTTCCTCCTCGCTGTGCTCTCCGTCTTCCAGCCCATCGGCGTCGTCCTCTGTTCCGCCATCGCCTTCGGCTTCATCCCCACCATGAGCTGCAGCCCCAACTTCAGCGAGGCCAACCCGCTCCCCTCGTGCAACACGCCCGCCGGCCGCGTCCCCGGCACACCGTGCTGCGGCCGCACCAACAACATGGGCTGGCGCTACCTCCTCTTCACGCTCGGCGGCATCACGCTCGCCGTCTTCTGCGTGCGCTTCTTCGTCTTCCACTTCCGCGAGAGCCCCAAGTTCCTCATTTACAAGGGCCAGGACGAGCAGGCCATCGCCGTCGTGCAGCACATCGCCCGGACCAACGGCCGCGAGTGCGGGCTGAGCATTGCTGCGTTCGATGCGCTCACTACCGGCAGCGATCAAGACGACTCCCTTGACACGGAGAGTGTACCGCAGAGCGCGAGTGGTCAGCGCCCGACGCGGACGGTGTTTAAGCGTTCTGTGAGCGGGAATTTGCTGAACAATGGCGCAACTACGTTCAAGCGGATGAAGCCCGCGCTGTCGAAGAAAAAGCTGCACAAGGAGTCGGAGCGGTATATGATGCTGTTCTCGAGCTTTACGATGGCGCGATTGACGATTTTGGTGTGGTTGACGTATATCTTTGACTTTTGGGGATTTACTGTTGCGGGTGAGCATCTTCCCCCCTCTACCCGTTCTACCTGCTGTTGGTGAGACGAGTCCTAACTTCCACAGGCTTCTACCTCCCCCGCATCCTCGCCCTAAAAAATGGCGCCGCCCAGCAATCTCTCTCCTTCACCTACGCCTCCTACATCTACACCTACGCACCGGGCATCCTCGGCGTCTTCGCCGGCGCCGCCATGTACCGCATCCCCTCGATCGGCCGCAAGTGGACCATGACGATTGCCTCCGCGCTCATGGGCGTCTCGATCATCCTCTTCGCGACCGTCGACACCGTCGCCAAGAACCTGGGGCTGTTCACGATGGAGTACTTCTTCCAGAGCATGTTCAACGCCGTGCTGTACGGGTGGACGCCCGAGGCGTTCCCCGCGCCGGTGCGCGGGACGGCGTGTGGCGTGGCGAGTTTCTGGGGACGGCTGTTTGGGATTGTTAGTCCGTTGATTGCGCAGCGGTTGTATGGCGAGAGCACGAAGGCTGGGGGGGAGGGGAATGTTAATTCAGTGTTGTACCTTGCTGGGGGCGTTACGTTGGGGTGTGTGCTTACTACGGCGTTGTTGCCGAATAAACATCTGGAGGCTGATGATGGAAAATCATAGCGAGGAGAGGTGGTGGGCTGCTGGCGGATGGGTATGTTTTGTCCAGTATGTCTCGTGTTGTGGTGGGTGGATTTTAGATGCATGTTGAGGCGCAGATTTGGTATATCAGGCCGCCATCTAGCCCGTGGAAGGTGATTTCCCCCAGGAGTTTCAGGCTGATGTACATGGACAGCCTTGCTAGATTCCTATCTATACACAAGTTCAAGATACCCGTTGGCCATTGGGTAAATAACCTCAAATCGGAAGAACTGCGCGACAGACAGTCCCACCTAGGCCACAGGTAGGTGGGCAGGCAGTATATGCATATTAGTCCATACAAATATACAGCTGTGAAGATAAGGCAGCTCAACATCCGAAGGCACGCAACGAACCTAACGCTTCCTCCCTCTCCTGCCTCATGACCCAACTTTCCCATTACCTCTGCTCCGTTATATTCTTGTACTACAGTCTCCAGCTCACATTCCAACACAATTTTTACTCGGCCTTAATGTCCAACCGCAACAACCGCGCCGCATTCCGCCAGCGAATTCCCTCCAGCTCCTCCTCACTCACCATCCCACTCCCCTCCAACTCCTCCAACCACCGCAGCCCCGCCGGGCTTTTAGCAAACGGATAATCCACACTATACAAAATCCTATCCTTGGCTGTATTCCTCAGCACACAAGCCATCGGATCCAACGACCAATTCCCGCTTGTCGTAATCCAGATATTCCTCCCCCATACGTCCGTAAACGACCGCGCCAGGCCCCACCGTGATGACACCATCTCCACGCGCTGCAGCATGAATGGGATCATCTCGCCCATATGCCCGATGATGATTTTCAGCAATGGAAACCGCTCAAAGACCCCCGCCGCATACAGCCGCAGCACGTGCACCGCCACGTCGCTGTGCCAGCCCCAGCCAAACGCCATAATCGCAGTGTTCACGCGCTCGTCCAGCGCAGGCGACGCATACGCGTCGAAGAGCGCATCCCCCGGCCATGTCGGGTGGATGTACACCGGTACATCCAGCTCCACCGCCGCCTGCCACAGCACATCATACTCCGCGCCGTCGTAATACGTCCCCTCGGTGGTATGGCTGTCCACCAGCGCGCCCACGAACCCCTCCTCCCCGCCAGCACACATCCGGCGTAGCTCCGCGGCGGCTTCTGTAGGGTGTGCCATAGGCAGCTCGGCGAAGCCGGCGAAGCGGCTGGGGTGTGTGCGCACGGCGGCGCGGAGTTGGTTGTTGGCGGCGCGGCATTGGGCTGGGGTGTAGACGCCGGGCCCGTGGGAGATTACTTGGAGCGTTACTTGGCCGGCGTCCATGTCAGCGAGGCGGGTGGGGCCGAGCTCGCGGATCTCAGAGGTAGCTTGGAAGGCGGCGACGACGTTAGTGTTGCGGGTGGAGGGGGTCGTGAGGGCTGCGTCGGAGAGGAAGTGCTCTTCGAGGGTTATTATCGGGCGGGCGGGTTTGGGAGGCATTTTGGTGTTTTTTTGGGGGAGGGATGGTATGGTGATATTTGAGATTTGTGGATGGTTATGAGGTGTGAAATTTGTGGGACTGGCTTCGACGAGGTATGGTTGAAGGCCTTATGTGTATATATGCCAAGACTTGTGATCTACCCTGTATATATATACTTTGAAGCTATAGATCGCCCCCTCCTCGCGACCCGACCAAAGGCTTTGGCTCCACTCTAGCCTTCTGATCGGCACTCGGCCTGGCTTTTGCCCCGGATTTAACCCGCTTGTGAGCTACCTTCTTGGTGGGTAGGAGCACAGGTGTCGAAACCGGAAATTGTCAGGCCGACTACGCATGGCAGAGGCAAACCTTTACGGCAACCTTGGAAACTTCGGCGCCTTCAAAGTGGTTATCCTAGAAGTACTTAGACGAGTAGTGATCATCACATAGGAAATTGCGGTCCCGCCAAACTGGCTATCTCGAAAACAGTTATCCCAAAGTAAGTTATCTTAAAAGTAGTCATTCCAAAGGTGATGAACTCAGTGATGCGCATCCCAAAGGTGGTTGTCCCAAAGATTGTAGCACAGTGGAAAAGCCTAGAGATCATTCTGAACTCACTGTCCGGATTCTGAATATGCAATCCTAGTAAAGTACTCAAGTGAGTAATAAATATGCTAGCAGGAAAGAGTTGTATTGAAATGGCAAGGAGGATTGTTTTAGGTACACGGGGAAACGAGAAGTATACTATAGAAACGCGAGATATACTGCTAAGAAATCCATTTTACTGCACCCGCGCTGTAATTAGTACCACTCAGTCACCATCCTACCGTTCTGTTAATTCCTTGGAGGCCTAGACTCATTGGTCACCTCTCCCTACCCAGTATTGTAGTGAGCTGCAACGAGAGCAGTAATTGGTCAACTCTGCTGCTCACAGCCCTCGCTGTATTAGATATGTCTCTCACTCCCGAGGTTTATGAAGAAACCCGGATCCTGCCTGGAAGAGAGGGTCTAGACGCTGTCTTTAACATATGTAACGAAGGAATTGCAATTATTGGTCTTGCTGTCATAAAACTGCGTACGCCTTCTTGTACGCGGTTGCTACTAAACCCGAAGCATTAGCACTTTCTTGTTTGATTCATGGAAAGGGCTGGGTTCAATCTCAAACACGGTCATACAATGGCGATACAGCCATTCACCTCGAGACTTACCGAGTTGTGTGATTTGCTTATCAATTCTCCTAGTTTCCGTGGCATAGGTGAGCTGCTGCCTCTTCGCCACGCTCGTGTACTGCCTAGCAGTACGGACATCAATAGGCTTGGTTTTGGCCTTGGTCTGGGGATCAAGAATAACCAGATCCCAAAATACGGCCTTGATGTCAAGATGCGTGTTGCCACCGACCTTTGTCTCCGAGACCTTCGTCACGACCCGGGACACGTGGTCGAAGCTCAGGATCTTTTGTGTGTCGATGATGGCTCCTTGGAGTCTGTGGACAAGTCCCATTCATTGGTGAACACGCAGCGGGCGCCTAATACCATGGGGAAATGAGATGCGATGGAGGAATTTCAGAGAGGGGTCCCGACTGGTGTGTCTCGCTTGACACTGGGGTCATCTAGTCCGTGTGAGGCTGTGATGCAGGGCTTCTTACCCAATGTCCGTAGTTTCACTTGTTCCAGTCATATCCCCAACAGTACTACGACCACTTCGAGCAAAACTTGGACGCCATGTGCAACCGCGACGACCCAAGAGGAGAACTCTTCGTTTGCTCCAACCGCCTTCACCAACTTCTTGACATGCAGGACCCAGACCACATCGCAGAGGCGGTGGGAAAATCTACGCCATTGATCTTCCAAGTGTTGGTGTACATGTCGAACTTCCTGTCTTTGACTCAGCCGGAGAAGGCGCCGTGGCATGCGAAGTGCAACCATGACGGCTTCTGCAGATTCGCAGCACAGGTGGTCACCTCCATTGCATGAGCTGGTTATCCCTCGGAACGTCGTTGCGACGCTGATTGAGCCGGCTTTGGCGCTGGTTGGCGATGCGGACACTGGGCTCTTGCAGTGCGGAAAGATGCTGTAATCAGTGATTTGGTAGGTCCACTTGAAGGATGCAACTTCGAGATGTTCGAAGACGCCTGCAAGAAGCGCGTGGTGAGTACTGTCCCACCAACCCTCATCGGGCAAACATGAGCTCTGCTGACTTTCCTATGAAGGGTCTCTTGGAGAAGTCTCTCGCAATACTCGGTCAATTGTTCAGATAATTATGTTGGACGAAGAAGACGCATCATGGCCAGTCCCTGAGCTCCTTCGAGCCATACATATCAATGGATAGTCAATACTACTCGATTTGTACAGACTGTAGTCCAACAACGGTCACAGATTATTGAGGTGTAGATAGAGCTGCAAGGTAAATAGTGGGGTTAATCGTGTCGTCACCGGCAGGGGTAGCTTTGACCAGTCAAATGTCTCGGATTTGGGAGCATCGCGATCACCAGTGAAGGCAGGCACGACAGGACGAGGGCTCGAGGGGGAAGGAGGGGTGGTGCTTTTGCTCCGGACTTCCGGTGTGTGTTTGCTTGACGCGCTCGTGCCTAACAAAAGTGTCTCGCATTGCCTCTGCTGCATTCGACCCCTCAATCCATTCGTGAACGTCACCTACACTTCCTCCTGCCTCCCTCCACACCTCTTTCCTCCTACGGATCGTGAGCCTCTTCATGATTCCCATTACTTCTAGAATCGCCCCCGGTACTTTCGGCATACTTAAAATTGCAAGGCCAACTACTTCGGCTTCTCTCCACCTACGCAACATCGCTCCTCTCCGCACCTTCACCATCTCTACTTCACGAGCCATGGCGCAAGAGTACAAACTGTCGGGCGTTACCTCGCTCGATGTGAAGCCCGGCTTCAAGCAAGAGGTCGAAGTCGAGGGTCTCGACGCAAAGGTGCTGCTTGTCAATGCTGGTGGAAAGGTCCAGGCACTCGGCCCAAAGTGCACGCATTACGGTGCTCCTTTGGTCAAGGGCGTCCTGACCACCACTGGCCGTTTGACCTGCCCCTGGCATGGAGGTGAGAATCCCGACTTCTTCATCTTCTGGAAGAAACGCCACGCTGATCTCACCATCTACAGCTTGTTTCAATGCCAAGACTGGCGATATCGAAGACGCACCCGCCCTCGATGCCCTCGCCGTGTTTGATGTTGCCCAGAAAGACGACGGCTCTATCTACGTCACTGGCGAGCCCGACCTCATCAAGGCTGGCAGGCGTAAGCCAAACTTCAAGTGCTCCGCCCATACTGCCAAGCTGGAGGACCGAGTTCTGGTCGTTGGTGGTGGCTCCGGTGCCATGGGCACGATCGAGGGCCTGCGCTCCAACGGCTTCGACGGACCCATCACCCTGATCTCCAACGAAGGCTACCTGCCCATTGATCGCACCAAGTTGTCAAAGGCCCTCATTGCTGACGCGAGCAAGGTCCAGTGGCGCGACAAGGAGTTCTTCGACAGCGGCAGTGTTGATATCGTCGACGATGAGGTCACAAGCGTCAACTTCGCCGACAAGACCGTTGGTACAAAGAGCGGCGGAAACTACGGCTACGGCAAGCTTGTCCTGGCCACCGGCGGCACCGCCAAGGTCTTGCCTCTGCAGGGCTTTAAAGTCCTCGAAAACATCTTCACTCTGAGAAATATCCACGACACCAAGAAGATCAACGATGCCATCGGCTCCAAGGGCAAGAAGATCGTTATCGTCGGTAGCTCGTTCATCGGCATGGAAGCCGCCAATGCCACCGCCAAAGAAAATGATGTCACAGTCATCGGAATGGAAGGCACCCCGCTGGAGCGTGTCCTGGGTAAGGACGTCGGTGCCGCTCTTCAGAAGGGTCTGGAAGGCAATGGCGTCAAATTCCACATGAACGCCTCGGTCGACAAGGCTGAGCCATCCAAGACAGACCCCGCCAAGGTGGGCTCCATTGCTCTCAAGGACGGCACCAGTCTTGAGGCAGACCTGGTCATTCTTGGCGTTGGTGTCTCGCCCTCCACAGAATACCTAAAGGAGAACAGCATCGCCAAGCTCGAAGACGACGGCAGTCTCAAGACTGACGAGAACTTCAGCGTCGTCGGCTTTAAGGACGTCTACGCTATCGGTGACATCGCCTCTTACCCCTACCACGGCCCTGGTGGCGAGGGCAAGTATGTACGCATCGAGCACTGGAACGTGGCCCAGAACGCCGGTCGCACAGTCGCCGGTCACATTATGGCGCCTAACCGCAAGCCCAACCCTTTCACTCCGGTCTTCTGGAGTGCCCTGACTGCTCAGCTCCGCTACTGCGGAAACACCGTCAACGGCTACGATGACACAGTCCTCCAGGGCAGCCTGGACGAGGGCAAATGGGCCGCCTTCTACACCAAGGGCGAGACTGTCGTTGCTGTCGCCACTATGGGGATGGACCCCGTCATGACGCAGAGCGCTGAGCTGATGGCCCTAGGCAAGATGCCCGACAAGAGCAAGTTGAAGGGTGGCCTGGACATCCTGAGCCTAGGAGCCCCAGAGTAGAGCTCTAAGAAAGAGACAATGCCGTCGAGTCCTGGATTTGTAGTCTTTGGACTGACGCCCGTCGATCTGGTGTATTGGGCATTCATTGGAGTGTTCATGGGCACGCAGGTCACATTCCTGCTCATCCTGTGCGGCCTAGGCGTATCGATGATGACGATCTTCTTCCAGCACTGCATGTTGCCTTGAGGTTCTGTTCGAAAAAGAGACTGCGTTTGTAATGATACTGTACATGAGTAATGCATTAATGATATTAGTTGACTTTGTTAGATACCAACCTAATATGTCTCGCGCACGTTGATGAAGTTGCTGAGACTTGCGGCTAATGATGTTTGACAATATGTATTGTGTCTGTTTCGAGGTCCATGAGAAGAACCGTGCTCGGGACGGCGTGCCCGCCTTGGTCTTTTGGAAAAGTCGCGTAGTCCTACGGACGTTAAGGGCGGTGAAGCTTCAGCCCAGAACTTCTCACCGCACGGGCTGCCACGCTCTTGATCGCCTTCGGTCTGTGAGCCGTAATGAGGAGTGTCTCGCGAGCGAGTAATGGACGAACGGTTGAGAAAACGCTCTTCCTCTCCGGATGTTCACGATGTGGGCAACTTCTTATCGTTATTAGCCATGCCAAATCAGGTTCTAGGTTGCTGGGTCTGAATCTCTATTTGTTTCTTCCCACGACAGTGCAAGATTTCCCCAACACTTTGAATGAAAAACTGGAACATCTAGGTGTTGACTTGTTTCGCTTATCAGATACCAGCGGGTCTCCCTCAGCTGTGCGATGCCTCCGAATCATGCTCAGCGGCCCAAGCGTTCGCTTCCCCTTGGTATTGAGCTGACGATTCGTAGAAGGTATGGGCTCGCTCCGCCAGCACCCTGAATTGGTTGTTCGAGAGCGTTCGTCTGATTCTGGGGACTGTGTCTGGGCGATTCGCAACCTTGATCTGACAGGTGCCAGCGTTCGCCGGGTAGACCTGTCACATCTTGGAATCGCGCAAAGAAGATCTTGGAAGATCTAGGCTTGGAAAGTACGGTACTTTCACAATTGATGGCCGGCGGACTAACCTTGGAAAGAGTATGCTAGAGTTCTGAGAGCCACTACAATACATCAACTGCTTAGCCTCTCTTCGTCGCCAGAGCCTCCGACCGCAACTACTTCTTGCAGTATCTAAGTCAATGGTCATCAACGTCCCAGCACAGACATGGGGCCCCACAACCCAACTATTCGGATACCCACACAAATCACCCTTTGGGTTCCGCAGCGGGTATGCAACTCTAAAAGCACGTTTTTGACAGGAACGAGCGCCTCGGCCACATCTCGGATATACCCTACCCACTTCATATACGAAGTAGACGAGCAGTCCGACTCTCTACACATCTCACGCTCGCGCGCAATGTTTTCCGACTTTGCCTCCGTTATCAGTACCACGCGCCGCCGCGTGAAGGCGTCGTGATGGTAGAAGAAATCACCACCTCCACGATCTACGGACTACCGCCCGAGGGCATCGATCTGTCGGCGGACAACAGCCGCGGTAACCTCGGCGCGCTGATTTTCTGCGGTGTCTTTGCCACTGTGACTGTTGTGCTGCGCTTTTGCTCGCGATGGGTCTCGGGGGCGACGTTCATGGCGGATGACTATTTCATCGTCGTGGCTTTGGTGTGTTCCTGCTGCTCTCGGGTGAGAGAGTGAAGATTGTGATAGACTGACCGGCTCGTTCTTTAGCTATTCTCACTTGCCACCGGCGCCATGACTGGAATGAGTGAGCTGGCCCCGTCATCCGTGTTTTTGGTCTTCGATATTGTAGCAGAGAGTGTCTGCTTACCTTCGATTTCCCAAATAGTCATTTCCGAAGGAGCTGGCAAGCATATCTGGTCTCTCACTTACGTTGAAATAATGACGATCACCGAGGCAAGTGTACACAACCAAGTTTGGCATGCGCGTCAGCATCCGGCAAGCGTACCAATGCTGGTATCTAACACCACATCAGCACATGTACACCAACGGCATCATCAACCTCACCGCGGTCTGGGCCGCCAAAGTATCCATCATGCTTCTTTACCGCCGCCTGTTCTCCATGGCCCAGACGAGCTTCCGCCGCTGTATCTACGCAACCTTCACACTCGCCACCCTCAATAACGGCGTGACGTTAGTGATCGTGCTCAGCGTGTGCCGGCCGCTCTCGCTTTTCTGGTCCAGACCAAGATCTGATAACACGGGCCAGTGCATCGACATTGTACCCGTCTACCTGTCGGCGGCTATCATCAACGTGTTTATCGACGTCTGCCTGTTGATCATCCCCATTCCGATTGTGATGAAGCTGCAGATGCCGCTGAGTCGGCGCCTTACTGTGTCGGCGATCTTTTTGCTTGGTAGCACGTAAGTAGCAGACACGCCATTGCTCTTTCCGTAGGCAGCTCAGGTGAAGCGACGAAAATTTCGTGCTAACAGACTTTCTCAGCGTCTGCGCAATGGGTCTCGTGCGCATCCGCTACATCGAAAGGCTCCGCGAAACCTGGTCCATCGACTACACGTGGGACTTCGGCCCCGTGGCGCTCTTCCTCGCCATGGAGCCCGCGATAGCCGTCGTAACCTCCTGCCTGACCTCGGTTCTCCCGCTCGTGAGCTGGGCCAGGGCCAAGCTCCATCCCCGCCAACACCTCACCGAGCAATACGCGTCCGCGTCGCGGTCCGCCGCCACAGCAGCCGCGTCGGGTTTTAACGGGATCCACCTGTCGCGCGGGGATGATCTGGTGCTAAGGCCGCGCGAGGAGGAGGAGATGCGGCTGACGACGCTGGTGACGCGGGCGAGTCGGAATACGAGCTTGGATAGTATCCATGGGACAGATCGGATTGCGGTGCGGAGTGAGGTTACGATGACGGTGGAGGAGCGGTGTGAGGAGTTGAAGAATTGTCCTGAGGGGATGTTGAGTAGTTCGCTGTCTGTGAAGTACCCGGACAGCGGTGGGAAATGAGACAGCGTTCTGGCACTATGTGCTGCATGCGTGGCTGAAAATCCCTAGTGACGATGCCCAGGTGCGAATCCTAAGTGAAAGCGATGTTCCGGGTCGTGAGTGCCCAGGTGGGCGCTCCTTTGGGAGGAAGGCGTATGTGAGTGTGAGTGGCCAGCGCTTGCTTCACAGTCTGGTGACCCACAAACGTCAGTCGCGGCCACGCCAGCACCAACACCAACATCACACTATTGATCACTACTAATGCCGGAAAACCAATGTCTTGTCCGAGCTGACATCGCTTATATGCAGCATCGCTGACGCTTGTCTTTCATTACATCAGCTGCAACATCCAATCAAGCAATTCGTATTTGGAGGCACTCAATGCGCTCATAGTTGATGTAAACCTTATTTCGGTGTGCACTCTCCGCAAGCTCGTGCACAAGCTCGAACAACACAGTAAAAGGCCCCCGCCAGTTCGTGCGCACACACCCTCAGTCATGTTGGCTTGGGAGACTCTCGACGCGCGACTGTTGGTGGTGCTTGCCGTCGGCACATGTGTCTTTATCGTCACATTACAGAATGTGATCAGTTGGCAGAGTAAGGACCACCATCAGCAGGTCCGTGTGCTTGATGGCAACCATCTCTACTACGATGGCAAACCATGGCCAATATACGACATGAAATTCAACCTGAGACTTTCCAGGCTCTACGACGAACCCGTTCTCGTCATCAAGCAGCGCCCGGCAGGTTTTTTGGCTACTCTGTCTCGCTTGTTTGACGGCCTTTTCCATCCAGCAAACAAGCAAGCCAACACTACCGTGCTCATCAATTCCTGGCAATGGGGCGAGGATGGGACCCTCAAGCGGTTGTTGACAGATGCCATATCCCGAGCACCCTCAATTGTCGCCGGGAAGTACCTCAGTCGTGGAAGAAGAATTGTGCTCTTGCCATACGGACCGGATTGGAAGCGACATCAGACTGCCTTCGCAAAGCTGTTGACCAGGACGAAAGTCAAGAATGAATGGGCACCGGCCGTGCGGTTTGAGGCTTTGGTGATGGTGGATGCCCTGAGAGACAGGTCGAGTGACGGAAAATTGGTTGAAGAGATCTCTCGATTTACCGCATCGAGCGTGCTTCAGATCGCCTATTCACGCAGAGCTGCCACACTAGACGACCCCGCTTTAAAAAGCCTCAAGATCATCTCGACGAATATGAAGAATGCTTTCGAGCCCGGCAAATATTCGGTGGCCAAGTTCCCAATCTTGGACAAATTGCCGGCATGGATCTCGCCGTGGAAGCGCAAGCTCAATGCCGACAACGCCTTCGAGATGTCTGTATTCAAGGACTTGCTGGACACTGTGGAACGAAATTTAGACGAATTAGGAGGAGATACACGACAAGACCCAGATGTCCAAATACCGGTAGAGCAGTGTGCGGCTGCACAGTTGCTGCGTAGCGAAGAACAATTCGATCCAGATGGGATCGCCTATCTCGCAGCCGGCCTCTTTGAGGCTGGAACAGAAACCACGGCGATGACAATCACGACTTTCCTTCTCGGAGCGGCAGCCAACCGCGGGGATGTCGAGCTGGCTCAAGTCGAGATTAGGAAATGCCTCGATGACGGACGAGACTTTCCATCTGACTTTAAGGATCTGGAAGCATTCTCTTCGGGCTACGTCTCGGGCTTCGTCCGAGAGGCGCTCAGACTGACTCCAACGTGCAGTAGCGGGATGACACATACCACAACGAAGGCAAGCCTGCATTACATGAACGTACATAAGAATGGCAGGGGCGGAGTGATTCTGGACATACCCTCGGGAGCAACCGTCCTGGCTAGCAACTATGGCCTACACCACGACGATCACGTCTTTCTCGACCCGTGCAGGTTTGATCCAAGTCGCTGGCTGCCTTGGCCCCAGGACACGGTGGACTTCACGCACGCGTGTTCCGCCTTCGGCTTTGGCAAACGCAGATGCCCAGGGTCCAGGCTTGCAAGCTACTCGGTGACCATGGCGATCGTGCTTCTGCTGTGGTGCTATGACTTGGAGCTGGATTGCGACAAGGCGCGAGTATTCTGTGACCAGATAGAAGAGTACGAAGTGGCCGAGCGCAGGGATTGGGAGCGCCTATTTCCAAACGAGGCGATCGACGCGGAAACGATGTTTGAGGCGGAAGATGCCCATGAAGGTGGCCCTCTGAGTGAAAGTGAACGCATGTGCAGGATGCTCATCGACGCTCATACCAGGCACAAAATTGAAGGTGCACAGGTGGCCAAGTGTATTCGTCTGAAGCCCCGCCTCAACTGGGGAAATGGTGTTGAAAAGACACCTCTTGACAAGGTCGAGCAGACATTAGCCATGATGCGAAAGCAGGCCCAGGAGGAAACGCATGATACTCGGACTGGGGAGAAAGGTCAGAACGGACTCAAGACACAAGATGCTTCAAGGGCATCAAGCTGATGGATGTCTGAACCAGAGATGTTGAGACGGGAGGCGGAAAATTCTCGTAGCGCTGGGGAAAAGACCAAAAGGCTTTAACACCAAGCGTTACGCATAGTAATCATATTCGGATTTTTCCAAGGCTGTGTTCCAAAGTCATGTGCGTAATGTTGCTGACAGGTCACCATTGAAGGCATCGCGAGAACCAAATACAGAATCCCAGCATTGGGGGATAGTTGTCCCCTTTCCGGAGCCGCTAGTCGCATCCAACGGCTGGACTATTCTAGGCTGACAAAAGCGTTGACAGGTAGCCGATACGCCACCATATTGCACTATGTCCAAGTACTCACAGGTTCTTTTTGAGTTGCCCTTTTACCCGGTAGCGTCAAGACGCTCCCAAACTCACCAGTCAGTCGGATCAAAGCATCCGGAAGCGTCCGGGTAGAGCCGCATTTAGCCCACCATACCCGCTGCCCACTACCGCTGTATCAAGGAGCTGTTGCTGTCAAAATGGCCTGAATCGTGGCGTTTTCGCCATGACTTGATGAGTTAGTCTGAGGAAGAGACGATGTCTCCTTGTGTACCAGTTATGACGTCGGCTACTCCGGGTTTGTTTGGTTCAACCGGAAACAATGCACGTTCCTACACCATTATTGTGTGGTGCTGGTTGACTTGTATGACGATGGGTTTCCGTCATTCCCCATGCAGAATGCCATGCGGATCAGAGTGGGATGAACTAATGGTGCAACTGCCGATCACGATGTTTTTGGTTACAAATGTCGGCTGGTTTGTTGACGGTGCAGTTGTGGTTAGCTTGTTTTTCTTTCTTTTTATTAAAACTAGGTGTATATGCTGTCTTTGCATGCATCCGAACCTCTCACCACATCACCTATCTCTCTCTCTATCTCCCTCTAACAATCCTCGGTGTCAAATAATCTCACGTAAAACACGCACTTTGGATTCCGATCATGTCTGTTTCTCAAGCAGCATTTCAGGCGGAGAAGGCCGTTGGCCACGACGGCAGCACTATCACGGCGCAAGATGTCACCAACTACGAGGCCACAGGCGACAACACCAACACCATGAAGGCGCTGGTGTGGCAGGCTAAGAACAAGGTCGAGATCATCGAGACTGCTCGGCCTAAGATTATCGAGCCCCGGGATGTCATTCTGAAGGTCACCGGAAGCACACTGTGCGGCAGTGACTTGCATCTGCTTCACGGCTCGGTTATCCAGATGGCAAAGGGTGATATCCTGGGCCACGAGTTCTGCGGGGTGGTGGACGAGATGGGATCGGAGGTGAAGGGCATCAAGAAGGGCGGACGCTACGTTGCGTCTTTCCAGATCGCATGCGGGGACGTAAGTGAAATACATTCACGTACTTCGCAAAGCTGCGGAAACTTACTGACTTTACCGCCAGTGCTTTTTCTGCAAGAACAAGCTCTCCTCGCAGTGCGAGAGGACCAACTCCAACTCCACCGAGCACGCTATGTACGGCGGCCAGACCGCCGGCATGTTCGGCTACTCGCACTTCACGGGCGGCTTCGCGGGCGGGCAGGCCGAGTACGTGCGTGTGCCGCTCGGCGACGTCAACCTGCTGCACATCCCGGACAACGTGCCGGACGAGAAGGCGCTCTACCTCTCAGACGTGCTGGCCACCTCGTACAACTGCGTCAAGGACACGGCGGTGTACAAGGGCGACGAGGTCGCCATCTGGGGCGCCGGGCCTATTGGCCAGATGTGCGGTATCTTTGCCATTAATGAGGGCGCGTCGAAGATCATCTTTGTGGATGAGGGGAAGCGCTTGGAGCTTGTGAAGAGCAAGTGGCCGGCGGAGCATATGGATAAGCTGGAGTTGGTTGATTACACAAAGCTTAGCTTTGGTGTCACGACAAAACCGACGGTTGTGAGCAGGCTCAAGGAGCTTTGTGGTGGCCGTGGGCCTGATGTTGCGCTTGAGTGTGCTGCGGGAGAATATCCAAAGGGATGGATGCATACGATTGAGATTGCGGTTGGTGCGGAGACGGATACGAGCGAATTGGTGAATGAGATGATTGAGAGTGTGAGGAATTACGGACGTTGTGGTATCACAGGCGTTTACGTCGGATACGTGAGTTTCAAATCCCCCGCCCCCCCCCCTTTATATGAACATCCATTTCTGACAGACTTATCACTAGACAAACCACTTCAACATCGGCTCTCTCATGGAGCGTGGCATTCGTCTCATCGGCAATGGCCAGGCTCCTGTTCACAAGTACTGGGAGGAGCTCATGGAGCAGATCCAGACGGGCAAGCTGGACCCCTTGCAGATGGTGTCGCACCGCATCCGTCTCGAGGACCTCGACAAGGTATACTACAAGTTCGACAAGCACGAGGATGGTCTGCAGAAGATCTTCGTCGAGACGAAGCACTCTTTCCCTGTGGCAAAGGGGTCCCCGCAGGTGACCAAGTATTGAGCTGGCTTCCGCCGGCTTTGGTTTCGGGGCTTTGACATGGCGTGTATTTAGATATGGGTAAATCCATTTGATAGTCAGTATTATTTAGTAGTGCTGCATTGTACACTAATTCCACGAAGCTCGAAGTCAGTCTATTATGCACATGTTGTGCCGACCCGTCTCATATGGTGGACCAAACAAGCCTAGAGGCACGTGGACAGGGTGCTCGTTCAGAGCTGACCGTCGTCAAGCCACTTCCCCTGCGGTAGCAATCACCAAAGATCTCAAAACCTCAAAGATCTTGACGATCAAAGCTTCTTCTACAACGCAATCACCCCATACCAAGCCCAAAGTGAGACAACCATCTGTGCCGGTGATCATCGTCACATCCATAGCCTCCCGAGCAGCATCAAATCCCTCGCTAAAGACCATGCGCCCAGTACGCCAAGGACCCTGAGCGTCTTCCTTTGGCTTAAATTCTCCCAGGTTGGTGAGACAAAAGCTGGCATCTCGTGGCAGACCAGCCTTCGACGCGAAGTATTTGTGCATATTCCCAACCCATCTCAGGCACCCAGTGCTGGCGTTCTTCCCATCTAGCTGCACCTCTTTGTCGAGCACTGCCTTGATGCGCTGCGCTTCGGTCCAGCAGATGGCAGTCGTGTTACTAGGCCTCTTGTGATCAAAATACGTCGCCGAGACGTAGTTCCCCATCTCATCCGGCTTCAGTGAACCGGCCTGAAGGAAGCGGCGCAGGTCGATCGCAATACTGCTCTTCAGCTGGGTCTTGTCCGAAGGCAGGTTTTGGAAGATTGCATGCGCTATGAGAACATGCACCGTAGCAGTCAGCGTGACCGCGTGAGTCCGACACACGGCAAGCAGAGCCTTTGTGGTTGCAGCAGGGAGAGAAAATGATTGGAAGTGGGAGCGAGTTGGGTCCGTGACAGGTGCGCCGAGCCACAGTGCTGAGATGCTCTTGGGGAACTTCTCTTGCCAGGCCATTCTCAGAAGGTATGCCGCAGACAGTGGGAGTTTGTGGAGCGACTCTAGACTCGGCGGAATCGCTGCATCGGGAGACCTCACGACTGAGTTGGGCGGCTCCGCCTCCTGGTCGCCTGCTGAGAAGGTGCACAACTCTGATAGGAAGCTGCGGTGGAATGATGGTCCCGCGTTTCCATCTGCGATCGCGTGCTGGTGAAAAAAGCAGGCCACAAACCGCGCCGTGTCCCCTGTCGTATGCAAGATAATCAGTCGCCACAGTGGAACCTCTCCCCAGCGTTCGTCGAAACGAGTGTTGTGGTGACGTTCCAGCAAACGGTCCAGCTCCGCGTTCTCATCTTCACTCCTCCCGGTCTGAATCTCCCTAGCCTCGAAAACGACGCAGTCCCTGAGGTCGATCGCAGGAAGCCGTGCATAGCGTGGCTGTTTGGACTCGTCCGCGGCATCCACAAAGACGGTGCTGAGGGCTGGGTACTGAGAGATCACGCGTCTCACCGCATTGAATATCAGCGGTTGCAGTTCTTGGGCTGACGTCGGACTAGAGTAGACGGCACTTGTGGCCACACTACTGAACAAGCCTCTCGCGTACCGGACGGCTTCGAAAGTCTCGAGGTGGCCTGCAAGATGTTAGCTTGCGATTTCCATTGCCATGGGAAGGTGTGAACCTGCCAAGGGTCCTCAGGGGTTCCAGTCCATCGGAACCATTGACCATGTTGTTTTGTCGGCTCATGCAAACCCGGAGGATGGAGATTTGATGGAAGAGTGAAGATCACGTGCGAATTGTGGCACGAGCAAAACCAACTGCAAGTCAAGAGCGGGCTCCCGCTCTGCCGTTCAGGCCCGTAAGCTTGAAGGATTCCAAGGTTGTGCGAGCTCTGATAACCGCAATCTCGGATATGCCAAACAACAGGGAAGTATCCACTAAAAATAAACTGCAATTCTGCCGTGGTTTAAGAACTGCCATTGGAACAGATAATGATAGATAGTGCCGTAGACTCTAGACTCTGGTATTTTGAACATTGAGTAGTAGATTGTGGAATTGCATGCAATCTTTGACAAGTGAGCTGCCCCCATCTGTTCTAATGGGCCCTGAAGCTGAATTGTAGTCCAAGATTTTTTTTCTTTCCCGTTTGTGCTTTGCAGCTGTCACATCGACTTTGTGTTGAAAATGTGGGTAGAAGCGGTAGATTTAGAGGTTCTAGCTACAGGCCCTCAAGGAGGGCACCCACTGTTTATAGCTAGATCAAATCCTCTTATCAAACATGTAGCCAGTCTTGGAGCTGGCCATTAGCTAGTTAGCTGACCTGAAGAGGTCAAAGCTCACAGTGATGATCAGTACGTATTTCAACACTTTGCCTAGAGGGGGCTCGTGGCCCTCTCTGCATCTTTCTTTGCCTTGTCCACCTTCTGCTTCTTTCTGTCTGTCGAGTGCTGCACATCCCGCCATGTCAATGACAAAACCCAGACGATTGTTTGGAAGAACATGGCCAGCAATATCAAAACTGCGAGCTGAGCATAGTCGATTTTAGGCTTAGTAAATATGACAATCACGCCCACAATCATCCCCACAAACACAAGTGTGACTAAGGGGTATACTTTGCTGAGCACAGACTGCTTTGCCCGGTGCGCGGCCCAGTCTTTATGGGCGGAAAGTGCAATCATGATTAGACTGCTTGCTTCAAGAGCTGTTATTCCAAGTGCCAACCAATACATGTAATCATGTAGGACTGTAAAGTCCGAAGCAAGGTCCTGTGATAGTTTCGACAGGGTGTGGCCGTATCGAACGATTTTGACTGCAAAGAATATCAGCGCCACACCAGTCGCAAGCGTGATGACACCGGCGACGGTTTCATGAGGAAAGTCCTTGAGGAATTTCGTCAAGTCCTGCGCAATATCGTAGCCACGGTCCTAAAGATGGCGAATGTTAAGTTTGCTGCAGCTAAGCTTTCGAGGTTTGGTCTGAAGAGGAGTTTATAAACAGTGTGACTCACTGCAGCCTCCGCGGATCTTGTTCTTTTCTTCTGTTCAGCATTCATACTTTCGTTCCGTCTTAGCTGGATCAGGCTGGTCAGCGCGCGTTGTAGAATCAGAGTCTAGACGCCAGATGTGTTGGGTTGCCGTAGAAGGTGTGTAGGTTCGGCTAGAGGTTTGAAGACGCCAATTTGAACCTTGATGAGTACACGGGTATATATGGACTGGAAGAAAGCGTCGAAGATGCAAGTATTGTCGCTTGAGCTCTGGAATCGATGAGCCTTGTCACAATCCAACGCAGTGTCGGCTGGAATATAAGTACCTAAGTGTTGCGCAGCGAATGGAATTAGACAATGTGTAGTTGCAAGCAAGCCAACTGACAGATGCCCTGTGACTGCAGGTGTATGGCGATTTAGTGTGCTCCATCCAACCTTGACGGTCCAACGTTGTGAATAAGCACACAGCCTTGAAGGGTACATGCTCGGAGCACGTGCGGAAAGTTGAGTTCATCTGGAATACCGTTGGATTGTAATTCTATTTATCGGCACCAACGTACCAAATAAATCTCAGATACCGTGGTACTGCACTGTTGCTCTTCGCTGCTTTGTGCCAGCGTGTCCTTCGGCTTCTATGCGACTTCTCGGTATTCCCGGGGTTCGTGAATACACCAACAGGATATTGAGGCTCTTGGACGAGCCTGACCAGATCACTCTCTTCTTCCTTTCGTACTTGTACACACCAAGGATGATGCTCTGGGATACTGACGAGTCTGAGTGACGCAGGATAATGCTCCTCAGCCACACTTGCCTATTCTGGACAGAATGGCGCAGCTGGGCCGCTCTGATTGGCCCTATCAGATGCTGGGAAGGCGGGTAGCGTTGATCTGTCAACAGGTTTGGCCAAAATGACGACGTCCCAAAACGTGGTGTTCTTGTGCGTCTGCCAGCTGACGTCACGTTTACAGAATATCAAAGAGAGGACACATATAACACGGCTGGAGAATCAATCACCAGACCTTCATCGGGCCCTTTCAAAGTCACTCCCAACTCACAGTCACCAAATTGCCAACATCAACAGCATTTCCAACATCTGAACCACCCAGCTACAGCCGCGAACATGACTCAATTCTTCGCCGCTTTCGAGGACTTCTTCAAGTCCATCTACGAGCTCTTCGCCTCCATTATCAGCGCTTTCGCCCACGCCATCCAAGCTGTCCTCAATGCCATCCTCGGTTTCTTCAGCGGCATCATCAACCTCTTCACCGATGTCTTCAAGGGAGCCATAGATGTGGTCGGAGGTGTAGGCAGCTTCGTCATCAGTAAGTTACTATTACATAAGGCTTTCCCCGGACAAGTGAGCATCATGCTGACCGGAACAGGCAACATTGTGGTCATTGGTGTCCTCGCAGCCGGATACGTCATCTACACGCGGTCGCAGCAGGGCAAGCCCATCGTTCCCAACAAGAAGACCAACTAAGTCAACGTTGGCACACCTGGAAGACCTTTGGTAGTGGAAAGGTGGAATGGGAGTTGGATCGAGCGTCATGGAAATCGTTGGTTGCGAAAGGATTGCACGGGACCG
Source organism: Plenodomus libanotidis (assembly GCA_022609195.1). Lineage (NCBI taxonomy): Eukaryota > Fungi > Ascomycota > Dothideomycetes > Pleosporales > Leptosphaeriaceae > Plenodomus > Plenodomus libanotidis. The sequence goes on from JAGKQA010000004.1 coordinate 612,223, forward strand.
AGATTAGCTGGTTTGGTAGCGTAATACCCCTTGTCAGTAGTTCTTATGATACCAATCATACCCTTTCTCATTAAGAAATTGATTTTAAGCACGATGAGTTTGAATTCATGACGGTAAAATAGAATCTGTCTCGATCGACCCATCAAGGAATCCCCAAAATTTCTATATTTCACGTCACCCTGGTGTTTTAAGGCCCAAATATCGCATTCTCGTGCAGTGAACAAGTGTACGTAAGTCTCCACCAGACAAATTATTCTAGGTATCGATCATGTTCGCCCAAATCGGAGACTTCGTGCCTACCCGACCTCTGAGAGGTCCATTTTCCAACATCGCTAACAACAAGAAGGTTCTCAATTTGAAACTTTGTGATATAATATTGAGAGGGTCCACGGACCAAGACCGCTAAGAATGATACTATTACATCTGCCAGAATAAGTACAGAGACTCCGAGCATGACCGTCGCCCCAATAACCAAAGTCAGGCCTGAACCCGGCGGGTGCTCAGTTGAGTCGGCCGCATGCCCAAGTAGATCAATAGGATTTGACTTTCGCAACACCTGTAGCATTGTAGCTTACTGCAATAAAACTCGTGAAGGGCGCAGGACAGTACAGATAGGTAATTCGGCCGAAAGAGGCTTACAAGACATTCGAGATCACTATCTAGGTAATCGGCACCACTAACAAATTCAGGGCGCTGACCGGGATAGTGCTGAGCCGCATTGAATACACCTGTTAGTGCATTTCCGATTTTTTTTCCTACCTAGCCAGGAAGCTAAACACTCAGAAGACCGAGCAGGAATCCCAGCATAGGTATGCCGTTGACGAAGCTATCATCAATTTGCCCCAGAATGCTCCAAATCTCCCACGGCCCGTCGAGAACGTGTGCAAACTTCCGCTCACAATGGGGTACGCACTGAAGATGGCATGGGAAGAGCTAGGTCCAGTTTCACTCTCACTCTCTCCTGGAAGAGACCAAGCTTGGCGAAATGGGCACCCTTCCACTTATCCCCCTACAAAACACAATTTCGCGCCTTCACCATTGAGCATGACAAAGCCGGCAGAATTCTGTCTGCTTATCGCGAGCATCATACCACGCTAACAGGTCTACTTCACGGACTGACGCTGATATCGATGGTGTCACAACTTAGAGAAGATGCTCCAGCACTCGAGGGCGGCACGACTGTCAATCTCCGGAGATTCATGCCTCCCGGGACTTGTCCTTACCCTGGCGTCGAGCCCGAGAGAATGATTAATAACTACGTGACGGTCATGGTCCATATCTTCGATGTGGAACTCGTCAAAGAGATACATGCGCAGATGCCTGTCGATCGTGCCGAAGCCAATAAACTCCCTGCTAGTCTTGTGAATACCGTCTGGTCCACGGCATCGAAGGTCCGAGAGGAGATCAAAGACAAGGTTGCAGGGGGATTGAAAGACGATCCAGTGGGGGCAATGAAATTCGTCGGAGACTGGCGCAAACAGATGACCGATGTAGCAAAGAGGCCGCATCAGTTCTGCTGGTGGGTCACGGGCGTTGGCGTTTTGGAACAAGCTCCAGTTGACACTTCAGCCCAACGAGTTGAGTGGAAAAGTCGTCGAGCCCAGCTGGCCTTGTAAGAAGTATTTCCAACGCCCCCTTCCCCCTTCCCTTCGCAGCAATTGCGGCTGCCCATCAAACCGAAGAGCGCAAAAGAGACTGATGTTGCGGAAGACCACCCAGTTTCTTTGGGCTTCGAAGCAAGCAACAACAGGACTTTATTCAATTATAAATTTTGAGGATTCATTACGCACTGACACCATAACATAGGAGCACAGAATCAACGGCAGCAGCTACCAATATCTCACCCATGACTGCTGCCGGGCATCATTTGTGTGTGGAAGGAAGTTGGCAAGATTCTGTCATGGATGTTTCTGTTGGAGAGCAAGTCATGACTGACTTGGAGTCCTGGCTGCAGCAAATTGCGGCACGATAGCTTCATAACCTCGCCAAAAGCACCTGGCTGGCGAAAGTGGAGGTCGATAGATCAAAGAGAAGTGAATATCTGTAAGCACAGCACCAGTTGGCTCCATCAACCCGGTCTTATGTGCCAACGTGCAGATCTTCAACGACATTACCGCGAAAATTAGGAAAAAGCATGGGCTGTGATGATGATAGGGGCTTGGATGGTCTTGGAAGATAGCCGCGCAATCTCCGATGATTTGTTTCCTCTCAAGCGTAAGCGAGGCTGCTGACAAGTGTACTGTACCCCACGGGATATGCTGACTGGTCTCATAACTCCGAGGTATGAAAAGAGGCTGGACGTATTCATGAGACTTTCTTGAAGGGCAGGAAACGTGGGACGAGCAGCGCTGCGTTGGTGGATAATAAACTGTGCATTACTATGCTCTAAAAGAGAGGAACATAAAGAAATTAATGGAAGGAGTAATGGTTCTATATAGTATGAAAGTGAGCGTAATATTTACTTATTATAGAGCTTTTAATAATACACCCCCTAGCTAATTAATTTAGTTGCTTATTATTGAAGAAGAAAAAGCTATTTATAAATAAATAAATAAAATCCGTTAATACTTCAATAAGTTTGCCTTAAAAGGTGCTGCTTTATTTTCGCCTTAATGAATCATTATCTTTATATTACTTCTTATTCATTTTTATATTATAAGAATATTAAACTATTAAGATAAATTATGAGTTTACTTATATTACGCCTTTCATTATTGCTATTATTAAAGGATATTACTTTAGTTACATTATGTAAAATAAGTATTTATTTTCTTATTCAAAACGATTTTCTCGGCTTTGATTAATTTTATCTCTACTTTAGCTATTTATGCTTTATTTAATTTAAGCGCTTAAAAGATAAATACTAGAATGTTTCGGTTAATAATGTAATGATCCCACTAAATACCCGTGAGTAAATAGCAAGTGTCAGAGGGTTTATGTTATCAATATGGTAGTAGAGGTGACTGGTGCAATACTGAGAACGTTTCTTTCGTGCAAGTGCTGATCATTAGCCGTTAGTGTTATGACCCAAAGAACCAACAGCAGATCGAGGAACAGGCCAGCGGTCAGCTGCGCCATTAGGAGCTTGATATCCAACACATCAAGCGGGGAATCTCTCTTATGTCAGCAAAGAAGGATTAGATAATCAAAAAGGTTAGGGTTGTGATGGATCGCTAGGATAGCTGAGCGATCCAACAGATCCATGGATCGCTAGGATAGCAAAGCGATCCAACAGATCCAGTACTGAAGAGGGTATGAAGGCAATAGGATATAAGGACACGGTCAGCACCAGATAGACAGCATTTCCTTCATAGCTCTTCAGTTGTCAATCTAAGTATTCAGTCCATACATCTGAATAGCCTAACGGCTAGTGATCATCCTACAGCACAAACACACATCTTCTTGATATTGCACTTAGTTACCTCTGCTACCTTACTGCTAATATAAACCCTCTGACACCTTCTATATACTCACGGGTATTTAGTGTGATCATTACAGTTAGGCTATTCAGGTGTGTAGACTGAATACTTAGATTGACAACTAAAGAGCTATGAAGGAAATGCTATCTATCTGGTGCTAACCGTGTCCTTATATCCTGTGGCCTTCATACCGTCTTCAGTACTGGATCTGTTGGATCGCTTTGCTATCCTAGCGATCCATGGATCTGTTGGATCGCTCAGCTATCCTAGCGATCCAACACAACCCTAACCTTTTTGATTATCTAATCCTTCTTTGCTGACATAAGAGAGATTCCCCGCTTGATGTGTTGGATATCAAGCTCCTAATGGCGCAGCTGACCGCTGGCCTGTTCCTCGATCTGCTATTGGTCCCTTGGGTCATAACATTATCTCCCTCCTTAATTCTTTCGTCCCGAAAGATCCTAGTAAGTGTTCCTTATCCTTCCTAAATCCTTTCTTATTTATTATGCCTTCCTAATCCGTCATTTCCAGCAGAGTCACCAAAATTCGTTCATCCAAGACTCGTTCTAAGAAGAAGGAAGAACGCAACGAGCTTCTATCCTCTATCCTTAAGCATTCCGTAGAGATGCCTTCTTATTCCGCCTGTAAAGAACGCGGGATCTCTTCGTATCGTATCTCTACTTGGGATTCCGAGCAATGCTCCGAGTGCGTTCGTCTGGGTCGTCCCTACTATAATATATTAGGGCCCGGTCCTTCCAATATCCGCAAGATATCCCTTCAGCATCAGAAGCTGGAGAATGAGATGGAGGAGCTTAAAGAGAAGCGTTGGGCATTAGATCTTAAGATCGATCGTGTCCGCAAACAAAAGAAAATATGGTCTTAGAAGATAGTTCGGGCAATTTGTTATGGTCTGGATAGTATAGAGGAGTTAGATCGGGTGGAATGTAAGGAGACCGCGAAGGAGGCTGTTAAGGCTCCTTCCGGTCCTTTACCTAAATCTTTCCCTAATTCTTTTATATAGGAGTTTGAGGGCATAGACTGGTCTGGTTTTCTGGTTAATAGGTCGTCTAAGGGTGCTATTATAGCATTTGCTAGTTATTCCGGGGGTTCCTAGGCATATATGGCTGCGAAATTATTCGTTTTCTTCGGGTATATTATTAACGAAGGATATTTCTAACTTTATAGCTTAATTAATAGAGCGCTTAAGTATTACTTATAGGGTCCCTAATTCGAATCCTAGTTGGGTCTTCGTCCTTTCGTTAATAGCATATTCCTTTTAGTATTTGTTAAGTAGTCCTTATACATTTATAAGGTTTCTTTTTAGTTCCTATATATTTTCGCTATAATTATAATCCTTCTATTTAACTAAATACTTTATATTGTTTTTTTGTAAGTCGATAATCCGTTTAACCTTATATTTGGGTTCGTAATCCTTTAGCGTAGTATTTCGATCTAGCCTAGCGTTGGCTAGTGCTAGCTTAAGGAGTAATATATGAAAAATGGGGTGTATCCTTATTGCTTAAGGTAGCGAGAGTTCGTAGCTAATATTTAAAAGCTTTCGTGAAATTTTAAATAGTCCGATTTTCTTATGGTTAAGCTTATCGTTGGGTCGCTTAGTTTTGATATTACGGCATAGAAGGTAGACTTTATCTCCCTCCTTAAGGATTAGTCCCTTAATCCTCTTGCGATTTGCGTATTTGGCCATTCTGTCTCTAATAAAGTAAAGCTATTGCTAAATCCCTTCCTAAATTTCTTTGATTTTCCTGGTTTTTTATGCTGCTTTAGGAGCATCTGGTCCCTAAATCTATTCGTAATAAGCCCTAGGCTTATATCCGAAGTTGGCGTAAAAAGGAGATTTTTCCATTATAGAGGTTCGTGCACTATTATAAGCAAATTATGCCAATGATAGGAGTTCAATTTAGTTATCTTACTGGTAGTTAAGGTAGAATCTAAGGTATTGTTCTATAATCTGGTTGATTCTTTCTATTTGTCCATCCGTCTGGGTGTAATGATTACACTAAATACCCGTAAGTATATAGAAGGTGTCAGAGGGTTTATGCTAGCAATACGGTAGTAGAGATAATAGGGGAGCAATATCAAGACTGGTGTTTGTGCGAGTGATGATCAGAAGCCGTGAGGCTATTTAGGTAGGTAGACTGAATACTTAGATTGACAACTGAAGAGCTACAAAGGAAATGCTATCTATCTGGTGCTGACCGTGTCCTTATATCCTATTGCCTTCATACCCTCTTCAGTACTGGATCTGTTGGATCGCTCAGCTATCCTAGCGATCCAACACAACCCTAACCTTTTTGATTATCTAATCCTTCTTTGCTGACATAAGAGAGATTCCCCGCTTGATGTATTGGATATCAAGCTCCTAATGGCGCAGCTGACCGCTGGCCTGTTCCTTGATCTGCTGTTGGTCCCTTGGGTCATAACAATAAGGACACGGTCAGCACCAGATAGATAGTTTCCTTCATAGCCCTTCAGTTGTCAATCTAAGTATTCAGTCTACACACCTGAATAGCCTCACGGCTTCTGATCATCACTCGCACAACACCAGTCTTGATATTGCACCTTTGTTACCTCTGCTACCCTACTGCTAACATAAACCCTTTGACACCTTCTATGTACTCACGGGTATTTAGTGTGATCATTACAATAGCCTTACGGCTTCTGATCATTACTTGCACGAAAGAATGTTCTCAATATTGCACTCGTCACCTCTACTACCTTATTGCTAACATAAACCCTCTAAAACCTTCTAATACTTACGGGTATTTAGTGTAATCACTACACCGGGTTAATATTCCCTAAATTCCGCGCGCTAAGTAGTAATATTTTAATTATAAACTAGTTTAGGAAGCTTGCACTGCTTATATAAAGCTTACAGCCTTTTAAATCCGAGGTGCGTTTAGTAAGTATATTAGCTAAAGTATAGAAGAGAGGAAAATTTTAGCGCTACTTTAAGTAAAATCCGAAGTAAAAGGATATAAGTTTATAATTATAATAAGTAGTATTATATTCATTGATAATAAATTATAAATTAATGTACTTGAACAGAGAGAAATAGAAATAAATAAATAAAAGAATGAAGGGTTTTAAATAGTATGAAAGTGAGTGTGGTATCCACTTATAGTGGAGCCTTTTGTGACAGAACGGCTTGTGTGCGATCGGAACCTGATGGATCGAAGGACGCGGCGCGTCTTCTAGAAGCCCTTGGCGATGCAAGTGCGCAAGTGGCGCGAACTCGTGGGAGGCGAATTTGGGTAGCCGCACAAAGTCAACAAAATACGTAATACCATCGCTCGCAGTATGCTAACCCGCAAGTGTACGCAGGAAGCCAGGGCGCAAGATTCAAGCCTCCCGCTTTCATTAAATACTTGGAAGGTCACACCCCGCATACAAACCAGCAATGGTTGTCCAGATTCCCAAGGACCTCTTGCAAAAAGTCTAGAGAGGTCATTCAGAAAAAAGTAGAGCCGACGTCGGGCGCGTCCGTCGCCTGACCATGCTTGGCTATCTCCACTCTGGAGGAGACGAAATCTTATCAGATCATCAGTGTAAGCTTAGTTCCCGACTAGGCATCATTATTGGCACACCAAGGAATATCCAAGAGTACCAAGATGCTTGGACATATTGGTTTTCTCGGATGAGGACCCCTATGAGGACCCTTCCCATGGCCAAGCACGTTGGCCTCCGGGTGTATGGGACGAACCTCACCACGCTTGGCCTTGCGGTGACATGTGGTGAGAAACGTTGCGGCTGGAGCGCCGGCGCAGCCAGCTGAAAAGACGACCTCGGAGATCCCTTTGAATACCAAGAACTCTGCAAATTCTTCATTCAGATACTTTTCGCTCTTCCCATCCCATTTCTTCGCTCACACATCACACAGTACATCGCTGTGAAGCCGAGTTAATCACGCTGAAATGGCTGGCCGAGATCTGGACGGTGAAAAGGTCACCGCTGTTCGCAATAGCGACTTCGCAGACAGAAGCGACGACCAGCACGGCGCCGAGCTTGGGGACTTGTCAATATCGAATTCGGACCAGAATTCAATCCGAATCTCAGCAGGCGACGACGATGTTGCCACGGGCGGACTGTCTGGTGTCGAAAGGATTAGAGCGACGACGCAAGCATGGACCAAGCCATGGCTCATCACCGCATTCGCCTTGTCAGTCAACCCCATGACCATCTCGCTATCGCTCATTCGGCTTCTATGACTGACTTCTCACCGCATCACGCAGCATTTGGCTCGTGACCTTCATGGACTCATACCAGCAGCAGATGTCTGGCTCCTTCCTGCCGTACGTGACCAGTAGTTTCAGCTTGCACGGCCTCGTTGCGACGACGAGTATCGTGTCTACGGTTGTTGCTGGAATCTCCAAGATCCCTCTGGCTCGTTTGATGGATATGGCTGGACGAAACGAGGGTCTTATAGTCATGGTATTCATCACTGTGATAGGTAAGGTCTCTGTTCCTCAGTGGCTCAGCGTGCAGTGAGCCACTACCACCAAGAATTCATCTGACCAGCATGTCCAACCAGCTCTTATCCTCATGGCGGCGTGCGGCAACGTCACAACATACGCGGCCGGCCAAGCATTCTACTGGGTCGGCATGAACGGCGTTGGGTTCGTTCTGCAGGTGTTCCAGTCCGATACGACCACGCTCCGGAACCGCTTCATCTGGCTCGGATTCACCACCACGGCTTACATCCCCAACGCGTTCACGGGCCCCCTCACCGCACAAGTCTTCCTCAGCGGGAGCTCATGGAGGTGGGGCTACGGCGCCTTTGCCATCATCATCCCCACCGTCTGCGCGCCACTCATCGCCATCCTTGCAATCAACACGCGGAGAGCCAAGGCCAAGGGCTTGATTCGACCTCGGAGGGAGACCAAGAGCCAGCATGAGAAACGATCGGTCTCCCAGTGGTGCAAATATTGGATCGTCGAGATCGATCTCATCGGAATGATTCTTATCATGGTCGGTCTGTCTTGTCTTTTCCTGCCGCTGAGTCTGGCTAGCTACCAGGCGGAGAAGTGGAGGTCGCCTTCGATCATTGTACTACTATGCGTCGGTGCAGTGTCTCTGGTGTTGTTCGTTCTGCATGAGAAACGAGCCACAAAAACCTTCATTCGATACGAGCTGCTCAAGAACCGCAATATCCTTGCAGCGTGCCTGCTCGGAGGCAACACATGGATTTCATTCTAGTAAGTAAAGACCTGGTGCAACGCACCGAGCATACACTAACCGTGGAATGTGCAACATTAGCTGTTACAAACTCTACTTCAATTCATACCTGCAAGTTGTTTACGACGTCAGCGTGTCACAAGCTGGCTACATCGCAAGCATTTTCACTATCGTCTCGTGCGCTTGTGCTCCATTATTCGGCCTGTAAGTCCCGCAATTCGCCTTAATCACATACCCCTATCAATACTCTGCGCTAACTCGCATCATTCTACAGACTCTTCAGATGGTCAGACCGGTACAAGTGGATGGGTCTCATCGCTGTGCCTGTCTACATCCTCTTCTCCGGCCTCATGATCAAATTCCGCACCCCAGGCACCCACGTTGGCCTCGTCATCATGTGCGAAGTCTTCACCTCCCTTGCGGCCGCCGCCCTCGTCCCTGTGGAGCAAGCTGCTATCATGTCGTCCATCCACCAGCGCGATCTCTCAGCCTCCCTGGCTCTTCTTGGTGTGGTGACGTCCATCGGCGGCGCAGTGGGACAGGCGATCAGTGGTGCTATCTGGACGAACACACTACCCTACCGGCTGGCTGACTACCTGCCGGAGGAGCTGAAGGCGGATGCGGCGCTAATTTATGGTGATATCACCGTTCAATTAGGGTATGAATGGGGTAGCCCTGGACGAGACGCCATCATCAGGGCTTATGGCGAGACGCAGAAGTACATGCTCATCGCTTCCGTAGCTGCTTCTGTGGCGTCGTTGGTGTGGGTATCTATCATGAAGGACGACACGTTGAAGGACAAGGAGCAGACGACTGGAGTGCTTCTGTAAGCGTGGGCTTTATGAGAGCTCCATACTAGGAGTGAAGACGCGAGTGTCGTCGCGAGCCCAGTGTCAGTGACTCAGTGTTCTTGATAAGACCTGGCATGGAGTAGCGTGCACGGGCTTGGAACGCGCTCGATATCAGGATGCTCTCGTCAAGAACTGTCCTGACTTCGGGTGACAAAAGCTGCCATATCTAGATTTAATTATGGATCAACATCAGATCCAGCGTCGGTGTTTATGGCGCAAAATGCAGAATGAAGCAACTCGAGTGGGCTGCTGTGCATTATTCAGTCATGCCTCTGATTCACCTTCTACTGAAAGCTCTGTTGCAATATCTCCGGTTTCGTGCTGTTTAGCTCGAGGATCATCTGCCCGAATAGGCCGTTTGCCCATGAGAACCTAATTGGGCAAGCGTCAGCCGTGTTCACGACTGTACAGGAACATGAGAACTTACCATTGCCTTGTCCAGTCACTCTGGTTGAACGTGTTGATACTCTCATGAATCAAACCAAGCCCATCCGTGCTGCTCACAATTTCCCTCATAGCCTTTGAGATCTCTGCCTCGTCGTCACTTGTGTAAATTCTGATAATACTTGCCATGGGCCACGCATATCCAGGTCCAACGTGCGGCCCACCTATAGCATTGATCACTGGGCCTCGCATGAAGTAGGGATTGCCACTCATGCTCGTCTGATCCAGTATCATGGCTCGGGTGTTCTGGTAGACCTCGTCGCTTGCATCGAGATAGCCAAGGAATGGAGCCGAGAGCAGCGAAGGGATGTTTGCATCATCCATATTAATGATGCCGCCGAAACCATCCACCTCAAACGCATAGACTTGCGTGCCGGTCAAGGCATTGGTGTACACGCCGTAGGTCTCGATTGCCTCACGCAGCGAATTGGACATCGCAGTCATCTGATCAGCCAGCCCAGCCGGAGCAGCATCACCCAATGCCGACATGATCTGCGCCGCGGATCCTAGATACCGCGCGAACATCATGTTGGCCGGAATGAAGAGCTGATACATCGTCGAGTCGTCACTGGGGCGAAACGCCGAGCGGATGAGGCCTGTTCCATTCGCCACGGGGCTTCCTAGGCCATTATTCGCAAGCGTCTCGCTTGTACGCGTTGTTTCGCGCACAAATGTGTACGGTGAGTCCAGCACCGCGCCGTCCGAGCCGTATGTCGGGGTCATCATCGCCATAGCCGTGTTGAGCACAGCCTGCACCGCGGCGATCCACTGGAACTTGCCGAAGAACTCCAGATCCTGCGTTGAGTTAAAGTAGTTGGCGGAAACCTCGAGGAAGGCTGCGAGGCTGTCGAGCTCGTACTTGCACTCAAACACGCTGGTGTTGCTGTACGTGGGCTTGACCGTATCCGCTGCCGCTGCGTCATTGACGGACGCAGCGATGTTAGACTCGACTGGTGGCTGGAAAGAGTTGCAGTATGGGTCGGTGAGCAGGTAGCGGGTCTGGAGGTTGATCACGCCTCTGTACAGCGAGGCAATACTGTCCGCTGAGGCGTCCGCCTTGAGCACTGGGAGGTAGGATTGCATCTGGTTGGCTGAGTCGCGCAGCCACATGGCGTTGATGTCGCCGGTGATGACGAAGGTGAGCTCTTCTTCCGTGTTGTTAGCGGCGTAGCCCTTCCACTTGATCGCGGTGTCGAGGGTGTTGGGGTAGGCGTTGACGAAGAGCCGGTACAGATCCGGGTCCGATATCACGCTGCCCATCTCCGTTATCACCGCCTCGACGTCGGAGGAGTTGAAGGTCCGGCATGCTGGTTCGGGTCGCATGTATGACAGCTGGTATGTTCCATTGCTGTAGGGGAGGTGGCGCGAGGTTGAGTAGTCCGCATAATCAGGACACTGCGCTGCGGCCAGGCTTGAGAGTAGAGCAACCTGCACCAACGGTGCGTGCGTAGGAATCATGATGGGCGCGTTAGGCTGAGCTCTTTTGTCGGCACCTCGAACGCTCACAGCAACAAGGCTGGTAAATGCCAAAGGATTGGGCGTCGGAAGACGTGGAGATGATATTCAGCTTGTTGATGCGCTTCTCATTGAAATCTGCTCGTGCCACGGAAGCTTTGTCTCCACTGTATGATAAACTTTCCTGGATACTCCTACAGAAATCTCTGCCATTTGCAGGGACCGGCCATCGCGAAAGTATGTTCCACTGCGTTGAAGGAGGGGCCCCTCCGTAGATCATCTGATGACTTCACTTGACCCCAGATTTCGACTGTCACGAACTGCTGCATCCCTGTTTCTCCACCTTTGACCCCAGATTGTGAAGATCCAAGGTTACCTGCCCTCACACAGTGCGACTGGAACGTACTTCACATACTGTACGTTTGTACTATGTATCGATTCCGATGATGAATTTGCTGTTCATGTTTCTGGGCCGACTCGAGACAAGAACGCAAAGGTCATCTTGGCCGATAATTTGAGCTGCATAATGGCTAATCTCATTAGGTTTGTAGGGCGTTTGTAAAGTACCGCTGCCGAGAGTCTGACCACTAATGCCAAGGAGTTTTTGCAACAAAAGCCACTTTTCGGCTTTTTAAGGCTTTTTAAGGTTTTTTGGAAAAGAATTTATCTTCAAATCAGCCCCCCTAGACCCAACCCACCCTTTTAATAATCTTTCCAACATTTTCAAAATACATTTATCAATATTATAGTATTAATGAAAAAAATCTATAATTTATATTATTAAAATTACTTCAATATTTTATATGTTTCAAGATAATATTTATTTTTTTGAATTATGTAAAAACAATTAATATTCAGCACTTTTCTAGTACTATATATTATAAAATTTCTTTAGCACTAGGGGTCAAACTCTTATGACAGCGGTACCTAAAAAGGGACTGCGGAGTACGTGCCTGCGCACGCACAAAATATTGGGGATAATGAAACAAAAAAAAAAAAATATTGGGGAAACGGATCATGAACCTGCACCACGCGAGCACAAGTCAGCATAAACGACACCGACAGAAATGTACTTGTCTATGACTAGAGTAGCCTGTGCACAGATCTCAGCTGGTCCGTCCTTATTACTTCTTGTTCATTCATTGTTTCGGACAATGTGCGCACATTGTGGCCAGCTCAGAAGCGATGGGGATTGCTCTGGACGCTGTCTGCACACACCATTGATCATTTGAAGAAGAAAAAACCGGCAGATGCATATTCCCATATAGCTCCTCACGAAGTACTCACATTGGCAAGATAAGGGACAATCAGCAAGCAATTTGAACTATGCGCCCAAGATTCACAATCCTCAAAAGCACTCGGGTTTCGGGAAATGGTCCCTGGGTCTCCACTCGTCGTATTTACAAGTGACGGCTGCAATTAGCATCAAATAGAACTGACTGCTCATCCAGACGCAGAACTTCTTGCTCCAATCCAAATGCCTTGACTGCCAGCTTGATACTCAAGCGCTTTTTCGAAATGTCATGTCTCGTGGCATAGATGCACAGCTAATTGCCTTCCTCAAAGGGTGTCCCTGCCGGTAGATGCTCTGGCCGCGCATACACATTCGTCACGAAGTCCGGAAGTGTGGGCGGTGTCAGGGGTTCAGCCTGATTCGGCGAGAACACGGACGAACCGGTCCTGGCAGTGTGGCAGACGCTTATTGTATTCGGCACGGACCGAAATGATCGACGTTCAATGCTTTGAAGAGCTTGTGGAACTAGGTATCCAATCCTCGTCGTCGCCGTTGCAGCGTAACGGCTGACATTTCTGACACAATTTCGATGTCGATCTCTTCGCCGGCATCTCCATTAGGGGCAGGATGCACGTGGTCAGGCGCAAACTAAAGTGACAGAACTCGCATTTTTTCGGGTGGATCACAGTGCAACGAGATGCAACCTGTTCGGTTGCCGTGCTACCCGCTCATGCTTCCACATCTGAGTGTAGATAACCCGAGGCCATATAAGAAGTCAAGAGAATCCGATATGTCTCAGCTCATGCAGGTCCGAGCCTTGCCTGCGACAGTATCATCGACTAAGCAGTCTCACAGAACTTCGACAGTATGCACTGCCAACTTTCCGCTCTGGCGCTTGCCATGAGCATCGGCAATGCCGTCCTCGCCTCTCCCACCAGCACGATACCGACGGGTGAGAATGGGCTACGCCCATCGAGAAGTCGCAGCGCCGCAATTGGAAAGCGAAGTGACATCGCCTCGGATGCTGTTGTGGGTTTCGACACCGCCGTGCCAGACACCACCGAGGGCACGCTGATGGAGAAATGGTGGCCCTATCTCAAGGTCGTCGATGGATGTGTGCCATTTCCCGCTGTCGACGTTGAGGGCAACACAAAGTGAGCTTCCTCAAGCAGAGACCGGTTCCCCTCTATGCTTGCGGTCAAACCGTTGAGACATGAATACTGATCATGGCCTCCTGCAGTGCCGGTCTTTCACCCACAGGAGATGCGAGCGGAGACTGCGACAGCTCTACCGGCCAAGTCTACACCCGCGCCGAGTCTTACGGAGACTACTACGCGATCATGTACTCTTGGTTCATGCCGAAAGACGAGCCGAGCCTCATCGAAGGCTCCCTCGGCATTGGTCACCGGTACGACTGGGAAAACTTCGTCGTTGTCCTCAGCTCGGAAAGCACCGAGGCTACTCTAGTCGGCATGGCGGCCTCGTACCACGGCGACTACAACGTCTGTGTGGGCTCTGATTGCGATGACTACCTAGACGGCACAAGCCCTCTGGTCCAGTACTACTCGGCATACTCCATTCTAGATCATTCCCTTGGCTTCACCACCACGGTGGGTGGGACACAGCCCTTGATCGCTTGGGATGAACTTCCTACTGTGGCTCAGAATGGTCTTACAGACAAGGATTGGGGCGGTAAGTGATTCAAAACAGACTTGATTACGGATATAGTGTACTGACGTTTTGCTAGATGCCATCATCTCTTTCCTTGATTCGGACTTTGAGAACTACCTGTCAGAAGCATACGGGTATCTCGGTTTCTAGAGCCTCGCATGAAATACATGCGCTTGTGTGCTTTCCCAGAACTGGTTAGGGACTCTGCTCACAAACATTATCATGTATCATCACCAGCCTTTGGTCTTGACTGGAGTTGCACGTTGGTTTGTGCGGACATCTGAGGGTCTGATGAAGGTACAAATACCGTCATCACTTGGAACCTTCTTGTACAGAAATCTGTTCTTGTCCAGATCTGATCTGTCTCGTTTCAAGCTGGGTTCTCTCTTGTAATAATTACTAGTCCTGAAGTCTTTCTCAGCTCCAAACTCTCTTTCTGGTGCCTCCTCTGTCCAAGGGCTTTGTGTTTAGATTTGACGCCCACTACATTCTTCCTGTAAAGTGTTTCTCAACAGAATCTGCAGATGTTCTTCAGGGCTTCTCACACACTTCACTGATCTGATAGCAGATCACAATTGCAGTGGTTCTCCTAGGAATAGAATGAGAGTAATTCCGGAAAATATATTCTATTTTAGGGGAATATGATATTTGTGGTGACAACTAGGGAGGAGCATCCGCCCCAAGTACAGCTACATTTACCAAAGTAGTAATCTAACATAGTCATATTTAGCACACATACATAGCCACACCTTATATATACAATTACACTTTTACTCTTTCATAAACGTTAAATATAATAGCATTAAAGTTTAGTGGAAATATATAATGGAAATACCCGGCTAGAAATAATATGCATTATACTAAAAGTGGCGGGCTTAGTACCTAAAATCAATCCCCAAGTAAGCACAATATTACCTAAAAAGCAACAACACCCCCCCCCCTTTCGGAATAACATATTCCTAAAATAAATAAAATATTCCAATTCATGCTATTCTTTACCAAAAAAGTGTCCAACCCTGAAAAGATATCTATTTAGGGCATTACTCTATTCCCAGACATTCTATTTCTGGGGGAACCACGGTACTGGCAATTCCACTGCTCAGGTGGATGTTGGATTCAAACAACCTCTTACCCAAGATTGTCTCAAGGTGGTCCACTTGCAACATACATCATCATAAATGATTTAAACTTTGATTTTAGCCTGTTTGATTTAATTAGTCCTGGTGGTATCAAGTTCCTCAGTCCTGCTCTGCCTGCTCATCACTCATTCCCCCAACACCCCTTCGCCCTGCATGCACAGTCCAACGCTAACAAGCTCGAGAATACTCTTGCACGCCGTCCGTTTTTCATCACTCAGTAAAGGCTGCAACGGGTGCCCTGATTGTTGAATAGACAGGAGCAGCAGGCATTGCCTACTGCAAGTTAGCTGATGTGCATCAATCATGCTATTCACCAGGGAGAAACAGCAGCTTACGCAGGGCCTGACGTTCAAGGCAGGGATGGAAAAACGGATCGGCGACAACACAGTGAGTGAAGACCTTGCCGCAGCGGGTGTCGGTGCAGTTGCCATTCGGAGGAGCTATGCCTGTGATAGCTGTGAAGAGGGCGTGGAGATTCGAGTTTTTGGTGTTTTCGCGCCAAGTGAACTTTTGGGCGACGGTGTTCTGATTAGTAGCATTGATGTCGGTGCCCCAGTCGAGGGGCCGCACAACGCGAGCGGACTGGAGCGAGGAATGGATGTTGGCGTCGACCCAGACCGCGTCGTTGAGCGCCTGTTGCCAGAGGGGAGGCATCTCGCGGATGTCAACAAGGTAGTCCCAGGCGCCGACGCCAATGCCGCCTACACTATAGTGCTGCCATGGAAGGCCGCTGAGGGTAGTGACGGGGGCCATGGCTGCGAGTAGTGGCTGGGTGGTCGTTGGTGTGATGTTTGGAAAGTTGTAGCCTCTTGGGCGACAAAATAGGTCGAGTCCTTTGATAATACGCTTGCCAGGTTGCTTAACTGTTGGATTGAGGCGTTACTGTCGCAAACAGAAAAGCAACAGCAATCTTGACAGCGAATAGACAGCAATTCTGAGTTTTAGTCTAGGAACTCATTTCGTTCCCAAAGATGCAGAAGTTCTCCAATATTCCATCCGCTTCTTCCAAGTGCAGCGAATGGTAAAGAGGCTGTGCTCACGTGGTGGCAAGGCTTTGTACCCAGGATAGGTGCGAATTTGTGGTTGGGAGGCTGGCTACAGAATTGCTATTGACTGGTGAATTTTGGGCTCTATTGTAAAAGATGAATTGAGTTTTTGTCCAGAGGATGTATTAACACCTGATCCGCAAGGTCGAGAATAGGTGATTAGATATCAAATACCTAGGTAGGATTTACATAGGGGGAAAGCAACTCCTGGGGCCATAGACTCAACGCGAGTCTATGTAATATAGAAATACCTTGCAGCTCGCTGAATATTCGTAGTGATTTGGAGTCTATTAATGCACTGTGACTAACTAATTGTTATTCTTATTAGCAAACCTTCAGGTATATTAAATACCTATGGCCACTTAAGCGATGCCAGAGATATTATTTGTGTTAGTGGTTGTGGTTGAATACATACCGCGACCCGTCCATGATGCCGCCTTCAACAACACTCAAGACCAGGTCTTTATCCACGACTTAAACTGCTCCAGAGTATTACAAAAGCTAGTTGACAGCCTTTGGCGTATAAGCGTGAGACCAAGCAGAATCTTGTCTGCGCCCAATCCTGGTGAAAATCCTCTTCTGAGAAACCGCAGATCACCCATCTTGTCCAGGATTGACTGCACCACTGACCTCACTACTGCGGTTGTAGGGGCATAGCCTAGTGACTCTTGTTCCAGAATCCATTGGACGACGTTTCTCTGTTGCTTCACCGAAAATCGGGCGGCAGGCTGAGTTTAGGTATCTTATCCGGACTAAATGCCTTTCAAGCAGCTTTCGAGTATAGTTCTCGGGATGCTATACCTCTACTGGGCTAGGCACCACGAAATGCCGTTGTCTATAATATCTACTAATGCCAATCTAACGTCCTCCTCCGAGTGAGTCCACACCTAAGATTTTTTTTTAAACTTGTCACCGAGCCATAGTAGGTGGGTAGGTGCGCAGATACAGAGTCGATCTGAAGAGGTCACAAGTTGCAGTACATCTTCTAGGCGCTTCATTAGGCAGCAATGCACCGGGCAAAACTACCACATCGCCCTCCAAATTCGGAAATACGCTTCCGCAAAACTCAACACCATAGAAAGAGCATCATTTCAGTATGTCGTGTATATTTGTAGCTTCAATGTGGGTTAGATGCGCGCAAGTAGTCATCAAGGTATTGAAGTGTAAAACAGTGCGGAAAGGAAGAGATTGCGGAATGGTACCCCGGGTATGGTAGCTGGTAGAACAGGCACGAAAACTCAAGACTTCTCCCTGATCGTCGTGAACAGACATCGAAATCCACTCACCCAAGGCCAGTGTCTGCTTCAGAGTCCATGAAGCTCCTTTCCCAATTGGCGCGAGTCATGAAACGAGTCCTGACATTTTTCAGTTTGAGTGAAGCCAGGGCGGTTACAAAAAATATAAAATATAAAAAATCCGAGCTTGTCAGTTTGACGTGCCATGAGCAGAACTAATGTGCCCAGCGAATTGCCAGTACCCAGTTGCGATGCCTGGCACGTCCAGACCAGGTACTCAGTTGCCTGCACATGCCAGCGCACTAAGTGGTGTCAGTGGGGACCAGTGGACGCCCGAGGTGCCCTGTTCCGCGTATATAAATAGCGGAATCAGCGCATAGGCCGCTGTAAGGTTCGGGGCCTCCGCACCTGAGCAGCGCTGCAGCGCGTGGACCAGTGGTGTGACGTGTCAAGCAGTACTGCGTATTCGATGTCGCGTGGTCAGCTGCAGTAAACAAACACCCTTGGAAGTCGATTGGAATGTATTGTTTCTCGGAAAGGCAAAACAGAACGCATCATTGGTATATCCCGAAAACAGTACCGCGTACTCCATACTCCTTGCCCAATAGACCTCTTGCGGTGGCCCGCTTCATCTGCTGGGCCTTATTTTCCTGCCCAGGCTCGGGCAAGGTAGGGTTTTCCTTGTGATCTTTCTTTTGTTACTCTGTTTGAGACGTCGATAAATATCGACTTGCTCCCAAACACAACCTTCTCCTGGCCGAAATTTGCAACTCATCACTCTCGTCTGGGCCTTTGAGCCAGGCGCTGGCTCCCGTGGTCATCGTCGGGCGGCCGTTTTCTGTTCCTCATGTCTTCTTCCGCGATGGCTCCGACCAACAGTGCTGCAGTTCTTGCGCGCGTTTTTTCAAACTCGGCCTGTTCTTGAGACGACCACCGGGGCCGCTCTCTGTCCGCAGAAGGTTCTTGATGAGGCTTCGAGCGGCTGTAATGCCGGGAAAAGACGATGTTGACCTCGTCTATTTGACCGACAACGCACTGGATCTGTTTGGTGTTGCTCCCATCCGGACCATCGTACTCACCTACCGAGACGCGCTGGCCATCTCTGACGCAGTCTCCACAGAGCAACTTCGCCGACTCAAGATCAATGATGTTGATATTGCTCTCTGCACTACGTCTCGCACGTTGCGGGATCGGTTCGGCGTCGAGAGCCGCGGCTGGGACGAGGAGGACATCGAATTCCGAGTCGTGCGGCTACGAGTCTTTCGTCAGTGACTACCTACCTGAGGCTGGGAAGTCTGGATACGTGCCGACAAGCTTTGTCTGCTCACTCGAGGGTGCATACGCAAGTCGCTCATGGGCGAGCCAGCACCACGGTCGGAGCCAAGGTAGCCGCTGTCTCCAGGCGCGCCTGGAGGTGATGGTGCCCGCCCAGCGCCCGTATGGCGCTTGTGGTATTCTTTCTGGTGGTCTCGGAGAAGCTCGCAAAGTGCACTGTAGGATGCGGCGTCGATCCACTCGATGTAGGACCTGTCTAGCCTGTCCTCGACGCTGAGGTAGTCGACAAACTCGCCAACGTTCGTAAAGAAACGGGTTCGCGCAGCCTGCTCGAGCACAGCCTTGATGTACGTTCTTTCGTGTTTGTTCGCCGCGTTATCGTCTCTGGAAGCCGACATGGAGCCGTCGCAGTACTCGCATGGGTGCCTCGCGTCGGTATGGTGGTCGCGATATCGAGGCGGCCGGATGCGTCCCTTCTCGGCTGTTGTTCCGAATGAGACGTCGGCGCCCGCCTTATGGAGTGGTTGCGATTGGGTTTGTCCGATCAATCCATGAACACAATTGTGCGCGCTCGTCAACGGAGCCTGGGTGAGTCGAGGAAAAGGGCCTGCAGGTACTCAATGCGCAACATTGAAGCAGCCTCGGGAATAATGAAAGCGGCCAGTTCCTGTTACCGTCAGCGGCCTGGTGGCCTGTCGCAAACCGGGGGCGGAGGCGTTCTGGCGGTCAACTGGTGCATGATTGGGCGCCGGAGCGCCTGGTTGGTTCTTATAATTTGGTCGTATCGCTACTAATGACTGCTTAGGTGACTTCAGGACTGCCACTGTCAGAATTACGTACTGCTACCGCTGCACGGAATGGAGCGCCATCATGTTTGGATGGTCATGATTCAACACAAACCTAGGTAAGTAGGATGAGCGTTTGGCGCTGACAAGAAAGGCCGGGGAACATTGAAAAGGAAAGGTTTTAATGATGTTGCTAATAAGCAAGTGCTACCTAGGTAGGTACGAAGTAGGCAGGTCATCGTCTGAGGCCCGGCCATCTAAGACTAAATATGCTTTATCACCGCCGACTGACTCTATCTCGCTGTGCCAACTTCATAGTGCGCTGGCCCGGGACTGTCTGCGATCTGGGTCGTCCAGGCCGCAACTCACCACGGCGGGCCCTATCAGACTTTGTCAGTTGCACATCAAGAGGAACGGCTTTCGAATTTTGCCGACTTTGCTGCAAGAGAAAACTTGCGCCATGTGCTTGCACCCAAGACCGCCCAAGAATGATATCCGATGTGCGAGATTCACTCGCGTGCACGACAAACTCGCCCCGGAAAATCTTGTCGCGAATAGACCGCCGCCAGTACACCTTCACACGCCCTTTGCCCTCTAATCTGATTCCACCTGCATCTTTGTGTGACACCTTTCCGGTTCGCTCGACGATGCTCGGATCACGAAGCAACTTCTCGGAAATCCAGTTGATCGGCGAAGCGCGGTCCACTTCAGCCGACACGTTCACCCTCCAGTCTTCCCTAAGAAAGAGACAAATCCGAGTCAATTGTCTTTGCGCCTCGTTGTGTACTTTGTCGCCGTCGTCGTCGTCGTCATCGTCGTCTTCTTCCTCCACGACGACGGCCTTTTTAGTCTCCGCCTTGGGTATTGTCTCGATTACCCCGGAGATTCCGCTTGGAGCAGTGGCCCGGGCTCTTTCAAATCCATGCTGAGGCACTGACAGCGAGTTATGCGCCAT
Organism: Plenodomus libanotidis; assembly: GCA_022609195.1. Lineage (NCBI taxonomy): Eukaryota > Fungi > Ascomycota > Dothideomycetes > Pleosporales > Leptosphaeriaceae > Plenodomus > Plenodomus libanotidis. The sequence goes on from JAGKQA010000004.1 coordinate 632,925, forward strand.
ACCAAGAGCGCCGATCCAACAAACCGGATGACAAGTATGGGCTACAAAGCCCGTGCATGATGAAGGACCGCTGGCTGGACAGTGGCTCATCGCCTGTGGCCATATGTGAGGCTGAGTGCCTGGCGCCTGGGACAAAGGTGTGTTCTACAGCTGTCAACGCTGAATAGGACACCAGGAAAGACAGGCTTTGGAACTCACATGGGTTGCAGCTCCAAGCAAGACTTTCAACAGCATGTTTTGCTCTTGACCTTGGTCGGACATGGTCCCAAACGGCATGGTCATTGGACCTGCCCATGGCAGATATGGTCTCGTTGACTGGCCGAGGGCATGCTCGTCTCCAGGCGCTGACCGGGACTGCAGCTTTCTGTATTCGATCCACTTCTCATGCTTGGCATTGATTGGTATATTGGAAGTCGTATAGGCCTGGGTTAGGACCCTCCCGCGTTCTTGATCGAGTTGGCGAAACTCCGCGATGTCTTCTGGTGTCAAATTCATCTTCCAAAAGGCGCTCTCCACTGAGGAACTTGGGCCCGGTCTTGCGGGAGAGCGGACGACCCGATCCAGCGTGGGGCATCCAAGACTACCCTCTCTGGACCGCTTTTGGAGTTCAAGCCTCAGAGCCTCACTGAGCCCTGTAGGTGATTTTGGCACTTCACCGCATTTAGTCATGGGTCCGCAGGGTGCGCAGCCACTCCTAGGATTGACTGCCAGTAAGATGCCGCTGTGGTTCCCGAGGGTGTGAGAACCAGCTTTGGGTCTCTTGTATGCTTGAAACAAGGGACGCCACCTAACCCAGAATCACTTGGGTCGCTAGCTAAAAAGACTGAAGAGCACAGCCTCCTGTGAATAGCGAGAGCGTACCCAAACGGGTAATTCGTGGGTCTCCCATCACGGACAGATTCCACTGGACTTCTGTTGGACTACGCTACAGCCTCCAGTGTATTCCATCATGGATTGAACTGATCCAAACCCGCTCTGGCGCCAGGATCTCCATCGGACTCGAGCTCTCAGTGGGTGTAGTCCGATACTTTCACATCCTCTATGCAGCCCCCGCAGCTGGACCGCGGGCACAGGTAGGTCTGCCCTCACTATCTCAATCGAGGACCGTATGTTCTATACAATAAGAGACCTCGGGAGTCACGATGCTTGTATCAAGATCTGCAAGCCTCGAGCGGGAAATCGTCTCACCCATAATCATCGACTATGAACATATATGGAAACATCAATAGCGTGCTCTTCCCGCACGTCTTGCCTTTCGAGCACCAGGTCTATAACTTAGTACCACTACTTGGAAGAGTTCTGGCGGATCGACTTCGATACCAAAGTCACCTGCCCTGAAGAGGTGGTGGACTGCCCTGTTGCAGCGTGGGTTGGTGGGGCGGGCTGCAGCTTTGCCCGCCTCCTCTTCTCCAACATGCTCGCCTGTTCCTCCATACGCTTCCTCCCAGCATCAATCTGCTGCTGTTCATCATTCTGGCAGAATAGTTATTATTATCTTTAATGGCGGCTGATTTTCTCGAGATCGTGGGGGGACTTACATACATTGACCCTCGACTGCAGAGTCAACAGTTGCGCTTGTGGCTTCTGGTCCATGAAAGCTCCAGCGTACTTTCTGGTGAAATCGTGTCCCACCAGCATGTCGATGGGCGTCTTTTCAGGCGCGACATAGAAACGATCGATTCCTTCGTACCCGCGCTTGCCCCTCCAGGGCACGTCAACATACCTGTCAGATAAGAATGTCTCCCCAGTGAGCGTCATCCCGGCGATCGCACGGCCACCTTTGGGGTTGAAGCCGAACTTCTTGACTTGACCGCTCGAAATCCAATTGTTCGCAGCGCCACTGTCTTCGATGATCCGCACCGATTCAGTGCCCTCCGCCGTCGTGACATAGCACCATTTGACTCTGACCCCTCTCAGGATGTCTCCCATCTGGCAACGACGTCAGCACCAACACGCGGATCAGACAAAAACATGATCTTCGATTCATCGTACCTGCGCGTCCGAGAGCTCTTGCTGCTGGTGGGACAGTTTTGCCCTCAACGCGTCCTTTTCTGCGGGACTCATGATGTCCCAATCCTCGTGTGCGTTGCTGATGTGCTCACCGCCAAACATCCAGGCCAGATACTTAGCCCTGAGTACCTGGCGATCCTCTTCAGCATACGCACGAGGTACCTCATCCGTAGGCTTCAATGATGCCTTCTTGTGCGCATCGCTTTGGTGTACGCCCGCAAAAGTCCAGGCAATGCTTTTGGCGCGCCTTGCCATGCGTTCAGTTTCTCGAGCCTCGGCGATCTCCTCAGCTGTAAGGTTTGGAGCCATTCCGAATGTTACAACAGTTTCTGAATAACGACATGCGGTAGCGCTGTACTGGATTTGAGAGTCGGCTTTGAAGAGGCTTTGAGCAGAGTTGACGCTGCCGATAAGATGAGTTCCGAGTCCTGGACCAGGCAGGCTTATATCTGTCGGAGGAGAGACACACAGATCGTGTCCAAGGTCCCCTACCAGATCCCATTCCTCCTCGTGCCGGTTAGACATAGCGCTCATTCAGGCAGCACTCAGCAAGCGCAGGTTGGTGGCGAAAAGGCTTCAACACAGCCAATAGTAAGGAGAATGTCCATGCAAAACATCTATCGAGATACGTGCCGTCACTGGTTCGAGCGAGAGCCCCTTGCGGTTTGGACAGAGAGTTGGTGGGGATGAATCATCCACTCGCGACCAGGGAGGTATGCAAGTTGACAGCACGCGGACCCAGCCAGGCATGCAGAATCGCGGGCCTTTATACCGATCGATTATACGTGCGTACCCCTGTTATGCCACCACTATCTGCCTCGCTTTCAGCCTAGGTCGAAGCTCTGCATATGTTGTACAGCCAGGCTCCGCAGCCAGGGCTCCGAATGTCGCTGGGCTCAGCGTTGTGGCAAGCCGGCGTTGATGCACTTCGAGGCTTCCAAAGGTTTCCGTAAATCAAGTTGTAAGTATACTTCAGTCATCTTCAGATATTCTCATTTATTCTGTATAGCGACAAGATGTTGGAAGCAACGCCTGTTAGGGATGGCTATGGCAAAGTCGCCGAACTCATGTCCAACCATGATGAGCTCGCCATCCTACGCAGATTCGGGCATCTCAACATGAAGAACCTCCTGTACCTCCAAGCAGAGATCGCCCACCTAGAGGAGGAACTCAGTCACCTAGCAGACCGGGACTCCCTAGACCCGGAGCTGCAATTTCACGGGAGGGAATGGTGGTCGCTAGCGAACGGCGAAGACGCCAGCAGCCAGGAGCAGTGGAACCACGTGCTTCGACTGCGCGAAAAGCTCGGCACCTACAACGACGCCGTCCTCAAGCAGGCGCAGCTCGCGCGGCTCGATGGCCCATCACGGTACGAGCTACGATTCCTGCGGACTTGGCTAGAACGACCGCGGATGGGCAATTTTCCGCTCTTGGGGCTGGACCGGAAGACGTGGGACGAGGACCACGAGGACGATCTATTGGTATTGCGAGCGAGATCGCGAGGTGATGCGTTCTCCAGCTGGGTGTCAGAGACGTTGGTGCCGACGTTCCATCGGTTTATTGGGGGAAAACTCAAGGTCTGTTACACCACCTCCCCAGTCTGATAGGAAGAAACTATTCTCCTCTGCCGCAAAGTCGAAATCCAGATGACACGATATCCCACGTAAGTTCAAGCTGGCTGACATGAGCCGGACAAATTCGACAGGATCCCCTTCCACTCCACCCTGGGCTATACTCCTACGACGACGCATTCCTGGCAACAATCATCTTCGGCATCTCCACAATGCTTGCTTCTCTTATATCTATAGGCTCGGTGTTGATTTTGTATTACATAAAGTCCGACAGCATCAGACTCGGCTTCGCTTTGGGTATGTGTGTCTTTTTCGCCATCGCGTTGGGTCTAGTGACGAATGCGAGGAGAGTCGACGTCTTCTCGTGTAGTGCTGCGTGAGTCACATTCGTCCCTCCGATCCTTTCACACCATCTTGAATATCTGTGCTGAGGAGCTTCCGGAGCTGATGGAGAAGTGAGTGGAATAGTTTCGCCGCCGTGGTGGTTGCATTTCTCACAAACAACAATGATGGGCCTTGCGAGTGTCACATTACAGCCGGCTAAGATCTCGAAGGCAATGCTGGAAGTCCTCTTTGGATGATCGGTATTTCGGTGTCAACTCTGAGAGCCACAAAGTTGCTTTCAAATCAATGCTGTGAGCAACGTCGAGCCCCGGCCACCGCCCCCTTTCGTGTCTCCCACCTTCGTGCCACCCATGACCACCACTTCGATTCTCCTGATAGCAGCCTCTACCGGTTGGGCATAGGGCTAACAACAACCTAGGGGATCAAAGGTGGCAAGGCGGGTCCAGCAGCCTATAGGAAGCCCTGTTATAGTTTGGTTCGAAAGTCCTGCTACATCCTGCCTGCAACAAAGTAGATGCGTGCAGCATCTGACATGCGTCAAACTAATGCAAGACTCCCTCGCCCGACTTCTAAGGGATTTCCAGAATTTACGCCAGGTCCATCGCCAATGACCAAATGACACGCTTTTTGATTTGTATGGACCGGGCCAATAAACCTTTTTCAGGAAAGATCTGACTTGGCGGTGGCGTCGTCAAGGTGTTGGCGCGGTACAAGAACGAAGCGATGTGGTCGTTGAGTGCTCTGTACTTTTCGATACATAGTACTCAACTTATCCCATTTGGCAAAATCGATAAGTCAGTCTAAATCAGCCGTACTTTGGAGCTCTCGTTTTATATGACATGATCAACAAGCTAGACAAGGGATTTCGTTAACAAACTATTGCATTTCGATGGCTATGTGCGTACTATACCTTAGGATATGTACAATACTAGAAAGGAAACATTTGAACGTAATCCTTCACAGGTTCTTCATCCCCTGGTGTAGATGGCTTGTCAGTCTCCCTGTCTGAAAATAGTCTCCCATCTCAGCTTCATTTATTCAACCTCGGCGCCCGCTCCGGATCCCTCCACCACAAACACTGCTCCCGCCGAATAACATCCTCCTCAACCACCGTTCCATTAACATACACGCCCAACTGACTCGCCGCCTTCGTCTCCAGCCCGTACCCGCCCGGCACATACTTCGGCCACACCGGTGCGCCCTCCGCACGATACGTGTTCGGGTCCCCCGTCGTCACATAACTCGACAGATACCCAAAGTACACGGGGCTCACGGCCGGGTACTGCACGTCCGGCGCGTTCCACGTGTATTTGGTGTCGCTCGTGTGCGGCACCCCCTGCCACGCCGGCGTGCCGTTGGGCACGTCGAAGTGCGCCTTGTAGACGGTGACATTGGCCGCCGCCGCGCGGTAGGCGGATTCCTGGCCCGGGCACACGTACATGTAGTCGGTGAGCGCGGCGGAGATGCGGTTGTACTGCGTGCTGTTGGGCGAGTTGGCGTAGGGGGACGAAGGGGCTGTCGCGGGGTCCGGGTAAAGCGCGTTAAGCTCTTGCACTTCGGAGTCCGTAAGGTTGGGCGATATCTTGTGCAGGAAATCCAGGAACTCCGCGTTGGTCGTGAGGTTGCCGGGCGAGTAGTACTTGGCCTCGTCGCTCACGGACGACGAAATCAGCGGCACGTGGTGGAACGTCCCCTCGACACCCGACAGCGAACCGGGCTTCTCGAGCATCGCGCCGCCGACGGTCGGCTGGAACGGCCACGTGATGGCGTACTCGGAGTCCTCAAAGATCTTGGAGCTGATAGTCTGGATGTCGGTGATGTTGGCGGCGCGCAGGCACGCCAGAGCCGCGGCGTTGCCCGCAGTCGTCGGGCACTGCAGGAATGCCATGAACTCGGCGAACTGCTGCTGGTAGAGCGGGTAGTCGGCGGGCGGGAACGCGCGCGCGGTCGACGAGCCGGACTGCGACCAAGCCTGGCGGAAGAGCGGCTTGCCCGCTGTGTCGCCGTAGTTGTGCATGTAGTGGATGCCCACGGCGTGGCCGCCGGCGGAGCGGCCGCCGATGGTCACGCGGGCGGTGTCCGCGCCGAAGGAGGCGCCGTGGGCTTGCAAAAATTCGAGGAAGAGGCGCTGGTCTTGCATGCCGAGGTTGAGGAGGCCTTCCTCCTCGAAGATGGTGGATGGGAGGAAGCCGAGCGAGTTTAGTCGGTAGTGCGGGACGACGACCACGATGGGGTCCTTGGAGTTGGCGGCGAATGCCGCGCCGTCGAAGGCTCGCGAGTAGCCGTAGATGAAAGAGCCTCCGTGGAACCACACAAGCACTGGCAGTTTCTGGTCTAGCGGAACGCCGGGCGTGCGGTAGAGGTTGAAGGTCAAGCAGGCCTCGTCTTGGGCGTACGAGCTGAGCGACGGGTCCTGGATACAGCTCTTACCGTATGCCGTGGCGTCCTTCACGCCCGTGAAAGGCTCAGGCAGGCTGACGGCCGCGAACCGGAGGTCACCGACGGGTTGTGTCGCGAATTCCATGCCTAGCCAGGCGTCCACGGCGCTGGGGAGCGCCTTGCCGGTGAGTGTGGCGTTGATGGAGAGGCCTGCGAAGGAACCATAGCCGCTGATGGTGAGGGTCTTGTTCGACGAAGTTAGCGCTGCCGTCGCGCCGAGCACGTGCTGGGACAGCGAGGCTACGTAGCTAGTCAGAAGTGAGGCCTTCATCGTGACTATTCCTGCCGGAGCTGGAATCTTGACAGCGGACTAAATGGTGCCGTTTCGATTCGGCTGCCGGCTTGATAATGCGAGCGAAGAATTGTCGACAAGCATGCCGCACATCGAGTTCAGACTGTGCTAGAGGGCGATGACGGATACTTATACCCAATGTTGCCTTCGCATTGGCATTATTAGATCTGTAGATCGTGGGATGCACACTCCCGGTTGCGATGAACGGATACGAGTCATAGTGGATATTGTGCATCATTGCCCCGGACCAGCTCTTATCTCTTAGGAGGCTCTTGGCATTGGAATTAGGTACGCTATATTGCTATACCACAGTAGTCAGCCTATATTCTGTAAACCCTGGCGTTCACGGAACTTCGGATCGTATCACTAAAGCTAGCAGAGAGAAGAATGTAGATGCGAGAGCATATTTCTCCTTCCAATGTGCTGCAGAGCAAGTGCTCCTATACGACGTGTGCCTTGCTTGCACAGAACGCACGAAGGTTGAGTAGGAAATCCTCAATAAGCTCTGCTCACCTCGTCGCACCATGAGAAACATCCAGAGCAAATCAGCTGACAGCCTGGTCCGCAGCCTTGTCTATACGTCGACGTCGGTAGCAAACGGCATCACCCGCAGCGTCGCCCGCAACAACCACTGGCTTCGAGAAGCCCGCGACCCCGCGAGCACAGCTCCACTCGGCCCGGGTCGCTACTGCGTGGCCCATCTTTGCCCCAGTTCTCACTTCCGCGCTCGCAGCTCCAAGCAGATATCTATCCGGCGCCTCGACATGTCCCAGCCGTTATCCACCACCAGGGGCCTCCATCACCTTCCTCACAGCCAAGAGCAAGGGAATTATGATTAATGCTGCTACTTTCGCCTGTTGTTCCATTGAACTTCACACCTGGACAATCGCCGTCGGGTATCATTAAGTATACAGTGTATAGATAGATACAGCCCCACGTATGTGCTCGAGTCCGATATGCTGCCTTGCACTTCGCCCGCCAATGTTCTAGCCAGTAACGCGCTCGACAAAGGAGAAATTAGACAGAGGTAGCCGACGTTCTGTCTACCAAATCGGAGTACTTGTTTACAATCTGTGGCAAGGAAAAGTAGACGAGAACACCAAAATTGTACAATTCCCAAAAACAACTCCAGCTGCATGCAATTTTTTACTCCTCGAAAAAGGACCACTCCGTTTACACCATGCCGTGATGCACAAGCCAAAGACGGACAAGAAAATGAACGCTGAGTGCCGCTGATTGTGTTGTTTCCAAAAAGAGTCGCGCGCAAAGTACGGTTGGTACCAGCTCGGGCATGTACATATATCGTCTCACCCTATTCGTCTTCTCAGGCCGGTCGCTGGCCCTCCTCAACAGCCTCTCGCAATGCTTCAGTGTCCACCACAACTGGTACAATCTGCGTTGGCGGGCCTCTCTGCTGGTGCGCAGCCCAGTACTCGGAGAATCCAGGTATCGCGCCTGGTTGGTTGATTCCAAACGTCCGCGGCGGCGAAAATACGAGCTCGGGTACCTTTTGAAGCTGCGGCTTGGATGACTTGGATGTTTGAGTCACTCCAGGATCGATGTTCAGCCCGCTCGTAGCCGGCTCCATTATCGACGAGCCAGGTGATGCCGTCGAGCTCGGCGCGGGCGAGACGTCATCGCTTGCGTTTGTCAAGGTCCCTTCCTCGGAAGCTGAGGGTGTCGAGGTACCACTGTTGGTATCAGTGTGCTCAGCACTGGTATTCCGCTCCTTGGGTGCCCACAAACGGCTGACGAAGCGCCCAAGGCCCTTGCTCGTCTGCCGTTGCTGCTGTTGAGGTTCCCCTTTTGTCCCTCCTGCCGCTACGCTTTTCAGATTGGGCAGACTCAGCAGATTGTCCCTCAAGACAATGCTGCCGCGCTTGCCATCAGTGCTGCCTCGTGCTATGGTTGGACGCGCGATTGCCGTGCTGAGCTGTGTGGCGGCAGTGGCAACACCCAGCGGCTTGAGCGCAAGCTGGCTGGGCCGCATTTTCAAGGTGTGGATTTCAAGACCGCCTGTCAATGATACCACGGATTCTTGAGAGGCCACGCGTCGTAGTCGGGGACGCCCAGTACCGTCTCCTCGTGCAAAGGACTCGTACGAGTCGTCGAAGCTCGGGGTGAGCGATTTGCGGTGTCTATTATCAGGAGAGACGTCCGTCGAGGACCCTTCCGGTGAAAAGTTCTCGTTGAGACCCGATGTGCGTTGAGATGCGCGACTCATTGACCGTCGAGTCTCCGCCTGTCCTGGTGTCCGCAGGAATCTGGGGGACTCAGCAAAGTCGTCGTGAGCGGCATCCTCTGGTAAATCGCTCAGGTACAGTGGCCGAGACGTATTAAAGCTTCGCATCATGGCATCTGCAGACTTCTGGGACCGGTGTTGCCGCGTCCACTTCGGCGAGGTCGGATCGAGGCTGGTAGTGGGCGAGGTTGGGGCGTCATAGTCACGGTCAAAGACAGATACTCTACGGTGTGACATGGGCGAGCTCGGCACGCTAGACGGCGCAAACTCGGAGGGCTGGTCTGAGAAGACAGACCAGCGTGTCGAGGGATTGGTGGATACGGAGTCTCCGACAGAGTGTCCCACAAGGCCAGGAGACGTTGCTCGGTGTTCCAGCCGCCATGGACTGGGGGATCCATTTGGTGAGAAGGGTCTTGGAGGAGCGAAATCATTGGGCGAGAGGTTTTGACGCTTCTTCTTGAGCGGCTTCCTCGGCTCGTTGGGTTTTGAAACGTGATAATGATGGTGAATGTGTAATTCCTGAGAAACTGTTGACGCCGGTTCGGGCTGTTGTGGTGACCTTGGTGACGGAGGCGCTTTGGTGTGTTGTTCTTCCGGCGCGAGCTCCGCACCAAGAGTGGTTGCTGAATTCAGCCCGTCTTCCTCAGCGGGCTGGTGGAAAATGAGTTGCTCTCGTAGGAGTTGGATCTCGTCGTTGGAGTTGATGAGCATCTCGCGCAGCTCTGCGATGCCTAGCTGCAAACTCGCATTGTCCGAAAGCAAGTCGCGCACAAAGTGAGACACCACGGCTCCGTTCTTGCCGTCGCCAATTGTTCTTGCGGCTGCTGCGCCCTTGAGTCGTCCGGCGGCTGTGTTTAGATCCTTTTCCATGTTGCGCTGCTTCTCCATTCGATTGATCATCTCCGAGTGGCGCTCACGCTCCTCGCGGGCCTCTCTTTCGATGAGCTCGAGCTTCTCTTGTAGGTCCGAGATGCCTCTCTCAGCCTTGTGCCACCGTGACATGGCGGATCGGGCCTCGGTTTGTGTCATGACCAAGGTGCTCTGTAGCTCGGCTTGCTCTGTTTCCAAAACGCCCAGCTGGCTTTCCAATTCAGCGGCGCGTGTTTCCTGAAATTCTAGCTTCCGGATCACCTGCTGCGAGCTGGCGAGACTGGCCTCGAGGTCCTTGATATGCGTCTCGGAGTCGATGACTGAGTTGTTCAGGGCCTCAAGCTGGTCGAGTAGGGCGCGATTCTCCTGGATGGTCCGGGCATTCTGAGCCTCGAGGGACAGTTTGTCCGTCTCTAGCTGATCGATGCGGGTCTGCATCTCGAATCGGTCGTTTTCGGCCGAGGCCATGAGGGCCTCATGGCGAGCTAGAAGGGCCTGCAACGCAAAGGTCAGTCCGGGAAGGGCGGAAGGGATCGTCATGACTGTTGCATCGTAAAGGGATAACAAAGAAAATTGAGGCATTCCAGAGAGGCCCCAGGCACAAGACATAGAGGGCGCAAGGGAGGGGTGCATGAGCGTGCGGTGCTGGAATGCACATGTCTTGGATGCGAGCTAAACATCGAAGCCTTAGAAGGGTCTAGATGTTGAGCATGGCAGTATAAATGCTGACTACATCCCCTCTCCCTCGAATCCGATGAGAACGTTCAAGACCCATTGTGCGGCCACGTACGACAACAATCCTTCAGGAGCAAAAAGGGTTGGACGGGAGACGGGAGGAAGCAGCTTGTGCGCCCCCAACAACGTCAGACAGAGACAGAGTGACAGCCACGTACCTGACCCAGACGAGCCGCTGTATGGACATCCTTCTCGACGCTATCCAGGACCGAACAGTTGTGTTTCAACAACATGCAGTCTGTGTTCCCGCAGCAGCACTGCAGGGTGTCTGGCTGACTGATAGAGGCGGCAAGAGCCTCGAGACCGTTCGCCTCGGGATCTGATTCGGCCATGGTTTTATCGGGGTGTGAGAGGTGCTGAACAGCAGGATTTTAACGATGGTTGTGGCAGGGCCTCGTGATGATCGTGATGAGACCGATGGAGCGGTGGGAGATGTGCCAAGTTAGGATGTGGAGAGTTGATGATAGGGGGCGGCGGTAGCGAGGAGGCGTTCGGCATGTTCAATAATAGCAGGCGAGGAGGCTCGTGGTGTTGGCAATGGTTGAAGTATCGGAGCGATGAGGTGTGACGGTGGGGTGTCGAGCGGCGGAATGATTCGATGGGAGGTCGTCCAACAGGCGTTGTGAAGGCGGAGTCAACATCAAAGGCTGCAAGACACGTCTCGGACGGGTTGTGAGTTGTGAGTTGTGAGTGAGCGTCAAACAAGAGGCTAGGCAGGTGAGTTCGAACGAGTCTGTGGGTTGTGTCTACCGAAGGCACTAGAAAGGCGCGTGCAGTGTTGTCGAAGAAGGCGATGAGGTTGCTTGTGATGCGTGGTGCTTCTGGTGGCTTGTGACAAGATGCAGAGTCCAGAAGCGGTTACTGCAGTACCAAGTAAACAAAGCACGCACGCTCACTGCACGTCAACGTGAGTGGCGTTTGGTGAAATACAATTCATGGACCGCGCCCGGCACAAGAGGGAACCGGTTCCTGATCAGCAAATCCGACAAGTTGTGGCTGACAAGGTGACTCCTTGGACGGGTAGATTGGCAAGATTGCTCCGTGATGAGATGATGGGATCTCATCAAAATCTCTGCATGGGGCCTTGCTCGGTTCTGCTCTTGCCCTGCTCCTGCGCGGTTGCACTGCCCAGGCGGAAGGCGCGCCTGGCTGTGCTGGGGGGATCCTCATCACTTCTTTTCTCGGCGCGCTCGGCCCATCCTTTGTTGATGAACGGGTTCCACAAAGGTCCCCACTACCACCGCCTCCACCACCGCCTACGCACGTTTTGACCCTGTAACCGATAGTGTTGGAGAACAAGTGACATCCATAGGGATCCTGAGGTTCTGGCTGCGGTCACACTTCTCGCCGATGCGTTGTCACTGGTGCCGTATAATTGTCCACGGCATATAGTAGAACCAGAAATGCTTGCAGTTACGGGATGGAAATCACCTGTATTGACACTGTCCGCGTTTGCATTTAGCGTAATATTAGAGCCACGTGGAATTACGCCGTACTATAGTGCCTATTGTCATGTCAGTCACGCGTCTGCTGGGGATGTCCATGTAGGCGGGATAAACCGCGGGGACATCGAGCATTCATTCACCCACCTACACCATTCGTGATCTTTGAATATATATATATATACAGCAGCAACAGCAGCACTACTACTACTGCGCATCAGTTCAATTTATTACTGCTCAGTATTCGTCGCCATAAGTTTAGCCAGGGAACGACGTGCTGTATACAGTATATAGGATTCCCAGACTCGAATCTTGCAAAGTCGGTAACTTTTCGAGGACATTAATTGGACACTTGCGATTTGGTATATCTATTATTCTTTTGACAAGGATTAGTAATGTGAAAACGGATGGATGGCCGAGCGGTCTAAGGCGCTAGACTCAAGATTAACACCTTGTATTCCACAGGAAATATTAATTCTAGTATCGTAAGATGCGTGGGTTCAAATCCCACTCCATTCAGTTTTGCCGCTCTAATGCACGTCAGAATGATGCTATTCTTTTGCTGGAAGGTGTAGAGATGCTTCTTATATCGGGTGATTAGCGCATGGCAGTTGGTGGCCGGCGGTTAGCGGTCAGTCGTATTCCCGCGCCCCAGATTTTTTGCAAATAAACTACCTCTTGAAATTGTTCTTTTTCTTCTACAAACTTGTATAGTACATACAAGCTTGTGTGAAATGACTGCTATTCGAATAACGTATTATTATTTTCCGAAGATCTCAAATTCGGTTCGCCTAAGCTTCAATTCTCTCTCCTATTCTAGTACTTTTGTTCAACAACGGTGAATAATAGATTGACACGCACGCAAACAACATAGAGACCTCCGGCGCTTGATTTGGGCGGATATAAGTCGAAGATAGCGATTGGGCGCGGCCGGCGGCTACATCGAAGCGGGTGATGCTCCTGCCTCAATTGCACAATCCGACTCGACGGTCGTGCCTTCCCCAGCCGCGCCAGATCTACGGACCGCGTTCACGAACAGCGCCCGCGCAAGATACGCATGGTCCAGGTTCTGTACCATCTCGGCTCAAACATAGCCAGCAGATCCTTGGTTCTGCCACGCTTCATGTTATGAACATGTATTCAGCAAGACATGACTTCGAAAAGGAGTCGGGCACGGTAGGTCGTATGTTGGAGAGGAGGAAATCGGACCAACGGTGTGACCTGGTTGAGTTTCCTGCACTAGATACAAAGGCGATTTGAATCAATCCTCTCCGAATCTCCTTTATATTGTCATGAACTAAGTTTCTATGTGACATTTGCATAGCCACTGCCCACAAGCCAGCAGGTCCGTCAGGCCTCACAACATCTTCGGCACAACAATCACTTCCAAACATGTAGTAGAGAAAGCTGCAAAGCCGTTGGCCACACATCACTAGATTCGTTATCTCCACACGTCCTCTCTTAGCTCCCTGTCTAACAAGTAATAATGCCGCAAGCGTCAGGCCGCGGAGGCGATATCACAACCTGTCCCACCGACCCCTCATCCGCAGCAGCCGCCTCCCAAAGAACATCCAAGTCGGGAAGCAGAATACAGCACAGGAACACGTTGATGGTGTGTACATCAGCCAGCACCTGCGCCGTATTGGCCCCATTCATGGTGAGGTCCATCAACGGCGCGACGACATTATCGCCAAACCCAGCAGCGGCGCTGGCAATGGCGTTCTCCGCGTCGTTGGAGAGCGCCGGGATACAGGCAAGGACGCCGAGCTCGAGGGGCTCGTCTTTGGCGTTGTTGAGGGCGCCTTGTGCGAGGCCTTCGAGGAGGGTGGGGTTGGCGAGGTCGGCGTGATGGCCGTTGAGGAAAGTGTTGACGTTGATCACGTCGTTGTTCCTGAGGTTGTTGGCCGTAGTCGAGGGTGCAATGGTGCGGCGTTTGCTGCTTACCAATGGTCCAGAGCTTTCTTAACGTCCTCTGCGGATGGTTCGGTCGTGGATGTGCAGACTGGGCCAACGCCAGGCCCGCTGATTTGGCGGATGGTGGAGCGCATGCTGGCTGGAGATGCGGTGACGATAGCCACGAGAGCGAGGAGGGAAGATGGGATAGACGCGGACTTCATTGTTGCTGTAGTGCTTTGGGATGGATTGATATTTGTACCGCTACCTGTTGTTTTGTGTGTTGAAAATCTCGGCGATGCTAAAGGAAATATTGGGACTTACGGGAGATGCTGTCTTGGCTTATATACTTTTCTCTTTTAAATCAGCTTCTATCAGAACTCGACCTTCAAATCGTACTCATTTTGGGCACTGTGCCGAAGATCCGGGTCTACTCAGGTGAATGTTGTCCACTACTGGAAAGCCAACGTCTAACAGCACTCAGATGCGTAGAGTGTTGCTCACCAGAAGAGTATTCTAAGGCTGCAAGCAAGACCTGGGTCTCCCTTTTCTACGCTATAAGCCCATTAGGTTGAATTTGCGCCTATTACGTAGTGCTTAGCATTGGATACTATTCTTCGACCGTCACATGTCGCGTTATTGGTAACACAGCTCGTCAGAAACTAACACACCACTCAATCAACAGCCATTTGCACTTGCGCGCTGACCTGCTTCAAACACCATCGTGAGCGGTCTCAGGTTGAAGCTAATTATCGTTGTCATGGTTTTGGCGTTCAGCTATTTCTGGCCCCCAAAGTCCAACTACGGAAGTGTCTTGGTGGGTATTAGTATGCTTACTCACCCATATTTTGAAGGATATGAGGACATACAAAAGATTCCATAAGCCACGCGGCCTGGGTGATCCTTTAGCTTATTTCCCAATCAGAGTGACCGAAATGTCCAAGGATGCGAGTAGTTTGTGCCTTTCAAGAACCCCAGCTCTTTTCTGTGGACTTTCTGCTGGGGCGGGGACTTCCCTCGTCGGTCCACAATTCAACAGACGCCTGCACAGTGAATATAATTACACAGATGTTATATTCGAACTGCCATACCAACCATCAAACAGAATTCAAACGAATTTGTGTTGAGACATGAGGCTAACGATCTGCCCGGTTCCGTAATGGTTCGTGCGGACGTCGTCGCTTTCGTTTGGCTGGCAACTGCACCAGAAGACGCAAAAGCGGATCACGTGTGATAACATTCAAAAAGGCTCACCCATGGCCAAGCAATAGTGAACTTGACTACACCTCTGCTTCGTTTAAAGGGCTGTTCTGAGTGCAGAACGGCCCAAGATCCTAGAGTCTTGCCACATTCTATCGTGGCCCACAGAGTGCCTGAACCAGTCGAACCGTTTTCAAATATGGCTTGTCTTTGGTACATAGAAAAATGCGTATGCACTGAGGAGTATAGTAATAATGGTGTCAGTCAAGGAAATAGCTGTGTTCGTGATGCCGGATGACATGTCGTCGGAGGCCGGGCAATCCGCCGCCGCTCCAGGGATCAGGATCGGAGTGCTTTGCCCGACTAGCCCCACTCCGGCCCCGGATCGGCGGAGGCGCTTGCCTATCGCGGGCCGGTATATTCGCCATCCCCCCCCCCTTTTGCGGCAACATGACTGCAGATTTGTACGTGTTGTTCTCGAACCTTCCCGACTTCCAATGTCGTCGACGGTCTAACCATACATGAAAGTCTGTTTCGCGATTCAGAGACTTCACACTCACTCTTAGCGTCCAACCTCACAAGCTTCCCAGGGCTGGATAGCGTCATTCAGCATGGATTCCACAGACAAAGCGTCGGGTATCCGCATCGCCATTGACCGCGGCGGCACATTCACAGACTGTGTGGGCAACCTAGGTGGCGAGGACATCGTCATCAAGCTGCTTTCCGAAGACCCGTCAAACTACGACGATGCGCCGCTCGAGGGCATCCGCCGCATCATGGGGCACTTCCTGAAACGCGACCTTCCGCGTGGGGAGCCCCTCGAGACGTCCAAGATCGAGTCTATCCGGATGGGAACCACAGTGGCTACCAATGCTCTTCTTGAGAGGAAAGGCGAGAAGATTGCCATGGTCGTCACGAAGGGGTTCAAGGACTGTTTGACGATAGGCAACCAGTCTCGGCCCAAGATCTTTGATTTGGCGATCCACAAGCCGGACGTGCTGTATTCTGAGGTGCTGGAGATTGACGAGCGGGTCACTCTGGAGGATTACGCTGAGGATCCTCACCGGAATGCTACGAAAGCAGATGCCAAGGCTGGCACGGCGGAAGCGAGGGAGGCTGATCTGGTCATTGGATTGTCTGGTGAGGCAGTCCGCATATTGCGGAGACCTGAGCAGGATACTCTGCGGAAACAGCTCCAGGAGATATTCGACAAAGGCATCCAAAGCATAGCAGTTTGTCTGATGCATGCGTACACATTTCCGGACCACGAGACTATCATCGGCGACATCGCGAAGGAAATCGGCTTCCGGCATATCTCCCTCAGCTCAGAGCTCATGCCGATGATAAAATTGGTCTCTAGAGCTACGTCTGTGTGTGCGGACGCCTATTTGACGCCAGCCATCAAGAAGTACATCAACGGATTTCAGAAAGGCTTTGCCGGCGGACTGGGCACGAAGAGCGTCCACGAGGAAGCAGGCGACAGAGGAGCTAGGTGCGAGTTCATGCAGAGTGACGGAGGTCTGGTCGACGTGGAGAAGTTCACTGGTCTCAAAGCAATATTATCAGGTCCTGCTGGAGGTGTTGTAGGCTACGCCATCACTTCCTACGACCCGGAGACTAAGATCCCAGTCATCGGGTTTGATATGGGCGGTACCAGCACGGATGTGTCGCGTTATGGTGACGGCCGATACGACCACACATTTGAGACCACAACAGCTGGCGTGACTATCCAGTCACCTCAACTCGACATCAACACAGTGGCCGCTGGCGGCGGCTCGATGCTCTTTTTCAGGAACGGCCTGTTCGTCGTTGGGCCCGAATCTGCAGGCGCACATCCAGGCCCAGCGTGTTATAGAAAGGGAGGGCCGGCGACTGTGACGGACGCCAATTTCCTGCTGGGAAGACTGCTGCCCGAGTTCTTTCCCAGTATCTTTGGTCCGAACGAAGACGAGGGACTTGACATCGAGGCCAGCAAGAAAGTGCTTCAGGAGCTTACAGACCAAGTGAATGCGGAGACAGGAAACAACATGACCGTCGATGAGGTCGCGTATGGATTTTTGACAGTCGCCAATGAGAGTATGACAAGGCCCATCAGGTCGATCACCGAGGCAAAGGGCCATGATTCTTCCAAGCACAGACTTGCCACTTTCGGCGGTGCAGGTGGCCAGCATGCCGTCGCGATCGCGGATGCTCTCGGGATCAAACAGATCCTCGTGCACAGGTATTCTTCCGTTTTGTCAGCATATGGCATGGCCCTTGCAGATGTCGTAGACGAGCGGCAAGAGCCAGAGTCGGCTGTCTGGAGTGGCGACAGTGAAGCAATCGCCAAGCTCAAGGAGAAGATGCAAAAGCTGAAAGAGAAGTCTCGGAAGACGCTGCAAGACCAAGGTTTCGAGACCAGCGATATTGTATTCGAGGAGTACTTGAATATGCGATACCGTGGAACGGAGTCCGCTCTAATGATTGTCAAGCCGAGCACGGATGATGCCAAAAAATACTTTGACGGCGAGGAATGGGCCTTTGGCAAGGCGTTTGTCAAGCATCATCGATATGAATTCGGATTCACTTTGGACGACCGCGATATCATCGTTGACGATGTGCGAGTTCGGGGTATCGGGAAGAGCTTCCGGTATGAGGAGAAGACGGTTGATCAGCAGCTCAAGGTCTTGAAACGACAAGTCGTATCGGCCAAGAGCAAGCACTCGAGTTCCGAAATCTACTTTGACGGTGGTCGTCTAGATACACCCATTTACAAGCTAGGCGACATCGCAGTAGGCGACGTGGTCAAGGGGCCTGCCATGCTGGCCGATGGCACTCAAACCATCGTTGTCACACCCCAAGCAGAGGCGGTGATACTCGACACTCACGTAATCATCAACATCGAGAAGGACAAGGGCAACGATGACACCGAGACAGACCCCGCAAAGCGAGAGGTCGACCCCATCCTGCTAAGCATCTTCGGTCATCGCTTCATGGCCATCGCGGAGCAGATGGGCAGAGCACTGCAGAAGACTAGTGTCAGCACCAATGTGAAAGAACGGCTGGACTTTTCGTGTGCCATCTTCGATGACAGCGGTGGACTCGTTGCCAATGCTCCTCATCTCCCCGTCCATCTGGGAAGCATGGGAACTTGCGTCAAACGGCAGGCCGAGATATGGAAGGGCGATCTGAAGCCAGGCGATGTGATTATCTCGAATCACCCCTCGTACGGCGGTACTCACTTGCCGGACGTCACTTTGACGATGCCTGCGTTTGATTCTAAGGGCGAGAACATTTTGTTCTACGCCGCCTCCAGAGCACATCATGCAGATATCGGCGGCATCACCGCCGGCAGTATGCCGCCGCATTCGCGCGAGCTCTTCCAAGAAGGTGCCGCAATAAAGAGTGAGAAGCTTGTTACCGAGGGCGTTTTCAACGAGGAGCGTGTTGTGCAGCTGTTCTATGAAGAGCCGGCGAAGTACCCTGGATGCAGTGGCACAAGATGTTTGGCCGATAACATCAACGATCTGAGAGCGCAAGTCAGTGCAAACCAGAAGGGCATTTCACTCATCGAGAAACTCATTGAAGAGTATGGCGAGGACACTGTGATGTTCTACATGGTGAAAATTCAAGACAACGCTGAGTTTTGCGTGCGAAGGCTGCTAAAGGATGTGAGCAAGAGATTTGAGGGCAAGGAGCTGTCGTCCGTGGATCACATGGACGATGGAAGCCCGATCCAGCTGAAAGTTACCATCGATGCAGAGAAGGGCGAGGCAGTGTTCGATTTTGAGGGGACAGGCGCGGAAGTCTACGGCAATGTCAATGCTCCCGAAGCCGTCACGTTCTCGTGAGCCACCCAAGCCTGCATTCCATTCGACCTATCGTCCCCAGCTAACAACTTAAACAGTGCAATAATCTACGCCCTCCGCTGCCTCATCTCCGAAGACATTCCCCTCAACCAAGGCTGCCTCAAGCCCATCACCATCAAGATCCCACCCAAATCCCTCCTCTCCCCCTCCGACCACGCCGCCGTCGTCGGCGGCAACGTCCTCACCAGCCAGCGCGTGACAGACGTCATCTTCAAAGCCTTCCAGGCCTGCGCCGCCTCGCAAGGTGACTGTAATAACCTGACGTTCGGCTTCGGCGGCAACATGGCCGGCCAGGAGGAGATCAAAGGCTTCGGGTACTATGAGACGATCGCGGGCGGGTCGGGCGCAGGCCCGGACTGGGATGGGACGAGTGGGGTTCATACGCATATGACGAATACAAGGATCACGGATAGCGAGATCTTTGAGAGACGGTATCCGGTGCTGTTGCGCGAATTTTCGATTCGTGAGGGCTCGGGTGGACGGGGCCAGCATCGGGGTGGGGACGGAGTGGTGCGGGATATTGAGTTCCGCATTCCGGTGCAGGTGTCTATCTTGAGTGAGAGGAGGGTGTACCACCCATACGGTATGGCTGGTGGCGAGGATGCTGCCTGCGGACTGAACGTGTGGGTTAGGAAGGTTGAGAAGGCCAGCTGGGAGCGGCAGCTGCGCAGGCTGAAGCAAGGGGAGAAGGGAGGGGATGGGGCGAAGGAAGGTGAGGAGGTGGAATATGAAGAAAGACACATCAATCTCGGTGCGAAGAACAGCGCGCCGATGAAGGCTGGGGATCGCATCATTATCAACACACCTGGTGGTGGAGGCTGGGGCAAAGTGGGCGAAGAGAAGAGACATCGCAAGGCTGCGGATCCCATGCAGGCTTGGAGGAAGGGAACACATGCTGCTAGGGAAGACGCGGCTTTACAGGTCTGAGTTGAGGTGACTTGAAAAGTTCATGGGCATATTCAGTGCTGTCTAGAAGGGGCAAGCATGTAAATCTACAAAATCTTCGCCTGTGTTATCCCACTCCTCATGGGGCTTCTGCTGCTCCTGTCAACGCCTCAAGGCAACCATCGTACGCGGCCTTCTTGACCAGAGGTGTGTTGGCCCCATCAGGCTGGAAGAAGAGGTCGGCATAACCTTGCCCGGCGAAGGTGCTTGGAATCCATGAGTATGTGTCTATATGTATTCCCGTGTTAGCATGCCCTACGTTGCTGACGTTCCGATGCATGATGGACTGCTGGAGCCACTTACCGACAAAGTCCCAAACGGTAATTCCAACGCATCGCTCCACATTGACACAAGCCGCGACGCTGTTATAGTAATCAAGAACCTGCTGCGCCTGGCTCGTAGCATTCGGCGGCAACGACGAAAGTCGCACATCCAACTCAGTCACGACCACATCCACATCCAGCGCCGCGAACGCATGCATGTTCGCCTCTTGGTCCGCTTGGCTCGGCGTCTGGCCAGCGATAAAGTGCGACTCCAGGCCCACGCCGTCGATCTGGATATCGCGGGCCTTTAGCTCCGAGACGAGGGTCTGCGCGGCCGTGGACTTGTTGCCCGGGGACTCGATGTTGTAGTCGTTGTAGTACAGCTTCACGCTCAGGTTGTTCTTGCGCACGGCGTCTGTGGCGGCGGAGAAGGCTAGGAAGAAGTACTCGGGCCCGATCGTTTGGAGCCAGAGGTTATCTTGGAAGGCGCCAGCGGGCGAGTCGCTTAGGGCCTCGTTCACGACGTCCTGGGATTTGTTGTTAGTATGAAAGTGTGCAGGGTTAGTCAGGTGCTGGTATACGCACCCAAGAGTAGCAACGGTCGCCGAAGTGCTCGACGAGGTTTGTGACGTGGTTCACAAGCACTGCGCTGAGTGTCTCGTTTGTCCAGTTCACTGCTGGGGCGGTCACCCAGTCTGGCAGCTGGTTGTACCAAATCAGGTTGTGGCAGCGCACAAGCTTGCCTGATGCCTCAGCGAGGTCGATGAAGTAGTCACCTCCTGTGTAATTGAACACGCCTTGTTCAGGCTCGGTGAACAGAAACTGCCAAGCTCGGGTCAATAATCTCATCGTGACAAGGTCTTGTCCATGCAATTACCTTCATGATGTTCGCTAAGCAGTCGTCAGCATTGTGTACAATGTGCATCCACAAAACGATAACTTACCTGGAGTCGCCTCGCCAAAATCATTGGTGTTGTTGAACTCTGCCATATAAAATGGATCATCCAACTCCCCCGTCGATGGAATATCCGCTGCAGTGCCGAACCACAGCTTGCCAGCTGCCTTGGCCGCATCGTTCAGACCATAGCTAGTGGCCGTGGCAGTAGCCACGAGGGTCGTGCCGGTAGGGTTCTCGTCAGTCAAGGAAGATGTTGTCGTGGTAGCTATGGTGCTGTTGGAGACAGTGGTAATCGAACACACTGCTGGAGCCGTGACTGTTGTCACAACGGTCACCGTCTTGTTACCATGGCTTTGTGGTGCGGCCGCTGCCAACGGTGCTGCCAAGAGGCCATATGCGAAAAATGAACGTAGAGACATCTTGAGACGGCCGAGGATAATCTCCAGTACGGAGGAAGACAAGCAATGCCAAGGTCTGGGCATGACAGGAGGAGGCTCGCAAGTCTACATATATGAGATAGTGTGCGGCTCGGGATCCGCTGCATGTGTGTAGCAGAGGATACTTGACTACTGGCCTCAAAAGCACCAACACGTACCGGCTAATCATGCATCTCATGTGTGGCTTTTCTAATTTCCTCCTAGAATACAACCTAGATCTTGCCTCCTTGGACTTGCCATGTATTTTGCAGTGCGAGTAAATAGTGCGGGGCCCCGCATGCTCCTGGTCCAGGCACGTCTCCTGCATAGCCGTGCTGCCGTGGTGGTAAACATCCGCTGGCCGGGTAAACTGTTAATGCCTCAAAAGCATTAGCTCATGCTGCTAGGTTCTAATACTCCCGGATCCCGACGAGTTGGAAGTGGCCATTCAGGTTTGGTTCGATGATTTCACGTGGCGTGCGTGTTCTCCACGTGGACACAATTTCGGCCTGGCGGAGGACAAGCGCCATCCAGTCGCGAGCCTATGAAGACGTGTCCAGTCGCCAGTGTGGCCTGGCAGCTCCGGATGCTCGGTTGAATGCTGACAGCTGACGAGTCTCAGCTACTAGGCTGTTGCGATCAAGCTTCCAAATCATTCTCTTTTGCCAAAAAGCGGTCGACATCAATACCTCCGTGACCATGTCTCTGGATATTTTCGCTACTACAGCGCTCGCACAGACTTCTCGAGCAGCTCTGCTAGGATCTGGATGTCTTCCCGCCCAGTCTTCTGGCCCGCCATGAGGTAGAGGACATTGCCCAGGACCCGACAGTGCACATTCCACGGTCCTTCTGGATCGCCACGCATCATGCCAGCCCGCAAGCTTGCTGCGGCGTTGCTGTTGTACCCGGCGCCTGCATCGTCACGTAAATGAATGGCGAGGACACTGCCTAGTGCCCAGGCGCCGAATACGCTGTCTCTTTGCGACAGCCTGGCTACAAGATCATTAGGCCAGACGGACCAGACTCCTTCGTCACCTTTGCCGCTGCGAGCTCCTGGATGTTGAGGGTCTGCAAGAGTTGATTGTGATTTTGCCCAGTCCCATGATCCATTGCGGTCCATCGCCAACAACTGCTTCAGAGACTCCACTGCTACTTGGCATCCTATAGGATGTGCGGTGTAGCTGTGGCCGTGGAGCAAGGCATCCGTCTTGTCCTTGCTACTGAAAGCTTCGAACATATTCTCGGATGCCACAGTCGTGGCGAGGGGTACTAGGCCGCCCGTGAGTAGCTGTGATTCATCATAGTCAGTCAAGGCTATGTATGTTCTCGAGTATCCCGAGGTCCTGGGAAGAGCAAACCTTTGCGTGCACGGAAATGTCTGGATGAACTCCGAGAAAAGAGGAGGACGTAAATCGGCCCAGACGAAAGAGACCCGTGAAGACTTCGTCGAATATGATTGGTAAACCGGACCAGTCAGTGGTGTTGTCGTTGTGTGATCTTGGTGAGCTTTGTGTGGTCTTGGTTTTAAACAGATCTGCTGAACGGCGGATCACGTTGACGATTGTGCGCTGGAACAGAGGGTCGACAAGTAGCATGCCGCCCGCACCCAGAACGACAGGTTCGAGAATAAGAGCACCGAACTTTCGCCCATGTTGGTGTAGCGTCTCCAACGTCTTCCGAACGACCTCCTCGTACTTCAGGTGCTCGCCTCGTGACTCTCTCTCCTTCAGGTTGAACACTTCTTCGAGAGATCCGAAGGTCTCGGACGTCTTTGAGTCATCTGGCATTGTGACGCGCCACTCGCCATCTACGCAGAGAACAGTTGGGTAGTCAAACCAGTGACCACGACCCTCGTACCATTCCGTCTTTTCGTTGAAGGCACACGGCTCCGCGCAGTCCATGGCGCCGATGGTGTCACCGTGGTATCCTCCCTTGAGACCGATCACTCCAAGACTAGTAGATGCCTCGATGTCATACCGTAGTCTAGTTGCCCGCAGTGCCATTTTGATTGCCACTTCGACGCCAGTCGAGCCGTCATCTGAGTAGAAGACTCGGCTGAGCCGCGGATTGTCGAGCTCGGTGAGAAGTGTCTCCGCAAGAGCCAGGGCAGGCTTGTGGACAGCGCCAGCGAACATGACGTGACCTGTGGAGTCAGCCTCGCCACTTCTTAGTCTAAGCCGGGCATAGAGTTCTTACCGTAGCGGCCTGCAGCATATGCTGCGGCAAGAGTTAGGAGAGGGTTAGAGTGGCCGAGGCCTTGTGTCCACCAAGATGCGGATCCGTCGAAGGATGGCTGCAAAATGCTTTTGTGTTCCGGCGCTATGTCAGAAGTCTGTCCACCAGCACGCTGCTCAGTGTCTGGTATCAGAGTTTGAAAATGATCACCATGCGCCGAGTCGATTGTCGTAATGTCCTCGGGCCCCAGCAGTGACTGCTGAGTGAACGGGTACCAGATTTTGCGACTAGCCTGCGTAGCCATGTCATCAAGAGACGCGATGCGTTTCTCATGCCTCACATCCAGATGCTGAAGAACACCACGCGTGGCACCACTGCTCGCTGTCTCCTCGTAGTACTTTCTCATCGTTGCCAGGTCCTCATCATGACTTTGATGTCTCTCTGGAGGGCCAGGCGCTGCGGTAATCAACACGCCATCGTAATGATCGCGGAAATACTCAGATAGATACTTAAAGTTCCCATAGTAGTCATCCTCAAACATCATCACGGATTCTACATCATAACCCCTGATGCGGAGTGATTCGAAAGCGGAGATGGTCTGAGAAATGCCACCCAATCGAGAGTCCCCAACGAGGATTGATGGCAACCGCAGGGGCATGTAAAGATCGACCTGTGTCGTTCCAGATGGCGTTGGTGAGTGTACGCCGCCAGCAGTCTCCAGGAACAACCAGCCGTTGCCTGCTTGGGCACGAGACGTTGCGTACTCTCGACATTTTGCTAGAAGCTCGTAATCTGAGGGTATCGGCTGAACGAACTATCAGCTGCGTGAGCACGGTGTGCATTCTCGTGGTGTTTCCTTACCTTGCCTGACGCTTGAGCTGCAATATGTGGACTGACGGGGATATCATATTGCAGCATTGTTGCGGTCACAACTTCCGGAGCGAACGCGCTGATATGGCTAGAGAACGTTCTGGTCAGATCTCATCGCGTGAACACATGATGTGTTTACCCATACGCTGTCCCGGTCCTGGACATATCATAACTACTATTTGTAAAAAGTCAGTCCCAAGAAAAGTGTATGCCATGCAAGTGATCGGATGGGTGAAACCTTTAACTTACACCTTGCGTCGCTTTCGTGAGCTGGTCCTGTTGACACGGGCTTCAAAAACGTGACGGTGCTGTCGGGCCTGAGGTTCCTGGCACCCTTGCAGAGCAGCATTGTGAAGATGGTCTTCCCCACATCAGTGTTCGCGCCAAAGACCTGATATGCTCGCTGCGTGCGCCATAGAAGCGAGGATATAGGCGACTTCATTGCTGCCAGTTTGACAGGTGAAGTCACGCAAACTCCGGCGACCAAATCCAGAATACGCAATGTCTAAAGTGTGAATATGGCTCCCCGCCCTCCTGAACCACCTGCCCGAAATGTTTCCTTCGCTGCAGCTACCCTTGCTCACGATTGTTGAGGCTAAGGAAAAGGTATCAACAAGGTAACCCAGCCAAGGAACGTTTCTGAGAAACACTAAACTTTGTTTGAAAGCTGCCCCTGGCAATGCTACCTTTAGTAAGCTGCTAGTACGTACCTAGTACGCTTGGTACACAGCATACGGAGGGCTGCAGGTGAAAAATGGTCAGGTTGGGCATGTTCTGTACGATTTGTAGACTGAATCCTTTCATTGCCATTTGTGCAAGTCATATTCCGAGCGTTGCAAGATGGCGCCCGATGATCCTCCTTCTCTGGATGAGATATTCTCATCACTCCTTGCTGGCAGAGAATCACAGGGCCGACTCCGCCATTTGACCATCCCTAACAAAAAGCTCGTTGATTTCTCATCAAATGACTATTTATCTCTTTCTCGACATCCAAAAATCAGCCGAGCCTACCTCGAGACTCTACAGACTTTGAGTGGTGACAGAGGATTTGCGTTGGGCTCCGGAGGATCACGGCTCCTCGACGGCAATTCAGAGCTGGCAGAAGCCTTGGAACGCAGCCTGGCGAATTTTCATGGTGCTGAGGCAGCACTGCTATTCAACTCAGGGTATGAGGCAAACACGGGTCTGCTTTCGTCTGTGCCACAGTCTGGCGATATTGTGCTCATCGACCAAGCCATTCATGGCAGCGTGCACTCCGGCATCAAGTTGAGCAGAGCGGGACTCGTACTGGCCTTCAAACACAACCAAGTGTGGGACAGCCCAAGGAAATTTGAGGACGATAAAGAAGGTACCTCGACCTCAAACATCAATCTGAAGAGTCTCGATGCTATACTGAAGGAGCTTGTCGAGGGGCAGGATGGATTGTGCATCAGATCAGGCCAAAGACGAGTTTTTGTCGCCCTCGAGTCAGTGTACAGTATGGACGGCGACATAGCACCGTTGAAGTGCATTGTGGAATGTGTAGAGAAGCATTTGCCCATGGGCAATGGTCTAATCATCGTAGATGAGGCACACTCGAACGGTTTGCTGGGGCAGTCCGGGCGGGGACTTGTGTGTCAACTCGAGCTCGAGAATCGAGTCTGGGCTCGAGTCCTCACGTTTGGAAAGGCCATGGGCTGCTCTGGAGGTACGTCATGGAACATACAGCTCCCAAAATGGCACATAAATGCTAACTGGTTCCCAACCTCACAGCTGCTGTACTGTGCTCTGCTGCCACTCGCTCGTATCTCATCAACTACGCTCGCCCATTCATCTATACCACAGCGATGGGATTACCAGGACTTCTCAGTATTCAATTAACGCACAAGTTCGTCGCCAGCGGACAAGCAGACGTTTTACGTTGCAGGCTGCAATTGTTGATAGAGCTCGTGGGCACTCGGCTCCGAGGCATCTCCCGGCGGCACGATCCTCCAGCTACGGTTTTCAGAACAGAACCTGGGAACTCGCAGTCCCCTATCATACCAGTTTTTACAAGCCAAGCAAAGGATCTGGCGAAGTACTGTCAAAGCCATGGCTTCATGGTCCGCGCCATTGTGGCACCAACTGTGCCACGAGGCAAAGACCGGGTGCGGATATGTGTACATGCCGCAAACTCAACAGCAGATTGTGATGGACTGTGCAATGCCATCGAAGAATGGGTTTTGCAGCAGGATAAAACAGCACAGGCACAGGATATAGGTCCTCTGAGACTCGGAGCACAAGACTCAAGTCGAGATTTTAGACAAAAGCTCTGATGGCAACTCTATATGCAGTATAACACGTCTATCAAGCCATCAACTTAGCGTCCGATGCTGCTCGTGCGTTCCCTTTCTGGAAGCTCTTCATCGGCGACAAACCCCACCGTCCAAACATAGCCGAGTCCTCTTCCCACCCGTTGCAGTCCGTTGTGAGCATCTTCTCGCCCGTGAAAATGGCATTGGCACCAGCCATGAAGCACATTGCCTGCTTCTCCTCGGACATGGTCTTCCTGCCGGCCGCTATGCGGATGATTGTGGATGGCATCAAGATTCTTGCGGTTGCAATAGTTCGCAAGACCGAGTTGAACGCGATGGGTGGCTGGTCCCCAAGCGGCGTTCCTGGGATGGGAACAAGACAGTTCACTGGGAAGCTTTCCGGATGAGCAGGGAGTGAAGCAGCCGTGTGCAGCAGCCCAATCCGGTCCGTGGCCGACTCGCCCAGCCCAAGAATGCCCCCTGAGCAGACGTTCAGCCCCGCATCACGGATATGGCCCAGCGTCTCCAGCCGCTCATCATACGACCTCGTCGAAATAATACTCGGATAAAACTCGCGGCTCGTATCCAAATTATGGTTATAAGCCGTCAACCCGGCCTCCTTCAAGCTCCGCGCCTGCTCGCCGTCGATCATGCCCAGCGTGACGCACACCTCCATGCCCATCGCCCGCACGCCCTTGACCATCTCAGTGACGTTCTTGAGGCTGTTCTTGCGGCCCTTCATATCGCGCCACGCGGCGCCCATGCAGAAGCGCGTGCTGCCGTTTTCCTTGGCCACGCGCGCGGCTGCCAGGACGGACTCGACGGACTCGACGCGCTTGGCTGCGAGGCCGGTACCGTCCTGGTAGCGGGTTGACTGGGCGCAGTACGAACAGTCTTCGGTGCAGCCGCCTTCTTTGATGTTCATGAGTGTGCACAGTTGGACTTCGCCTGGCTGGTGGAAGCGCCGGTGAACAGTGCCCTGACATCTGTGTCAACAAGATTGGTGACATATGTATGGTGGACGTGTACGTTCACCCAAGGAGGATGTACTCACGGACTGATAGGCCAGCTCCAGCAAGGGCTGGTAGTAGATCGCAGCAACTTGCTTCCTTGTCCAGTCGTTCCTCGGAACAGTTTCTCTCACGGCTTGCATCAAGATCCGCCTCGCGGATTCACCCTCCACCTCATCGACTGCTTGCTGAGGGAAATCAATGGCGGGAGAAGCTGAGGCCGTCGCTGCCTCAGCCATGGTAGCGTTTGCTCGAACTTGGACAATTCCCATGGCTGCAGCTCTTGGTCCTACTGCGATGCCCTCCCACAGCGGCTTCCGGAAGCATTGTACATGAGAGATGCTCCTCAGTCCACGCAAGCTCCCGCCCAAAGAGTTGGCCCTCACAGCCATAGTTGCTACTGTGATGTTACTCGAGAGCTGGTCTTAAAGAGTATGGTCCTGCTTGACTACCGCGAGCAATGGCAACTGACCTTTCCAGAATTCCCAAGGTACTAAGTTTAGTAGCACTCCTCCCCCACCATTGAATAAGTGCTGCTGCAGCGCGAGAGTCATATCCAGGGACCCCGCGCTGCCCGTATGCGGCTTTTCTGCGAGTAAACTCCAGCGTTACAACCCTAAAGGGAAACTAACTTTACGCAGCAGCCCGGACATGCAGCTTCGCCAAGATTATACTAGCGTCTTGCAATTAATGCGACACGAAGCATCTCAACAATTCCTAGTGTCTGCAGGGGAACGACTCAGTGGGTCGGTCCTGCATGGTCATAATGGAAGCCAGTTGAGTGGTCACATCGGCTTGCGTGCTCTGTTTGCGAGGTTTCGCTGTTCTGCGTACTGTAAGGAACGATGGCTCGCGAGTCTGGTGCATCCGCAAGATTGTGCTTTCAAACATTAACGATCTTGCAGTACCCCGCCGCTCTGCGGCCCTTCAAAGTATGGTTGACGGTCATCCCGTCGATGCTATTCAGGATGTCTGAACATGCTTCCACTTACTGGCTTCCGCCATCTAATGTACTGCCGCACCCACGTCGGGAACCTTTGCTGACATGGCATCAACAAAATGCTGTCACACCTGTGGACGATGTCAAAGACAATATGGAGTGTGATCCTGAAGTTGGCACTCACCTCCTGCTAATTATCTAGTCTCACCTTTGCGATGGCATACGCACACGAACCACTCCCAGGCAATACCTGGATCAGGCTCATCATGCTCCTCCCCGAGCTAGAAGACGGCAACATAGCCTGCTCCCTGGACCACTTCGAAAGTAGCGCCTCATGCCCAGCGTACACCGCGCTCTCATATCAACGGGGCGGCCCAACGCCCAAACACATCGTTCTGATCAATGGCGCGACGTTTTGAGACAGGATCTGGGTGCTGCAAGAGATATTATGCGCCACAAAATGCGTTGTTGTCTGCGGCACTGCTTCCGTGGAATGGGCGGATCTTGCGAAAGGCATCACAATCACCATTTTTTGGGCGCAAAGTGCTCAGTCTACCGAGATGATTGAGGACTGGAGGGGAACACAGTTCTTCAATGTTCCTGGTCTCAGGACAATGCTTCTGCTTGGAGAATCGCTAAAGCTGTATCAGCATTGTAGAAGATCGTCAGCCTGTAAGAGCGGACGCAGGGTTGACAGAATATATAGGCTTTTGGGTCTTGCCTGTCGTTTTGACCCGGCATTCGATCCGCAGCTCCTCGATGTCAACTATGAGAAATCGCCGGAGCACATCTTCTGGGACGTTGTGTTCATGGCTTTGGAGACTGGCGTCGAGCGTCCCGTTCTACCTTCCTGGCGCCATATCGAGGACCTTGTGGACGAGCTGTGGCGAAATATGGACTTCGACAAGGGAGTCGATATTCTGGCTAGTCTACGAAGCTATGCGATTGCAAAGGCGACGCGAAAGCAGCGCAAAGATGCCGCTGTCATTGCTCTGCAATCATACCATACGCTTCTAGAGGGCTATCACTATCTGCGGCACCAATTTACCTTGACCAGCCTAGCACGGACGGTTATGCGGCACTCATGTGGTCAACCGGAAGGCTCACAGGTGGTAAGTGGCTGTTTTAACGTAGCCCATGACTACCAAAAGATTGGAGTTCAAGTGGCTCAGATGAAAGGAGCACTTCCTCGAGGCCCTTTGGAGGCCTCTACTACGGTCACTTGGCTCTTCGGAGTAGACCACAGGAAAGGCGGGAGGTGGCTCTTCTCTCAGCGACCTGCCAGCACAAGATCATGAAAATCCCAGTCAGTGGCACTGTCATCTGATCACCACCGAAGCCTCATAATGTGGCTTGTCGAAAGGGCACAAAGAAACCACGCACCCCCGTTTGTGGCGGTAGCAAGACCCCTTTCCTTTCTACACGCCCACAGAAACAATCGCATTGTCTCCCTCCAGCAGCAATGTCCGCGCTCAGCACTGGCATGCGCGCCGAATATAAAGCATCGTCGTCCTCGGTCCTAGCGTTTGTAGTATAGAGACATGCCGCGTTCAAGCAAAGTCAGGTACGCACCTGACAAGAGTTGAAGCACAGAAGCGCATTCTGTCACCACTCGTCTTTCATAGCGCTTCATTTACGCATATTTGACCATCAGCTCGATCCTCGTCCTCCAAACCAGGGCCTTCCCCCCCACCAACCACCCACAATGCCTTGTCTATGGCGCATGTTCCGCTCCAAGTCGCGAAAATCCGCCTCCAACCCCCACAACCTGCGCATCAAGGTAGAGCTACAACCAGCCCAAACCTCCACGCAGCTCACACAGCAGCAGATAACTAACCTCCGCCAGAAAGTCGCCGCCACACAAGCCGCCCTGTCGTCCCTCGACTCCCTAGCGAGCACGTTGGACGAGACCTCTGCAGAATCGGTCGCACTGTCCGTGGATCTCATCGTATCTGACATGCACCGCAGCACAAAAGCGCTGATGGCAGTGCTGAACAAGCACGCGCCGCCCTCTACCACCATCGAAATATGCCCGGCGCCCATCGATCTCTACCCACCCCCACTCCGCATCCCAGCGCGCAAAACGCCCGCCAGCGCCACGGAGTCCCGGAGCTTCGAGGAGTGGACGCTGCCCAACGCACCACCCTACACACCAATCCGCGCCCCCAAAAGGCCCGTCTCCCCCTCTCCTCCCGCGCGGCTTGGGCAGGATCTCTCAAGTGCGCACCAAAGGACGCCTTCGTTTAGCACGGTGGCGAAGACGCGCAAGCTGCGCGCGCTGCAGAAATCGGGGTCGCTTGACTCGTTGGACGTGGCAGAAGGGACATCGCTGGGGATGGACGAGTTGATGGCATTTTTGCGCGAGGGGAATAGTATGCGTGATCTGTAGGGCGTGTGTGGGACTCTGTTTCGGCCCTTTGTTGCGTTGATGGCTTGGGGCCGCTTGGTAGGCGGCGAGGCCGCTGTGCGTTCTTTCAGACACGTTTCCTTTGTCTAAATTCTTCGAGTAATGATATGCTTGGAAGTTTTGCTGGATTTATTCTGATCGTGCGTTCGCTTTGTGACGTGAGATTGTTCTTACTGTGGAGAATTGCTGGAGGGAGGGTTGTTTCCGACCCGGTCCCAATCCGGAGGTGAACACGGAGTGCGGATCTTTGAACGGCGCCGTGGCAGGGGTATGGCACCCGGCGAGGACAGGGGTATAAGCCCGGCCAGTGGGTCAAAAGCCACAGAGCAACAAGAACGTTGTCCTGACAGCCCGCCTGCCTTCAAAGCAAAGTGAACATCAGCTTGCGCCGATTTGTGAAATTGTGTGTTGGATTTTTCGCATCCCCTATGCGAGACTGCTGTACTCCTAAACCCCAAAGTGCAGTGGGATTAGTTGGTTGAGAAATCAAATAGATATCTGGTATATCGCATCTTGCATCTCGCCACATACTTTGACAAAGGAGAATGCGCCAAGGCCCTCCTCCCGCTCTCTGGCTTTGTAGAGCCGGGCGGGCGCCTCGGTGCCCTCTTCGATATGCTCCTGAACCCGGAATGCCAAAGTACTTGTGCAGGTTCTCCCCTTTTCAGAAATTCGCCGAACGCCTTGCGCGTAGCTCATGGAGGCCGCGCCAGTCCCATTTTCCTCCTCTTTCACTGCTCCTATATTGCTGCCTCATTCTCCTTCTCCACCAACTCAGCAGTCTCTTCTTTTCGTCTTGTATGGTCCGGCACTGATGTTATGGCACTGACCCAGATCCTTCCCCGCCTGGCAGACAGTGCCACAATGCCTCCACTCGTCCAAATGCTGGTAGCCGCACATGGTCATCCGCCCACCGCATATAGTATGGAGCAATTGTTGTGCTCGATCGCATGCTCCGGGATGCGTCAATAGACCACCAATGATTTCATCTTGGTGGACGCTTCGTCTGCAGCGTGCTGTAACAGCACGTCCCTGACGATATGATATCCTGATCGCAGTTGTTGCTCTTAATATGTCTCTCTCCCATTCGTGTTCGGTAGTATTCTTCAATCGGATTTCCAGTGGTCTACCTCATCCTTGCCCAGGTACAGTTCCACGGCATAGAGACCCATCGTTGCGGCAACATTTGTCCAGCGCCAGGCATTCCCGCCGGCATCACCCCCTCTAAGGGTCCAGCCAATTCCATCTCCATCGATATTGGCGTCCGTAGAGACTGAGAAGTGTTGCAGGAGCAGACTGGTATAGACGGCAATCAGGATTGATGGCGAGAACCAGTGCACGAATGTGAGCAGCTTGTTGGCTGCGTCGGACGAGTCCTCAAAGTTGGAGGGCTCGTCCATCAAGGCACTAGCTCCGGACTCTCGCACGGCAGGGATGATGCGGGTCGCGCAGTAGAAGACGATGATGCGATAGACGAGCGAGATGATGACGCTCGGCGTGATTGTCTGGAAAGCGGCCCACAGAAAGGTGAAGGAGGATCCGAAGGCGCTGGGCAGTTGGCTCAACATGTGG
Source organism: Plenodomus libanotidis (assembly GCA_022609195.1). Lineage (NCBI taxonomy): Eukaryota > Fungi > Ascomycota > Dothideomycetes > Pleosporales > Leptosphaeriaceae > Plenodomus > Plenodomus libanotidis. Next base: position 665,581 of record JAGKQA010000004.1, read on the forward strand.
AGAAGGGTCGAGTACGAGGCCATGATGATGGGCGGCAGAGGAGGAAATTCGGGCTGGTTGGCTGCGGCCTGTGCCTCTGCAGCAGCCTGGGCGGCAGCACCTTCGGCCGAGGGCAGGTAGTCGGTGAAGATCTGGTAGACGCAGAGGACGACGTATGCGAACAGAAGCGACGACTCGACGGGGTTGCCTCGGCCGCTGCCAATGCTAAAGGCGCAGAGAAAGATGGCCGAAGTCATGGTGACGCCGATGAGGGTCGCATCGAGGTTGCCGACGTATGGGAAACTGGCGACGCGCCAGAGGAAGTAGAGAGCGCTCGCCATGATGGAGCCGGAGAAGACAACAAGGACTATCTGTGAAAGAAGGCAAGGTTAGCGGCTGTTCCTATCTCTGTTCCTGCTCGCTGCCCACCAGAGCGGGCATCTCGTAGCGCAGACTCACTATCCATGTATCACTTCGGCCCTTGTTGACCAGCCACCTTGTGATTTGGCCTGCGGCCTGTATGACTAGAAGACTGCAGAAACCCTCGAGAAGCTGGAAAATGGGACTTGAGTAGGACAGGCCTTTGTCCCAGCTTCCCAATGTAAGATGTTCCAGCAGTCCTCCATGGCCAAAGAACCATGTGTGCCAGCTGTCCTTGTGGTCGACGGTCGGTCGGAACTGGCCCAGGGTTCTCGAGACCCAGTCAGACGAGCCGGTGTCGACGGAGAAGCGGTTGAGGGACCATATCAACAAGGCCGGCATGACGACCCACTGGGAGAGGCGCAGGAGATTGCTAATGGTCCAGCGGACGCGGGAGCCCGGGGGAGTGATGGCCTTTGAAAAGCTGTATACAAAGTAGAAGAGGAATATGGACAAGCTGTATGCCAGTCCTGAGTCGCGACCGCCGACATCGAAAGCTATTGGTATGGAGAGGACGATGGACAACAGGTAGACTGTGCCAGATATTATGTTGAAGAAGGCCCACATGATCGCGTGCGAGGCTCGACGCCGTGATCAGAGTCGGGTGGAGCAGCTCGGAGGAAGCTTGATGTGGCCGAGCTGATGGCCTGGACAGGCCGGAGGAACCGAAGGTGTTGTCGGTCCACGATGGGCAAGATGGGCGGTCGGGATTCGCAGCGCTTCGGCGGGCAGCACGGTGGTGTGTCGCGGTAAGCGTAGCTCGAGACAATTAAGCCTGCCGCGCCCGACGACTCGAAGTTCGAACGGTGGAAAGGACAGTCGGAGGGCGAAGGCTGTGCAGAACAGATCAGAGCGGTGCATGCATCTGGGATCGGTTGTCGCGGTGAGGTGGTCGGTGGTTCGGTGGCTCTGAGGGGTGACAGTCGTGGCTTGTGTCGTGGCTTGGACGAGCTGGTGGGGTGGCAGAGTTGGCGCTCAAGCATGTGACGGCCACCAGCAGACTTGAACGGAAGAGTCTCTGCTAAAGTAGGCAGTGGTTGGTGGTGGTGCCTTAACAAAGATTAGCACAGGTCGCAGAAAGAGAAGGCGAGGAGACTGCAGAGGTCAGCAAGGTGAGTGACTCTATGGGTGATGAGCTTCACCTGGCGAGGTCGACGTGCACAAACATAAACCTGCTTTCCCAGAGATTGCAGTTGTGCTGTTCGCTGCCCATTGACCCTGCCGTGCCCATCCCAGGTGCCCATCCCATCTTCTCAGGGCCTAGACCCTGCCCTTCGCTTATCTGCTTTGCTTATCGCCGAAGGGACTTGAGTACCTACTAGTATAAAGTACATAGTAAGCACCTTCTTCTTTGATCTCGAGGCTCGGATCAGTTCCATTGTGCTTCTGCCCTTTTGACACTCTTCATCAATTGTCCATCACTGCCATCATGAGACTGTGGCCCCAACGTCAACTGCAGCAAAATGACCACAACAGCTATGCGGCCAAGCACCATCAGATGAGCCAATTTCCAGGTTGTGCCTCGAACGCGTCACGCGTGCTACTTCATCTCGGGCTCGACAGTCGCGTGCCCTCCGTTCTGATTCGACAGACTGGAGGCAATCCTCGGACCTGAACCCGCGAGAGGCCGCCAGCGGCACCTACACACATGGCATGGCTTGCAATGGCTTGCGGGACCTCGTCCCGCACTCACTGGCTTGGTACTAGCACTAACTAACCTACCTAGGTACGGCTTCCAATCTCTGGCAGCTGTCTTCTTTGACTCTTTTTTTCAACGTCTGAACCGCGGAGACTTTGGTCCACACTGCCAGTGCCTGTGGACGGCAAGAGTCAGCTCCCTGTGCCGCGTCGATCCAGCCTTTTCAGGCGGGTAAAGTTTTAACCTTCTTTCTCCAGAGCGACCACCACATCTTGGCAATATCACGAGTGTCCGTCTCGGCTTCATCCGGCTCCATGTCATCATCAGACGATCTCGACCGCGGCACCGGTGTAGCATTGTCGCCCTGTGCCTTGCCAAACTTCCTCCTCAAGTTGCTGGAGAGATGACGCCGGGTTTGAAGTCTGTGGAATGACATTGAGCTATGGAAAAGCACAGACTATCAAGCGAAGCCTGCAGGCGGACTGACACCACTACTTTCTGCATAAGACCTTGTCGAGCACCTTCGCTAGTCTGTCCTCGCAGTTGTCAATCATTGTCACTGATCTCCACGCCACATACCGATCAGGCCGAACGAGCACCACTCCGCTGTCGTCAACGCCCCTGGTCGAGTACCACTGCCGATAGAGATCTTGCCACTCAAGACCGAACCCGATCTTGTAGGTGTTGATGGGGATGCCGGTGCTCTTGCTGATCTTCTCAGCCGCCTCCTGCCACGCGTCTCCGCCGTAGCCCGTGAAGAGCGTGAACGCCCCCTTCCCAGCCAGATCGTGCGTCGAGATGGGGTTGCGCCTCGCAGGGACGTCCAGCCACGCATGTGGAAGACGAGTGCCAGGATACGTGCACACCTGCAGTTCCTCGATTGGGTCTCCCTTCAGCTCTGGACGCGGTCCCGGCTCGTCGTCGAGATAAATGGCATCCGACACATACCACTGGTTCCCGCACAATCCAAAGCTCTTTCCTTCCAGAGACTTCAATTCGAGCCCTTCGTGCAACTTCTTTCGTTGCACGTCGCCTACTTCTCCCGGCTGGAAAAGGCTCTCGTGGATCTTGCCGTTCTTTTCGACGTCTGGACCCAGGGACCCCAGCGCATCCCAGACGGCCAAGTGGCCTGCCATTTGCGCATTGGATGCACGCACCAGCTGGGCGCCCACAGGCTGCCTCTCGGTGTCGTATGATTGCAGAAGCTGTGCACCCGCAACCCCCTTGGTAACGTACGCAACCTTCCACGCGAGATTGTAGGCGTCTTGAATACACGTGTTGCTTCCGAGGCCGTAGGCCGGTGGGTGACGATGCGCAGCGTCGCCCAACAAAAACACGTTCTCGTCCGGCACATAGTTCCTGGCGACAGTCTCTCGCACTACCCACGGATCGACCCGTTTGACATCGACAGGAATGCCCTGGGTCAACGGACTCTCGTCCAGCCCCATCGCCTCGCGGATAGCTTCGTTGAGCTTCGGATCGTCGGCCTGAAGGCCCTCGTAGGGATTCTTGTCACCTGGGGTAAAGGTAATGATGAGCCATTCGCGCCACGGCCGGATAGCACGTAGAATGGATACGGGCCCGAGAATGGATTTGGTGGCCGGGTTGATTATGGTGTGCAGCTGCCCCTGTCGTTTGTCCATCAAGTGAGTAATGTCCGCCTTGAAAAAGATGTTGTTGCCGACGCCTTGGGAGGGCTGCACGTCGAACTCAGCCTTGGTGGAGCGGGCGACGGGGCTGCGACCGCCGTCGGCGCCGAGGAGGTATTTGGCGCGGACTGCGAATCTGGTCAGCCTGACTTTCAAGTGATTTGGCCATCTCCATCACATCTCATCTGGCTGACGCAGAGGATGGCAAGCCAGCGCGCTTACTGGTGTAGGTATCCTGTCGAAGATGGTCTTTCAGCGTGCAAAGCCACTCTCCTGTGGAGTCCTTCGAAGCCGACTCAAGCTGCGTCGAATAGCGCACGGAGAATCCATTGTGGTACGCATACTGCGGGCTGGTCAGCTCAGTCCTCTCTCTTCGCACGCCGCGAATTGCTTCGGCGCCAATGGTGAGACACGAACCTTGACGAGAATGGGCTCCATGTACGACTGCGGGAGATCAACCCATCGACTGGGCGAGTACTTCTTTACTCTTGCCTAACGACGATTCATCATTAGTACCAAAGCTTCGCGCCACTACCAAGGACAGAAAAGCTGCACAACCCACAGCATTCTCAGCCACGCCTTCCCACAAGTCCACATGGGCGAATTCCTCCCCGAGCAAGCTGCGGCAATAGCGGAGCGCCCCAACGGACTCAGGCGGCATGGACATGCGCATCGAGTCGTCTTCGAGTTCGATATCGCGGAGACATTCTGGACAGAAGTCAGGCTCGCTGGTACAAGATTTCTGTACGGGTTGGGCTGTGCGTACCCAGAGCGAAGGGATTCACCAGATGCGCTCGTGGCGTCTCGGTCGTTCCAGGCGCGTCTGTCACCATGATACCCTTCATGCCTAAGACGCAGAGGAATCAGTGCTGCTGCGCCCGAATGTTTTGAGGGGAGCTTTACCGTTTTGGCCCAGAAAACATGCGAGCGCTGCGCCCGCGGGACCGGCGCCCACCACGAGGAATTCTGTGCTGATTTCGGACGGCATCTTTTTATGGTGTATATTCGTTGCCGAGGATGAGAAGTATAGCTCATGAAGTTCCAAGCAGCTGGGAAGGATAGTTCTTGGCGATATTAAATATCCAACATGGCGGGGGTGGTGGTGAGCCGCGCCGCAGCTTGGGGTCGCATCAGCCCTATCGATCCACCAACGCCAACAGGATCCTGGCCCTATAGAGTCTCACACACAACTTCGCTTCAGCTCGTGGGGTGGTCAGCACTAGTTGCGTCTAGCGGGGGCTGGATATGGCGACAAATTTCCTTGTGGTTGTCTCGAACCCACGCGTTTGTGCCGTTCGGCTTGACAGGCATTTGGGCGTCCAGTCGCCGTCACTTCGGCTTCTGTACGAGGATATGCTACGCTGAGCGCGACGGACGAGATGTTTTGTTAGCATTGGAAATTTCTCACGCCTACTGACATATCAGCGTCTTGATCGAACGTCGGTACTACCACGAGGACAGGTCTGCATCCAGACTATTAACTAAACGCGCATGACAGCCTGCCTGATGCACCCGCGCGCGCAAGGGGCCGCAAACCGTTGGAGAGCCGCAACTGTGGCGCTCTAGCTGGATCCTCCGGATCTCACTGCAGTGCATGGCGAAAGCTTGAAATACATGGCTTGATCAAGGTAAGCAATCAGTTCTGGAATTCGGTAAGCTGGCTGGAACTAGCAGACGCAGTGTGTGTTGGCGGGCAGATCGGAAATGAGGTTAATCCGTGAAGGTTTTGTGAGGATAAATCCGATTTGACACGATGACGAGACTGGACAGCTTACGAGGTCGTTGCCCCCAGCTACCAACTTATGCGCAAGGGCCAAGTTGCAGCGTGTCAGTATGGCAGGAGGCTGCGTCGAAGGCATGATGGACTATTGAGCGGCAGCATACTGTGAAGAAGTATGTGGTATTTCTAGACTAATTTTGACGAGAAGAAAAGTAAAAGCATGGACGCTAGTCTAACAAAACTACAACGCTGGTAAAAATCAAAGGTGAGCCGCCCTCCCCTGCCTCACTCGCTGCATGATGCTGATGCCCCCACCAGACACACATGTACAAGGACCAATCAGGTAGTCAAAGTCTTCTGCGCCCACCCAACACGGCCCTGCTCGCCATCAAACACCACATACCCAGCTTTCAGCGCAATGTCGCCGAAAATAGAAAGCCCAATCGACGAATCGCTCTGCAGGCCGCCGTAGCACGTGGTGTTCGTCGTGTCGACGGGTGTCCAGTTGATGTACGCGCCCGGCACGGTGAAGTAGCCGCCTGCATCGCCCACGGCAAACGAGAAGTCGGGCAGCGTCGCGTCGCAGTCGAACACCCAGCCGCCCTCTTGGAGGCTGTCTTCGGCGCCGCTGACCTCGGCGTAGTAGGCGTTGACGACCTCGTCGGGCAGCATGAGCAGCGTGGTGCCGGTATCGGCAATGCCGGTGATAGTGGTGGAGGTCAGGGTCACGGCGCGCTTCTCGACGGCGTCGCGTTGGCCGATGTGCTTGCGGTTCGTGGGCTCCGGCACACGGGCCTCCTTGTATCCGGAGAGCAGGCTGCGCACCAGCTTAAAGAAACCGCCGCCGCCGTTCTCGAAGTTGCCATGGCCGCCGGGACCACCGCCGCCGCCACCGCCGCCGCCACGGCCTCCTTGGTTAGAGTCCGCTGTGGTGGTAGTGGCTGCGGACGACGAGGCGGTGGTCGTGCCATTGCCGACGGCGAAGCCGCTGGATTGGAAGGTCCAGTAGCCCGAGTAGGATGTGCTGGAGTTGAAGAGGCTGGCGTAGTTCATGTCGCCCGTGAAAGCGGTGGTGTCGATCGCGCCGAAGGTGTAGGTGCCGGCGATGTCGTGCTTGAGATCGGCGGTGAAGAGAGCCGAGCCAAGCTGGCTCTTCGCGTTGTCGAAGAAAGTCTTTTGCGCGGTGGGCGAGACGGTGTTCAGCGTGCTCATAGCAAGGCCGACAAGCCCGCTCGATGCCGAGTCCGAAGTAAACTCATCCGACACAGTCGTCGCCGACTCCACAGCCTGGTTAGCAACCGAGATATTCCCAATCGTCACCACATCCGTATACACATTCCCGCTCGACGAGCTGCCATCGCCATAACTAATCTCCCAAGTGGCACCATCCATCTTCGTCGCCGTGCTGCTCTGGTCAATCTCATACAGCGTCTGCCCGTTGACCGACTCCGTCGGCGTCTCGCTGCTGAACACCCACAGGTCGCTCGACCCCGTGTCAAAGTCCATCGGCAGCGTCTGCGCGGGCGTGCCGACCGCGATGTTGGTCAGGTAGGCGACGTCGAATTCCTCGGGGACGGCGGCGGCGGAGCCGGATGTTGTGGCGGCGCGGGCGCTTAGGCTGGCGGTGCGCATGGCTTTGTGCTTTTGCACGATCGCGTCGATGTGTGTGGGCATGGTGGAGTTGAATTTGCGGACGGCTTTGGCGACGGCTAGGGCGGGGTGCATGTAGGTTGTGGATGTGCGCGGGCGCACTTTGACTTGCATGCCGCCACCAGATGTGGGCGCGCGGCCCAGGGGTGAGGAAGGCAGGGCGGAGGCCAGCTCGCCGCTGGCGGCCAGGAGGGTGACCAGGAAGGCGCCGAAGGTCTGCATTTTGGGCGGTTGGATGATATAAGGACTTAAGGTGGGACGGAAGAATACACTGCAGATGAGAAGTGAATAGTGCGGGTATAAACTACCGCCGGGGCAGGTAATTTGGTCAAAGAGGAGATGTATAGAAGTGAAGAATGGAAGGAGGAAAGAAGAGAAGAAAACACCCGGTATATTGGAGGCGAGATCGACGTGGAAAAGCAAAGCTTGATGAGAGATAGGAAACGGACATATGTAGAGGGCCAAGTACGAGGTTTATAACATGGCACACGCCCTCCATCCTCAATCCGAGGGAGATGAGTGACGCGGGCGAGTTCCGAGTCCGATCTGGATGCGTTGCCCATGCTCCTCCGCCCCCTGGGGACCCACCTACCGGAGTTTGCGGCTCTGGGAGGCACAACACTTGTTGTTGCGCCACCATCGTGAACAATGTGCGCCAACGAGCCCAACACTAGTTGGCGCGAGGGTGGTTGGTTGTTGATGCTATTCCCGTCAGAACCGGTGGGGGAACCGGCTTGTCGGCGCAGGCATTGAGAAGTTCGTCATGGGTTGACGTATGCCCGAGTTGGGACGAAAACAATAAATAAAACGGCTCGCTACCCACCAAACACGGAGGCCTGGGCTGCCTCGTAGAAACACCACGATGGTAATAGAAGCCGCGTTGCCGCTGGAGGGGATCCTCACAGGCATGCCGTGCGCGTTTCTTGTCACTGACATAGATAGGAGCCGTGATCGCCGCTGGGTTTGTGGTCTTGGAAGCTCAACACAAGCCTCCTCCAAGCCTCTCTGCCCGGTGCTGATCCGGTTTTTCCGCCTTTTGGGATCACAGCTGCCACTGATAGAGTAGCTTCTGGACAAAAATCTTTAGCTGACGGGCTAGACCAAGGGGGTTTTGGATGGGACGGAAAAGAAGGGGGTCGTTTGCTGAAGCAGATATGCCCTGTCCCATGTCTCTGCCACGCGCCCCTGAGCCCGCATTGTCAGCAGAGCCACGCACCCCAAAAAAATCCCAACAAGCCCATCATAGAAACACACAATCGGCTGAGGCTGACCTGTCGTTGAGGCTCAAAAGCAGGGCTGGGGTTGGTCCCCGTCAACAATGTGGGGCGCCGCACACCCGATGGGACGGGATATTTGCTGGCCAATGGAAAAATCTGAAACATGAGACGACCGACCGGGCAGGGGGCTACGCGGCTGAGGGAGTTGCACCGAGAGGAAAGCGTATCAAAAAAAGAATTTGTCTGGAGGGGGAGTTTACCCACCCATGAAACACACCAGTCTTGCGAACTTTTACCCTGAAGTCGTCCGCTGCTGCGCCGTTGAAGCCGAGAGAGGGAGGGAGACTGATGGCCTTACAAGCCCACAACTGCTTTCCATGCGTTCCCGCAACTTCCACGACGGCAGAGCCACCGTGGAGGCTCGCACGCCACAATGTCAGGAGGCGTGGCTTATCAACGAGGACGGCATCCAAGCGCTACCGAACTTCAGACGAGACGACATCTGCAGTGCCCCCCATCGTCCAGGACCGCGTGTATAGCAGGGCCCCCGTTTCGTGGCACCGCTGATTGTGTCAAGATCACCGAAACGCCCAGAAGGATGTTTCCGTGTGTGTGGCATGTTTTTCTGCTAACCATAGCATGGTCATTTCTTGCCGCCGCCGCCGGCAGGTGCCGTGGTGCTCGTTCTCAGGCGGTGGGGTTATGGGGGAGATGATGTAGGTATTCAGAGCTCACAGGGCCTAACAGGTCTCACTCCGCGTTCGAGACTGCGTGTGAGTGTGCCGATGGAGCCGGAGTCGCTAGTCCTCGAGAGAGCATCGCATGTGCCACAAACTCTAGGCTGCCGCTTGCAAAGCGCAGGCTGGAGTTGTGTAAGCAGTGGACTTGGGGAAAACCAGAAGCCGTACAGTCAACCTTGTTCAGATAATTCGTTGTATGAAAGTGGCTCTGCATTTCACTGGCACTGTAGTTCCCTTCGAACTCAGACGTCTTTTTAAGAACATCCCACTCATGAAGCTGCTTGTAGCACGGCGTGTACGATACGCGTCATCCTGAACAGACGTCGCGGCCTGGCAGATCGCTTTCGTCTCCAGAATCCGGCCCGGCCACGGTGACATAAAGAATATTACGCAGCAGAACGTGCGCCAGTCATCGTCATTATCATAGTGCAGATGTGATTTGAACATCGGGTTCATCAGACCTGACAATGTACTCTGTGTGTTCTTCCGGTCCTGAGATATATTTGAAGTACAGGACTTGACGAACAAGCCATGGTCTGTGGCATTTCTGAACTCGAACTCGTGAGTCCCGACGGTATTTATGAGATCAATGCTAAATATACTTTGGATTACAGCTACTTCTTCAATCGTGATGTCTAATGCGGTGCGCAGATGAGCTAAGAACCCGTATTGTAAATGTCCCGGCTAGGGGCTATGTATCTGGCAAAGTTCCGAGTCTACCTTCCCAGATAGGACTCTAGATGTCCATCGTGACCCAAGGCAGGCAAGTGGAGGTGTAATGGTGAGATAGTATAGTCGGCCTTTCAGGTCTTCTGGGCCACTTGCAAGCCAGACTTAAAATAGGACGCCGGTATATGTCGGAGCTGCGGACGGTAATATCATCAGGATTGTGAAGACCAGGAGCACATATGCCTTGTCTCTCACATCATGGCACCTCCCAACTCGAGACCATTTCAGAAGCCTTCTCAAGGATATGTGTGAGGTGGTATTCGTCAGGCGCTTGAGGCGGTGCTCCATCCGGTCATAGGCAGCGGTCCATTCGTTCTCGATCTCCTTCGCAAATCTCAGAAAGTACTGTTCCATGTCCTTCCATCAGCAGCCACGGTTGCCAGAATCAAGCCACAGCGTCTGATCCAAGACGAGTTCCTGAATCGCCCACATTCTCTCCCAATACAGCCAATTCAAAGAATCTAGATGCGCTACAGCTGGTGAAATTTTCCATAAAAAGCCGTGCCGGGCTTCCGATTCGAGCGGCTGCCCAGGTGAGCTTCATCATTGATGCAAATGCCGGGCATCAAATTGCTTGTTCAGGTTTTTCTCATTGCTCGATTTATCCATGGGTTCTGAGAACATCGTGCTGGGTCCCAGCAGGCCATGACAAGCGTTGTATTTGGACATAATTTACATCATGACAACCCAGTTGCCACGTTCTTGTCGATTTTGCTAATCGATACAGATACTGATGTGGCTGTTTTGTGGTGAGATCTCGGCTCTGCACGCAATGTATGTGAGGGCCATGGAATCACGCCCAGCACAGTGCTGCCGGCGAAGTGTTCGACAAAGTCGCTGTCGACTGTAACATAATATAATAGGTGATGGCTGGGTTGGTCAGATGTAAGCAAGAGCTGAGACGGTGACGGTAGGCATTTGCTTTTTCCTGGGGCCAAGAGAGGCATTCGGGGCTACAGACCAGCATACCTTTGTATGGGAACAGACAGGGCTGAACTTTGTCAGGACATGGACCGTCGCAAACAAAGCCATGGCCAATAGTTATGACTGATTTGACCATGACAAGGCCGATGCTAATACCATTACTTAGTATGCATACTGAGTCGCCAGATATCTATTGTCCAATAGACACTCCGATATTGTACCAGAAGTCGCATCTCGTCTCCAGATCCGTGCCAGCCACATCCTCCATGCTCGTGTTCCCGCCAGTCGAGAACAGTATCCGGGGCTTCGTCTCATCACTCCACTCCTCCCACACTGCACTGCCAGCCACACGATACGTGTTCGGGTCGAACGAGCGAATGAAGCTCGCCCAATACCCCTGAGCAACAGTCACAGCGTACGCGTTCTCCTCCCCAGGGTAATAGCTTGCCGGCGCAGCCCCATTCGTATTCTCCGGCCCGAAAATGGCGTTGTTGATAGCCGTGTGCGGCACGCCGAGTCCACTGGCTATCTGCTCCGGATCCTCGACATTCCACCGGTACGCATATGAATGAGGCACGCCGTATTCGGCGTACTTGGAGGAGATGTAGAGGCCCGGGCACATGTAGCGTTGCTCGCCGTACACGTTGGACGCTTGGCGCCACCAGCAGCCGACGTTGGGGCAGGTGTCGTTGGGGTTCGGGTAAAGCTCTTGGATGGTGCCGAAATTCTGCAGCGTGGTGAGCGGGAAGTGGTTCTTGACGAACTCGTTGCTTTGCTGGACGGTGCTGATGTTGGAGTAGGCGAAGGAGGTACCGCCGTTGCTGTCGTCGCCGAAGATTACGGGGACTTTGACGAAGTTGCCTTCTTCGAAGACTGTGTATGTTAGTTTCTGAATAAAGTCGCCGTCGATGACAGGATCTGCGAAGGGTCAGCATTGTGTTGCGGCACTGATTCGATGACCTCCCAAAATGGCACAAAGTAGTCGCCGAAGTAGTCGCTGTCGGAGACGGAGCTTTCCAAGGGCAAGTCCCAAACAGAAGTCAAACGGCCGTAGCTCTACTTACTCCACATGTAGATCGGTGGTGCCGGGGCTCCGGGGAGAGGGATGGGATAGTTGACATCTTGGATTTCCACAGCCGTCTTGTTGCGCAGGCAGGCCATCACGTCGGTGCCCACGCAGCCAAGGCGGATCGCTAAATTATCGAATTGATACTGAGACTCTTCGACAGTGTACACAGTTGCAAAAGACACGGACTCTGCGGCTGCGGCGTGGAAGAGCCCGTCGTCTCGCCCGCCATAGGCCGCGAGATGGAGGCTTACGCTTGCTGCACCAGCCGAGGCGCCCCCGATCACAACGTGATCTGGGTCCTATTCGTTATCGAAATCAGCCATCTGTTTAAGTTTGACCGCGTTTTTTTCAGCCGTGTCTGGGTGCTCATCATTTTGAGATACGTCAGAGTAACAGCATGTAGCATCGTCGGGCCACGAGTTGGAGCAACACGACTACTTACGCCTCCAAATTGTGCGATGTACTTCTGCACCCATTGCATGGCAAAACGCTGGTCAAGAAGCCCGACATTAGGTGTAACCTCATCACCATTTATCAGGAAGCCATAAGGCCCAACACGGTAGTTGAAGGTTATCATGATTATGTTGTTCCCCGAAGCATTGACGAGGCCAGTTCCGTTGACATTGGGATTGCTGTTCTGGTTGAAGCCGCCGCCTTGGATGTACAAGAAAACTGGTAGTCTGGAATTCATCGTTGCGTTCGAGGGTGCATATATGTCCATGAACAAACAGTCCTCAGACGTGTCAGTGTCGTTCGAAGGCTTATTCGTCGCAAGACAAAGCTTGCCATGCTACACATATATCCAAGAGTCAACCCCTCCATATCTCATTTTATATCTGAACAACCTCGAGAAGCATAACGACGAACCTGATTCGCTGGCTGCGGTGTCTCAACGGACACGGGATCCTGAGGAGGCTCGAAGCGCAGGTTCCCAAGTGGAGGGGCCGCATAGCGTATCCCAAGCCATTCCGTCACCCCAGTCCCACCAGTTTGTGCGGTGCCAATATAAGTCGAATAGTCCAGGCCGACGGTGACATCCACAGCACCAGCGAGTGGTAGTACGCACGAAAGAAGGGTCACACAGGCAAGCCTGGTAACACTGGCGTATCTAGCCATAGTCGTGACCAAAGGAAGCGAGGGAGAGCACCCCGCGCGAGTATCGTGAAGTCTAATGAGAGTGACCCTAACACAGACCGGACCGAACGAAATACCCAGGACGCCTCGCTTCCTATATAATAAATCACATTGACTCGTGCTTGGCCCTAGAAAACAAGACTGTCTCCATACCTACGAACCATGATACCCAGAAATGGACGCCGGCAGCGGTCAGATGTTGCCGGTTTCTCGTGACTGCGGAGGTAGATTGTATTTGCCGCGAGATGAACACTTTCATGCACCACATTCCGTCATCAAAGGTGACCCACCGCGCCAGCATCGTTCTAATGCTTATCATCGAAGGCGCGCAGAACCGGCTGCCAACCTGGCAACCACGTGCGGTATGCACGCCTCACGCGCCACGAATGCAATACGAGTGTCGTTGGTCTTTGCGTTGATACATGTCGTGGTGGCATGGGCGAGAATGACTTCGTCTCTGTCGGGTCTGGGGAACAAGCATGACACGTTGATCGGGATTTGGCCCTGCCCAGATGCAGTTCTCGAGCTCATCCTGGGCGGTCCTGCATAGCTACTTTGCGGGGAAGCAGGGGCCGGGCCGGGTCATGCGCCGCCTTCTTCAGAATATCATAGGTACGGGATATTGGGTTTCTATAAGAACCATTCGCTTGCTCAGACCTCTTGTGTACGCCCGCATAATATTGGATGGCAAGTCGGGTTACCGGCACCACGGCACCACGGCACCAACGGGAAGACCAGGCCGCGCATACATCACCACCCACAGCATCTTGAAGACATTTTATTTCCCCGAACACACATTGCTTGGTCCGTCGGGTCAAAGCATACCCAGGTGTGGAGCCTGCCAATATTGGGCTAGCAGGAAACTCGCGTATGGAAACTAGCGTCTAGATATTTCGAGAGAGATCGTCACCTCGGCTCATCCGCCAGCATGACTCTCCAGCATCCATAACATAACTTCGAGCACTACCATTCTTGTTCTTGAAGGCGCTCAAAGAACGATATCTGAACATTTGCAACAGCATGTGGCAATAAATGGCAGGCGCATGTAGCTCATATTGCAGCCCTCAGCGAAGTACTAAGTAGACAGCCAGACAGCTTACTTACCGCAGTAGCCCGTCCACGGCTAGATACCCAACATCGATACATCTCCGATGCTTTAGTATCAAGCTATTCACCTGATGTTGTACATTCCCGACTGTCAACACAGATGTCGTACGTAGAGCATACAGAGGCGCTTTTCGAGTTACGTGCTCTCGCATTTGAAATTGATTGCGTTCTCTCTCTGCACCACGATCTCTAAACCCAGACGGACAGCGTATTAGGGATACAATCTAGGGTAACCGCTTTTGGGACAATCTTCTTTGTTTTGGATTCGCTTTTGGGATTTTAGCCTTCGGTACAGTCGCTTGTTGCACAGGGATCCGCCTGATATTACTCAGATATGTGCGTGCTGCACAGGGATCCGCCTGATATTACTCTGATATGTGCGTGCGCTTTTCAAATTCCTGTGTTGACGTTGGACCGGAGAAATACAAGTCCTCACAATGCCCATTTGCAGCGAATGTGTCCAAGTGGGCCACGCGGTTGGGCAACCGTTGGCATCCAGCCACGCCATACCTATTGTGTACAAACCACCATCATCTTTTGCAAATAAAGAGATGACTGCTCAATTCTAATCAGCATCTTAACGGCGAAAAAAGCAATTGCCTTTAACAGTGACGCCGTTGTCGGACAATACGGCACTTGTGTTCGTGTTCATACTTGAGCACCCGGAAAGCCGCATTTGGAGCACAATGTGTCTCGGAATTGTTTTGCTCTACATATAGCAGGCCCATGATATTGTCTCAACAACAGAGGCAGTATCCCACATCTTTACCCGTCGTAGCTTGGAGGAAATCCAGAGGATTCTAGCCACTTGAGCAAATTGTAAGCCTTCGTAATTGCGGCACAAAATCAGGTACTGTACAGACAGACTCGAGGCCGAACCAATGCTTTTTCCTGCAGAAATTATTACGCACTATTGCTGATCTGCTGTAGCATCCACTAGAGAATAATGCATACCTCAGGACTCAGCCATCTCACCTTCTCATAGCGAAGAATCACACGCTGCGAATCTGGGCAAGTGTTTGTGATGTGAACAATGAACTTACGGCCGTTCGAAACATCTCTCAGGTCACAGAGTTGGGATGGATTCAATGCCATTCCTACTATGGTAGAAATTCGTGAAGCTTCGCGATGGCGACAAGCAGAGCTATGTGAGATGAAAGCAGCATACAGTTCGTCTTTTGCTTTTCTCATTCTCATCACGGAATCGAGCCTCGGTCGGGAGGAGTTCCTGAAAAGACCACGAACATGCAGCGATCTGTGGTAGGCAAGATTCGCGAGCAAGCCTATCTTCAACCCCGCCGCCTGGGAAGCCAATGAAGTCCCTGAGACCGTCAATAGTGCAATCAGGCCTGCATAGGGATGCGTTTTAGCGGCATCTGTGCGCATTGGCAATGCATGGGTTATTGATCGAATAGGCTAGACTGACAGTCCCCTACTGAACTGTCCTGACTGTCTGGCCAGGACCACCAGGAATCCTCCGAAATTGTCTCGAGATCCCCAGTTTCACCTTTTCCAACTCTCCCAAACAAATTCACACCACTACCACGACGAGCCTACAGTCATATTCAGAGCTGTTTGCTTGAATCATCACCGACAAAACGCACCACGACGTTCCGGATCAGCTTCCGGATCAGCTTCCGGATCAGCTTCCGGGGAATTACACAATTACGAGTGTTGGAGCTACGAGACAATTCGATCGAATAAGCCGCATCGCACCAGCCGCTCTAGCGCGGGAATACCGAGGGAACGGACGCGGAAATGGTGTACTGCGGGAAGCCCTCGATGGGCTGCACGACGTGCCGCGAGAGGAGAATAAAGGTACGCTTACGAGTGCCCTCCGCTCAGTTATGGCCTTAGGAACCTTACGATCCGACATCTGACCTCCGGACTTGAAGTGTGACGAGACCAAGCCCATCTGTAGACAATGTATCAAATCCCGCCGTCACTGCAGTGGCTACCGCTCCGACTTCGACATCCTCCACCGCGACGAGACACAGGTCACGGAAAGCCGTGC
Organism: Plenodomus libanotidis; assembly: GCA_022609195.1. Taxonomy (NCBI): domain Eukaryota; kingdom Fungi; phylum Ascomycota; class Dothideomycetes; order Pleosporales; family Leptosphaeriaceae; genus Plenodomus; species Plenodomus libanotidis. The sequence goes on from JAGKQA010000004.1 coordinate 681,572, forward strand.
AAAGAGAGCGGCGGCGAAGAAAGCAGCCAAACGGGCTGCTGAGGGTGAAGGTGCTTTTATCCAGTTTGAAGCTGCACCGGCAAAGGAAAAAGCGAAGGAGACAGTGCCGCCGCCAGCTATCTCTCGGGACTACTCGCCCTCGTATTATTCGTCGACGTCGCCCACCAACACCGCGCTGACGACTTCTTCTGCCAACACATCGCCGTTCGAGTCGAGCTTCCCGATCGCAGCACCTAGGCTGCCACTGGATCAACATGCCTCCCACTACTTCGCCGCACACTTCATCATGCTGCCCGGCGAGCGCGGGACGAAAGTCGGCCACTTGGACTACCTCGTACCAATGCTTCGCACAGAGACAAATCCGAACAGTGCTTTCCAACTGGCATATGCGGCTTGCGGACTGGGTGCTATGAGTAATCGGGAGAAGGCCGTCAACACAGACCTTGTGTCAGTCGCATATTTGCAGCACGGGAGGGCCCTCCAGGCTGTTGCGGCTGCTCTCAGCGATCCTGTCCTCTGCAAAAAGGATGCAACCTTGGCTGCTGTGTTACTACTGTCCTTCTTTGAGGTCTGTATTTGAATGTCGGATTGGAAGATCTGCTGGAACTATATGCTGACATTCCACCTGCGTAGAACATCACGGCTACTAAGGAATCTGGATTAAGGGCTTGGCGATCACACGTCGAGGGCGCCATCCATATTGTGAAGGCTCGTGGTGCAGAGATGCTGGAGAACAAGTACTCGATGAGGCTGTTCGGCGCTGTGCGCCTGCAGATTGTGCGTAACCAAGTTACTTAGCGAAACGTACTACCTTGCTGACTCCCACATAGATTGCACGGACGCTATCATCAGGTACAGCTCCCTCAATGGGTGTGAACTGGTGGACAAGGGAAAACGAGCTTTGCGATCCCTTCGGCGCGCGCTTCCAGCGCTTCTCTCTCGAGATCAGCGAGATCCGCGCCGAAGCGACTAGGCTGATGGCGACGCTCCCCCGTCATGGCCACGGAATGGACCTAATGCTTGAGATGCTCCGCAAAACGCAAGATTTAGATCGCAACATCGCCAATTGGCTCGTAACGCTACCCGACGAGTACAAATACACCACGTTGTGCTTCGAGCCCAACATCGACTTCGAGCCCAAGGACGCGCCCATCTACCCGGGTCGCGTGGACGTCTACTCCAACCTCGTCACTTGTGCGATATGGAACGGCATGCGCGCTTCACGTATCATTCTCGGGTCCCTGATCATCCGCATCGCTGCATGGATCTGCTCGCCGGCCGATTACCGCCTGGCGCCCGAATATGCGACCGCCGTCGGCACCATCAGGGCGAATATATCCGACATCATCTCCAGCGTCCCTTTCGCCCTGAGCACGTACTCCCGCGGCTACAACGGCTTGAACTCTGGCAGCTTCGCTTGCGGCGCGGACGAGCAGTCCAAGATGGTGGGCGGCATGCAGGTGTCATGGCCCCTGAGTACTGTCAGGACGTGCGACTTCACCACGGATGAGCAGCGCGAGTGGGCTGTTGGGCGCTTGAATTTCATTGCGCATGATCTCGGTATCAGATATGCCAGCACTCTTGCCAGCGTAAGTTTCTTTCCCTTCGTCTGCTGTGGCAGCCTGCTAACATACTGTGCTGCAGTCCCAGATCCGCTTTCCGTCAATGCTGATTCGCCGGGACGGTTTGATGAGTTCTAACGATCCTCTGAAGCATCTCCAATCCACCTTGCCCGTCCGCTCCATCCCCGTGAGGTGACCGAAACGATCACAGCTCGATTGTACTTTGACGTAGCCGCACTTTCATTGGACTGGCACTAGTGTGCGTTGCGGCTCGATTATGCGCCTGCTGGCTCAGGCCACGGCAATTACGTCCCATCATGGTGTTCGGATGAAATTACGACGTGCGATCTGGGTACAGACACTAGCGAGTTTTGCTTCATGGCATGCCCTGGTTTATCACGTGCTGTATAGGGCTGCGGAGTTATCGTCTCTGAATCGGTTTTCATTTGGCGCAATGTCAATTTTCACGAAGCATCGAGGTTATGGTCGAAGCCATCGAGCGGTGTGCAATGTTGATGATCTCGAACATGTGATGGCTTTCGTACAGGATGTACAAAAGCACTGTGATTATGATGCGATACGTCCTGACGCCTGCTTCGGACCTGTTACGTACATAGTTTACTCATAGTCCTCGTATAGTGACTTCATCGCAAATCCACGGGTCTTATAACTGCTATGTTGAAAATTAATAAGATTTGGCTTTGTAGGAGTGGAGTTATTCGGTGCTGTGGATTCAAGCCAGCTGTAAGCTGTTATAAGGCAGTTAAACTATTCTTAAATATTATAATAAATAAATCTAAAAGTATTTATTAAATAAAAGCAAGCTTTATATATAACTTTTCTAATAATAACTTTTTGTTTATATCTTTTTATTCTTATATTTATAAAGAAATAACTTACTTTATAATA